>OZ024874.1:43202298-44402298 GCA_964017185.1 Rugalucina vietnamica
GGTCAAAACGGTTATTTTGCTGGCATGCGCCCCCTAAGAGATTCTGGAAATCAATTCGCACACAGATTGCTTCTTTATGGATCGTCCAGTGAGGTTCGATGAGGCAATTGCAATATGGACCCCATTTGTACCCAAAATTTCAAATCAAAGTTTGCATCATTGAAACTTTGACGTTTAATACTGCGCATTCCATTGAACACAATAGAAAATGGAGTTAGTGAAAAATTCTAACGGCGAATGTTTTTAACGAAACCTTTGTGAAAACATGTTCATTCCTTCATTCAGCATTGTTGGAAAACACAACAGCGTCCAATTGTTGGGACAGGAACGTCTGTGACAAATGTTAAAATGTGAGTAAACTTGAATGGTTGGGAGTAAAAATGAGTCTTCAACTCTGTTTCAAATTGAGCAAAATTGACCCTTTGACTGTAAAATTATTCATTGTCTAAAATAAGGCAGGGGTAACCCTAAAAACCGACAGTAATTTCTAGGGTACGAATACACGTCACATGTCGCATCCTGGAAAATCACAATGCATTTGATTTTTGGCCAAGACCCTACCTCTGAAAAATGACTAATTTCTTGAGACGCATAACACAGAATGTTAAAAACAAGATCTTATGAGATGGTTCGATCGTCTGGCAATCTTATTCAGTGGAGGAAAAGTTTATTTGATACTGTTCTTGTGTATAACAATAAAAATAAACCGATGTTGCGTTATAAGTTTGGCTCAGTATATTTCGATTCTAATATGAAATAATATGAAAATATAAGAAATACAAAATGTGTGGCTTTGATGACGGTAAAAAAAACAACAACACGATTTCGAATGAAAGAAACTCGTGTTTTTCCCATTCAAATGCACATTGTGGGTACACGTGACAATCGCATCGTCGCGGTTAAACTCATGGACCAGTTTGTACTGTAAGCATTCAGTTGTATTATTTTTATTTAATTATTTATTCATGTATTTATTTATTTATTTATTTATTGCTTCCTCAAAATAAGTGCTATGAGTATATGATATATGTAACATATTAAATGTAAGCATTACGAAAACACGCCCATGCAATATACAGATTTTTCCCAAATTGTAAAAGTAGAAATTATTTGATATTATTCTTATTATTGCTCAAAACATATATTGTGGGCACATATTAGAACCACCTCGCAGCCTGATCACTAGCTTAATCCTTATTTCCAATTTTCAAGTATTTATGTATGCGTAGACCGGTTTGCTTTTGAATCCGTCAAACCTCGCTTGGACAAGTTTTTCAAGTGCACAGGCTGATCGACTCCTTGCATTTTCGCAATATTTATATAACAGGTACACCTTCCATTAAAAATGAGCCGCGTCATGCGAAAACCGGAATTTAACTATGCAAAAACAAAGGCTCAGGTCAGCTGTGTAGCAGTTACCTAGCTGATCAACGCCATTGTTTTCGCTACACGGGTAATACAATTCCTTATCTTCCTCAATCCGATTTTTCAAGCTTCTTGTCAAATGGTGTAGTACACAAGCCGGTTTGTGTCAGACCTGATCGGAAACCCCTAGTACCGGTTTTCTCACACCGCGGCTCAAATGTGAAATGGTATAGTTTTATAATCCGAGACTGCATGTCATAAAATCAGGCACGCTTTAAATCATACCCCTAGGTCATAGATAAACTAAAACAACATTGATGCGCCACTGATCGTGATCAAAATCGTGTCGCATTTTTTGTGTAATATTGAATTATAGTACTAATCTTTTTTTTTTTTTTTTTTTTTTTTTTTTTTTTTTTTTTTTTTTTTTGTTGTTGTTGTGTTGTTTAAAAAAAAAAAAAAAAATTGTTGTAACATACACATACAAGCCGGTTAGTGTCAGACCTGGTCGGAAAACCCCTAATACCGGTTTTCTCACGCCGCGGCTAAAATGTGAATGGTTAAGATTTTATAATCAGAGACTGCATGTCATAAAATCAGTCACGCTTTAAATCATACCCTTAGGTCATAGATTAACTAAAACAACATTGATGCGCCACTGAACTGTTCAAAATCGTATCGTCAATATCTGCATTTTTGTGTAATATTAATCATAGATCTAGTACTAATCTTTTGATAAAAAAAAAAAAACAACAAAAAACATTTAATGAATTGTTAAAAAGTAAAAAAAAAAAACAAAAATAATGAATTGATGTATCTTGCGACTTGTGACTGAGAATGAATGAATGAATATGCGATTCCAGAAAACTCAACGGGATGATCTAGACCGTGGCTGAGAGCAGAAATAAAATAAGAAAATAAGAACGAATCAGCGTAAAAAGTAGCAGCACAGTAAAAACAAATCTTAATTTCATTGAAAACAGTGTACAGTTTCAGTGTTTTTCTGCAGCTTTAAAGAGAGAGAGAGAGAGAGAGAGAGAGAGATTTGAATGAAGATAATTAAGAATTTTTATGTCGGTTTTTGCTTTGTTCAAACTGGGACACGGGGACGCTATTGTTTGGTCATCAGATTGAGTAAAAAGTGTTACTTAGGTGTGAAATGCAAACTTTAATTGGACCAATTGCAATTACGACAATAATGTTGATGTGCATTCTTACAATGCACAATGCGTTTGTTGTTCAGAGGTATCACATTCTGTGAGGATATGTAATGTTTATAAAATTATACTCAAAAGTTAATCGCGATCATTGTGTAGCATCTTTCATAAATTTTAAATCGATTATCATTCGAGGTGAGAAAAAAAGACTTTTTATTTCTTTTTTCTTTTGTGTAAATAAGTAATCTCCATGTTAAATAAATAAATAAATAAATAAATAAATAAATAAATAAATAAATAAATAACTAGGAAAAGAAGTATTACACCTTTATGCGAAATAGCAGACGCTTATGCACAGGTATTTCGTAATTCTCCGCCCGGTTTACGGGATTTGCCGATAAAACTATTGATTTACGGAAATTAGAAAAAAAACTCAAAGTAGCTATAAAACACACGCAATTTGTCCACGCCAAATGTCGCTTGATTTTGAAGTTAAGCATGTCTTTAGAAAGATCATTTTCTTCTGATGAATAATCCGAAAGAACAAATTTAGAAAAAAGGTTTTGGAAACGATACATTTGGCATTTAACCAAAGCACCTTTGGTAGATTTTACACTTTTTGTATATCAGATATAAGAAATGATGCAACCAAATAGGACCTTTATAAATTTTGATTTTGCCCATTCAAAAAATCAAGATATTTTAACGAAACAATATCCATTAAATCAGGAATACATTAAATTACAATATTCCGAAAGAACAAATTTGATATCTGCCGTAATAAAGTTTTAATTAAACATTGAAAGTCAATGTCCTATTCATTTATGTACATTTTTTATCGGCAATAAACTGAATGACAGGTAAGGTATCGGCTCAATATTTCTCCGTATGGTTTCTCTTCTGCTTTGCAATACGAGTTGCTGCCAATTCGTGATCTAATTGCTGGTAATCTCCGAACGGTTTATACAGGAACAGTGTGGTTGGTATAGCAGAACAACCGGGCATGAGATCAGCTGTTAACCGTGGTTAGCAATGTATTTATTCAAATGATAAACATTAATTCGAATTTCAGCCTGTCCGTCATCTGACTTGAGTTTAGCCGAAATCCATGAGGACTGGGTTCCGTCATTGGAAGCTGAATTAATTTGTCACATTATTTTAATGGTGAAAGAAGATAAGAGCCAAAAGAACACTTTTCAAGCAAAAATAGAATTTCAAGTCTGACTGTAAATAGCCATTTTAACGTTTTTTGGCTAGTGACAGTTGACTGGTAATAGCCATTTTAACGTTTTTTGACTAGTGGCAGTTGACTGGTAATAGCCATTTTAACGTTTTTTGGCTAGTGACAGTTGACTGTAAATAGACTCTTCCTTTATTATATTTATTTCATGTAATTTTTATGAACATGACCTTGCCAATAAAATATTGAAATATTGCTAACAAACTCGTTGTTTTCGATAAAACAACAACAGCAACAACAACAACAATAACAATAATAATAAGCATAATACATAAATATGTAATAATATGTAATAGTAAATAACATACCAAGACTATATTATGATATTAAAGTAAAGAATCCGGTAGATCCTTTTGAATGAACCTCCGAAACAGTTTGACCGCGACAATTTACTCTACAGGCTTCAGAAGTATTCTGTCCTACGACCCCCTCACACAGTCGTTCTGTTGGCGGATTCTCGGAGGTCAAGAGGTCAACCTGGAGACAAGAGATGACGAAGAGGTATTGGACGAGCCGACGCCGTATTTCCACCGGGACGACATGCTCACAACTCGACCTGTCACCGCACTCGCTCGTAAAAAGAAACACACCATCGACCAAGATCTGTATGACCGGTATGTATATGAGCCTGTGAGAAAACCGACAATTTGGATTCCGACCAGGTCCGACACAAACCGGGCTGTATAGTCACGGAAGATGGTAAAGAGGCTGTAAATTTTGGATTTAGAAAGTAGAGGAATTGTACTATCCTTGTAGCGAAAACAAAGGCGCTGATCAGCTTCGCAGTTACTGCGAAGCTGATCCAGTTACTGCGAAGCTGATCTGCGCCTGTGTTTTCGCCTATGCAGATTGTTGGTTTTCCCAATGCGGCGGCATATATAGGTTTGTTTGAATGGATGCATAACGTCCCAGTCAAAAGCCATGACTATGTCGGGACGTTGCCTCCATTTTATGGAACGTTTATCCAAATATTAGGATGCCATGACACCCAAAAAGCGCTTCAAATATAACCACCAAACTAAGCCACTAAGGCGTATATGTATGAGTGGGTGGTTTGACTTGAAACCATTTTTCATGGGCATGCTCAAGATGGTCAGTCAGTAGCGCATAAACTTTGCCTGGAGTCACAGACAGCCCATCTATTTCTTTACGAGGATGATCCAATAATGATTGAGACTTTTCTCTTATTTTATAATCCCTATTGACTGGCTCAAGTTCACTACTTTCGTTTACAAGATACATATGTGATCTCTCTTTGGAGCATGTTTTATCAAATTTGGCAGATAACTTTGGTTGCTATGGTTACTTAAGAACTACTCGTGAAGCACCTATGGCCACCATTTGCCCTTTGAACAAACATAGCCTATAGATTTCTAGCTATGTCAAAAACTTTAAAAACGATTTCTTATCATAATTGAGTATTGCCTGTGTTAACATTTACCTCTGAAATATTTTGCTTTGGTCAAATCGAGTCTTGCGCTCGTGATCGAGAGGTGGTTGCCTAGCAACCATTTTACTGTATGAATTCTGGCTAATAGCATTTTCCAAATTCTATAGTTGCTAGGCAACATAAAAAGAAAAGGTCAGGTGTCAATTTTGTAATTTACTTGCATTATTTACTCCATAATGGATCATTTCAAGATCAAAAAACAATTTTTTATGTCATGTATACTCAGGATATAAGATATTTCTCATCCCTATCCCCAAAATCATAGAATTTTTTCGCAAACAAAACCCATCTTTTCTCGCAAAAACAGTCAGCCTACTTGAATTATCAGCTGTATGTTAGTGATATTTGCAGAGCATAAAGCTAGTAAAGATAACTATAAATAACAGTATGCCGTGATATGAATTTTTATCACCAGTTGCCATGGCAACCCATTTTATGTGCATACTTGCTACGTGGCCAAGGACCTTTGACTCACATTCTCCCGTTGCTAAGCAACAAAATGTAGTTGTCTTCATGCGACTTTTAACCAGTGTCTCGTGTGCGCGTTATATTGAGTTATATTAACAATACATTAACAATACGCCAAGTTTATTTACATAGGAATAATTTAAAAAGTCTCATTCATTATTGGATCATCCTCGTAGGCCACGATGGGCGGGGGCATCCGCCTATAAAACTAGACTCATTAATATGGTTGGTTGCGTTGTTTTCGTGCTTCAGGTCCCACCAATACGGTCATATGGGGACCGGAACTCGAAGGTCTGGAAAAGCTCGGGATCTAACCAAGGCCCTTCGACTAACAGAACAGTGGCTAAAACACTACCAAAAGAAAGCCATGAGCAAAATAGAGCCACGTCACGAGAATGTATAATGTCTTCGGGGTTTCCGACCCAGGTCCGATACAAACCGGCCTGTACTATCATAAAAGCAGACAAAAACTTTGAAATTTTGGATTTTAAAAGAACAAGACGGTGAAGTGTCAAAGGCGTTAATCAACTGTGTAGTTACTGCGGAGCTGATCAGCGTCTTTCAATGGTTATCGCATATAAAAGGCAGGGTTTAACATGATGTGACTCAAAATCTTTTTTCCATAAAGTGAATTTAAAGTCAAAACAGAAAATGTGAGTTCAGGTTATACGCTGAGTTTAGAGGATGAGACTAAAATCATCTTTAATGTTGCGAATGCATTGTATTCTTCTATTTGCAGTCTTGTAAATCTTGGATTCAGGGCGAGTGGGTTTGAAATAAGAGAAGGCAGCAAGAGCACCACTTCGCCAAAGTCAGCAACAACAGTTACCATCCATAAACACCTGATTAAAAAGAAGCCATTTGTAGTAAGGAAAACAGCATCAGAACCACACAGAGTCGAGCAAGGCGTCCGCAAGACAGAGGAAAGGTAAGGCAGCATCAGAACCACACAGAGTCGAGCAAGGCGTCCGCAAGACAGAGGAAAGGTAAGGCAACATCAGAACCACACAGAGTCGAGCAAGGCGTCCGCAAGACAGAGGAAAGGTAAGGCAGCATCAGAACCACACAGAGTCGAGCAAGGCGTCCGCAAGACAGAGGAAAGGTAAGGCAACATCAGAACCACACAGAGTCGAGCAAGGCGTCCGCAAGACAGATGAAAGGTAAGGCAGAATCAGAACCACACACAGTCGAGCAAGGAGTCCGCAAGACAGAGGAAAGTTAAGGCAGCATCAGAACCACACAGAGTCGAGCAAAGCGTCCGCAAGACAGAGGAAAGGTAAGGCAGCATCAGAACCACACAGAGTCGAGCAAGGAGTCCGCAAGACAGAGGAAAGGTAAGGCAGCATCAGAACCACACAGAGTCGAGCAAGGCGTCCGCAAGACAGAGGAAAGGTAAGGCAGCATCAGAACCACACAGAGTCGAGCAAGGCGTCCGCAAGACAGAGGAAAGGTAAGGCAGCATCAGAACCACACAGAGTCGGGCGAGGCGTCCGCAAGACAGAGGAAAGTTAAGGCAACATCAAAACCACACAGAGTCGAGCAAGGCGTCCGCAAAACAGAGGAAAGGTAAGGCAGCATCAGAACCACACAGAGTCAAGCAAGGCATCCGCAAGACAGAGGAAAGGTAAGATCTCTGAAATGAGCGAAAACAAAAGCGTAGATCTTACTGAACGACAAGCAGAGTTTGTCTTTGTTTTACGACCTAAGTTAAATAAATATTGATTTTAATGATAGATAAGATGACTCTGTCCTTAATTTTATTTGAAGAGATTTTTTGCAAAGTAGTTATGATCCAACGCATCGAGTTCAATTATCATATTAATATTTGCTCAAATTAACTTTAACCACGGTAGCTTTTTAAATCATACAAAGGATGACCTTAGATGTCTTTTTTCGATTCCCAAAAAGAATGAAAGCAATACAATAATTATGCTCGTTTAATGCTAGTTCTTATGAAAATATTTTTATTTCTTATTGTTCGATAAGTTCAAATACATTTTTACATCGATTATCATATGGATTTTAAGTCTTCCAATCTATTACTATATCAAAGTGCAAACAATTTTTTTGGATATCTTTCTGGTTTCTATGCGAAAACAAAAGGTATGGAATAGATTTGTTGGAAAATTAATAGAGCTTAAATTATACATCCTGAGCAAGTTACAGATAGGAAGAATGAGGCTGTGCTATGGATGACTCGACTGTTACCGCCTATCGTATTTGCGTTGATAGTATACTTTTAAAATCATGGAAGACTGCGATAGATTATGCTTTGTCAGGACTATCGGTTACGGTACCTGATGCTTTTCTTGAATCACTAGGAATCATCGGAAACAGTATCTTAAAAAAAGAAGAAGAAAACGCAAAACTTCGCTCTCTTGACGTGAAATAACGTATATCTATCAACTTTGTCTGATACGGTGCTTTAAGTTAAACGCATTGCAACTAAAGCATCTGTACATTGAACCGTTTAAACAAAGATAAACCTCGTTGTTCAGCAATACATGCCATTCCGTTCTTTTTCAGAAAAGTCGCTTCACCCATCGCTAGTGATGGCGAAGATGCCGATGACGAGTCGACGAGTGTAGACGAAGATCTCGACCCCGACGGATTCTACCGGATACTGCCATCTGTGTGCATGCGCACTGATATGCCTCTTCCAAGACCAAAGGCAGCCGTATTCAGCTTCCGGGACAACGAAGAAAGATGCCACAAAGAAGTCATGGACATCATAAAGGAGCAGACGAACCTGAAGGTCATTGGATTACAACTTGATCCTGTAAATGTCCGGGCAACGAAGCCTGGACTCAGGAGCCGTTGGATTGTGGAGTTCGGCTGTGTAATAGATCTTGAACTCTTTGTTCGCAAAGGACTAAAACTCGGCAAGGATAAGATGATAGTATATAAGTTTGACGATGTGGCAAGACGGGAATTTTCTACATTTAAATACTACAAAACAATTCAAGACGCGAAGAAAACTTTGAAAGGCACAAAGAGTGAAAAACAGACGAGCAAACCTAAGAAAGTTGTAAGACTTAGAGAAGCAAATTCTAACACTGTTAAAACCACTTCCAGTTTTGGTAAAACGGCGAGCAGAAAACGATCTTATGATAAATGATTTATGCCTTGATGAATGCGACTGTCGGGTTCTACTACTACAAAATACAATATATAAAAGATCCACTCGCATTTTCTAATAGGCTGGCGGGATTCAAAAACAAATGATTTGAATAAATCAAGGTCAAACTCGCATTGAATGTCCTCTCATTTGAGAATCTAGCAATTCTCGTTCCAGGATGCATGTCATAGCGCCAGATAAAGAAATGCAATTTTAGGGACCTAGCATACATAGTTTACTGATCTTTTTCCTTCAAATGTCTGTGTTGTTGCTTGCTTGTGGCATCATTTGGAGTAGCAACTGTTTCCTCCTGTGTGTTTATTTTACCACAGTCATTATGCACACAAGTGAATGCGTGGCAGAGCCTACCACTTAGACCACTTTTAAATGCTGGCTGATTTGCTTATTCGTAGTTATACATAGATGTATGTGCATAAGAGTTTTGTTCAGATCAGATGGGCGTGACTTTGGATCCAAATGAGCCAGTTTCACGTCACCGTTTATCCCTCCAATGTTTGTGTTTTGGAATTGATGGTCGGGTCTTTGGATACAAATGATTCCGGTTTCATGTCATTATTTATCTCTCCAATGTGTTTTGGAATGTATGGTCTTGACTTTGGTTCCAAATGAGCCAGTTTTGTGTCATCGTTTATCCCTCCAATGTTTGTGTTTAGGGATTGATGGTCGGAACTTTGGATACAAATGATAGCTTGAACTCATTTCAGTTCATGAAATCTACATGCTTTGCAGTAACACACTATTACAGGTAAACAAAGCACTAGATAGTGAGGTGTATTTAGTGATAATTAAGAAATTATTTTGTTTATTCCTCCAGTGGTTGTGTTTTGGGATTTATGGTCGTGACTTTGGTTCCAAATGAGCCAGTTTTGTGTCATTGTTTATCCCTCAAATATTTGTGTTTTGGGATTGATGGTCGTGACTTTGGTTCTAAATGAGCCAGTTTTGTGTCATTGTTTATCCCTCCAATGTTTGTGTTTTGGGATTGATGGTCGGGACTTTGGTTCTAAATGAGCCAGTTTCATGTCGATGTTTATCCCTCCAATGTTTGTGTTTTGGGATTGATTGTCGTGACTTTGGTTCCAAATGAGCCAGTTTCATGTCATTGTTTAGCTCTCCAATGAGAGCTTTGTTTAGCTCTCGGAACCGTTTGGTTCTAAATAAGCCAGTTTCGTGTCATTGTTTATCCCTCCTGTGTTTGTGTCTTGTGATTGATGGTCGGGACTTTGTATCCCAAATGAGCGGATTTCATGTCATTGTCTATCCGTCCAATTGTTGTGTTTTGGGAATGGATTGATGGTTGGGACTTTGGATCCCAAATGAGCCGGTTTCATGCCATTGTTTATCTCTCCAATGTTTGTGCTTTGGGATTGAGCTACATGTTTATGGGTACTAAAGGGGCACATTGAAACAGATTATCGTTGTGGTGAAGTCGTAACATACCAAAAACACAATCTGCATATGCAAAAACAAAGTCTCAGATCAGCTGTGCAGTTCTTTGATCAGCATCTTTGTTTTCGCTTCACAGATAGTACAACCTCTATTCTTCTTAAATCCGTAATTTCAAGCTTCTAGTCCGCTTCTGTGACTGTACATGCCGATTTGTGTCTGACCTGGTCGGAAACCCAAATTCTTGTTTTTCTCATGCGAATGCTCAATTGGTAGTTTAAATGAACTGAACAGAATTCAACATTCTTTTTATGGAAAGATTTATAACAAAATGCATTGGATGCAATTAACAAGAACAGTAAAATGCATAAATGTACAAGTACCATACGTATAGTAATTAGCACACGTTCTGCAATGAACGTACACTGTCAAAATCTTTTTTGAGGATGTCATGAAATGCATATAGGTAGTTCTAATAAGCGCATATTGAAATACATTTTACATCTGTTGGTTACATTTCTTCTTTGATCAGTTGATAGTTTTTACAATGCTATGAAAGATAGATCTTACTACCTTAAGTGGTCATTTTGAAAAATAAAGAGCTAACTGTGTGGTCGCTAATTCGAATGAATACAGTATTTTTACACATATAGAGCAATAATAACGCCCATTATGTGTATTTGTCAAACACTAGGACCATGATAGGCAGTCTGTACACATTGCTGACTGGCAATCTGTCACCCACGTGCATTATGAAAACATGTCCATGTATTGTAGATTTTTCTTGAGCTGTGAAAATTGAAAATTTTAGTTAAAAAAAATAATGGTTTTCTATTTTTTTCACAAAACATAAGATTGTGGGTACACATTAGAACCGCCTCACCGAGGCGGTTCTAATGAGTACCCACAATTTATGTTTCGGAACAAAATTAAGAAAAAATGTACACCGTTGTACACTGCAGTTCTATCATATAAAAGTGGGGTGTAATAAGGGTGTACACATTGCATAGACATGTTACTGATGTAAGTACACATTGAATCATCAGTGCTCACGACTGGGCCTGAAATCTTGGCCAGAAACTGTACAGAGTACGTATTTACACAACATTCATATCACCGGATTCACATATTGTATCAATGAAATGTACAGCTATGCTGTTTTTAACATTGAAACAATCCCTGATGGGATGGCCAGTAATCAGTTCTTGGGCAAGTTGTTCAAAATTAACGAAGTTGTTAGTTAACGATTCGTTTCAAATGGCGATGTTACAAACACACTGTTATTTTTTGTTCAAAAATGTGAGAATCATTTGAATTGCAATGGATTCTCACATTTTTTTCAACAAAAAATAACTGTATTTGCTTTTGAAGTTGATATATAATCAACAAACTGTGGGCTTAACAACAGCGTTAAGCTAACGAAGTTTTGAACAACTGGGCCCTAGTCAACACCATTATTGTTGGCCTAAAGGTAGAGAACATGACTTCAAAATGAGAGTTGCAATGCCAAGAAAGCGGTGGCTCCGAGCCGACATGACTAAAAATAGTTGAATGAAATGTTAAACCATACTGACCAAACCAAAACATCAGTCTTCCATAACATCACATGTAAGGAAACGTAATTTTATGGAGAACAGTGTTAGATACATACATGTAGGTCTAAAATTTCCTCGTATGACAATATTTTGGGACACATAATGTATCTGGTAAGTTTTATTACATCACATAAAAGCCAACAAGGCTATCACTGTAACAAGCAGTCGGATGAGTTTCCGTCAAAATTCGTGGGACTGTAATCATCAGTCACTGGACTGTCTTCGGCCGCTTTATTGACAACTCGGATTTTCATATATTCGCCAACCAAAGTGTAAGTATCTCAAACTCAACTTGACATGGTATGAAAATAAGTTTTGCGATGAGCCAAAATGGCTATTTTACACAGTGCCTCCGGAGTACTGTGTGGCAGTGTTTTCCGTCCACTGTACGAAGTGAAACAGACAGTCACTGTACGAAGTTAAAATCACCAGCTGTTGCGGTCGATCGTTCAGCCATGGTTGGTTTCCTTCCTCGGCTTCAACACTGGGCTTGCTTTGTCGCCCTTCTTCGACGGAACCTTCTGTGTTTTGGAACTGGTCGTCTTGCTTCTTAACAATGATACTGAAAAGGTGAAAGATTAAATGATGATTGATTTGGTTGGTTATTCACTGAAAACATGCACAATGCATCGGCAAATGGTGCAGTATAACCTCTTTTATTTTAACCGGGTGGATTCAATTGTTTTAAACCCCATATCAAACTTTACACTAACACCGATCTTCATGGCATTACATCAATACATTGATTAATCTAGAATTATTAGAATTATTGCATACTGTTCTGTACCAGCCCGAAGAAAATACTCATGACTAACTTTGGGGCGACAGAATCGCCGTCCTGGAAAGCACTTAGCTCACCGTACCGCGCAATTTCAAGGCTTACCACCTAGCTGATGGCGACAAAAACATTACGAAAACTTGCCCATGCAATATACAGTGAATTTTAAAGTTGTAAAAATGAAAATTTTTGGTAGAAAATTTTCGATATTTTTCTTATTTTTGCTCAAAACATAGATTGCGGTACACGTTAGAACCGCCTCGCCGAGGCGGTTCTAATGAGTACCCACGATCTATATTTTGGAGCAAAAATAAGAAAAATAGGTATACCCCTGCATACCCCAGTTTTACTATATAAAAGTGGGGTTTAAGTGGGTATTCATTCATGGGCATGTTTTCCTGATGGATCTAAATCTTTGCCAAAGAGGGTCTTCAAACTAATGGGTAGCGATCGTGACTGTGTACAGTGTATTAAATGGACTGCGAAGAGCCGCCTGAGTACTTACCAGGAGATGGAACAAGTGACCACGCCCATCTGATGACAGCTGCCGACAGGAATAACAGAACTGCATAAAACCCGCAGATCAATAGAACCAACAGGCCTCTAGGCTCGAACCCAGATCGCTGAGCCACGGTGTCCAACCCGATATTACTGCTTCGGTATGTTGACTGCATCGTTGCTTGCTTTGGTAAGCGTCGGTAAGAAATTCTCTTCAGTCGTGCTTGGTATGAATCCCTCTCTGAATGAAAGAAAAAAGAACACAATCACTTACTGGACGGGGAACTATTGAGGTTTATTAATTGATTTATTAAATTTAATAATTAATTTATATATAGTTATTTACTCGTATACCAAGTATATTTTTAAACTTATGATTTTTTTTTTTATTTTTTCTTTTATCAAAAAATTGCAATCTTTCCTTACAATAAATTAATGCAGTGAATCGCGAAGTTTATACATGTGTTTTATGTTCAAAGTGAACCGTAATGTTGGATCACAATGGCTTATAAACGCTTTTGAAAAGTGCAAACATGTCAATAAAAGCTGTTTTATCCTGTCTTATGTTTATGAGCTTTTTCTTAATTCGACCTAGCTTTCGGATAAAAATGACTCAATGTTGCACTTTTATAATTTTATATACGAAAAATTATTATAATTTTATTGTTGTTTTATTCATGTTTGTTTTAAAAGTACATGGTCGAAAATCGGTTAAAACGGTACTGGCTTGTCACGGTGCTTCACTGTATCCAGGCCCATTGGAGCCTGCTGCACGATACTGTACATAGTGTTTCGGAATGAACATGTTTTAGCGCATCTTTATATTGGTTCGATAATGATCTTGGTAACAACTATGCTAATCTTTATTGTGTGTTTATCTGATATAATCATTATGGCCAGGTTATTTGAGGTGACGGCTATTTCCCCCAGGGTATTGACAGAAAGACAGGTAATAAGTATATCAGCTGACTGTAACGTTACCAATACTAACCTTTCCTGAATGATGAAAACATTGCATATACACACCTATGTATATAGGTTTTTCCGATCTAGATAGTGACCTTATATACGCCAAGGAGTTTAGAAAGCCCTTGCATACGCTTAGGGAAGTTGGCGTGTCACCAGTAAACCATTCAGATTCAGTGAAGATTCATTAATTATCATTTACAAATTAGTTTCCCCAGGGAACTGTTATACCTGGAATTCGTACTTAATTATAGCGGAAATTAGCACCTTTAGCAGCATGCTGTGTGCTCCATACACTTCAATGCAAAAAGACCAACAGTCGAGAGCCATTATCACCTAATTGTTATCGCCTTTGATCCCTATCTCCTGCACCGCGGTTGCTTCTTAAGAATTCCAGAACTTCGCCTGAATTTTATTACCGGAAATAAGAGTGCCGTATGCGCAAGTGTCACCACAGGGTGACACCTGTCTTCATGTATGCGCACTCAATGAAATTTAATTACGATTAAGTGTCTGAACCATAATTAAGATGATATGCGTAGATACAACTTCGGTGTTCGGTGGAATAAAGACGAAAAGCCTAGAACTGACATTTCTAATTTTCAAAAAAAGTGGTGTTTTTCTTTTAAAATTTAACATTGTTCCGACGCTTTGCGACAAATTTTCATTAATACTTACGTAGGACAAACTTTGCAATTTAATCTAATGAACCTCGCATTTATGTCGGGAAGTGCCGTATTGCTGTTTTATCGCATTTTGAAACATGGTTCTGTGGATTTTTGTGTCTTTATCTGTTGAATACGATATGTACCACATAGACCTATCGCTGTTTTGGATTTCATTATGACGCATCCCGTACAATGTCTAATACATGAAAAAATAATATAAGACGAATATATATATTAATCGTAAATCGTTTAGTAAGAATATGTATGCCCGAGTTCGTTTAAAATTATGAGATTAAACAGTCAAATAAGCTTGAAACCTTATAATTAACAATCTTTTTCAACAGTGGAGGTACTCCGTGAAATTTCGACACACGGCTATGTCGAGTGTTTGGTAATGTTTTGACAAAAAAGTCCTACCAAAATGAATTTGAAATAAAGCAGACTGCTAGTTTACAGTTTTTTCTATGATAATGATGACGTGTACACACAGCCACCGCATGTGTGTGACACGTGCAAACAAAAGCTTCAACGACATTACTAAGAAAAATAAAATGAAGGCGCTTGAAAACAAATATATCCACATAAAATACATGTACAAAGTAATACAATTTGTAAAATTTAATGCAAAATTTATTTCTTATCTTTTCTATACATGTTTTTTATTCTCATCAGCAACGAAAAGGCTCAGCGAAAAGGAACTAATTGAAATAAGGAACTATTTGAAGTACTGACAGAGCGAATGACGTCAATTAATTAAAGTATGTTTCCGATTATTTTCGTTGTCAAAAAATTAGATGTTTTCGATGCCAGAGCAAAAGTTTTTACATTTATCATGTCGCTCAGTCAATCGCTTTTGACAATTGCATGTGTATGCAACGTGCATGTATAACAAATTATTTTTTTTTTTATTTTCATTTCATGAAGGGTAGTAACTGGTTGTCAGCACATGCATGTAAATGATAGTCTAAAACGGGAACCAGACAAGTAAATTATCCGCAGATTGTGCTAATTGGTGCCAAATAATAATGACACTTGACTCATTAAATGGTGTGGCGGTGCAGGAGATGGAACCTTTGATGTAATTGAGTACGAACTCCAGGTTAACAGCTCCCTGGTTTCCCCAAAACGTGGAAGATTTTTAAACATGTTTATATATGCGCTTATGTTTCGATGTACTATTCTTATCTGTTCGAGTATACATACTATGGAAATTTCCCACCTTTTGACATGTTTACATTTAATATTGATAAGAAAGTCATTGATTGCTCTATTTTTCCAGGGTGTGCTATTGTAAATGTGGCGTATCACCAGTAGGCTATTCCAAGATGACCCATTCATGATTCTAACATCGACAGGCTTGCACATTGATCTGCATGAGTTTGTTTTCCAATTCTTGAATCTCTTCATCCTTATAAACTGTTTTGTGGAAGAGGAATTTAACGCACTCTCCGAGTTCCATAATATACTACTCAAAATTTGATACGCAACAATCAGTCTTGCTACTTGTACACTGGTACAGGATGTACTTGCAGCATTTTACGATATCTTGATTGTCAATTTTAGAGTCGAATACATACAATTCCATTATACTTATAAAATTTAAGCATTATCAAAAGACTTAGAAAAGAACGCAACCAAACCGTGGATCCATTATTCTGGACCCGAGTTCAAACAGACTTTCTTTGCAACATGCATATGGTCTATAGAATAAAACTCCAAACTACAACAAAATAAACCACCAACCTTCTTCCTTTGTTTTCCTCTTAAATTTGTTTGCATCCCTTTCACAATGTTCACGAGTTCGTCCATGCAAAGTGAGATATCAAGTTTTTCGCATGCAATAGACTGAGGCAATATACATGTTCACACCAGTTAGTCATGGTTTACAACTTCACACACGTGACAGAACGGAAAATCCCACTCGGTATTAATAGACCACGCGCGTGCTACGTGATATTCTACTGTAATCAATACCTATAGTACACAAACAGGTAAATAATCGGCGTGATCAATGGGCAGCTATACCCACGTGACTTCATACAGGTGTGTTTACCTGTGCAACTTCACGGTATACAGTTTGCCGCATCTTTTTTATGAAACGAAGCGCGGTTTCCTCAGTATACATTTAATACCTGTGAATTAATAAAAAAAATCTAGATAATGGCTGACGCCCAGGTGGGTATGCACAACTACATCACTATATCTGTGTTTTTTCATCTCTGTGTATGTCATGTATACATGTCATTACAGGATGTAAAAGAAACCCTGCCGACAGAAACGGGATACGTTGTGTTTGAACACCGTAGATTTTTTAGCTCCTCACAGGTGAGCTTATAGTATACCCATGCTCCGGCGTCCGTCCGCCCGTCCGTCCGTCGTCCACATTTTCAAAGATCTTCTCCTCTGAAACCGCTTGGCCAATCAAAGCCAAACTTCATGTGGAGCATCCTTAGGAAGGGGGAACGAAAGTGTATATAAATGGTCTAGGTCACATGACCAAGATGACCGCCATGGCTATAAATAGCAAAAACCTTTAAAAATCTTCTTCTCCAGAACCAGTGGGCCGATTTCCACGAAACTTGGTACGTAGCATCTGGGACGTGGGCCCATCATAATTTATATAAATCATGACCCTAGGATGACCTTGACCTATTTTACGGCAAGGTCAACTTAGGTCGCCAATGCATTTGAATGGGAAAAAATGGTAAATTGCTATTTAATGGGTAAAACTTACTGGGAATAGGCAAATGGACAGAAAATTAATGTTAATGGAAAATTTTAGCCCCTGGGTGGTTGTCTACCCCTGCCCCGGGGCTATATACATGTATATTTCCATAATAATGAAACATCTTCTCTCCTGAAACCGCTCGGCCAATCAAAGCCAAACTTCATATGGAGCATCCTTAGGAAGGGGAAAGAGAGTTTATATAAATGGTCAAGGTCACATGACCAAGATGGCCGCCATGGCTATAAATAGAAAAAAACCATTAAAAATCTTCTTCTCCAGAACCAGAAGGCCAATGATTTTGAAACTTGGTGTGAAGCATCAGTGACTGGAGCTCTACATAGTTTATATAAATCATGACCCTGGGATGACCTTGACCTATTTTACGGCAAGGTCAACATAGGTCGCTCATGCATTTGAATGGGGAAAAGTGTTAAAATGTCATTTGTAGGGAAAAACTTGCAGGAATTGGGCAAATGGACTTAAGATTGATGATTCTGAAAAAAAAAAAGATATTCAAAGATCTTCATCTCTGAAACTGCTTGGCCAATCAAAGCCAAACTTTATGAGGAACATTGTTAGGAAGTGGGAATGAAAGTATATATAAAGTGGTCATGGTCACATGACCAAGATGGCTGCCATGGCTATAAATAGAAAAAACCTTTAAAATATTTTCCTCCAGAACCAGAAGGCCTATGATTTTGAAACTTGGCATGAAGCATCAGGCAATGGAGCTCTACAAAGTTTATATAAATCGTGACCCTTTGATGACCTTGACCTATTTTACGGCAAAGTCAACTTAGGTCACCCATGCATTTGAATGGGGAAAATTGTTAAAATGTCATTTGAAGGGCAAAACTTGCAGTAAATTGGCAAATGGACTGCAGTTTTATGTTTTCAAAAAGAAATTGACTCCAGGGGTTGCTCTGACCAAACCCTGGGGTTATATACATGGATATAACCATTCTGGTCAAAAAAGTTTATTGGTATATATCTCGGGTTTCAGGTGAGCGTTTACAGGACCATTGGTCCTCTGGTTTACTATGTATCAACGTACACCGGATATAGCGATTTATCAGCCGGGATGTTATGAAATGCAGAATAAGGTCAGTTTGTTTTCATTTTATCGCTGAAATTCGTAAAGCGTCACTGTAAAGCCATTTTATAATCGTTGCTAATACAAATTGATAAACGTTTCTAATCACAACAAATTACTAATAAACACAAAGAACTACGAATAACAAAATGTGTCCATAATTACTGACAATCTCGTCTTGCCTGTCACGAAAACACATGCTTCATTGCTTTGAAAACTGTCTAGATAAAACACTGACCTAAACTCAAATGAAATTCGTGAAAGATATCTAAATAAATCATAGCCTAAGCCATTAAAGGACTCCATGCCTACTTTTAAAGCTGTATTTATCGATGAATTCTCCTCTAATTTTTGAATTGTCTAGTGTACGGTTTGGTGTTCGAGGACGACTGTTTGTTAATCAACGCACCACGGACAGCCATCCCTAAATTATTTCAATAACCATGGCGCCGACATTGTTATTGTTATTGTATATCTGCGCTAGACAACTCTTTAGTGTATATAATGCAATGAGTATAGCTGCAAATTCACACAGAATAGAATTATTATGCTACTATGAATTAATCATTTGGATTTTTTTTGGTCGGCTCCTCCTCCCCTTTAACTGACCCCATTTTTACACATCATATTTAATATACAATATACATATTTACATAATTTTAGTAAGGAGTTCTTGAGCCATTTAAATTTCGTATCACAAGGACAACTCTAGGTCTGAGCTATATTGATAAGACAGATAGCTTATTTTTGTAGATTCAAGTGTAGACATGCTTTTCCTAATTGTTTCATATAGCCACACACATACATCAATGCATCAGCGATGCAATCACTACACTGTCCAACCCGAATACCATAATAAACAATAAATAATAGAAGAAATACTGACCTTGTATCTCACCGTGTCAAAATATCCTCGATACAATCGCTATATCCGGTTTAAGTTGATAGACAGCGATAATGTGACTCCATTCACGTGTGTGCGTCTGTCCGTTCACACTTTCAAATATGAATATCACTGAGACTACTTGGACAATTGCATGAAGAAACCATTGGGGCGAGGGTTTGCATGCAATAGGTTTTGAAGTATGCGCAAATTTGATGAAAACTGGTTATAATATAGCACATCTAGGACTCTTTATATTTGACGAGGCCTAAATGACGAATGAAAAAAAAGGTGATGATGCACTTTAATATCATGACATTTGTGCACTATTTCGGAAAGTTTTTAAACTTACGTCTGTAAAATAATTTGCCGCTGTTCTTTTAATGTCTTTATAATAAACACTCAAACCAGAGATTTTTTTTCAAGATGATTTGATTTGCACGTAATCGCATGTGCAGTTTCTCACATATAGTCATGTGTGCTTTTTTTTTTTGGTTTTCGTCAATCATTTTTGACCATGTGTCGAGAGCATACACTCATACTTTTAATGCTTAATCGTGTCCGCATTTCTTCCATTTGTACACTGATTTTTTCATTGACCTTTCGACTTATCATGTCCATAAATTCATGCCTCTTTTGCATAAGATACCCTAAGATATCAACCCCAAGGCCAGGCTGAGTCTAAAGATAGTCATGAAAACTGACCACTGAACTTGACAAGGCCATATTAGCCATACAAGGACAAGGTTGCAGACGGTTCAAGTTCACTGGGGATATGACCAAAATATCTTTCAACTTTAAACCTCATATTCTCCCTATACTTTGGGCAGTCTATATATGAGCCGCCGCATAACATTATTACGTAAACTTGCCCATGCAATATATGGAGAATTTTTCAGCTTTGAAAAATGAAAATTTTGTCGGAAACTTTTTGATATTTTTCCTATATTTTTTGCTCAAAACATAGACTGTGGATACACGTTAGAACCGCCTCGCGTACCCATAATCTATATTTTAGACCAAAATAAGAAAAATAGGTATTCCCCTGCATACCCCAGTTTTGCTATATAAAAGTGGGGTGTAAGGGGGTATATATTACAAGGACATCACGGTTTTCCTGATGCTTGAGAAAACAAACAACACGCACAGACGAAACGAATGGCGCAGATCGACTGTGCAGTAACTGCACAGCTGACCAGTGCTTTTGTTTTCGCTACATAGATATATAGTAGAACTCATTTTCTTTTAAAATCTGAAATTTCAAGCGGCTTCTAGCCAGTTTCTGTAACTGTACAGACCGGTTTGTGCCAGACCTGGCCGGAACCCAAATTATTGGTTGGGTTTTCTCATGCGAAGGCTCGTATGAAAAAAATATGAGGCAAAAATGAGCGCAGTCAACAGTAAACAAACCTTGAGAATTGATAAAAAAAAATGCTTAGTTGCATATAGGACAAGGCTATGTCCTTTAAACTGCATGTCGCTGTCTGCTCCAGATTGCATGCATGTGCAGAAAATGGACTAGCCATTGCATAACAAAGTCATTGGAAATGATGTGCTAGAATCATGCTGTGGTGTATGTACGTGTACAGTCATAGACGTGTTGTTTTAATGCACCAGTCATTTATCCACGGCCCTCCTAGGGCCGGGGAATAGCGGGGCTTTTAAATTTTCGAATTTTAAAGCCCGGGTAAAAGCCCCGCTCTGCGGGGCCAAAGTTTTGGTAAAATCCCCGTTAAAATCCCGGCCCTCCGGGAACTTACAATAATGAGGAGTGACGACAAATGACCTTAGCTATTTGAATAATCTTTGCTAGCATATGCCATGGTGTTGAGATTAGGCATAAGTTAACCCAGTGGTTGCAGAGAAGAATTTGAACACCTCCTACAGACACACACCAGAGAGCCTTTGACCTTAAAATGAACTTAATTCATGCTCTTGAGATTTTGCATACTAGAAAACAACAACTGTGGCTTGTTCTCATGAAATTAAAGTATATATTAAATGTGAAAATACAGCTAAATACTTAATTCAAATTAATGCTGAAAGTGTGGTTGGGCACTGAAATGCTATGTTGGCGGGAAATTAAAACCCCCGCACATCCCCACCACTGCCGTGACTCGCCTGAGGTTAAATCCAGGTACATGTACTTAATCTCCGCTATGCCCCTGCTATCCCCGGCCCTAGGGGGCCCGGGGACTCAAATGACTGGTGCATAAAGATCTTTAAAGTGTTGTTTGGATACAAATTACAAAAAAGTTAACATTTGTATAATGTCATTTTGCCACATTATGAATTTTATGCTTTTCATGGTTGTATTTTGAGCCGCTACATAAGAAAACTAACAAAATGCTTAAGCGAAAACAAATGCGCGGGTCAGCTGTACAGTAACTGGTGAAACCTCTTCTACTTTAACCCACAATTTCAAGCTTCTAGCCTGCTTCTGTCACTTTACAGACCAGTTTGTGTCGAACCAGGTCGGAAACCCAAATTGTTGGTTTTCTCACGCGAATGCTCATTTCTGATCATTTCTGGAATCCAGATGATGAATCCTCAATCCATGGGTGACTTCATTAATATTAAACTTTTCTATAACGCTAAAAGAAACAAATACAACTTACTTTTCTTACTATGCTCACACAGCCGGACCATTTCCATCTCAGTTGAGCCAGAAGATGCGTGATTGACCATACTGACTGTTAAATACTGACATGACGACAACTTGCCCATGCAATATACGATGATTCTTTTTTTTTTTTTTTTTTTTTTTTTTTTTTTCAGCTGTAAAAATTGAAAATTTCATTGAAACATTTTTATATTTTTATTATCTTTGATCAAAGCATTGATTGTGGGTGCGCGTTAGAACCGTCTCGCCGAGGCGGCTCTAGCGAATACCCACAATCTATGTTTTTGAAGCAAAAACAAAAAATAGGTTTTGATAAAAGTGAGGTTTAAGGGGATCAACATTTTTGTGGACATGTTATCCTGATGCATTTGCATTTTGCACGATTTGACATTTTATGCAATGTAGCCTTGACCAAAGGAGTACCTTCGAAATGTTGATTAAAATCCTAGAGTATACGGGCGGTAAATTCCGCATTGATTTCGCAAAACGAGCTCCGAGATAGCGAGAGACATGTAGGATCGAACTTAGGAAACGATAGCTACATTGTATATCTAGTGACAGACGCATTCTGCTCAGCCGGTGTCATTCTTATACTAAAGGTGGGCTTCTACATGTACATAAGGCGACCCGACTCAAATAAAATAAATGCATCGACATACTAGCAAAAGATATTGATGGGCTCATATGTATCGACTGCTTTAGGCGGGACGGTCCCGTTAAACTGCAAGAAAATGCGTAGCCTACATGCGACTCTTGAATTAGGAATCTGCACATAGGCCTAAACATTATCCTGTTCGTGTCACAGGGGCGGATAAAGAACGTACCAAAGTTTAACACCATCTGATCAAGGTCAAAATTGCTTAAAATTTCGACCCCATTAATCGATTTCTAAGCGGTTACATCCCGGGTTACATGCGCTCGGGAGATTCGTTATTCGGTGTTAATGCCAGCAGACCCCGCAGCAGACACGGTCAAGAGAATACACAGTGCATAGCGTGTTATAAGTGGTTGCACTTGTGAACAGATTATGTTTTTTAATATCAAACGTTCAAAGTCTGTCTTGATGTAAACAGTTCGGGAACTTTTTTAATCTTCTTTTTGATGATAGATAAACATTTTGCTATTAAATTTGGACAAAAAAGTCATAACACTGGATCTGTCAAGATTTCAAATATACCCGAAAAAAATGTCGCTATTTTCCATTTTTTCCCTTTAGTTCTTCATTAATTGCTGAAATTCTAAATGCCCTAAATATTTTATTTCTGATTGGATCTTCATAAAACTCATGCTTTGAATACCTGAATGTCACGGGGACCCAACTGTTAATCGTGATAATTGATGCGACGTGGAATGTTAACGCGTGAATGCGTGCTATATTATGAAGTTTCGTATGCGTCGGCGATATCGTTACGAATGCGACGTTCCACGTCCTCTGCCCTTGGACCGTAAGTAGCACATGTTTTGCTCTCGTGAAAATAAACAAAGCCGAGTTTGCAAAATCGGCGTCCACTATGATCTGCAAAATTCTTCTATGTTCCCACTTGAAGTCAATTGGAATACTTATGTTTTTCAGCTAATGGTTTATAAAGTTGACATGTCACTCTGAGATACAATTTTGCCACGGAAACTCATTACATTCTTAAAGTCCTTTTGTTTTTCTTTGTCTTGGTCGTAAACTAACAGTTGGGTCCCCGTGAATGTCCTTTCATCACAAATACACGGGGACCCACCTGTTAATCGTGATTATAGATGCGACGTGGAATGTTAATGCGTCGGCGATATTGTTACGAATGCGACGTTCCACATCCTCTGCCCTTGAACGGTACATGTAAATTTAAAACACAGTGTTCAGAGGTCTCATTCACAGGCCTGTAGCTTGAAAAAATGCACACTACTCCATTGTCGAGTTCATTGTATGTTAGATTTACAGTACTTATCAATAATATTGATAAGTCCTCGCTTCTGCTTCACTACAGTACTTCGAAATACATTCATTTACGTTGTTTTCTATGATGCTTCATATACGAGCTAGAACCGAACAATTAATTAAATAGATCAAGTTTACATTATTTTCCATTCATAACATTCGCTAGGCCATGGGTCCAGAGGAGAGTGTTTCATAATAGAGGGCGAAACCCAAGGTTTTCAAAACTACCCAAGGGACCTTGCGAATGTTCATGGATGACAAAGATGTTTGATCGCTATTATTTATTTAAATTCTGCAAACCACTGCAAAAACGAAATAAATAATCGTGCACTATATTGTTTTGTTGCCTCAACCAAGGACCCTATATCGATATAAGGTCCCGGTTGCCTTTGCCTATGCGGTTCAGCTATGATTTGCATTCATCATCTTATGTAATGCAAAGGACTCTCACATTTTATCAACAAAAAATAACAGTGTATTTGCTTATATGTAGTCGACAGTTATACTTGACGAGTTCATGAGAATCATTTGTAATGCAAAGGATTCTCACATTTTATCAACAAAAAATATAGAGGATATTTGCTTTTTTGAGGTGAATACCAAATATATTTCATCGAGTGAGTTGAAAACATAAGAATTTTCACGAGTGCGCAGCAAGAGTGAAAATTTTTATGTTTTCAACTCACGAGATGAAATATATTTGGTATTCACCGAAAAAAAGCAAATTTTCTTTTTATTTTATACAATACACGAGCATTTTCCAATTCACAAGGCAGGCGGTGAAAATGCAAAAAAATAAAAATTTTTGAAAACACAAATAATTTTGATACCACATTGTTCCTTACGTTCTAACTAAGAAAATGAATACACACACTTTATGTTTTCGTTCATAAATAACGGAGTTATAGGCGTTTGAATTTCTGAAGTGAGACAAATTTAATGACGTCAAGTAAATGGAAACGTCAGAAGGATTCCAAAATCTACAGTGAAGATATTAAGAGATTATCATATGGCAATTTTCATATCATACCCCGTATCAACCTGAGACTTCCGTATCAGCCGAGACTCCCATATCAGCCTGAGGGCCGAAGGCCCGAGGGCTGATATGGGAGTCGAGGGCTGATACGGAAGTCGAGGGTTGATACAGGGTATGATATGAAAATTGCCATATCATGATCTCTTTATCATATATTTTTATTGAAAAAAAAGTGTTTGATACAGTTCAATGCACAAAATGTTTCCCAACATAATTTCAAGTGGAAAAAAGAAAGAATGAAAAAAAAATTCTGGTCACAAATTTTATTCAATAACATTTAACCATTAATACAGAAAATTCAAATACAAAAATTTGATTTATAAATTGAGAACAATTTTCAACGTACTATTGAATAGAACAGAGCGCTCCAAATGTGGGGGTCACGTGAGATGTGATATGAGGTTTGGGGTGTGATATGGGGGTGTGATATGAGTCCATATCTCCCTAGGGAGATATGGATTTTGACAAATTTTGAACTGATACAGCTTTCGAGATTTGGGGTGTGATATGGGGGTGTGATAATATCTCCCTAGGGAGATATGGATTTTGACAAATTTTGAACTGATACAGCTTTCGAGATATGGTGTCCCGATACGTGCATAGGACTTGCGCCTGTATCGCATATGTAAAAAGAACGTATTTTACAGTAAATATATGATAAAGGCTGATATCAGTCACTAGTGACTTTTGATATCAGTGAGATTTGATATCAGTGAAATTTCATATCAATGAAAATATCAATTTTATCATGTTTTGATATACATTGGTTTTCACTGTAAAGTATAAAATAAAACAGTGTATTTGCTTAAGTTCAGGTCTTAACGATGACGTTAAGCTAACAAAGTTTTGAACATCTTGGACGAGGTTGTATATGAGCGCAGTAAACCACCATTTGTGGATGAGAATGCTTTTCAACTGACGAGGCTTGCTGTTGCTGGTCCAGCTCACGTTACATTTGATGGAGTTATGAAAACTCCCGGACAGGAGTTGCCTTACCAATGATGTAGTTCCCAGGCCAGGACTCGAAACGAGTCTTGTGGGGGTGACAATGTGACAGTGTGTTAAGAAGACATGTGGGTACGGCTGCATGTTATAATTGTGTGCATGTAGCTTTGTAAGTTTACACATGTAACGGCATGGCACTCTATTGCACAATTAAATGCGTAACCGCGGTTAAGAAAAGAAATCCGATTCACGTCCTTCCGGTTTTGCGTGTGAGGTGCAGTAAAAGGTAAACAAACTTTTGCAGCTCGCGTTTCCAAGTACAATGTAATTTATTTTCACCTGGAGAAAGTTATTAAAATTTTCTCAATGCAGTTTTGTTAGTTATAAAGTGATCTCAAAGGATTTCCAGATTTGTCTCCTTATAATCGTGATTTTATTCCCTCTTCCAAAATGCATGTTGAGATTGCATTGTACATGAAAATATGGGTCAGTCATAGGGATATTTTTAGATCCCTGCTAATTGCGTCATTATAAACGGACGGCAAGGCAGCGAACAGATGATTTTAACATTGTATAAGTTCTGTGAACACTTTCCTTGCCATTGACCGCTGCATTCTATGTATATGTGGCTAAAAGCTGTGTCAAAATTTCGGTCACGCATTTACCCATTAGAATCGACATTAAAAACACCTGTATTTTAGTTTCTCTCTCGAGTTCTACGTTTAACAATTTAATTATCACAGTGTCTCGTCATCTTTGTATGGTTTTTACCTCTGCAAATCAAGTTTTATTGAAGGGTTTTTGACTTACAGTGGTGTGCAAGAAAAAAAACAAACAAACGAGAATCTGCATATACAAAAACCTTAAATGTACCTTGGTTTTCCTTTTGATCGTGGTTTTAGTGAGTGATAATGTTAAAAATAATTAACCCAGTTAATACATATAGACAACCCCTCTGAAGGAAAATGAAAAAAAAATTCCAAAATTGGTTTATTTGTGATGTTTGCAGTGAGAATACTTGGTATATATCAAAATACATACATTTTTGCAACAAACATGCAATACAAAACACTGTTATTCACATGTATGGTATTCCTGTTTATGATAAAACTTAGACTTTAAAACATTGTGAATACTGTAATTTGCTTTTTTTCGTTTGCTTTCATCTAAAACGCTGTACAGGGAATGTTGAATATCATAAAACAGGCAGAGGTTTTCAAACGTATCTTGAAATAAATCTTTCTTATTTTAATGATTAAATGCTTAACCATTTTTTTCTTAATGTTGAACCCTAAGAAAAGTGAATACTGTGACAGACATCAGTTGTAATTTATTTAATATATAACTACAAAATTGTTGCGGAACAATCACAAAAACATGATATTTAACAGCAAATTGCCCAATTTTTAGTTGTATTTTGCCGTTATTGACCGTGTTGAAACACATGTTTCGAAGGAGGGAACAAATAACCCCCAAAAACATCAAGTAATGTTGTAAGTCTAACAATGATAAATAAGTGACAAAATAGCATTCTTAGATTTTTGATACCGTTCTGTACTACAAAATAATTTTCGATCGATCCGAGTAGTGTATGTTTTGTTTACATTTTGTTGCACCTCACACGCAAAACCGGAAAGACGTGAGTCGGATGTCTATTCTTAACCGGCGGTTACGCATTTAACTGTCTGGTAGCCGTGTATCGGGTGGTTTGCCTTTATTAAGTCAGGATGAAGATTGAGCTTTGTCACCAATAAGCACTTGCCAACGCAAAGCTTATTATGTTGAGCGCCGAGCAAGGTTGCGACTTGTATGATTTTAGCGTCTTTGGTAAGATACGAAATAATGATACTGTTAATAGGGCCCAATACACCAATTAATGTATCAATGACCTGCTCCATTGTTTCCATATTTTCGTACAATCTGCGGATCAAATCATTTCATTTTGTCCCTAGATACAATTTATATATCACACTTAGGCCTGACGGACATGACCCTGGGAAGGATGTAGTAATTTTGTATGATTTCATGCAAATCTAAAAACTTTACAGCGAACTTTAAATGCGAATTAGCACTATATGGAATCATATCACAATTACTTTCCTCGAATGGTAGAACACGATACGGATATATAATAGTTCCCTTATTTATTGGGGCGTAAAGTTGACAAATGTTGAATTGCTGCTTTTGATGTCAGTTTGGTTAGATTGTTGTCTAAGCTTTCAGGAAATGTTAAATTAGTGGAGATATCTGATAATTTCAGGTATTTAACTGCCAGCTGAAACATCCCTTATGCGCTTGCTCCTAGGCAGGCGGATAATTCACGACGACACCAGTATGTATAGAATTGGCAGATGCCTCCTAAACGAGCCGGTCAACCCATATTTTAATCTTGATTAACAGTGCTGGCATACAGTGTAGACTTGGAGAAAAGCTTCACAACAAAAGCCAGCAATGTCGGTTAAGAAGGTAGGAGGCAAAACAAATGATTAAACTATATAGTAAAATTAATCATATATTGTACGCCGCTCAAAAAATTAATACGTACCAAACAAGTTGTATTCAGGAATTTCCCGGGAATCCCCGTATTGGTGATTAACTGGGGTGATCTGGTACAAATCTACATTTCGTCACATAGCGGACCCGCGATCGATCCTTGCGATCCGCCCATTTCTTGGCATGATGATTTGGTCATAAAATAATCCCACAGCCATTTTTGCCTCTCAATTGTGAAGACATATGGCCATATAAGTACATAATGTAATAGTAGTGTAACGAACAGCCGAGCCGAGCCACAGCAAACCCCGTCGGTGGAAAAGCATGCTCATCAACCAAGGGTGGTTTACTGCGCTATATACTCAACACTTACTCGATTCACAAAGTTTCGAGTTTGAAATTTGCATATTTCCAAGCGGGAGGCTATCCCGTCACATTACTACCCCCTCCGAGAAGACTCGCCCCGTCTTGGCCTGGGGACTACATGGGTAAGGCAACTCCGTTCTGGCAGTTGTCATTATCCCACCGCTTCCACCAAATGTAACGTGCAGCCGAGCAGAGCCACAGAAACTCCGTCGGTGGAAAAGCATGCTCATCCACCAAGGGTGTTTTACTGCGCTATATACTCAACACTTACTGATTCACAAAGTTTCGAGTTTGAAATTTGCATATTTCCAAGCGGGAGGCTATCCCGTCACAGTAGGCTCAAACTGGTCAATGGAAAAAATCAGAATCAGAATAGTTTACTGACAATACCACACCAGGCTTCCTCCGAAACGCTGGGGCTTCCATATTAGGACGCACAGGCTTCAAAATGATTACTGTTGGTGTTTGGAATGTTTTATTACCCATGTAGGTACTCAAGACATTTATTTTTTTCCATATTTTATCTACGGTTTGTTCAAACACGAGTTTGAAGGCTTTTTTAACAAGGCTACATACCGGAGAAAAACCTTTTAAATTGTGAGTTTGGCCAGTCAATTTGAGTTTTAAAAGACGAGCAACATTGATTAAACTTCACAAGCTTCTCCACTAATGCAAAGAGTATCGTTATTGCAGTTTAAATTTAAAACACTTACTCGAATCTTGTGTTTTTGGTACCTTTGAATAATCGCGTCAAAAACATGCTTGTACGCGGTTGCAATGGCTTCTTTATTTTATATATTTCACGGGGACCCAACTGTTAACAGACAAACTAGTGCAATTGATTTGAAGATGTGTAATATTCAAGTTTTATCTACCCTACTCCCTATATTTTACTTACAACTAAAATTTCTGAAAAATTGCAGAAAATGGGGTGAAAAAATGAAGTTCCTTAGATTGACAATTTTCATGGCTCATTCAGTGCATATTATGAATATGTATCCATATATAGAATATTAGGAAAATATCTGCAACCGTTTACGAGAAAAGAAAAAACGGTCGGAAGTTCCGAAATGTCAAATGTTGGCAGCGAACATCCTTAAAAACTTGCATCTGACATTTTTTTAATAATATAACATAAACAGAACATAAATCTTATTCATGTTTTAAGCATAACAAGCTCGTATATACAATACAAAATAAACTGTAACATGAGTTACAAACACAAAGTGTTTATGACAGATACATGTACCAAATTCATACTGATACGTGTATTTACAATTAAGCATTCAATCAAATAACATCATTTACTAACAGATTTCTTTTCTTTAACGCCTTAGATATATAGAAACAGCCAGGTTTTAAAAGTTTTTTTTAGCTCACCTGAGCCGTCAGGCTCACAAGGTGAGCTTATAGTATACCCATGCTCCGTCGTCCGTCCGTCGTCCGTCCGTCCGTCGTCCGTCGTCCACCATTTTCAAAGATCTTCTCCTCTGAAACCGCTTGGCCAATCAAAGCCAAATTTTACATGAAGCATCTATGGGAAGGGGGAACCAATGTGTATATAAATAATCCAGGTCACATGACCAAGATGGCCGCCATGCCCATATATGGTAAAAACCCTTCAAAAATCTTCTTCTCCGGAACCACTGGACCGATTTCAACCAAACTTGGCATGAAGCATTAATGGCTCAAGCACTACAATGTGTATATAAATCATGACCCTATGATGACCTTGACCTATTTTACGGCAAGGTCAACATAGGTCGCGAATGCATTTGAATGGGAAAAATTGTTAAATTGTCATTTAAAGGAAAAATCTTGCAGAAAATGAGCAGTAGGACTGAATATTAATGATTCTGAAAAAAATTGGGCACCAGGGGCCCATCCGCCCCCACCCCGGGGCAATATACATGTATATCTCCATAATATTCAAACATCTTCTCCTCTGAAACCGCTTGGCCAATCAAAGCGAAATTTTATGTGAAGCATCAATAGGAAGGGGTAACAAATATGTATATAAAAAATCCAGGTCACATGACCAAGATGGCCGCCATGCCCATATATGGTAAAAACCGTTCAAAAATCTTCTTCTCCAGAACCGGTTGACCGATGTCAACGAAACTTGGCACGAAGCATCGATGGCTCAAGCACTACAATGTGTATATAAATCATGACCCTGTGATGACCTTGACCTATTTTACGGGAAGGTCAACATAGGTCACCAATGCATTTGAATGGGGAAAACTTTTAAAATGTCATTTAAAGTGAAAGTCTTGCAGGAAATGGGCAGTAGGACTGGATATTAATGATTCTGAAAAAAATTGGACCCCAGGGGCTCATGTGCCCCCACCCCGGGGCAATATACATGTATATTTCCATAATATTCAAACGTCTTCTCCTCTGAAACCGCTTGGCCAAACAAAGCCAAATTTTAAGTGAAGCATCTATAGAATGGGGGAATCAATGTGTATATAAATAATCTAGGTCACATGACCAAGATGGCCGCAATGCCCATATATGGTAAAAACCCATCAAAAATCATCTTCTCTGAAACCAATAGACTGATTTCAAGGAAACTTGGCGTGAGGCATCGATGGCTAAAGTACTCCAATGTGTATATAAATCATGACCCTGTGATGACCTTGACCAAGTTTATGGCAAGGTCAACATGGGTTGCTTGTGCATCTGAATTGGGAAAACTGTTAAAATGTCATTTGAAGGAAAAAGCCAACAGGAAATTGGCAAATGGACAGAATATTGAAGATTCTGAAAAAAGAAAATGGCCCAAGGGCTTATCTGCCCCTGCACTGGAGTTAAATACCATAATATTCAAACATGTTTATTGGTATATGCAGCTGATCTCAGGTGAGCGTTTACAGGACCATTGGTCCTCTGGTTTTTCCAGTAGAATTCAAAACATACTAGGATCTTTTTATGTGGTTACCGGTACTGACAAGAGTACCGGGATTTATGATTAATGGATTACTTAAGAAACGGCGTATCACAATAATTCTTTAACAAGTTTGCTGTTGATAAAATTGATTAAAAACGAAAGTTACCCTTATTTTTATACTATTTTGGGTTTCTGTAGAATATTTTTGAATAGAATCGATTAGGTAACTGTTTGCAGCTTTCATATTTTTTGCGATTTATCCTTTTTCTACTTTTCTTCGCTGCAATGGTAGAGAACAGTCGGCTATAAATTCGGCGCACCTTACTCATGTTACTCCTTCAGTCCTTAGTTGCAAAATCTAACCACTATATTACACATAATTATGTCCCATACACTGGCGTCTGACCTTTACTAAATGCACTATATTTTTGTATATTTTATAAAAGCTAGTACTTGTATGTTTATTATTGTAGACAATACAATACAACATGGTGGACATTATGATTTTGACCGAAAATAAGTTTCTGTTGTTTTCTTGTCCTGAACGAAATTTCCCTAACACGACACTTCGCGGTTTCTTACAGCTAATGTCCGTAATTAAAATGCAGAAATCAGAATTCGAGGGGGTACCTTGGATGTTGGACTGTTCATTTTGGACTATAAAAATGCAATTTTCTCAGGAGTTTGGAGAGTACAGGATTTCTGCTTTTTGTGTTTTGTAAATGGACACTAGCTGTATGAAACGGCGAAGTGGCGTGCAAATGACATTACGTCTTGGACAAGAAAACGACACAAACTTGTTTTGTGTCAATATACATTGCCCCACCATTATTTTTATCCGGGGTAGGATTTTTTCATAATTAACTGTAGAAATGCACTCAAATGCTTAAATACTTATGTTTAGTGCATTTATTTAAGGTCAGACGCCAGTGGTCCCATATCACTACGTTGCGATCCCTGTTGGTTGATCAGCGGTGAAATGAAGTGTCAGGCCTCATTTCTGAATCTGAATAGTTTACTGGTGACACGCTAAATGACATTATTTCACCAGGTCTTACACTCATCATTCTCACAGATAATTTTTCTTTGACAAAATAGGTTTGTCGCAGAAAAATATGCTCATGTAAATTAAATTCTGCGGCAAATTTTCATTGACAATTATCTGTGACAAAGGTGAGCGAGCTAAATATTAAAAGTTATCTTTGCTGTATATGAACGCAAAGTCATTGCCAAAGTTTCTATGACAAATGATCTTCATCAAAGAAAAATTGTTTGTGAAAACCAGGCTTCAATAACTGCAACTTTTTCAAGATAAATCCAGAAGAAGACACTTCACTGATGCATTGCTAACATGTTTATTGTGCTTTTGGAAAAAATCCAACCTGTTTTGACCCCTTTTAGTGGTTTTATTTTCGTTTAAAAGCTTCCAGCTGTCATTCTTTCAGTGCACTTAATCCTCCATATATGTTTGTAGGTTTACGGAGAAATGACTTCCGACCATTTCCATATATGGAAAGTTAATTGATCAATTAGTATTTAATTGGTCAATTATTATAATGCAGCCTGTGTTGCAATGTCACGATGACGTCAAGCGTAATCAAAATGGCTGAACTGATTAACATCATTTGTAGAAATGCGTGCATATCACTGGACATGGCCAAATTTTGAAGAAGTTAGTTTTAGAAGTTAGTTTTCGTAACATTGGCATATGTGTCTGGCTGGCTCCGGAAATGGCCCCACAGATTGAACATGATTGACAAACAGCTGAAAAATGAATTTGTTATAAAAAAGAAGATACAGAATCTTGTGCAGAAAGTTAAATATGTGTTTCATCAAATAGCTAAGTGTTGGTGAGCATTTCTTTGTATTATTGATGTAATTCTAGGTGAAACAATTGATGTGTAAAAATGGCTTATTTTCGCCATGTTTTACAGATGGAAACAAGGCTATATAATATTACATTCGGAATGGATAAAAATTTTGGCCCATGGAGATTGTAAACATCAGCTGAGTTGTATGAGTCTAGGCGTACCTAAGCATTTTGCTTATTCTGTGTATGACGGTACCTTCGAAATTAGGTGTAGTTAATATTTAGTGTTAATTTACAACTCTCTCTAAAACCTTAGGTTCAAAACAGTTCTTGCATACATGCACTGACATAAGTTGTACCTAAACAATTGAGAATTTGATCACTTTCATATGTCAACATAAGTATTCTTGATAAGCACTGAGGTAGGATTTTCAGCCAGACAAAATGTCCCTTCTAAATTCGGTGTAGCAGTAGACAAAGCTCAAAATAAAATTATCCAGTGGTGCCAGAACAGCCTTGAGTTTCAGCAGTTTATAAAGCTTGAAATCCCCAAAGTACTCGTAGTAATTAAAATCAAATACTCTGTATGGTTTGTATTTGGGTTGAATTTAATCTCGGGGACTACATTTTATTAAGAATTTGCTTTTGTTCCTTGCTGAAAAAGTGAGTGCGCAAATATAAATGCTTGTGGACTTGCCATACATTGTTGTTCAGATACAATTTTCATACCATTTTAAAAAGCAAACGTAAATGTTTCTCCTGGGGTGAAACATTACTGGAAATATTTAATCTTTCCTGTTGTTATCATAATTATAGATAAAAATTTGTTTACTTTCTTGCTTTCTGAGGACAAGAATTTGCAGCACATTTTAAATGTAATCTTATTTTATTCGTGAAATGAATCATGATTACAGGCATTTTTGAAAAGTATTCGAATAAGAATGAGATTACTTTTAATAGTAAAAATCTACGATTTTAGAATAGTTCTTTATTGAAAACAAAAATTTCAGATGAATAAACATGATAATCATGATAAACAAGAATAAACATGATAATCATGATAAACAATTACGATTAACCCAGGTCTGATTTTGCTCACTTTCTTAACTTTTCATCATCATCATCATCATCATCATCATCATCATCATCATGATTCATCATCATCATCATCGTCATCAGTAATTGCCTACTTCAGTACTTGAGCATTCGGCTATCTCTATTCATGGCCTCTGTGGCACTGTAGACTCTCTTGTAGGGTTGCTTGTCTCTTATGTAGGTTATCTTCTCAAATGTACTTTCAAGATGATTGAATAGCGGCTACAGACTCAGGGTGGGGGATGCTTGGGCAGAAGAAAATCTTCCTGTGGCCTCGATGAATTCGGCAAGCTCCCTTCTGTTTGTGTCTCTATATTCAGGCATGTTCTCATTGTTGCTGGATCCAAGTAGTTCCTGCATGTCTACTGAGGTTTGTACAAGCACTGTTTCTGTCCAAGGTTCCTTGCTAAGATGTTGAATGGTTCTTCCTGGAGATGACATTGAAGTAAGAAGTGCTGGGTGTCTTCAACTTGACCACACTGTCAGAGATTACTGTCTGTCTGACTTTTCTTGGAACTGTACTAGTTCAAGATGCTATAGCCAGTCTGTTGTTGTAGGATTCTACTATAGGCCTGCTTTTTAGGTATGTCAAACTGGCGTTTCGTTGTCACTTGGTGTGTGTAATTGTAGTGCTCCCTCCCCACCCTTGCAATATCCCAGCAGCGCTGCCAAAGTGACATATGTTGGGTACTTGCTAGGTTGACGTCCGCCATAGACTTGGAGCTACTTACTTCTTTGAATTTGCTGGCTTCTGTTGCAGCCTCTTTAGCAAGTCTGTCCGCTTCTTCATTTCTAGCGATGGCGCTGTGTCCCGGTGCCCAGCTGATATCCACATTGGTTCCTGAGTCATGCAGGGTATCTATGGCACTCCTGATGTCCTTGGTGATAGATTCTTGCAATGTGTTGGTGAGTGCTCATTGGCCACAGATAAAGGAGGTCTATGAAGTACACTGGTTAAAATGGTTTAAAACTGGTAAAAACAAGGGCTAAGTTTGGGTGGGGCTATACTCGCGGCTGTTCCGCAGCTATTGCCGCTGTTCCATTATTTGGTATTCTCCTCCAATAAAATTAACCAATCAGCAAGGTTGCATCAAAACTAGTTGTGGAAATCCAAGGGAGCCCTCTTGCCATTTGATTGGTCAATATTCTTCATACAGGCATTTCTTGGCTATAGCCGTGGAAGGTGGAAGTGCTTAGCGTGGTTGTGGCTATAGTTCGAGCCACAGCCGTTCAGAACTTCAGATGAGGCTATATATAGCTGGGGCGATATATTCACAAGCGAACTCTGCCAAGGTGTGGCGTCTACTCTAGGCAGTTAAGGAGGCAAGCTGGTTCTGGAAGGCTTCCAATGTTGTCTGGCTCACAGCAGTCTGAGGGAGTTGGTCACTGAAAATCACTTCCACTTAACACACAACTGTTGTTGCGTACACAAAGATAGAAATACGATGCATTTTTATGGCACCATGGTGCTACGTCATTTGATGCACATGCTATATTGCTAGGGCTGGGATACCTATGTGACGACCAATAGCTGCCTGGCACTTTATAGAACAGTAGCTAGTAGTTGAGCCATGTCATGGGAAAACCATCAATGTAGTTTCCGAACAATGTAGTTTGTCTGAAACAAACCAAACTGTACATGCACAGAAGATGGCTAGAAGCTTGAAATTTTGGATTTAGAAAGTAGAAGAACTTTACTATCTGTGTAACGAAAGCTGATCTGCGCCTTTGGTTTTGCATATGCAGATTGTTGGTTTTCTCATGAGGCAGCTTATTTCAAGTATGTATTTGCAGGCTGAACACTTCTGAAATTCTCCTTCTGTTGAGCACTTTGCAATTAGAGATCCAATATCCGGTTCAAGAATTGGGAATAAGTACTTTCTTAACTGAGAGTCCTCGCTGTCCAGAGTCACTTGCCTATGTGAAAACAAAGACGCAGATCAGCTTCGCAGTAACTGCGAAGCTGATCAGTGCCTTTGTTTAGGATCAGATAGTATTATTCCTCCTCTACTTTTAGCCCAAATCTCCAGATTCTAGCTTTCTTCTATGGGTGTGCAGACCGTTTTTGTCGGACCTGATCAGTAACCACAAAGACTGGTTTTCAAGCATCATTTAATTCCAATGGAATGTTGGTTTCTTTTAAATGACTGTGAGTCTAATTATTATACAGCTACTCAATTCTAGCCATTTAGACTTTTTTATCAGTATTGAAAAAGTCGTTTGGTCTATTTTTCAGGTATTGGGATAATTGCCACTGCTATTCTGTAAATTCTGGCGTAATTTGGCATCTACCATAGCCTCGGTTTTGGGGCAACTCTTCTGCAGGGATTTTAATAGGAGGAAAATAGATTGTAGTATTTGAGCCAGTGCATGAGAAAACATACAATCTGCATATGCGAAAACAAAGAAGCAGATCAGCTGTCAGCGCCCTTGTTTTCAGCACACGGATAGTACAATTCCTCTTCTACTTATATCCAAAGTTTCAAGCTTCTAGCCCAATTCTGTGACTGTACAGCCTGGTTTGTGTCAGACCTGGTCGGAAAACCAAACTGTTAGTTTTCTCATGCACAGGCTCATTTACATTCGGTTTCAAGGTCTACATGTATGTGTGCATGATCCAGTTAGACCAAATGCCAGTGAGGGAGGGCGGTGGCGTAGTGGTAGAGTGTCGGACTCCAAATAGAGAGGTCCTGGGTTCGATTCCCACTGGCATCACCGTGTTGTGTCCTTGAGCAAGACACATTAACTTCCTATCCCAGGAATCGTTGGCTCAGTCCTGACATGACTGAAAAATTGTTGACAGGGACGTTAAACCTCTACAAACAAACAAACAAATGCCAGTGCCTTATACTTTAGAAATGTCAAACAACCAGTGTACAGTCTGATTGGGTTCTGCATTCATTATGCTGATTCTTGTTCATACAGCATAATACATAGTAAAGAAGTTTAAATAAGACACCACAATATGTTTGTGTAGGAGTAAACTGATACCCGTAATGATACAAAATTAAAATGCTATTTTAAAATGCTATTTTTAGTGGTGGAATTTTCATGAATATTGCGAAATAAATCAATTGTAAGTACTTGTGTTTCAGTTTCTTTTAGAAGTGCTTTAATTGGTTAAATTAAAAATCATTATTGTAAACACTGAAAACACTGAATATTTGAAGAGTGACAATTTGTTATCTTGTCATTTGAATGAATTTACTTTAATTTTTGGGCTCCTCAATCAGATATAACATTTCATTTTTATATTTCTAGTTCAACTTTGGGAAACCAAACATGTAGAGCCCAGATCCTGCAGCTTATAATCTGGTGCTGAGTTAGCTGCTCTTGAGAAAACAGGATTTTTGCAGATGCGAAAACAAAGGCGCAGATCCAGATCAGCTTCGCTTTCAAGATTCTAGCCTGCTTCTGTGGCTGTACAGGTCGGACTGTGTCAGACCTGGTCGGAAACCCAAATTTGTTGGTTTTCTCATGCAGCAGCCCAACTGTAAACACTAAAATTTGAAGGAGTGACATTTGAATGAATTTACTTTAATTTTTGGGCACCTGACTCAGGTGACATTTAATTATCATATTACTTTTACGACGCTGTTCAGCTTTGGGAAACCAAGAGCCCAGATTCTGCAGCTTATAATCTGGGGCTGTATGAGCCGCATCGAATTGTGAGCACTAATTCTCTTGTTGAGGATTTTTTTTTTTTACTAATAAGACTTCTGGCTTATATGGGTTTATCTTTTCATAATTTATTTCCTGCTGAAACTCAGGTTTTTTCAAAAAATCTAAAATTAGAAAGTGTTGTTTTTTGTTGTTTTTTTTTCCTTTTTTAACTCTTAAATATAGTGTATGTTGTTTTATGAAGGTCTATTAATGTAAGGTATGTATAGTTTGTTTGGTGTTTCACCTTACTTTAATGTTTAACAAACTTAATGGTAAACAATCAGGGTTGTTCAAATAAAATGAGCTGCGTCATAAAAAAAAACAACAACAGATTTTTGCCTATACGAAAACTAAACAGCAGATCAGCTGTGCAGTAACTGCACAGCTGATCAGTGTCTTTGTTTTCGCAGCACAGATAGTACAATACCTCTTCTCCTGAAATCTGTTATTTCAAGCTTCTTCTGAGACTGTACAGGCTAGTTTATGTCCGAAACCTCGAAGACCTGTTTTCTCACACATCATGGTTAAATTCTTCTCATTGAAAAGTAGGAAATGTGATCTTCACCAGGTATACAAAGTCATGCTATTGTGAATACCAGATTACAAGTTTTCTCAGGTGCTTTTTTTTTTATTTTATTTTTTTTTTATGTAAAATATTATTTCTATAAAGCGTATGGAACTGCAACATTTTCTGGTATTAAAATCCAGTGATGTAGATAATTATTTTTCACAATGCATACTGTACACATCAAAATGAATGTACAGTGCGTGGTACTGCGTACCGACAATATAACTGTGTACACGTTTTCTGAGGGGTCTTATTCTAACTTCTTATCTAGCATCAACCTTATAGATATGTGTACATGTATGGATAAGACCATTTATTCAAGTATTAAATATTCAAGTAAACTGGTTGATAATCCTGTAATTACATTGTTTGCTAGTTGAGAAGTTGTCGTTTTTGTGACAATTTTAAAAGTTTTTTTTTTATTTGAGTACGCATAAAACTGAAAATTGTTTGTGTACCGCTGATTTCTACTGCATACATGGTACGCACAGGTCTGAATTTTTTATGCATATAAGTGCGAAAAATCGTGCATACATACGCAGTACGCAATGTTATCTACATCGCTGAAAATCTATTGCACACTTTTAAGTTGTGTAATGACATCCCAAGATATTTATCAGATCATTAGATTGTACGGTAACCGCGAAGCTGATCAGCCCCTTTGTTTTCGCTGCTCGGATAGTACAATTCCTCTTCTACTTAAATCAGAAATTTCAAGCTTCTAGCTCTTTTCTGTGCTTGTACAGACCGGTTTGTGTCGGACCTGTTCGGAAAACCTGTTGGTTTTCCCACGAGTGGGCTCATTTATTGGTGACAGCTGAAATAGCCTTTTTTATGATTTTTAACAAAATCCTTACTCAGAACATAAGTGTTATATTTGAGCCTGTGCGTAAGAAAGCCAACAATTTGGGTTCCGACCAGCTCTGACACAAACCGGGCTGTACAGTCACAGAAGATGGTTAGAGGCTGGAAATTTCGGATTTAGAAAGTAGAGGAATTGTACTATCTGTGTAGCGAAAACAAAGGCGCTGATCAGCTGTGCAGTTACTGCGAAGCTGATCTGTGCCTTTGTTTTCATCTATGCAAATTGTTGGTTTTCTCATGCGAAGGCTCATTTTCTGTACTATTATACAGCCACGTCCCATCCGGGTTTCCAGGTCCAACACAAACCAGTCTGTACAACCACAGGCACAGAAGAAGGCTAGAAGCTTATGAACTTTGGATTGTGATATCCACAATGAGAAGACAAAAGCACTAATCAGCTGATCTGCATATTTGCTTTAGCATATATGCATGCAAAAATCCTGTTTTCTGGCAATGCTGCTCATATACATGTATCACAGCTGTTGTTGCCTATAATCAGCGACATTACAGAAAACCTGTATTTATACCAGTAGTTTGGTATTCCTGAAACAAGCTGTAAAGCTAAGAAAAAACTAACAAACTTTAGCTAAAGACTTACACGTACTTAAGAACAAGAGATTAATATGTAGAGAGACAGGGTATAGACAGTGGTCAGCCTGTTAGGTAGGACAGTTTATTAGCTCCGCGTCATGATTGATTGATTGATTGATTGGGGTTTAACGTCCCACCAACAGCTAAGGTCATATGGAGACGGGACCTCGGTTTATAGTCCCATCCGACGGACTAGAGAAGCCCGGGATCGAACCTGCGACCCCTGGTTTACAAGGCGAGTGACATTACTACTGCACCACGGAGGCTTCTCCCGCGTCATGAGAAAACCAACAATGTGGTTTCCAAACAGGACCGACACAAACTGGGGTGTACATATAAGCACTGAAGATAGCTAGAGGCTGGAAACTTTGGATTTAGAAAGGAGAGAAATTGTACTATCCGTGTAGCGAAAACAAGGAGCTGATCAGCGATCAGCTTCACAGTTGATCTGCGCCTTTATTTTAGTATATGCAAAATGATGGTTTTCTCATGATGCAGCTCATTTGTTTTTGTTAACTATACGAAAAGCAGGTTTCACACGAAACTTTACATCACAAGGAAGTGTTTTATATTTGAGCCGCCTCATGGGAAAACCAACAATTTGCATAGGCGAAAACAAAGACGCAGATCAGCTTCGCGGTAACCGCGAAGCTGATCAGCGCCTTTGTTTTCGCTACTCGGATGGTACAATTCCTCTTCTACTTAAATCAGAAATTTCAAGCTTCTAGCTCCTTTCTGTGCTTGGACAGCCCGGTTTGTGTCGGACCTGTTCGGAAACCACATTGTTGGTTTTCCCACGAGGCGGCTCAATTTTGTACTATTGTTATTGTATGAGTATCCTTATAAAAAGTCAGTCCTAAAAGGTCTGTAACATAAGCCTATCCTTATAAAAAGTCAGTCCTAAAAGGTCTGTAACATAAGCCTATCCTTATAAAAAGTCAGTCCTAAAAGGTCTGTAACCTGGTAACATAAGCCTATCCTTATAAAAAGTCAGTCCTAAAAGGTCTGTAACATAAGCCTATCCTTATAAAAAGTCAGTCCTAAAAGGTCTGTAACATAAGCCTATCCTTATAAAAAGTCAGTCCTAAAAGGTCTGTAACATAAGCCTATCCTTATAAAAAGTCAGTCCTAAAAGGTCTGTAACATAAGCCTATCCTTATAAAAAGTCAGTCCTAAAAGGTCTGTAACATAAGCCTATCCTTATGAAAAGTCAGTCCTAAAAGGTCTGTAACATAAGCCTATCCTTATAAAAAGTCAGTCCTAAAAGGTCTGTAACATATTATTAAGCCTATGTCTGTGTTATGAAGGTTTTACAAAAATCTTGGCATCCTTGTGTTGATGCTATGCTTCTCAAGATGCTATCTGAGCGTGTGCATGAGAAAACCAACAATTTGGGTTTCAGACCAGGTCCGACTCAAACCAGGCTGTACAGTCACAGAAACAGGCTAGAAGCTTGAAATTTCGGATATAAGAAGAAGAGAGATTGTACTATCCGTGTAGCGAAAACAAAGGCGCTGATCAGCTTCGCGGTAACCGCGAAGCTGATCTGCGTCTTTGTTTTCGCATATGCAAATTGTTGGTTTTCTCATGCACAGGCTCAATTTTTCTAGAGCCCAGTGATTTGAAATCCCAAATAGTACATGCACTAGCATAAGTTTATGTATATTTGACTTAAATGATGTAGTGCTATGATTTTTTTTTCACTTTTACTGAGTACTCAAATATGTGATCCTCGTAACTTTTGAAAAGACATGTTATCACTTATCACCCATTAAGATGTTTTTATTCTGTTTCAGGTCAGATGACCATTGAAGTTGTATCTGGATATTACAAAACAAGAAAAATGATTTGATTTGCGAAACCCAAAGTTTTCTGTATTAAAGGAAATGTCAAAGCGACCATCAGATTTAGGAAGCAATGATTTAGAGGAAGATTATCCTTGCAACCTAAGAATAGGTAATGGCAACAGGAATATCACACATGCGTACTCTCCCGAACATCAGTTGTGTACAGGGAGAGAGGGATATGGCTCACAGTCACGATTTATCAGCTCAAATGCCGAGAGGAATGAAGATATTGCACCTCAGCCACATCCTTATGAGGGATACAGGCATGAACACAAGAGACTAGAAACATTCAATGACTGGCCGTCAAATGCCCCGGTGAATAAAAATGATCTTGCGAGAAATGGATTTATTTATCAGCATATTAAGGACAGGGTCCAGTGCGTGTTTTGTCGCGGAATTCTATCGTCATGGGAACAAGGAGATGTTATCGAAGATGAGCACAAGAAACATTGTCCCGAATGCCCTTTTGCGTTTGGTTACGAATGTGGAAATATTCCTATGAATCAACCGAGAAATGGACCCATCAATATATCGGTGTATAGGCAACCCCCCACACAGTTTCAGAATTCACAGATTCGTCAGCCACAGAATTTGTCCCAACATGGCAACTTCGCCTATGCCCCTCCCCAGCAGAACTCCCTTGCTAATTTCACCCAGCTCCCCCAACACCCCAGTCCCTCTGGGTCCCCACATTTAACAATCAAGTCCAACCGAGGTCCATACCAACACCCCCAATCCCGGAGAGCTGTACAGACGATACAAGTGCGACCGGAGTCAAATGCAAATATATCTATCGATAGACAGTCAGGATCTTTGAACATATATAGTGGTAACGTTACCATAAGTGCAGGAAACCAGAAGGATGCAATGGGCTCCATGCCCTCACTCCCATCTCAGGCACATCCAGCGGCCCAGACGTCAACCAGAGATGGGATAGTAACATCACCGAAGTATCCAAAGTGGGAAAATGAGCAGACTCGTCTGAGAAGTTTTGAGGGGTGGCCCTCCCAGATATCCCAGAAACCAAGAGATCTGGCAAAGGCTGGATTGATATACATGGGTAAGTTCTACATCATATTTAACTGTTTAACACATTGTGTGCCTGGTATTATGGGACTGCTTTGTGAAATACATTTACAAGTAGCTTCCTGTCATTTAGTAAAAAGATGAATCTATTAAAATGAAGCTTTAGGTTCTTGATGAATAAAATTATGACCTATTCAAGCAATGAATAGTGCTCGAACAATATTGACAAAATAAAAACACATTTAGAAGAAGAAAAGTACTTTTATGTCCAATATTATGTAAATCATTTTTGCCTAAGCACAGATGATACATGTATAGGTAAAATACTTTGACTGTGCCACTTGATACCACGCTATACATATTTATGCAAAGATTTCATGATGAGAAATAGGTAATGTTAACATTCACTAGATTCACATGTTTACTTTTTGACTATGTATTGCCCCGCAACACTAACTGCGAAGATTTCATGATGAGAAATAGGTAAATTCAACATTCACATGTTTACTTTTTGACTGTGTATTGCCCCGCAACACTAACTGCGAAGATTTCATGATGAGAAATAGGCAATGTCAACATTCACATGTTTACTTTTTGACTGTGTATTGCCCCGCAACACTGACTGCGAAGATTTCATGATGAGAAATAGGTAATGTCAACATTCACATGTTAACTTTTTGACTGTGTATTGCCCTGCAACACTAACTGTGAAGATTTCATGATGAGAAATAGGTAATGTCAACATTCACATGTTTACTTTTTGACTGTGTATTGCCCTGCAACACTAACTGTGAAGATTTCATGATGAGAAATAGGTAATGTCAACATTCACATGTTTACTTTTTGACTGTGTATTAATTGCCCCGCAACACTAACAGTTTGTAACTACATGTATCACATGTCTGAATTACGATAACTGCTCTACCTCATAACAATATGTGCTCGATCCAGTCACATGAGTTCAAGAGGCACAGTGAAAGTATTTTACCTATACATTTGCTTTTCCAAATAGAAGGATTGGGAAAACAAATACATATAGGAAAAATAATGAATTGCTCTTAACTCTAGGTTCTGGAGATCGTGTGAAGTGTTTCTGGTGTGGTGGTGAACTTCACGACTGGGAGCCACAGGACGAACCAATGGAAGAACATGCCAAATGGTTCACGATCTGTGGTTATGTAAGGAAGATCATGGGGGATGACTATATACAGAAAGTCAAAGATAAACAGGTGAGCTTTGGTCATTTTTAGCTCACCTGAGCCGAAGGCTCATAGGTGAGCTTATAGTATACCCATGCTCCGGCGTCCGTCCGTCCGTCCGTCCGTCGTCCGTCCGTCGTCGTCCACAATTTCAAAGATCTTCTTCTCTGAAATCGCTGGGCCGATTGTTCTCATATTTCACATACACCATCTACAGGTAGGGGGAAAGAATAATTGTGTTTTTTGTTTTGATCGGATAAGAACTCTGGTTGCTATGGCAACTTATGCTTCTCATAGACTTATAATGGAAAAAAGTGAAAATTGCTAGTTTTTGCTGTCTTGTTGGAGATATTTGAATTTTGTTTTTGCAGAAATGTTTATTGAGTAGTCCTCTACGTTTCATGTGACTTTTGTCCTAATCCTTTATTTTGATTGGTTGCAGGGGCCCCATATAGGGCAAAATTTCGAAAACATTCAAAAATCTTCTTCTCAGAAACTGTCATGGGGATTCAGCCTGTACTTTGTATACATGTTCCTGACAGTGGCCTCTACATAATTTGTGTTTTTTATTCCAGGCGGATAAGAACTCTGGTTGCTATGGCAACTTAAAGTTTCCATAGACTTATAATGGGAAAAGTGGAAATCGGCTATTTTTCCGCTAAAATTGCAGACATTTGATTTTTTGTTTTTGCAGAAATGTTTATTGAGTAGTCCTCTACGTTTCATGTGACTTTTGTCCTAATCCTTTATTTTGATTGGTTGCAGGGGCAAAATTTCGAAAAACATTCAAAAATCTTCTTCTTGGTTGCAAGGGCAAAATTTCGAAAAACATTCAAAAATCTTCTTCTCAGAAACTGTCAAGGGAATTAAGCCTGTACTTTGTATACATGTTCCTGACAGTGGCCTCTACATAATTTGTGTTTTTATTTCAGGCGGATAAGAACTCTGGTTGCTATGGCAACTTAAAGTTTCCATAGACTTATAATGGGAAAAGTGGAAATCGGCTATTTTTCCGCTAAAATTGCAGACATTTGAATTTTGTTTTTGCAGAAATGTTTATTGAGTAGTGTTTGACGTTTCTTGTGAGTTTTGTCCTATTCCTTTATTTTGATTATTTGCTGGGGCCTCATAAAGGGCAAAATTTTGAAAAAAAAAAAAAACATTCGAAAATCTTCTCAGAAACTGTCAAGTGGATGAATCCTGTACTTTGTATACATGTTCCTGACAGTAGCCTCTACATAATTTGTGTTTTTTAGCTCACCTGAGCCAAAGGCTCATAGGTGAGCTTATAGTATACGCACGCTCCGGCGTCCGTCCGTCCGTCCGTCCGTCGTCGTCCACAATTTCAAAGATCTTCTTCTCTCAAACCGCTGGGCCGATTGTTCTCATATTACACATACACCATCTACAGGTAGGGGGAAAGAATAATTGTGTTTTTTGTTTTGATCAGATAAGAACTCTGGTTGCTATGGTAACTTATGCTTCCCATAGACTTATAATGGAAAAAAGTGAAAATTGCCAGTTTTTGCTGTCTTGTTGGAGATATTTGAATTTTGTTTTTGCAGAAATGTTAATTGAGTAGTCCTCTAAGTTTCATGTGACTTTTGTCCTAGTCCTTTATTTTGATTGGTTGTAGGGGCCCCATATAGGGCAAAATTTCGAAAAACATTCAAAAATCTTCTTCTCAGAAACTGTCATGGGTATTAAGCCTGTACTTTGTATACATGTTCCTGACAGTGGCCTCTACATAATTTGTGTTTTTTATTCCAGGCGGATAAGAACTCTGGTTGCTATGGCAACTTAAAGTTTCCATAGACTTATAATGGGAAAAGTGGAAATCGGCTATTTTTCCGCTAAAATTGCAGACATTTGAATTTTGTTTTTGCAGAAATGTTTATTGAGTAGTCCTCTACGTTTCATGTGACTTTTGTCCTAATCCTTTATTTTGATTGGTTGCAGGGGCCCCATATATTCTAGGTGGATAAGAACTCTGGTTGCTATGGCAACTTAAAGTTTCCATAGACTTATAATGGGAAAAGTGGAAATTGGATATTTTTCCGCTAAAATTGCAGACATTTGAATTTTGTGTTTGCAGAAATGTTTATTGAGTAGCGTTTGTCGTTTATTGTGAGTTTTGTCCTAATCCTTTATTTTGATTGGTTGCTGGGGCCCCATAAAGGGCAAAATTTTGAAAAAAACATTCAAAAATCTTCTCCTCAGAAACTGTCAAGTGGATGAATCCTGTACTTTGTATACATGTTCCTGACAGTAGCCTCTACATAATTTGTGTTCTTTATTCCAGTCGAATAAGAACTCTGGTTGCTATGGTTTCCATAGACTTATAATGGGAAAAGTGGAAATTAGCTATTTTTTTCTGGACCAATTGTAGGTTTTTGTATTTTGTCTTTGCAGAAATATTTATTGACTATATTTCTATGTTTCATGTAACTTTTTTCCTAATCCTTTATTTTGATTGGTTGCTGGGGCCACATACAGGGTAAAATTTTGAAAAACATTTAAAAATCTTCTCCTCAGAAATTGTCTACGGCATGAAGCCTGTACTTTGTATACATGTTCCTGACAGTAGTCTCTACATAATTTGTGTTTTTTATTTCAGTCAGTTAAGAAATCTGGTTGCTATGGCAACTTAAAGTTTCGATAGACTTAAAACGGGAAAAGTGGAAATTGGCTATTTTTTTCTGGTCCAATCACAGATATTTGAATTCTATTTTTGCAGAAATGTTTATAGAGTAGTCCTCTACAGTTTGGTTGACTTTTGTCCTAATCCTTTATTTTGATTGGTTGGTGGGGCCTCAGAAAGGGCAAATTTTTAAAATAAATACTTGGTTAATATAGCAGATCTCAGGTGAGCGTTTACAGGACCGTTGGTCCTCTGGTTTTCGAAATTCTATAGTAACAAGAAAAGTTCTCAGTGTACAAAAAAGCATATTTGGTTTTGCATTTTTTACTTCATTAGACTTCTCATCAACCTTGTAAGGCAGGTAAAATCTTGAATGACCTAAAATACCAAATAATTATGGCATTGTATGAATTAGAGTTATAAGACGTAGCTCTCCTCTGTATGCTACAACTTGACTGTTCGTGAATCTTATGATGGCAATGCTTTGCTGTTCTAGAATGGTTTGATAGACATTTTGCCCAAAGTCCCTGACAATGATGACCCCCGGGTACAGGATGATACTTTCTCCCACCCTCACGTACTGGCTGTATTACAACATGGCTACACCCGTGAGCAGATTCAGTCTGCATTTGTTCGTTATGGTAAGTTTTTGTGAAAATATACATAATATTTAAAACAATTCATTCGCAAATCTGCACTCGTGTTCCACCTTTCTTGTGCTTATGTCCTGCAAAAGGATTTGAGTATCATATTAATTGAGGACAAACCCTCATTGGTTGTGTTTAAAAGACTTTGACTTTTAAATTAAAGGCCACCCACTAAATGCTCTTCAAATTTTAAAAATCAGCAATAGCAAATTTAATTAGCAATTAACATAACTTTTTCACAGGCAAAGAAAAGTTGTACAATGCCCAAAATCTGATGACGGCTATCGAATCCAACAAATCACAGACACATGGCCAACAACAGTCTTCCCAAGTGTTACCATCTCCCGAAATCCAGAGCCAGACATCGGGAGCCAACGATAATTCCAACATATTTGGTACAAACCTGACACAAGCGTGGACACGGTCTAGCACAATGGAAGAAGGTCCCTCCCTACAAATGACCCCTAAGGCAATGGATGAGAGCCTATCACTAGGAATGACCACTAGGGGTCAGTCCCTGGATATCTCTCCCCCATGGCTAGTGGAGAAAACGAAAGATCTATATTCCCCGGGGTCAGACGAGGGCATTGTGATGGATGATGTAGAAATGGAGGATATGGAAGCAAAGGTAGGCTGAGTGAGGGTTGTTTTGGAGAAAACTGGGGCCAGTTGTTCAAAAATAACTAAATTGTTAGTTAATGATTCGTTAAAATTTCAAATTGCAGTATTACAAATACCACCCTGTAAACCGTTGATGCAACTGAATATGTTACGGCACAGATTGATGCAACAGGTAGGGGGAAATGGAGAGCGATAAGTTGACGATCATGTCAGTTTTATAAGCATTAATGCGAGGATGTCTGGGTCATGACTTTGTGGGAAAACAAAGTAAGGATGCCTTCAGTTTTTGCCATAAGTAGTTTGTAACAAAAGCTTACCTTGTGTCAGAAATTATTAATTTCATTGAAGGAATATGCCACCAGAAACACGAAAATTGGTTACATTTGCTAATTATTCGAATCCTTCATCGTTTGTAAATATCAAAGTTTCGTTATATACCGGAATCATTCCTTGTTTCATACCACCAAAAGACAATCCTGAACTCAAGCAAACTTTTGCACAATATGGTGTTAACACACATAGGTTGGATCGTTTGGGAAGCAACGTATGTCAGAGAGTTCATTGCCTTGATGCAACGTACGTCCAATGTGTTCTTTTTAAAAATGATGCTATCTACGGCGGATCTTTGGGCCAAAAATGATATTTCTTACGGCGGACACTTTTGCAAAATGAAAATCCTGTGACCGTTAAAGCTATAGTGAGCGGGGCTAAGTGATTTTGCATATATTTTTCTGGCAGTGTTTCTTGTATACGTCTTCCACTAGCTTCCAAACCTTTTTGTTTCGTTTTGCAATGACTTCAAACGTCCCAATTTAACATTTTTAGTCATGTTGGACAGCGCCAACGCTTCCTAGTTGTTTATCGGCACTGTGGGGACTTAGGTGTTTTTCCGTCAAGCAAACTACACGGTGTAGGTAGGTATCAAATCCAGAACCTCTCGTGGTGCCCTATTCTACCTATTCTACGCCATCACGCTCCCCACTTCCCAAAAACGAACTTATAAGATTTTCCATCAAATGGTTGTCTGTTAGCCCTTATAAGTCTTATAATTCAGCATGACTGTTTTCATCAGAAATGTTGACATTATAAGCTTGAAACGGTTAACACACATACGCAGATACTCGACAAATGTGATGTACATGTATGTGTTGTGTGCAATGATATATTTGTGTCACTGTCGGCATCAGATGATCTGGACATCCGGGCGTTTAGTGTGTGTGTTTGTGTGTGTGTGTGTGTGTGTGTGTGTGTTCTCGCTTGTCAAAACTGTATGTTTCCATGCAATAGGGTTGTGTATCTTAGTGGTGTTTCGTGTTTAATTCCAATAGTAAGTTTAAGCAGCTAAATCTTGCTGAAAAGGCACGTTCTAAATTTCGTACCAGACCCTCAGGTGTAAGGAAAGGGAGTGTACCTGAGGGTCCCATGCACAGATCCAGAAATATATTTCACTCGGTACTCATTAAAATTTCTTGTTAAGCATTTTTTCTTGATAGCACAGGTAATGTACGCCTGAAGTGGGTTTACGTATTTTGTGCTTACTCCTAGTGAACTAGCGCACAATGTAAAGTCTACAGAAGGTTCCCTGCACCTGAAAGTGATGGGTTGACTCCCCCGGCCATTGCTTACCTCGTCTCCCTAAAAAGTATTTTGCACATGCTCAAAACTCCCCCCCCCCAACCTATAAAGTGCTTGCTCTGTAACTCCTCACAAATTATCACGAATGCACTATCTAGCTCATGAACTAGCCGTTATCTCCCCCCCCGCCCCCCCCCCCCCCACCCCACTTTTCCCCAAACGCCTGGTAGGGACTCAACTATGTTTGTTGCAAATCAAAAGCAAGGTGAAAAAACATTCACATTGTGCAATAAATCACCCATATAAACAACGAGCAAGAATATCGGGAGCTATGCTTGCTGCATTTAGGGTTATACAATTTGCATACACATGCAGATTAATTTAAAAAATCAAATATTTTTTTTATCCAAATTGATACTAAAGCTGTCAATTCACAGCACAAAATGTTTAAAAAAAATAAACATCAAAGTGTCCGCCGTAAGAAAAATCATTTTTGGCCTAAAGATCCGCCGTAGTTAGCATCATTTTTCAAAAACACCTCTTGTACGTAGGTATTATCCAGGCAATGAACTCATAGACGTACGTTGCTTTCCAAGCGATCGAACCTAGGTGTGTTAACACCATATTGTGCAAAAGCCGGCTCCAATACATGATTGTTGTTTGGTGGTATAAAACTAGGAATGATTCCGGTTTATATTGAAACTTTGATAATGACAAACGGTGATGAAGGATTTGAGCAATTAGCAAACATAATCAATTTTCGTGTATCTGATGGTATATTTCTTCAATAGAATTTATAATTTCTGTCTCAAGGTAAGGTTTTTTAACAAACTACTTATGGCAAAAACTGAAGGTATCCTTACTTTGTTTTCCCACAAAAGCACGGCCCAGACATCCTAACATTAATGCCTGTAAAATTGAATTAATGGTCAACTTACCGTTCTCAATTTCCCCCTACCTTCGTGAAATGTTGCATCAATCTGTACCGTAACAAATTTTGTTGCATCAACGGTATACAGGGTGAATGAATACACTGTTAGTGTTTTGTTGAAAAAATGTGAGAATCCTTTGCATTACAAAGGATTCTCACATTTTTTCAACAAAAGCTAACAGTGTATTTGCTTTTCGATATATGGTTAACAAATTGAGGGCTTTACGATAACGTTAAGCTAACAAAGTTTTGAACTACTGGGCCCTGGGGTTTAGGGCCTTTTGATAGGGTCCTTAACACAAACTAGACTGTAGACACGGTCATAACAAGGATATTAGGAGTTATACACACAAATGAGCTGTGTTATGAGAAAACCAACAGGTCTGAAACAAATTGGTCTGTACAGTACAGAAGATGGCTAGAAGCTTGAACTTTTGGATTAAGAAAGTAGAGGAATTGCACTATCTGTGTAACGAAAACAAAGGAGCTGATCAGCTTCACGGTTTTCTCATGATGTGGCTCAAATGACACTAAAAGCGAAAAAAAAAAAAAAAAAAAAAAAAAAAAAAAAGAAAATATTAGGATCTGAAACATGCCAAAAACTCAAAAACTTTATGCAATTTTTTTGTTGTTTTATTGTGGGGGTCTGGAGGTACAATATCATTGAAAATTTTTGGACATTTTGCATTAGTGAGAAATGATTTTATTTCTCATTTGATCATGTTTCTTATTTTGTTCTCTATTTGTGCATGTCCAAAAAAGGTTTCAATTATATGGTCTCTAGTTCCCAAAAGCTTTGTCTTATGTCTTTTCTTACAAACCATTTAGGTAAATGAAAATGCTCTTCCCCACCGGAGACACCTGGCAGGATGGTGTTTCCGACCGGGCAACACCTGGCAGATTCAAGGGCAACCTTGAAGCTGGATGGTGTTGCTGATTCAAGGCGGTAGGAATTTAATAATAAGATTATGGTCATTAATCTGTTTTTAAATTCATTTAGCATGTTTGTTTACATTACCCCACCCACCTGGGGTAATGGCGTTCTTATGTCACGTGACCTCACCATCTCGTGAAAGTTCTTTTTACTTGTTTTTCCATGATGGAAAAATATTTTTATTGCTTTTATTTTTATTAAGATTTCTTTGTAGGCATCATTTCAATTTTTAATGGATATATAAGAAAAGTAAAATTTTCCCAAATTTCCTTTTTTCAAGGTCACATGACCTATGAGAACCAATCAGTTTTAAATATTTATGCGTGCTTTGTTTTGTAACGGACATTTTAAATGTTATCCAATCAGGAATTGTTTACATCATGTAAGGACCAATCAGATCGCAGTGTTGTCCCGCTTGGACAACTTTCAATTTTGAGCGTCACTTTCGAAAAAATTGTTGATCGAGGCAGCCATATTGATAAAATTTTATGCCCGCCCTCCCTTGCCCTGTATATATTAGTTAGAGTTGTAGTTAGTTTAGAGGCCATATTATGTTCCTTAAAAGTGAAATACTAGTCATAAATTGTCTTATATATGCATGTGCTTTTTGATTTGCCTTTCATGCTTATGATTTTGTTTGAGCACCTATTTTCTCAGCTTAGCAGCTTACAGGTTTTTTTACATGTTTATCGACTCAAATTCCTTGAGCAGTATGGGAATATCATATATGTTGTTATTCAGTTGAGGATATTAAGATGTGATATACATGTAGCCCTATATGTGATTTAAGTTTCTCAGTCTTGACGGATTACTGTGAAAAGTTTTGTGGGTTTCAACCAAAGACTGTGTGATAAAACCAAAGGCTGTGTGATAATGGACTCCAGATGGAGAAAACTGTGATTATGGACTCTATTAATGAGCAATATTCAGTTGTGATCAAGAACTCTTAGTTAAGAGAAAGAGATTATAGTGTATTACCTTGAAGATGGGCTTACATGTCATATGCTACTAGTTCTCTAGTCAATATTGATATAGAAAACTCTACAATACTTATGCTTATAAATGTGCTCAACCTATTACAACCTCAAAGGAGGTACAATATCATTGAAAATTTTTGGACATTTTGCATTAGTGAGAAATGATTTTATTTCTCATTTGATCATGTTTCTTATTTTGTTCTCTATTTGTGCATGTCCAAAAAAGGTTTCAATTATATGGTCTCTAGTTCCCAAAAGCTTTGTCTTATGTCTTTTCTTACAAACCATTTAGGTAAATGAAAATGCTCTTCCCCACCGGAGACACCTGGCAGGATGGTGTTTCCGACCGGGCAACACCTGGCAGATTCAAGGGCAACCTTGAAGCTGGATGGTGTTGCTGATTCAAGGCGGTAGGAATTTAAATTGTTTTTGCTGTTTTATTTTACTTTCTGCAACTGCATACTGTGTACCTATGGTAGAAATTTTAGTTTAAGGAAGTGGAGAAATTGTAATTTCTTAGAAAAGAAAGCAATGGTACAAAACCTTGGTCTTGTTTAGTGTGTAGCTGATCTGCACCTTAATCTTATACATGCCTTAATGAGATGCTTATAAGCAGGTCATAAGTTATGGTGGTCAGTTTTGCAATTGTCAACTTCTTGCGTTTTGTAGCAAACATTAAAATTATCTGGACTTTGTTTCTACAGCCAGACGAACCTATCACATCAACAAAGGAAACCCCAGCAACAAAGTCAGATGAAAAAGAAGATAAGGTCAAATCACAGTCACCTAAGCCATCAGCTGACACAAAACAGCATTTGGACACCAAAGTAAAAGGCAAACCAGGTAAAACATTGGCTTGTAATACAAGAATTGACATTGCGTGTTGATTTGTGTAGAGCAGGTGGCAGTTATGCATGGGTTTAATTCCTTAGAACTCCGAGGCAAACAAATTGAACTTGATGGCAACTGAATATAAGACACTCAGAGCTTCGAATAAGTGTATCTGAGCCTCCTCATGAGAAACCCAACAATCTGCATGTGCGAAAACAAAGACTCAGATCAGCTGCGCAGATACCGTGAAGCTGTTTTGTTTTTGCTACACAGATAGTAACTTCCTCTTCTTCTTAAATCCGAAATTTCAAGCTTCTAGCCTGCTTCTGTGGCTGTACAGCCTGATTTGTGTCGGACCTGTTAGGAAACCACATACTTTTTTTTTTCTCACTAGACGGCTCAAATGGTATACACCCTGAACATGAGATATGAAAATGTTGCTGCAAGTACCAAACTGCCAGTTTGTAGGAGTTGCTACCTCAAAAGATGGCAAACAGTGCTTTTGCAGATAAGACAATAACGGTCAGTCTGGTTTGCCATATAAACCAGTTGCCAGTTGTTCAAAAATAACTATGTTGTTAGTAAATGATTCATTAAAATTTCAAATGGCAATATTACAAATATACTGTTATTTTTTTTGTGAAAAAATTTGAGAATCCTTTGCATTGCATCACGACCTTTGTTTTTGTTTCACTGATAGTACAAACCCTCTTCTTGTTAAATCTGAAATTTCAAGCATATTGCCTTCTTCAGTGGCTTTAAGGCCCGCTTGTATGAGACCTGCCCCAAGTTAATAAAACTTTTTTCATAGCTGAGACGAATTTATCCTGCTAATAAAATGTTAAAATGCCAACAATTGTTGGCATTTTAACATTTATAAGCAGGATAAATTACAGGCTGTGGTAATCTAACCCTGAAATTTCAATTTATTATGCCCCCAACTTTGAAAAAGTTGGAAGGGCATATTGCTTTTGGCTTGTCTGTGTGTCTGTCTGTCTGTCTGTCTGTCTGTCTGTCTGTCTGTCTGTGTGTGTGTGCGTCCGTTAACTTTTAAACGGTGAATGGTAGGGTTTTGAAATTTCATGTGTGTATTCCTCATGAAAAAATAGTTGACCCGTATTTTTTATCATGTCCGAGTTATGCCCCTTTTCTGAGTTATGTCCCTTGGAAAACAAAATTTGAAAATCTTGTGTGCAAGATATCTCAAAAAGTATTTGAGCTAGAGCCTTCATATTTGGTATACTGATTGGGGCTGAGGAGTAGATGACCTGATTAAGTTTTGAGAACTTTCCGTCAAATTTTGACAAAAATACGGAACTTTGAAATTTTGATTGATTTTTCCACTTTTCAGTGAAATTTGAAACTTTTGAAAGGTGAATGTTAGGGTTTTGAGATTTCATATACAGATATCTCATGAAAAAATAGTTGACCCATATTTTTTTTCATGTCCGAGTTATGGCCCTGTTTGGAGTTATGCCCCTTTCAAAACAAAATTTGAAAATCTTGTGTGCAAGATATCTCAAAAAGTATTAAAGCTAGAGCCTTCATATTTGGTTTACTGGTTGGGGCTGAGAAGATGATCACCTGATTAACTTTTGATGACTTTCCGTCAAACTTTGACAAAATTACTCGATTTTGAAATTTTCACTCCATTTCTAACTTGTATGTAAAAAGCTTACATTTGTTTCTGGATCGAGGTCAGAACAGAGGCAACGGAACAGCTTCCTCAGGAAATTAAATTTCACTTCATTCGAATGAAATGAATCATACAAGCTGCCAGTTAAGGGGCAAGCTTACAGTTGGGGGCATAGTGTTTTACAAACACACATTTCTAGTTTTGGGTGTTTTGTCATTTGTAAGCAGTTAAAATTTTATGCTCAGCTGAGATGAGCATTAAATTTCAGCTGAGATGAGCATGAAAAGTTTTAAACCTTGAAGGCAGGCGGGTCTTGTGACATTCCTTGTGTAATTTTACATCTTGTTCCAGATATTGACCCAATACAGCTTGAGAATGAGAGGTTAAAGGACCAGAAATTGTGCAAGATTTGTTTGGATAAAGAACTGGCCATCACCTTCCTACCATGCGGACATCTAGCGACGTGTGAGGACTGCTCCAAATCCCTGGGAGAGTGTCCCATCTGTAGAAAGCCTATCACTCAGACTGTTAAGGTGTTCTGGTCTTAAAATTATCATGGGGCAGAAATAAATATTAAGAAAATTTGGAATCATATGAATAGAACTAGCCATCACGTTTCTACCCTGCAGACATCTAGCTAGCTACATGTGAGGCATGCTCCAAATCCCTGGGAGAGTATTCCATCCATAGAAAACCTATGACTCAGAGTGACTCTGGAACTATTGTAAAAAATTATTGTAAATTAACAGTAATGTTCAAAGGCCTTTTGGACTCATAAGAAAGCTTATCACTGTCAAGGTTTTTATCATAAAAGTTTGTTCTAGCTATATCAACATCTGAAGAAAATATATCATTCATAAGCACATGCATCAAACAGAGAACAACTTATCAGTAAATGTTGATCCAGGGTTCAAATGCACTTTAAATTCTGCTGTAAGATGGGGTGGGAAGCATTAATTTGCTTTGCAAAAGCTTCCCATTTTTATTTCAACAAAAACGGATCATGTTTAACATACATGACTTTGTTTGTTTGTTTGTATTGAGGTTTAACGTCCCAGTCAACAATCTTTCAGTCATTTGGGACTGAGCCAAAGCTTCCTGGGTTTTAACTTGTTCTCTAGGGCTCAAGGACACAACACGGTGCCCCTTGTGGGGTTGTAACCCTGGACCTTACGATTCGGAGTCTGACACTCTACCACTAGGCCACTGCGCTCCCTCACATGACTTTGTGCAACCACATTCTATCCTGGAGGATATTTTATACTTTATATTCAGTATTGTTGATTGTGTATCGCCTAAGCATTTGTTAAGTTTTGTAAATGCTTGTTTTATATTTAACAATTGTGAGTAATATATGGGATGTATTTGTTTAATTAGCTCACCTGAGCCGAAGGCTCACAGGTGAGCTTATAGGATAGGCAGGCATCCGTCGTCGTCCGTCCGTCCGTCCACAATTTCAAAGAAGAATATTTCTGAAGCTAGTAGGCCGATCTTGATCAAATTTAATGTGAACCATTCTTGGGTTGGGGGATTGATGGCATAAGGTTTTGGAGCAGATTGTATCAAAATTGTGGTTTCCATGGCAACAGATAGGTCCCATAGACTTACAATGGGAAAAACTAAAAAAATCTTCTTCTCTGAAACCACTAGGCCCACAGCTTTGATATTTGGTATGTAGCAATGGCTAATGGTCCTCTACATAAATTGTGCTAATCATGCCCCTGGGGTCAAATTTGGCCACGCCCCGGGGGTCGATAGTCTCCATAGACTTACTATGGGAAAAAAATTCAAAAATCTTCTTCTCTGAAACCACAGGGCCCACACCTTTGATATTTGGTATGTGGCAATGGCTAATGGTCCTCTACATAAATTGTGCCAGCCATGCCCCTGGGGTCAAATTTGGCCACGCCCCTGGGTTCGATAGTCTCCATAGACTTACAATTGGAAAAACTAAAAAAATCTTCTTCTCTGAAACCACTAGGCCCACAGCTTTGATATTTGGTATGTAGCAATGGCTAATGGTCCTCTACATAAATTGTGCCATTCATGCCCCTGGGGTCAAATTTGGCCACGCCCGGGGGTTGATAGTCTCCATAGACTTACTATGGGAAAAAAAATTAAAAAATCTTTTTCTCTGAAACCACAGGGCCCACAGCTTTGATATTTGGTATGTAGCAATGGCTAATGGTCCTCTACATAAATTGTGCCAATTATGCCCCTGGGGTCAAATTTGGCCACGCCCTGGGGTCGATAGTCTCCATAGACCTACAATAGGGGAAAAAAAACAAAAAAAATCTTCTTCTCTGAAACCACTAGGCCAACAGCTTTGATATTTGGTATGTGGCAATGGCTAATGGTCCTCTACATAAATTATGCCAATCATGTCCCCGGGGTCAAATTTGGCCACGCCCCGGGGGTCGATAGTCTCCATAGACCTACAATAGGAAAAACTAAAAAAATCTTCTTCTCTGAAACCACTAGGCCCACAGCTTTGATATTTGGTATGTAGCAATGGCTAATGGTCCTCTACATAAATTGTGCCATTCATGCCCCTGGGGTCAAAGTTGGCCAGGCCCTGGAGGTTGATAGTCTCAATAGACTTGCTGAGGGAAAAAAAATCAAAAATCTTTTTCTCTGAAACCACAGGGCACACAGCTTTGATATTTTGTATGTGGCAATTGCTAATGGTCCTCTACATAAATTGTGCCAGCCATGCCCCTGGGGTCAAATTTGGCCACGCCCCGGGGGTAGATAGTCTCCATAGACTTACAATGGGAAAAACTAAAAAAATCTTCTTCTCTGAAACCAAAAGGCCCAGAGCTTCTATATTTTGTATGTAGCAATGTTTGGTAGTCCCCATTATAAATTGTGCCAGTCATGCCCCTGGGTCAAATTTGGCCATGCCCCGGGGGTCAATAGTGTCCATGCATAGACTTTCATTGGTCGATTGTCAATTAATTTAAATCTCATGAGCTTACAATGTGATAATCTCTCAGGTGAGCTACAGGACCAATGGTCCTCTAGTTTTAATTTTATCCGTATCATGTAATTATTTGACTTTGTTGTGGCTATTTAAGATGTTATAGATGTGTAATTTTTATCATTGATAAGTTACTGTTCATTGTAAAATTATTAGACACTTTTTCTTTCACAACTGTTATAGTAACATATACTGTCAAATATGAAACTAGATTTGGTTTTCTTTATAAGAAGTGTGTTGTCTTTATGTCCACTTCATGTTTTGAAAGAAACTAGCTTCATGTTTAAATGAAAACTGATATGATTATGCTTCATGTACCATAAAATACTTTGAAATACTTTAAAAAGAAAGTAATCCAAACACTGCGCTTAACCATTCAATAATCTCACCGCTGTGTCCGGTGTAGGTTCAAGCCCACACGGGGCACATGTGAGAAGCCAAGTTCTGGTGTGCCAGGTGTTTTTTCTTGGGGGTTAGTCCGTTTTCGCCCCACCTTCTGATTGGCCTGTCTCATATGAGCTGAAATATTCTTGAAAGGGAAGATAAACTGAATCCCAAAAATAAAAATTAATCCAAACATAGTGCAATGCGATGTATATATATAGTTGTTTTAATGATGTTTATATTTACATTTTATTAGCATATCATTTGATATAGAAATTTAATGCTTGTCTCTTCTTGTGTACATGTAGCTTATCTTCCCTGGTTTCAAACATAGAAGTCTCCTTGGCCAGGTGGTTATGCCTTTCACTTCATAAACCAGGTCTCGAGGTTATAAAACTTTTTTCATACTCAACTCAGCTGAACGTGAAATTCTAACTGCATGTAAATACCAAAATAACCCAAATATATTGAAATTAAAGGTTTAGAACTCAAGAGCCAGCAATTTATCCTGCTCATAAATGTTAAAATGCCAATTGTTGGCATTTTAACATTTATGAGCAGGATAAATTTCAGTCTCAGCTGAGTTGAGCATGAAAAAAGTTTTATAACCTCAGGGCTTGGAGTTGTGTCCATTCCCAGGTTTCACCAGTGTTTCGGATGAAACTTTAAACCAAGGTCTGGTCTCCATATGATTTTGGCTTTTGAATGGGACATAAAAGAAAATCAAACTGTTTCACTTAATATTATATGAGCCTGGTCATGAGAACACGGGTTTTTGCCTATGCGAAAACAAAGCTGCATATCAGCTGTGTAGTAACTGCAAAGCTGATCAGTGCCTTTGTTTTCGCTACTCGGATAGTACAATCCTTCTTCTATTTGAATCGGAAATTTCAAGGTTCTAGCCTATTTCTGATTCTATACAGACAGGTTTGTGTCAGACCTTGTCGGAAATCCCGAAGCCCGGTTTTCTCTCGAAACGGCTCAGTTGTGATTCAGAAGATAAGCAGCCATAATTGAGCCGCCTCGTGGGAAAACCAACAATGTGGTTTCCAAACAGGTCTGACACAAACCGGGCTGTACAAGCACAGAAGATGGCTAGAGACTGGAAATTTTATATTTAGAAAGTAGAGGAATTGTACTAGCCGTGTAGCGAAAACAAAGGTGCTGATCAGCTTCCCGGTTACCGCGAAGCTGATCTGCGCCTTTGTTTTCGCCTATGCAGATTGTTGGTTTTCCCATGTGGCTGCTCATTTCCATTGTACTAACGCTTCAACAATCAGTATAAAACAAGCAACATAACAGACAATTAAACCATGGTTAAATTATCGAACCTTTGTTATGATTCTTTTGAAACACAGCAAGAACTCTCACTATTGGTTTTCCATGGCGTTTCTCTTTGTCAACAACACATGTTGGGAGTCGCCATCTAGAATTAATGTCATATTCTAGATGACTAAAACGAGTACAACCCGAAGTAAAAAATTACCTACAGACTATGGTGGCACGGAGGTGACTTATTCGGTCCATAGAAACACACCAAACAACCAATTTATGTGAACAAAATGGTTTCACAAAACAGTTCAGTATTACAAGGACAATTTTATCAATTGCAATCAGATCACTATTGTTCAGTTTATAGGAATGCCAAGCCACAATACCAAAATTGGGACAAGAACATAAATCATAAGTTATAGGAATACTTCTTAGAATATTAGCGCTTTGCATAACAAAAAAGACAAAATCATGATAACTGCAATCTTTCAATTTTTAGAGAAAATTTTAAATCCAACATTTTTTTTTAATTTATTTTACATGTATTTGCTTCCATATTGAATTTTTGTATTGGCGGGAAGATCATGTGACCAGAACTATTCCTTTCATGAATATTAATTAGCTGACAACTCAGATTGGTGCAGTCTACTTACTTTAACTATTTTTCCTTTGGGAAATAAGTGTATTTGTGTCCTGGGGGTTGGCTGATATGTAGCTTATATACTGCTATACATCATGCTTCGTTTTCATTGTTTTTCTCTTACCGATAATCGAAACATCTTGGAACAACTTACTGAGATGTCTAGTGCAGGTCTTTCATGACAGATTTGCTTATGTAAACAATCACCAGGTGGTGCATATATGAGCCGCCTCGTGGGAAAACCAACAATGTGGTTTCCGAACAGGTCCGACACAAACCGGGCTGTACAAGCACAGAAGATGGCTAGAAGCTTGAAATTTCGGATTTAACTTCGCAGTTACTGCGAAGCTGATCTGCGCCTTTGATTTCGCATAGACAAAAATCCGGTTTTCTCACGATGCGGCTCATATGTAAACAATCGCCAGGTGGTGCATATATTTGTTATCTCGTGAAAACCCATTACACTGAGAATATGACACCACCGAGAATATGACGTCGCAGTATATGAGCCGCGTCATGCCAACAATGTGATTTCCGAAAAGGTCTGACACAAACTTAGCTTTGCAGTCACAGAAGCAAGCTAGAAGCTTGAAATTTCAGATTGCAGAAGAAGGATTATACTATCCATGTAGCAAAGCTGGTCTGCACCTTTGTTTTCGCATATGCAGATTGTTAGCGTTCTCATGACGTGGCTCATATATTTACATTATGCAACTTGCAAAATCTGATTGTATGTAACTTTATTATTTGTTAACACATACAATTAAGATTCATTTGTTTTCTTTATGAGAACTTGCTATTCAGTAGACAAGATGCTCCTGTCGTTATTTCTGTTGACCTTTCAAACAATAGATACTATGTAAAGAGAATGTGAATTCATAAAAAAATGTTCTTCTTTTTACCACCTAAAATCAGGAGTCTTATGACAAGAAAAAGTTATTTAACTAGAAAATGTGTTTATGAAACACTATGCCCCCAACTGGTAAGTCACTTTCAAGAATGTAAAAATGCCCAAAAAATGACTAAGTTCAAATTGTAAAAAAAAAGTGACAAAAATTAATCTGAGGAGTATATCCCAACCACATGCATATCTTCAAAGCATGGTCACAATGTCTGCAAAGTTTCAAAAGTATCGGTATTAAATTGTAGGAGGAGTTGCGCACACAAGGTACCCTATATCCATTCACTAAAATGCCCGAAAAAATGACTAAGTTCAAATTGTGAAAAAAATGACAAAAAATAATCCAAGGATTATATCCAAACCACATGCATATTTTCAGACCATGCCCATAACTCGTGTAAAGTTTTAAATGAATTGGCATGAAACTGTAGGAGGAGTTGCGCACACAAGGTACACCACTGCCCATTCACTTTCATTGTCAAAATGCCCGAAAAATGGCTAAGTTCAAATTGCGAAAAAAGTGACAAAAATTGATCTGAGGATTATATCTAAAGCACATGCATATCTTCAAAGCATGGTCATAACATCTGTAAAGTTTCAAGAGAATCGGAATAAAACTGTAGGAGGAGTTGCGCACACAAGGTACCCACTATCTATTCACTTTATCAAGAATTAAAAAGGGAAATAACTCTCACAGAATGGGCCCCTAGCCCCTTGAATTTACCTGGAAGAAAAAATACGGGCCTCTTAATTTTCATATACAAACTACATACCAAATTTCAAGATCCTAGCCCTAACGGTTCCTGACCGAGTGCTACATGTAAGCGTTACTCACGCATCACAGACTCACTGCACACCACTGGACTGGACTGGACTGGACGGACAGACCCAAACCAATATGCCCCCCTCAACTTCTTCCGAAGTTGGGGGCATAAAAATGCCACAGATGGCTATAAGCTTGAAACCTTGGATTCTCATCACATGGCTAATATGGCAAAATTGCAAAATCATATTTTATCATATGAGCCGCGTCATGAGAAAACCAGATTTTTGCCTATGCGAAAACTAAGGCGCAGATCAGCTTCGCAGTAACAGCACCTTTGTTTTCTCTACTTGGACACTACAATATCTCTTCTTCCTAAATCCGAAATTTCAAACTTCTAGCCATCTGTGCTTGAACAGCTCGGTTTGTGCTAGACCTGGTCAGAAACCCCGAAGACCATTTTTCTCGCATCGTGGCTCATATATAGAAGGGTATAATATAGGTTTTACTTTCTTTTCATTCATTCAATTGCTTGTCTGGCCATGCCCAATTTCAAGAATTTGTCAGTCCAAACTAAAGTGTATTTCTCTGTGGCCAATAAAATTCTTGATAACCTTGACATGTACTCTTTAAACCAGGCATCTTGACCTGGTGCCATTGACCTGTATTTCATGGCTCATTGACTTTTGTTTACATCTACATGTACATGAAGTATAGAATATAGTATACACGACTGTATTTCTCAGTTGTGGTGACTGCACAGTCCAGTTAATGTCTGACCTGGTCAAACCCTGAAGAATATTGATTGTAAGAACCCCTGCATAGTAACTGACCTTGATTTACTCTTGAGCCATGTCATGAGAAGACCAACAATGTGGTTTCTGACCAGGTCTGACACAAACCGAGCTGTACAAGCACAGGAGATGGCTAGAGGCTGGAAACTGTACTATCCGTGGAGCGAAAACACAGGCGCTGATCAGCTTCACAGTTACTGCGAAGCTGATCTGCATCTTTGTTTTTGCATATGCAGATTGTTAGTTTTCTCATGATGTGACTCATTTCATGGTTCATTGACAGTGACAATGCTCATGTCTAGCTCTACTTGAGTTAGCAAAAGAGGAAAAATCAGCCTTGGAAATACAATGTTTTTTTTGTTGTTGTTTTTTTTCTAAAGAATGTGTAGATGCAGGAATAGATGAAACACAAACTGAGACCACAGGGACTTGTAACAATTTCTATTAGGTTTGTTATCTATTAATCTATTATAAACATAATAAGCATGTTTCATAAATAGTTGTTACAAGATGAAACTTGTATACTTGTTGACATAGTAGCCTTTCAGCCATGGAAACTGCTTACACTTGTATATCTACGGGGAAAATGTTTGTTTGTATTGAGGTTTAATGTCCCAGTCAACAATTTTTCAGTCATGTCAAGACTGACCCACTGCTTACAGGGGATTAACCAATACTTTAGGGAGTTAATGTGTCTCAAGGACATTACAAGGTGACCCTTGTGGGGATTGAACTCAGGATTCGGAGTCTGACGCTCTTCCACTAGGCAACCACGCTCCCTAAGGGGAAAATGGAAAGCAAACAATGGAAATGACAGTTTCATCAGATTTATTGTACATTGAGAAGCATTGATAAAGAGGTATATACATCCCAGTCAACAATTATTCACTCATGTCAGGATGAAGCCACTGCTTCCAAGGTATTAACCTGGTCCCAAGGTTATAAAACTTTTTTCATGCTCAACTCCGCCGAGACTAAAATTTATTCTGCTCATAAATGTTAAAATGCCAACAAAAATTGTTGGCATTTTAACATTTATGAGCAGGATAAATTACTAGCTTTTTAATTTAATTCCTGACTTTTCCTTTTATTTTGACTATTTCAGCTTTTATGAGCAGTTGTAATTTCATGCTCAGCTGAGCTGAGCTTGAAAAAAGTTTTATCACCTCGGGACCAGTATTACATTGTATTTGGGTTTCAGCTCAAGGACAAAACCAGCAGAGTTAAAACCTACCACCAATCAGTTTTGAGTCTGATGCTCTACCACTAGGCCACTGAGCTTACCAATTCAGATAATGTTTACAGTCTACAAAATAGGCTACATATGAGCAGAGTCATGAGAAAATCAGATTTTTGCCTATGTGAAAACAAAGCCGCAGATCAGCTTCGCAGTAACTACGAAGCTGATCAGCACCTTTGTTTTTGCTGCTCTGATAATACAATTTCTCTTCTTCCTAAATCCGAAATTTCAAGCTCGCCATCTTCTGTGGGTGTATAGGCCGGTTTGTGTCAGACCTTGAAGGAAACCCTGGACCGGTTTTCTCACGTCGCGGCTCATATATGAAATGATGTATATGGCAGATGCTTTGAAATTTGAAAGACATAGAAGGAAGCAACAATCACCTTAAGCTACAATACATGAGCTGCATCATGAGATAACCAACAATGTGGTTTTCTAACAGGGCCAACACAAACCAAGCTGTACAAGCACAGAAGATAGCTAGAGGCTGGAAACTTTGTACGGTATATAGAAAGTAGAGAAATTGTACTATCTGTGTAGCGAAAACAAAGGTGTGATCAGCTTCTCAGTTACTGCGAAGCTGATCTGCGCCGTTGTATTCGCATATACAAAATGTTGGTTTTCTCATGACTTGGCTCAAATGTTGATGTGGCACAAACAATAAGTGCAATAACAAATAGCATAAAAAGACCAACAATCACTAACCAAAGAGCCAAATAAGAATTATCACTGACTTTAAATATAGTGTTAGCAGAAACAGGTACAGGTCCGACGATTTCTAGCGTCACAAAACAATCTATTTACATTTTTACTGATATCTTCATTAAAGATATACTGTGGGTATAGGTAAAACTGTAAATAAACAAAGAATTGTTTGCGATAGAATATCGCAGCTGGCTTGTACATACATGTAAGCTAAAATATAAAAAATTTCAAAAAAGTATACAAATACATTTAATGTTGCAGAAGTATAAAATAGTAAAATCATTTGCACAAATCGTCATTGCACAGCTTTAATATACAAAAGACATAATCTTAAGTCCACACATAACTCATATAACCCTGTCGTCCTTTTTGTGGAACATAGGGAAACAGTATAGCCCCAGATGTGACGCCGCTTATACTAAAATATATATACTTAAAGTTTAAAGCTAAATAAATTAAAAGGCATTTAATATGTACAAAAAGACTATAAAATATCAAACAAAATATCAAATCAATAAAAAACAACAACATTTTCTTTTGATTACATTTTTTGTAATAGCTTATTATAACCAGAGGACCAATGGTCCTGTAAACGCTCACCTGAGTCTGCTGCATATACCAATAAACATGTTTGAATATTATGGTATTTAACCCCAGTGCAGGGGCAGATGAAGCCCTTGGGCCGTTTTCTTTTTTCAGAATAATCAATATTCTGTCCATTTGCCAATTTCTTGCTGGCTTTTCCCTTCATATGACATTTTAACAGTTTTTCCCAACCCATGTTGACCTTGCCATAAACTTGGTCAAGGTCATCACAGGGTCATGATTTATATATACATTGTAGTACTATAGCCATGGATGCTTCACGCCAACTTTCATTGAAGTCAATCTATTGGTTTCAGAGAAGAAGATATTTGAAGGGTTTTTACCATATATGGGCATGGCAGCCATCTTGGTCATGTGACCTAGATTATTAATATACACATTGGTTCCCCCATCCTATAGATGCTTCACATAAAATTTGGCTTTAATTGGCCAAGTGGTTTTAGAGGAGAAGATGTTTGAATATTATGGTAATATACATGTATATTGCCCCGGGGTGTGGGCATACGAGTCCTTAGGTCCATTTTTTTTCAGAATCATTAATATTTAGTCCTACTACCCATTTCCTGCAAGATTTTCACCTCAAAAGTTTTCCCTATTCCAATGCATTGGCAACCTATGTTGACCTTGTCCTAAAATAGGTCAAGGTCACCACAGGGTCATGATTTATATACACATTGTAGTACTTCAGCCATCAGTGCTTCATGCCAAGTTTCTTTGAAATCGGTCCACCAGATTCGGAGAAGATGATTTTTGAAGGGTTTTTACCTTATATGGGCATGGCAGCCATCTTGGTCATGTGAACTAGATAATTTATATATACATTAATTCCCCCATTCCATAGATGCTTCACATAAAATTTGGCTTTGATTCGCCAAGCGGTTTAAGAGGAGAAGATGTTTGAATATAATACATGTATATTGCCCCGTGGTGGTGGCAGATGAGCCCCTGGGGTCCAATTTTTTTCAGAATCATTAATATTCAGTCCTACTGCCCATTTCCTGCAAGACTTTCACTTTAAATGACATTTTAAAAGTTTTCCCTATTCAAATGCATTGGCGACCTATGCTGACCTTGCCGTAAAAAAAGGTCAAGGTCATCACAGGGTCATGATTTATATACACATTGTAGTACTTGAGCCATCGATACTTCATGCCAAGTTTCTTTGAAATCGATCCACCGGTTCTGGAGAAGAAGATTTTTGAAGGGTTTTTACCATATATGGGCATTGCGGCCATCTTGGTCATGTGACCTTGATTATTTATATACACACTGATTACCCCTTCCTATTGATGCTTCACATAAAATTTGGCTTTGATTGGCCAACCGGTTTCAGAGGAGATGATGTTTGAATATTATGGCAATATACATGTATATTGCCCCAGGGTGGGGGCATATGAGCCCCTGGGGTCCAATTTTTTTCAGAATCATTAATATTCAGTCCTACTGCCCATTTCCTGCAAGACTTTCACTTTAAATGACATTTTAAAAGTTTTCCCCATTCAAATGCATTGACGACCTATGTTGACCTTGCCGTAAAATAGGTCAAGGTCATCACAGGGTCATGATTTATATATACATTGTAGTTCTTGAGCCATCAATGCTTCATGCCAAGTTTCGTTGAAATCAGTCCACTGGTTCTGGAGAAGAAGATTTTTGAAGGGTTTTTACCATATATGGGCATGGCGGCCATCTTGGTCATGTGACCTGGATTTCTTATATACTTATTGGTTCCCCCTTCCTATAGATGCTTCATATAAAATTTGGCTTTGGTTGGCCAAGCGGTTTCAGAGAAGAAGATCTTTGAAATTGTGGATGGACGACGGACGGACGCCGGACGTCGGATCATGGCCATCCTATAAGCTCACCTTGTGAGCCTAACGGCTCAGGTGAGCTAATAATTAGCCTCCCTAAGTGTCCATGTTCATTCATATTCACTTTATACAAAAGATTTTGTTAAAAGTACATGTATGTGATAAAACTCTCCGACAACCAAAACCAATGTCAGCGAAAACCAATGTCAGATTACCTTAGGCTTGCACCATCATGTCCGTGAAATAAATACCCCCTTATACCCCAATTTTATATACTAAAACTGGGGTATGCAGGGGTAAACCTATTTTTCTTATTTTTGTAGTACCCACAATTTATGTTTTTGAGCAAAACTAAGAAAGATATAAAAAAAATTCTACTGAAAATTTTCATTTTTTACAACTTTTAAAAATCTCTGTATTGCATGGTCATGTTTTAGTAATGCTAAGTCTGCAGCTCAATTAGACAATTTTGATACAAAGCCTCACTGGTGCAGTGGTTAACCCACTTGCCATGTAAACCAGGGAATGTGGGTCTATACCAGGTAACGGATTTCTCCAGTCGTTTGGATGAGATTTTACTGAGGTACCATCTCCATATTACCAAACTATTGATGGGACGCTAAACCCGATCCAAACCACCTGTTTTTGAATATTTACATTTTTATTGCAATCGCCAGAGATGAAAGTGTCTTTTTTGATGTTCTTCAGATCCCAATGAAAAACATTAAGTCACGTGATCTAGAGGCCACGCGTATGGGCGGGGCGACATCAAAACCCATCCAGGGACGTTGTTTGTTTACTCTTGTTGTCGTGACGTTGGTCGCGTATCGCCATGACGTTAGGCGCGAAAAATTGACGTTTTGGCTGTTCCAAAATTACGTTAAGTGGGATTTAATGTCAAATAACATGAAAATGAACGGTGATATGCGCAATTAAAAATCTGATACTTGATTGATAATATTAAATGTAAATATAAGTATTGAAATTCAGATTTTAGCTTTCACTGGATGATGAAAAACATTAGCTGTTTTAATGTCTCTGAGAAGCCCTAATGTTTTTCATCATCCAGTGAAAGCTAAAATCTGAATTTCAATCCTTAATTGAAATCAGATTCTATTCAAGTTTAACTCACATCTGGTCTTCTAAGCTGAGACCATAGAAAAACTGCTTTTGAGAAGGTGTAGATCAGCTGCACTGGGATTATGGTACTTATCTATAACTACGTGGATGTACATGGGTCGTGGTTTAAGTTTGTAGACTTTCTTTATAAACATAGACTTTCTTTATGAACATTCAGATGTCTGTTACACAGAAATTAAAATGCTATCATCTGAAAATATATTCTTTTACCTTTCATTTGAGAAATGCACCATAGTTCTATTCAAAACGGTTTCTGCATAACAGATTCAAACACAATGACCCTCCATCACCTGGGGCACGTTGTGGTAATTTTGACTCAAACCTGTGTCAAATTCCAGTAAGTGTCAGTATTTAAATGCCTTGATTAAACCAAGCAACATGCCATACCTTTACTTATTTGCAAGATTTCCTTCAGGGGCTAGTTAATTATTATTGTCGATTATCAGATATAGCTCTAATACTGATCTTTTAATGTGTATCATGCATTTCTTTGGTTTAAATTATGAATATTGGCCCTAGCAATTTCAGATACACTGTAAGAGTGTGCAATTTTCATAATCTAAAATTCAAGTACATCCATTTGAAATAAATAATACTGCCCGATCTGCTCTATAATTGTACCACAAATCCCTATATTATTTTGATTGTTTCTGTGGGCATTTTTGTTCATCAAACATAAGCTGTTACCAATGATTGCTCTTGCTCCAACACTGCTGGTTAACACATTTTTTCTTCCCAAGAAGTGTGACTGTATATTTTCTCCAACAACAATATAAGTCATGGACATTATGTTTTTTAATTTAAACAGAGATAACAACACGATTGTACAATGCCTCAAATTGATTTAGCTAAAATTTTGGTCTTCCATATGTCAATTATTGGAATGTTACCATATAACTTCAGAATTATTCAAAATATGATGTGCCCGATGTAGCAAAAACTAGGTTGCTATGGAGACCATTTTATGTGCACAGCACAATATTTCTTGGAAAACATTTTAAACACACAAAAAAAACCAACTCGCCTTGCTTCTTTATAATCATGCATCAAATATTGGATAAATGCCTTAATATAAAATCAGTAGCTTAAGTCTACAAACTTAAATCCCAACCCTCGTTCACTCCTGCTCTTTCTAATATAAGTCTGAAACTTCCAGCCTAATACCAAATTTTGTGTCCAACTAGAAAAGTGTCAGACATGGTCTGAAACCATTCAACACTGGTTTTCTATCTCTGAGTTTTTACATCTAGCTGTTTTTTAATTTTGTGGGCCCAGTTGTTTAAAATATTGTAAAAGATTAACAAAACTTTCAGACAAAAAATGACAGTGTATTTGTTATAGTTTCATTAACTACTGATAACAAAAACAAGCGCTTTATAATGCAGACATTATATACTTAACAAACTGTCTTAACAAATGTTTAGGCTAACAACGCTTGAGTTACTGGTCCCTGATGTATAAAAAATCTAGGATTTTCACTCTAGTAGGTAGCTTTTGTTTACATTTACATTTTAGTCCCTCTGACTCCTAACATCTCTTTCGCTGAAGCAAATGAATATTTCTCCCATAGCGACCATGCTTCTGTTTTCTCCAACATTTTCACCGACCCCTGTTGCTCGTGCATACCCAGCATCATAGCGACTACTTCCTCCCAGCTGTGTCCTAGTTCCAAGGTCGAGTAAATAAGCGGGAATTCCCGATCCTGGTTCCCGCAGAACGTCATGGCAACCAAACATGGCTCTACCAATGAGAGTAGAGGCATTTGGCTGGTTTCCAGCTTTTGTAAACTGTCAAAGCCTTCGAAGACAGCAGCAAACTTTGCCTGCGCATTACTGAAGTCGATAGGGAATAATTCTGGACGAACAGTTTTCAGGACACATAATAAAACTATAAGAGTAGACACCTGGATCAAAACTTGCTCCATCACTTTGGTTCCTAAAATTAAAGATATATGAGCCGCCTCATGAGAAAACCAACAATCTATATAGGCAAAAACAAAGGCGGCGCAGATCAGCTTCACGGTAACCGCGAAGCTGATCAGCGCCTTTGTTTTCGCTACTCGGATAGTACAATTCCTCCTGTACTTAACTCCAAAATTTGAAGCTTCTAGCCTGCTTCTGTGACTGTACAGGCCGGTTTGTGTCGGACCTGGTCAGAAACCATATTGGTGGTTTTCCCACGAGGCAGCTCATATATGGTTTACTTAACTGATTCATAAAATGAACAAAATCTTATGCAAAATGTAGTAATTTGAAAATCTCAGGTCAGTTTTTCTAGTCACATTGCACATGAGTCCTTCACCTTTTTAACCACTTTGATTGTTTCAGAAGCAATGATTTTGATATATCCATCACACATTTTTTTAATTAACATAGGTTGTGTAAAGCTTGCATACAATGCTATTCATAGCAACAACTGAATACATTACAAAACCAAACATCAGCAAAACGTCCACGGAATGTACACCCCCTTGTATCCCACTTCTAAATGGTAAAACTGTGGTCTGCAGGGGTATACGATTTTTCTAATTTTTGCTCCAAAACGTAGACTGTGGGTACTTGTCATTTGCCTCAGCAGTTCTAACATGTATCCACAATCAATGTTTTGAGCAAATATATTAAAAATATCAAAATTTTTCCACCGAAATTTTCAATTTTTACAGCTGAAAAATTCTCTGTATATTGCATTAGCATGTTTTTGTAATATATATTTTCAATCAATTGCCTAAGTATATTCTCCTCCCCCTCCCTTTACATTACGAAAACATGCCCATGCAATGGTCATGCAATATACAGAGATTTTTTTTTTTCAGCTGTAAAAATTGAAAATTTCACCAGATTTTTTTTTTATTTCTAATTTTTTGCTCAAAACATAGATAGTGGGTACAAGTTAGAACCGCCTCAGCGAGGCTGTTCTAACGGGTACCCACAATCTATGTTTTGGAGCAAAAATAGGTATACCCCTGCAAACCCCAGTTTTATTATATAAAAGTGGGGTTGAATGGGGTGTACATTGCTCAGACATGTTTTCCTGATGATATTCTTACCTAATGAGTTGAGTCCAGCATCTATTAACAGTTTTCTACACAGACTGAAGTCAATACCAAGTAGTTTTTCTAATTCAGGCATCATCTCCCAACTACCAATGACCTGCAATGAATTGAAAACATGACAAAAATCATACACTTTTCAAGCGACATTGATTTTGTGAATTTTCTATTTCCAAACAAATTTGTGTTCTCAGTCAATTGTAACCACAACCCCGCCCCAATGACCAGGGGGTTGAGACTGGAACCTTGTCAGAATTTTGTTTTGTCTCAGTCCCCACAATATGTGTATGTGTGCTTTGGGGCATTGCCCAAGATTTTGTGCTATATAGCTGAAGAGTAAAGTGTGATATAAAGACAGCAGTGTGTGTGTGGGGGGGGGGGGGAGGGGGGGGGGGCTGTGGTTTTACCAGTTCACTGTGCCCCAAGTGTTGGGGGTTTAACCGGTGTTTGCTGGACAAAGTCCCTGCTATTCACTGGTCCTGGAGTGCATTCTAACACAAATTCACTAACAACTTGATTCTGTTGACCCAAACAACATGTTCTGATTCTGTGTAACCAACCCATTACAAAAGCTTGCTTATGAATGCAATATACACATATTTTTTTCACCTGTAAAATTTGAAAATTTCATTGGAAAAAAATTTGATATTTTTGGAAGTTTTGCTCAAAACATAGATTGTGGTACATGTTAGAACCGCCTTGCTGAGGCGGTTCTAACAAGTACCTACAATCTATGTTTTGAATCAAAAATAAGAAAAGTAGGTTTACAACTGCAAATCCCAGTTTTTCTATCTAAAAGTAGGATTTAAGGGGTAATATATTGTACGACCATGTTTTCCTGGTGAACAGCATTTTCATGGGGCTGAACTTTTTGCTGTAAAAAGGTATATCATCACAGTCAAAAAGTCTCCGAAAGTCAATAGCGTACCGTGTTTTGTAGTGCCATCAGTTCTATAAGATTGTCTGCAGATAGTGAAGGTTTTCCTCGCAGAATTGAAGGAATCTTGGTCCCAATACCATAGTCATCAAGAGTTTTAGGTGCCTCTGTAATGATTGAAAAATTGTTCAATAATTTCATACTATACTATACTTGTGAGGGAAAAACGTGTCTGTTCATATTGCACATTATGAAAACATGCCCATGTTATATACAGATTTTTCCTAAGTTGTAAAAATTGAAGATTTTCATTAGGAAAAATTTGATATTTTTAACATTTTTGCTCAAAACATACATTGTGGGTACAAGTTAGAACCGCCTCGCTCAAAACATACATTGTGGTTACAACGAGTACCCACAATGTATGTTTTGGATCAAACATAAGAAAATTAGGCATACCACTGCAAACCCCAGTTTTTCTATTTACAGGGGTACACATGTATACATCTCACAGACATGTTTTCCTGATGGGGTTTGAATATAATTGTGAATGTGTGGCCAGATTGTAAATTAAACAAATCATCACCATGATAAATTATAATATATCCACTTCCCCCTGTAGAGAATGCATAATGTCATGTCTGTTCAAAAACATGAAGTTTTATTATTATCAATTTATAGAAACTCTGTAATTTTATTTTCTCTCTGTTCCTCTTTGAAGCCTATTAGATCCACTCAGCACTCAAGCACTGTCTAACATGTACAACAAAATTAAACTTATACACAACTAGAAAATATGTTTATGAAACACTATGCCCCCAACTGGTAAGCCACTTTCAAGATGTAAAAATGTCCAAAAAATGACTAAGTTCAAATTGTAAAAAAAGTGACAAAAATTAATCTGAGGAGTATATTCCAACCACATGCATATCTTCAAAGCATGATCACAATGTCTGCAAAGTTTTAAAAGTATCGGTATTAAATTGTAGGAGGAGTTGCGCACACAAGGTACCCTCTATCCATCCACTAAAATGCCCCCAAAAAATGGCTAAGTTCAAATTGTGAAAAAAATGACAAAAAATAATCCAGGGATTATATCCAAACCACATGCACATCTTCAGACCATGCCCATAATACATGTAAAGTTTTAAATGAATTGGCATGAAACTGTAGGAGGAGTTGCGCACACAAGGTACCCACTGTTCATTCACTTTCATTGTGAAAATGCCCGAAAAATGGCTAAGTTCAAATTGCGAAAAAAGTGACAAAAATTAATCTGAGGATTATATCAAAACCACATGCATATCTTCAAAGCATGGTCACAACATCTGTAAAGTTTCAAGAGAATCGGAATAAAACTGTAGGGGGAGTTGCGCACACAAGGTATCCCATCTATTCACCTTATCAAGAATTAAAAAGAGAAATAACTCTCACAGAATTGGCCCCTAGCCCCTTGAATTTACCTGAAAGAAAAAATATGGGCCCTCTTAATTTTCATATACAAACTACATACCAAAATTCAAGATCCTAGCTCTAACAGGTCCTGACCGAGTGCTCACGCATCACAGACTGACTGACTGACTGCACTCACTGCACGGACAGACCCAAACCAATATTCCCCTTCAACTTCTTCCAAAGTTGGGGGCATAAAAAACTGGAAAACTGATCAGCAAAACATTACATACCCTCCCCCTGAATCTGGCCTATAGATTTTAAAACATTTTTCATATTCAACTCAACTGAGCATAAAATTTTAATTCCTCGAAAAAATAAAAAAAAAAAAAAAAAAATAAAATAAACACACACACAGACACACACACACACACACAGACACACACACAAAACAAACAAACCAAAAAAAAAAAAAAAAAAAAAAAGACAAAAATAACAACAAAAAACAGTGGAAATAGGCATAGACCTCATAATCCAATATTTTATCCTGCTCATCAATGTTCAAATGCCAACAATTGTAACATTTATGAGCAGGATAAATTTCAGAACCAGCCGAGTTGAGCATGAAAGAAGTTTTATAACCTCGGGGCCTGGTCTGCTGAGTTCTCACCTGGTTCTAGAATTGTCTCCCCTGCCTCCTCCATGTTGCCTGGCAACAGTGGCTCCAGTTCCCTTGTGATACGTCTAGGAATTTCACCCCGCTGCACTTCCTTCTGCCGCTCTCTCCTTTCACTCCTTGACAATAATAATATCATTCTAGTTTTAGTGAAATCAAGTTCATTTTTTGTCATGTACTAGAGAATTACTAAGGGTTGTTAGTGTTTTTTCATGGTTTGTCTGAAAAGGCAAGAATGACAATCATTTAACAGTATATCTTATTGTATCAATATTTACTGTCTTTCAGAAGCAGTTTAAACTCTCTGAATTTTGCAGCCCAAATACCTTTCACTACATTTTTGTGTATAAACATCCTGAATCATCCCTATACTAATTTTTGCTTGGCGCGACAGCGTCAAGCAATTGAAACGGAATGAGGATTTTTCCTCAATCTGTGGGGCTTTCCTTCAATCTGTGGGGTTTCCCTTTGACATCCAGGGGCCTGGTTCCAATCGCAATGTTTTGCTACACTTCTTGCATAACAAAGCAATTGAAGACGGAAACCAGACTTGCTCTCCGCCGTTTTATTAGGACTTGTGGGAAGAATGACGTACTTGGATCTAACGTTAAACATTTAGTTGGCGTTCTGGACGGATAATGCTAAAACCCGGAACTTTGTCCTAGGTCCGACCAAGAACGAAAGCTTGAAATCCACCGTAGCGAGGAAGTGTTCATGACCGATGCGATCCATCGAGTCACCGAAAAACTCCACAAACCTATGAAAAACCACAACACACGGACAAATAATGGTATATACAGACTAGCCAAGCGTTCCTTTTAACAAGGAAAATTTATCACCAAATGTTCTCCATTTCCCTTTGTTAATTATTATGAGCCGTCTCTTGAGAAAACCAACAATGTCGTTTCTGAACAGGTCCGACACAAACTGGCCTGTATAAGCATAGAAGATGGCTAGAGGCTGGAAATTTTGGATTTAGAAAGTAGAGGCATTGTACTATCCATGTAGGGAAAACAAAGGCGCTGATCAGCTTCGCGGTTACCGCGAAGCTGATCTGCGCCTTTGTTTTCGCATATGCAGATTGTTGGTTTTCTCATGAGGTGGCTCATATGTTTTGCCAATGCAAAATTGAAAAGTAAAAATGGTTTTTCCCTTACCTCATCAATTTCAATTTTTCCAATTTCTCTTCCAGTTCTTTCCTATCTGATTCACGTCCAGCTTTCCTGTCCAAAGAATCCCTCGTTGCCATTCCTCTCATTTCTTTTGGTTCCGATACAGCACGCCACGACACCGCCTGATCTTCACAGAGAAAGTCCTCTCTTTTGTATTCTGATTCTTTTTCTTTCTTTTCTTTCCTGTCTGCCTTTTTAGCAACTTTCTTTGCCATTCTTGCTTTTACCAGCACTGGTTCATTCTCCATGCGTTTTTTCGTTTTTATCATTGACACATTGGCAGCATATGTATCTTCTACAAGTTTCTTTGATTCTTCTCTTGCACCTCCACCACCATTGAAGGACTCTTCTACTTTCTCATATAAATCTTCCCAGGCATGGTCTATCTTTTCACTGGTTTCATCTTCTCTGGTGTCAGAATATCCCATGCCTACCATCACACCTCGCAAACGTGGTTGTGGCTTTATGACACGTCGTTGTGGTTCAGGTGGTGGCATGTCAGACACTGAACGTCTTGCAGCATAGCTGGTTACAGCATAACCCATGTCCATTGGTGGCGGAGGGGGCATTGGTGCTTTACTTGCAGGGGGAGGTGGTGGGATGCCCATTGGTGGTAAAGATGGTGGTTTTGGGATACTTTCCTGAAGTAAGGATGGGGCTGGAGGGGCTTGGAGTTTCTCAACTGGGGGTGGTGGGGGTTGGGGCTGAGTGGGTTGAGGTGAAGGAGCAAGATCCCCATGTACTTTCTTAGATGGCCTTGCAGGTGTTGTAAGTGGTCTAGAGTCAAAGGCTGCCATCACTGGTTCAGCCATTGCTTGATGTAGCCCAAGAAGTGGAAAAGGGTCAGGACGTGATGGTACCATCTTTGCTTGAAACAATGGTGGTGGGGGTGGTCCAGGTAATGATGACATACCACCTCGGGGAGGAGGTGGGGGCATTGCTTTTGCCATATACACACTTTCTGCTAGTGGGGGTGCAGGAAATCCCCTCTTGGCTAATGGTTGAGCTGTTGATGCCCTTGTCAGAGGCAAAGGTGGTCCACTTGGGGGTGGTGGTACCCCTGCTGCCATAGCAATCTCTTTTGAAGGGGGTGGTTGTGGCGGTAGAGGTCCCCTCTTGGCTGATGGCTCAGCTGGTGCTGCCCTTGGGACAGGCAAAGGTGCTCTTCCTGGCGGTGGTGGGGGTGGGGGAGGTTCTTCTGTCTCTGGTTTACATGGTGTTGGTGGTGGGGGTGGGGTAGGTTTTCCTTTCTCTGCTGGTTTACGTGGTGGTGGTGGTGGTGGTGGAGCTATTGATGCCCTTGGCAGAGGCAAAGGTGGTCCACTTGGGGGTGGTGGTACCCCTGCTGCCATAGCAATCTCTTTTGAAGGGGGTGGTTGTGGCGGTAGAGGTCCCCTCTTGGCTAATGGCTCAGCTGGTGCTGCCCTTGGGACAGGCAAAGGTGCTCTTCCTGGTGGTGGTGGGGGTGGGGGAGGTTTTCCTTTCTCTGCTGGTTTACGTGGTGGTGGTGGTGGTGGAGGGGCCCTAGGGACTTCATAGTCATCATCAACTAAAATCAAGAGGAGAATAGTGATATTTTGGGGGGTGGGTATGTTAAATTATGTCAAATCGATTTTTTGACTGCATTTTGAGACCTCACTTAGTAACTACATGACCCAAGTTAATTATAACAGCATCTGGAAATCTCTTATGTCATACACAATGTATAACTAAAGCCAAACTGCAGTTTTCCAAGAATCACACATACTTCATTCTTAGATGTCTTCAAGGTTTCTATCATGTTTTTGAAAAGTTCAGAAGATGTTGGAAGCAATAAACCAAAGTATAAAAATAGTTTTGTTTTGTTTTCTGGGCGGAATAATTCATAAAATATTAATTAATTGATAAGAAATTGTCATATCAGTGAATTGATAAACAATGTTAAGGAAAATATTAATGAATAGTCCATTTGGTTTCAGGAAAAAAGGCTCAATAGGGGGTTCATGAAATTGCCTAAATTTAGCTCCTCTGGAAATTGTTTGGAATTTGCTTTATTAGCATGTTGTTTTGCCAAATGGTTCCATGTATGTGTTTGAGAATTTTTCTTCTTCTCGTTGATGTTATGTTTATCGGTGTTTTGATTATTTATTTGGATTTTATTAGCTTTGCATTGTTCTGTCTGTTTTCATATTCAATTTGTTTTCCCTATATGGGGCCTCTATTTGCCTCCACAGCTAAAGGACCTGTCCACCATTAATTTTACTTACTTGAATCAATTGGAAATATTTTGTTTTTGTTTTATTAGTTAGTGGATATCAGTTTTGTCATATCAGAGGTTGGAGAGAAGGATTTATTTGCTTAATGTTTCTAACAATAGGTGTTATTAATGATTTTTATTTTGCAACAGGTGTATTTTGACTGTGACTGTACAAGCTGACCTACTTTCAGTTGAATAACTTGACCAAGGAAATTCCACTGGTAAAGTCCAGTTTTGAACGTTTGCCAGATGCTATATATATAATATTTAGTTTTTCTTTGTTAAACCTACCGGTATTCCAAGTTGGTACCGTAGAGTATCAAAATCCACTGTGATGGAGATCAAATGTTTACGAAGAAAGAAATGACTCAAGGTTTGTATCACTCTTTTTATTTGATTGTCAATCTAGAGACTGTTGAATACTTGGAAATAGAATTGCGGGGCATTTCATGAATTTTTGGTCACTAAAGTAGGTAGTATTTACCAAATGTTACTGTAATGCTTTTGGAATGCAATGTTATACAAGTATAAGCTTTTCAAAAAGGCAGTGTCTAGCCTCTTCAGACCAGGAATCTAGCCATCTGGGTCTGGATAGGGCAGGTCGGCAAGACACTCTTCCGTGAAAAGAAATCAATATTGGTCACCTTTCCCGCTATTTTCTACATTCGGCGGAGGTGGTAACCTCGGTCATTATCGCTATGCGCTTACTACTTTCAGACGCTAATAAAATCATGTTATGACCAAAATATTACACATTTCTTACCTTGGAATAAATAATATCCGGAAATCTAATAGAATATGCAATGTTTTGATGAAAAAACTCTTTTTGAATCTGTATTTTGCACTCGAAATTTGGTAAGGCATAGCGATAAACACCGAGTAATGTACCTCCACCGAATGAACAAACTTACCTGTATGACGTCATCCCAACATGCCCTATGCGTGCTGTCTGGTAGTGTTGGAGATTCTAACCAACAGGACCCCATTGGAAATAATCGACACGCATACCGTATATTACATAACCATTTGTTTTATAAAAAAAAAATCTGTTTTTCATCTTTCACACTCTTGGGCACTGTTCAACTTCAACTTCAATGATATTTCTTGTCAAAATCCGCTGGGCAGACATCTCGACAAGGGTGTTAGATTTTTGCTTGCACGACGCCAGTCGCATTGAAAAGTTTAAAACGTGTATTTATAGTGTTACGTAAAAACAAACATGTATATACACTGTACAGTTCCTGAGTACCTTACATCCTGTGTACGGGCTGGACAGCGAGTTTGAAGCCATCCAAGCTCTGTAGGTTGATAGTAGTGTCTGGTAGTCGGTTCCAGGGGATCACGATCCGTGGGAAGAACGAATGTTGATATACATTCACTCTGCAGTGGTATGCGATGAATCTGATACAATCAGCATACCGTGGCGATCTGGGTGGTAGATAGTTCACAGGCACAGCTACAAGGCTGTTAACAACCTTGTACATGAGAATTAAGTCTGAAGCTTTACGACGGTCCTCCAATGTTGGCCAATTCTGTTCTGTTGGTGGCACTAGGCTTGGTGACTTCCAGAGAAGGTGGGTCAGTGGTGAATTTAGAGGGGGTTCAAGGGGTTCGCTCGAACTCCCCTCAGGACCAAAATTATTTCATTTTCATAGGGAATTTAAAGAAATTTGTCTGAAATTAGGCAAACGTACCCCCATTTCTGCATTTGAACCCCCTCTTCAGAAATCCTGGATCCGCCCCTGTGGATGCAGTTGAAGAAACTACCTATCTTCTGAGTCGATCAATTTCTGATCTTTAGGGAGTGCGGTGGCGTAGTGGTAGAGTGTCGGACTCCGAATCGAGAGGTCCTGAGTTCGATCCCCACAGGCATCACCGTGTTGTGTCCTTGAGCAAGACACATTAACTCCCTACAGTACTGGTTAAACCCAGGAAGAGTTGGCTCCGTCCCGACTTGACTGAAAAATTGATGACTGGGATGTTAAGCCTCAATACAAAAAAAAACAACAAAATTTCTGATCATCAGTCATCACCTCAGGTGTGGGGTGGTTGGCTAAATTTAGAATTTAGTCAAGGGGAAAATAGTTTTGGGGTGGACCATTAAAACTATTTACACTAAAACAACTGCCTCGATATGGGCCTATTTTTAAATAGAAAACTTAAATTCCTGAAATGGTCTTGGATGAGACCACTCGAGAAGGGATACTTTTCCAAACCTGAATAGTTCTGGGGAAAAATGAATTTTTCAGGGCATCACTATCAGGTCTGATGCAAGTCAGGATTGAGGTTTGTAACCTCCATTGAGTTTTGAAATATGCATAGACATGTGCAAAATTTCGAAAAATGAAGCATTAGGCGTAAACAAAAAATAGCTGTGTTTCCGCTAACCAGTCCGACTCTGAGTTTTTGCGCCGACCCTGCAGTTTTTATTGCCAATAAAAATAAAATAGAAATATTTTCATGCAGACCGACCCTCAACATTTGAAGTGGAAAACAGACAATGATTTAAAAACTGCTATAATTTCAACAATACTAGGTCAACTCGCATTCAGCTTCCTACTGGTTTTAAACTTCATCGCATGTTAGTTTCGAGTACTTACATGTATGATTAATTTTAGCATGTTTCTACCTCTTTATCCATTTTCAAGAAAGATAAAAATACACAAAAAATAAAAAGATTTTCTGACCTACTGACTCTACCCCGTCTTCGGCATGTTAGCGGAAACAAGGCTATTTTTATTTTACGCCTTACGTTGAAAAATGCAAAATTCTGCTTTGATAAATCTGTTAACCTTGGTCGTTTACTTATTTTTGATACAACTGTTTTGAAAATTAATCTGAGAATATTTTCTTACAAAACATGTTTTTACCTAATGTTACCATTGTTTTCTGCTTACTTCTACTGTCCAGCATTGATGTCTTTCTGATTGACACAAATCTGGTTTCTGCCACTGACATCAGGTGTAAGTGGTAATCTTTTTTTTAAGTTTATACTTGTTTTCATTTTTTGTTTAATAGTATTTCAGCAATGTTAAACATCAAAATGATGATATTCTTAGAAAAAAGTATAAAATATACAGAAAGCAGCAGAAATACTTTTCAAATACATGCCATTACATTGAAGACTATTATTTTAAATCTCAAAATTCAAAAATTACCCCTTCCACTTATGAAATTGGAGGAATTTGTAAAGAATTCTCAAACAGATTTTGCTGAAAAATGTTTCATTTGAAAGCTGCACATTTTGCAAGCAACATTGGCCCGGCCCGGAATGATGTCGCAATTTTTGCATAGCTACATGTATTTGTTTTTCTCAATATAGATGTAGTAATTTCACGTACATTTTCAAACCTCAATGAGGTTAAAAACCTTACCTCCAGGGATTTTTTTGACAATTTTGGGAAGGGGCCCTAGGGCCTTTCTGATTGGGATAATTAGCGAAGTAAATTCGGAATTTGGAAATTTCAAGTTCTAGACATTCAAAATTGATATTTTCCAAAGTGACATAGCTTAATAAGGGATTTCATTTAGAATAATTATATAATAATTCATAATCAAAAATGTCAAAAGTTAAATAACATTTCTAACAGCAAAGTTTGAATTTCACAATGTATGGAACTGTTGAAAATTATTTTCAGCTGTAATTGGGATTTTTTTCTCCAGATTGGGGAAAAAGACACCTAATAGTAATTTGCAATGGGAATGAGGCCTAATTTCGGCCCCTGAGACACACAAAAAAAATCCCTGACCTCAATTCTGATGTGTACCAGACCTGACTATAGGTAAATTGTCTTGTGCATTTCTTTAAGGTTGGGTGCTGGGGTCAGGTATTTGTTTTTATAAAGATATACTGTACCAGAGTGTGTCTTAGGAGGACCGCTCCTTGCGGGACTCCAGCCAATGGCCACTCAAGTTTGTCTAGCATATCACCAACGCTACTGTCCTACAGGTCCACCTGGCTGCAGTCCTTTGCACCATCTCTATCTTAGCAGTCTGAGTATCATTATAGGGATACCAAATAGGAGCTACATACTCGAGTTGAGGTCGAACCAATGTTTTGTATGCAATTTCCTTAGTATAATGCCTAGGTACCAGTGCCAAATTATATGTATTTTGCTACACGACCCATACCTGGATCTTTCCCTGGGTCTGGAACTGTGAGACATGATTTTTTCATATAATTTTTTACACAATCAAACAGTTAAATGCATCCGCTGTGATATTTTTATTACTGGTTATCTAAATTTGCATCTTTAACACATTATCTTTTAACAAAACACTCTTTAAACTGTATCTTCTCACAGACTTATTTTTGATAAAATGGTGTCTTTCAAAATGTTTATTTATACTAGTACATTTTTTGATACATTTATGCGCATAATATTCGGGTATATAGGGTGGTATGGCAGGATAGATACATGTACATTGACAGTACTACTTCAAACTTGGATAAATACCAACAGACATGAAAATGATGAAAGAGTCCAAATGATATTTGTCTGTTTCAGATTGTTGTTTTGGTTGAAAGATTGACACACTGACATTATGTTGTATGTTGGATGTCAAGCAGCGTAAAGATGTTTCAGTGTTATTTCAATGATACAGTTTTTGGTAAGATCATCTTTAGTGATATCAGTCATCACATTACATACCATAGTAGGGAGCAGGGTGGCGTAATGGTAGAGTGTTGGACTCTAAATAAAGAGGTCCTGGGTTCGATCCCCACAGGCCTCACCGTGTTGTGTCCTTGAGCAAGACACTACAGTACTGGTTAAACCCATCCTGACAAGACTGAAAAATTGTTGACTGAGATGTAAGGCCTCAATACAAAAAAAAAAAAAAAAAAAAAAAAACATGACATAGTACACATGGCTTTCATGGGGTTACAGGATGTTTCACGCACAAACCAGTTCCTCCCGGGACTGTTTGCGTAAAAAAAATATTTTTCGAACGGGACATTTACTCCCGAAGACTTCAATGTTTTAAAAAAATTGATTTTAATGTTTTTAGCTCACCTGAGCCGTCAGGCTCACAAGGTGAGCTTATAGTATACCCATGCTCCGTCGTCCGTCCGTCCGTCCGTCGTCCACCATTTTCAAAGATCTTCTCCTCTGAAACCGCTTGGCTAATCAAAGCCAAATTTTACATGAAGCATCTATGGGAAGGGGGAACCAATGTGTATATAAATAATCCAGGTCACATGACCAAGATGGCCGCCATGCCCATATATGGTAAAAACCCTTCAAAAATCTCATGACCCTATGATGACCTTGACCTATTTTACAGCAAGGTCAACATAGGTCGCGAATGCATTTGAATGGGAAAAATTGTTAAATTGTCATTTAAAGGAAAAATCTTGCAGAAAATGAGCAGTAGGACTGAATATTAATGATTCTAAAAAAAATTGGGCACCAGGGGCTCATCCGCCCCCACCCCGGGGCAATATACATGTATATCTCCATAATATTCAAACATCTTCTCCTCTGAAACCGCTTGGCCAATCAAAGCGAAATTTTATGTGAAGCATCAATAGGAAGGAGTAACAAATATGTATATAAAAATTCCAGGTCACATGACCAAGATGGCCGCCATGCCCATATATGGTAAAAACCGTTCAAAAATCTTCTTCTCCAGAACCGGTTGACCGATTTCAACGAAACTTGGCCAAAGCATCGATGGCTCAAGCACTACAATGTGTATATAAATCATGACCCTGTGATGACCTTGACCTATTTTACGGGAAGGTCAACATAGGTCACCAATGCATTTGAATGGGGAAAACTTTTAAGATGTCATTTAAAGTGAAAGTCTTGCAGGAAATGGGCTGTAGGACTGGATATTAATGATTCTGAAAAAAATTGGACCCCAGGGGCTCATGTGCCCCCACCCCGGGGCAATATACATGTATATTTCCATAATATTCAAACGTCTTCTCCTCTGAAACCGCTTGGCCAAACAAAGCCAAATTTTAAGTGAAGCATCTATAGAATGGGGGAATCAATGTGTATATAAATAATCTAGGTCACATGACCAAGATGGCCGCCATGCCCATATATGGTAAAAACCCATCAAAAATCATCTTCTCTGAAACCAATAGACTGATTTCAAGGAAACTTGGTGTGAGGCATCGATGGCTAAAGTACTCCAATGTATATATAAATCATGACCCTGTGATGACCTTGACCAAGTTTATGGCAAGGTCAACATGGGTTGCCTGTGCATCTGAATTGGGAAAACTGTTAAAATGTCATTTGAAGGAAAAAGCCAACAGGAAATTGGCAAATGGACAGAATATTGTAGATTCTGAAAAAAGAAAATGGCCCAAGGGCTTATCTGCCCCTGCACTGGAGTTAAATACTATAATATTCAAACATGTTTATTGGTATATGCAGCTGATCTCAGGTGAGCGTTTACAGGACCATTGGTCCTCTGGTTTTTCATTGAAATTATTTATTTTTTATGTCATTTCAACGAACTAAGACATCCAAATAGGATAAACAAGTCGCTTAAGGACTTCTAAAACTATATTTGGTGAACCGACCCATAAAATTGATTTTGAGCGAATCGTCTCACCTTTTTTAGCAAACAGCCCCATTCTATTTTTTGCGCAAATAGTCCTGGAGGAAACGTCACAAGGAGGAACTGTTTTTAGGAGCCCTTTCATAGTAGTACTCAGAAAGTGACTGCATGTATGTCCAATTTTGATATGTGACAATGTCATTGTTTTGATATTTTGTGTTACATGTATTACTGATGCGTGTATTCATTTATTTTCAGAGGGGAGAGAGCTTATATCATCAACGGCAAATCGAGCAGGTAGTGAACCACAACACAAAACTTATATTTTAAGTCAATTAGAGTTGATGACTGCATGTACAATAAACTGTTCACCCTAACTTAAATGATAAATAATGGACTTTAATACAATCTGTGTTTTGAAGTGGACATGAGTTATAGTAATACTGTGAAGAAATCAAGATATAGTTGATATTACAAAGCAAAAATCATTAAAGTTTAGTTTTAAAGCCCTGCTATAAAAAGGCTGGGCTATACTGGATTCAGTGTGACAGTGCCATTGACAAGATCTATTCTGGGGTTTGAACTGTGCATCATTTTTTAGCAACCTGTGTTCTTTCCCATAGGCGTTTTATTGAAGCATTGTTGTTAAATACTCGTATGTGTATGTATGTTTCTTCTGCATGAAGGATCTTGCTGTCTGTGACATTAGACCATGGTGAGAAGCTGTTAACAAAGATGTGCATGTGCACGAAACATGTTTCAGTGATATATAGTAAGAATACCAAACCGATTATCCAGAACTGAGAACAGCCAACGCGGATAAAATCAGTAAAAGACTCAAAGACTGTAGTATGCAATTACGTGCCTTAGAACAACTTTACAAAAAAAAATTGTGATCTGTGGAAAGTTGTCTCCACAATGGCAAGCCGTTTTACTATTTATTCAAACAAACAGATATCTTATATTGTATATAAGATATCTTCTTTAATAAATAAGATATCTACTTTATTTTATTAGATATCTATTATAAAGAAGATATCTTATATAGCAAATAAGATATCTGTTTTGTTATATATCTAAATTGTCATTTTAGATATCTTATATAGTATATCTGATATAGCATTTAATTTGTTAATTAAGATATCTTGTTTAACAAATTAGATATCTTATATGATAAATTAGATATCTATAATGTTTTTTTCTAAATAAGATATCTTAATTAATATATAAGATATCTAAAAAGTATATTAGATATCTATTTTATCATATAAGATATCTTATTTGTCAAATAAGATATCTTCTTCAACATATAAGATATCTTAATTGCATTCACAAATAAGATATCTACTATGCTAAAGTAGATATCTTATTTGGCAAATAAGATATCTTATGTATACACAAAAATAGATATATTCTATATTAGATATCTGATTTAAACAAATCAGATATCTTATTTAGTACATAAGATATCTTATTTGTTTTACCCAATCACAATTGGTTTCTGATACTTATATAAGATATCTACTATACCAATACAGATATCTTATTTATAGCCTTAATCAAGATATCTTATTTGATAATTTAGATATCTAATATACTAAATAAGATATCATATATATTAAATAAGATATCTATTATACCTAAATAAGATATCTTATTTACCACTTTAGATATCTTATTTGCTATATAAGATATCTAGTTTAGCAATGAAGATATATATCTTATTTATGAAAGAAGATATCTTAATTTATCTTGTAAAGAAGATATCTTTTTTAGGTATAGTAGATATTTTATTTAGTATATTAGATATCTAAATTATCAAATAAGATATCTTATATGCTATATAGGATATCTTAATTGTGGGATCAAATAAGATATCTTATTTAGCATGTTAGGTATCTTCTTTACTATATAAGATATCTAATTTAGGATATAAGATATCTTTTTTGATAAAGAAGATATCTTTATTGCTAAATAAGATATCTTATATCCTAATTAAGATATCTTATTTACTATTCAAGATATCTAATAAGCATAATAAATAGTAAAACGGCTTGCCATACTCCACACAGGTATTTATCATGGCATCGACATTGTTTGTTTTCATTCACAATTCTCTCTGAATATAAACCAGTGTGATATAGATTATAATACTTGCAATATGGATATGTTTATCAAGGTTGACTTTCTTTCATGACCCATTAATGGACAAACATGACAATGCAGGTCACATGGAGTTTTCATGCTTAAATTCGAAAAACAAAAAAACAAAAAAAAACATTGCATGTGTTTTGTACAAACATGTACATGTATTATATATGTAAATAGTGCATTTATGTTCTTTCCTAGTGTGCATAAACAGAAATAAATACATGAAATTTCATGACATATAAATTTTGTTGGTTTTAAAATTTATGACTTCGAGATCAGTAGGTGAGTCGGGGTGCAAGAAAACCTGTCGCCAGGGATTCAGAGTATGTTCCTGAAATTGAGCTATACAGGCATGATTGCTGCAGCCGAGGTTTAGCACATTACAGTCATGTACTTAGTGAGGGCAGTGGCGTAGTGTTGAATCATAAAGTTCTGGGTTCAAACCCCACTGGGACTTGGTTGCGTCCTTGAGCAAGACACATCTGAATCTGAATGGTTTACTGGTGACACGCCAAATTGACAATACTTCACCGGGGGGTGCGCCAGGAGGGAAATTAGTTCATGGCTCTCATGATTTTCAGCCTGGTTGATACCCAGAAAACCGTCGCACCATCGGGACATAACTGAAAAATTGATGACCAAGAAGGAATGTTAGACCTTAAATCAAACACCAGAATTTTTAGAGCTAAAATGGCACAGTCAGCAGCTGTCAGATTTTTAAGAAAGACTAAGAAACAACACTTTACAAAATGTACAACCCACATTTGAACTGTGCAACCTTTTGGTTTGATTTAGGTATGGATGTGACGTCCCAGTCAACAATATTTCTGTCATGTCCCCAGCTTGGGACACTCCTTTGTGTGTATTAACCAGTACTTTCCAGAGTCAATGTCCCTTGCTCATCGTGCAGTGATATAAGCCAGCCACCAGTGGGGATCCACTCCCTACCTCCCTAACCAGTCTGATGCACTAACCACCAGGCCAACATGCTCCTTTGAATGCATATTTGTATGCTAGTATACGCGCCAGGTCCCATTTTTAGCTCACCTGAGCCGTTATGTTCACAAGGTGAGCTTATAGTATACCCATGCTCCATCGACCGTCGTCGTTGTAGTCATTGTTGTCCACAATGTTCAGTGAAACATCTTCTCCTCTAAAACCACTGGGCCAATCAAAGCCAAACTTTATATGGAGTATCCTCAGGAAGGGGGAACAAAAGTTATTTCCGCCATAGCTATAAGTAGCAAAACCTTTAAAAATCTTCTTTTCCAGAACCATAAGGCCTATGATTTTGAAACTTGGCATGAAGCATCAGGCAATGAAGCTCTACAAAGTTTGTATAAATCAATCCATGGCCCTCTGATGACCTTGACCTAATTAACTGCAAGGTCAACATAGGTCGCCCATGCATTTGAATGGGGAAAATTGTTAAAATGTGATTTGAAGGGCAAAACTTGCAGGACATGGACAAATGGATGGAATATTTATGTTTACAAAAACATTTTGGCCCCAGGGGGTTATCTGCCCCTGCACCGGGGCTATATACATGTACATGTATATGACTATAATATTCAAACATCATGTCCGGATTGAATTGACATTTCGTAGGTTCTTAACTCTTTTTTTTGCTCACCACCAAAAGAAATCAAGAGGGGAGGAGTTCATCACCCGACCCTCACATATTTCTTAACCATTCTTAAGTTTTGCATTCAGTCTTATTCTTCAATCATGATCTTGTTCAGAAATACTGCATTAATTATTAAATTAAAGGATGACTGCTCTTTTGATTTTTTTAAATTTCTTTTTATGTGACTACATCGCTCGAGTTAGTATACCGATTATACATTTTATTTGCCTAAACTGAGTGTGTAGTCATAGTCGGAACCGGATCATTAATGTCTGTATATTTGGTAATTGACCAAAACGCCCGAATCAGTGGAAAGCAGTCCGGTGAATGAAGGAATTTTAACACGGAGCCGTTTCCGTAATAAAACCTTAGCAAATCAAGCCATATTTCTTTTTAGTATTTCTACCACTTTTATCACACCGCCCAATTATTACATGTGGCTACATGTTATAGCTTTTCTTGTTCTTTTTTCAATTACATTTTCCATAAGCTTATCAAATTTGTGTACTCACTAAATAGTGAACTTTCCAATCTCCAGTCATATTCAGGCCCATTGTTTGGTTTGTCTCAGACTTGGCCAGAAACATTAATTGGCTAGCATGATGTATTTTTGTACAACACGAGCCGCCTCTGATACAAATCAGGCTGTACAGTCACAGAAGAAAGCTAGAATCTTGAAATTTTGTATATAAGTAGGGGAGGAATTGTACTATCTGAGTAGCGAAAACAAAGGCGCTGATCAGCTTCGCGGTTACCGCGAAGCTGATCTGCGTCTTTGTTTTCGCATATGCAGATTGTTGGTTTTCTCATGAGGCGGCTCATATAATAATCTCGAGCGATCCTATTGGCTGGGCAAATTAAGAGCTGAAGATTCTGCATATATAATATTTATAAATACACAATGTCAAGATTCATTATATAGCAATTCACGCTATCCGCTCTTGTTTCCAATCGGAAGGAAGTTATCAGGCAGAATTTTGATGGTTGATTTTATTCCGCACCAACGTCACTTATCGAGTGACGGTTTAAACCTTACCAGAAACATTAACAACTGATTTTCTTATGCCTAGCTCATATGAGAGCCGCCTCTTGGGAAAACCAACAATGTGGTTTCCGACCAGGTCCGACATAAACCAGGCTGTACAAGCAAAACTTGAAATTTTGGATTAAGGAAGAAGAGAAAGGACTTCTATGCCTTAGATGTAAGAAGTCCCTAAATCTCAGATTTGTGAGGACGGAATTTTCATGTTATGACTATGGGGCTGAATTTAGCATTAATAGGAGATGAAATATATACTCTTTCGTTTACAAAACAGTTTGGCTGATTAAACAGAATCCAGACAATGCAACTAAATATTTTCACAACCCACCCCATCTTTGGCAAAAATAAACCATTTGACTTTGAACTGATTTGCATTTGTTTGTCGGCAGCACTTTTCAAGCAAACAAATATGGGCTTGTTTGTCATATGAATGCTGAACAATATCCACACATTGATTGTTTATTGTTTTGTAATTTTAAGTTTATTTTGAAAGAAATGTTAGCTTAGTGCATAAGATCTTTAATTAACAATCTTATAGTTTATTTCTAGGTGTGTTCCCCCCCGGGACCCAGCATGCCCTTTCGTCAGTTTGTGTGTTTTTCATATTCACACATCATATCAAAGTGGCATTCTGGGTCTAGGGGGGAACAGGGTCAGCAAGGCGAAAATGTATAATTTCCTGAAATTTTCCATGAACTAAAATAAGCACAGTTGTTATGGATAATTTTAAAGACATCAACTGTAGAATTGTAAACATCCATGGTCGAATTTCTTGTCAAACCAGTGTCAGGGTGAGTATATTTAGGTTATGTAGATGTATTTATAGAGATACAGTACAGGTTCAAAAGTAAATTTGCTTTCAATCTATCGTATTGCATCAATGCATAGAAATGTGAATTCTCAAAATAATGTTAAAATTGACATAAATTATGTCATTGACATTCAAAATATGCAAGAACACAATAATGATAAAGAACTAGGCATTTTCGTCTTTGAAAGTGACATATTTGTCAATTAGGGAGTATTCCAATCTAAGGCATAGATGTCCTTGTACTATCAGTGTAGAGAAAACAAAGACACTGATCAGCTTCGCAGTTACTGCTAAGCTGATCTGCGCCTTTGTTTTCGCCTAAGCAGATTGTTGGTTTTCCAATGGGGCAGCTCATGAGCTGTCTTGAGAAAACTGGATTATTGCATATGCCAAAACCATGGTGCAGATCACCGTTTGTTTTTACAAAATAGCACAAAATTTATTCCTCGAACTTCTACATTTGTACTTAAATCCAAAATTTCAAGCCTCTAGTATTTGTCTGTGACTTTTCAGGCCAGTTTGTGTTGGTCCTGGTGAGAAAACCTCAGGACTGGTTTTCTCATGTGGCAGCTCATGGTTTGTTCTTTAAATTCATGCTCAATCAACAATATCAACAATTTGGGTTCGGACCAAGTCCGACACAAATACCGGTAGGCCCATGTAGTCACAGCATAAAGCTACAAGCTTGAAACTTAAAGGCTATAAGTAAAAGAGGAATCTTACTGTCCGTGTAACGAAAACAAAGGTGCAGATCAGCTTTACAATGCCTGCGAATCTGATCTGCGCCTATGTTTTCGCATATGCAAAATGTTTGTTTTGTGATGCGGTGGCACATTTGAAAATGATATACTTACATAATCCAAACCCCATCTGCAAAAATAAAATAAATCAATATTTTACTGTGTAACATGCATCACGAAAACATGTCCGTGTAATGTATACCCCCTTGAACCCCACTTTTATATAGCAAAACTGGGGTATGCAGGGGTATACCTATTTTTCTTATTTTTGCTCCAAAACATAGATTGTGGGTACTCGTTCGAACCGCCTCGCCGAGGCGGTTCTAACGTGTACCCACAATCTATGTTTTGAGCTAAAATAAGAAAAATATCAAAAATTTTCCAGTGAAAATTTTCATTTTTACAACCAAAATTTTTTCTATATATTGCATGGGCAAGTTTTCGTAATGGAATGAAACGAGAACCTAGTTTTACATTAAGTTAAACATTTAAAAATAAGTTACTTGAAGAACAGTATTTCCAACCCGGGGTAGGTACTCCCATATTAAGGCAGTACGGGTATGCGCTGCACTTAAGCCCCCCTTTTTTTAGTTTTTCAGGCTCTAAAAGCATCTGCTTTTTCAGATCGATTAGCTCTAAAAGCACCTACTTTTTCAGATTGATTAGCTCTTAAAGCACCTTCTTTTTCTGAAGGCTCCCATTTTCGCCAGTTTGATCAGCTCTAAAGGCAAAAGTTTACAGTTTTATCAGCTCTAAAGGCACAATTTTTATAGTTGTATCAGGCCTGAATGCAACCACTTTTTCAGCTTGATCAGTTCTGTAAACCAGCTTCACATACACACCCATTTTGAGTACCCACCCCGGGATTTCCAAATCTAAAATAAGTTACTCTGAGTATTTGTTCCAGGTTTCCCGACCATGCCTAATAGTTTACATCCAACCCTATTGTTCAATCAGTGTTAGAGGATTTCCTAGGAATTCTCAGCCATTTAGCTCCCCTCAATGAAGCGGAGCATTGTTTTTCATGAAGGTTTAGTCATGAAAATAGTTAAACATGTACAACCATTTTCCTTCTTCAGCTGAATCAAGAAGATCATTTGTAAGAAACTTGCCCTAAGTACCAGTATCTGCTTCTCTGGTCATTACAAGAACATGCACAATCCATGCAATATACAGATTTTTCTTAAATTGTAAAAAATCAAAAAATTCAGTAGATTTTTCTTATCGCTGAGGCAGTTCTAAAGTGTACCCACAATCTATGTTTTAGAACAAAAATAAGAAAAACAGGTAAACCCCTGCATACTCCAGTTTTGCTGTATAAAAGTGGGGTATAAGGGGATATATATTACACAGACATGTGAGCCGCATCGTGAGAAAACCGGATTTTTGCCTAGGCGAAAACAAAGGCGCAGATCAGCTTCGCAGTAACCGCGAAGCTGATCAGCGCCTTTGTTTTCGCTACTCGGATAGTACAATTCCTCTTCTACTTAAATCCGAAATCTCAAGCTTCTAGCTCTTTTCTGAGCTTGTACAGGCCGGTTTGTGTCGGACCTGGTCGGAAACCCCGAAGACCGGTTTTCTCGCGTCGAGGCTCATGTTATCCTGATGATTCTGGATGGCTTGCCCATAAGAAAATTGGCAAGGATAACTGAACAGAAATTTTTTGTTGTTGGTTTCTATGAAAGACAATTACATGTGTTACAATGTCTATCCCCTTATACCCCACTTTAATATGAGCCGCATCGTGAGAAAACCGGATTTTTGCCTAGGCGAAAACAAAGGCGCAGATCAGCTTCGCGGTAACCGCGAAGCTGATCAGCGCCTTTGTTTTCGCTACTCGGATAGTACAATTCCTCTTCTACTTAAATCCGAAATTTCAAGCTTCTGGCTCTTTTCTGAGCTTGTACAGGTTGGTTTGTGTCGGACCTGGTCGGAAACCCCGAAGACCGGTTTTCTCGCGTCGCGGCTCATATAGTAAAACTGGGGTGTACCAGGGTATTCATTTTTTCTTCTTGTTTTTGAACTCAAGCATCGATTTAGGGTACTTATAATTTTCTCACAGAGACGATTCTAACAGGTACCCACAATCTATTTTTTGAGCAAGAACTGAAAAAATATAAACAATGTTTAACTCAAAAATTATAACTTTTCAATCTCTAAAATCCACTGTATGGGCATTTTTCTATAAAGCGACTCTTACCATTTCCTCCTCTGATTCCTCTTCCTCTGCAAAGGATCGTGACTCTTCGTAGCTGACAGCACTCATGCCAGTGGCCTCCCTTGGACTAGGAAATAAATCCATGGACATTACTGAAAAAGGAAATCAGTGTGTCTTTTCACATAGAACTAGAAATGCGTATTTGTAAAACACTATGCCCCCAACTGTATGCTTGCCCCTAAACTGGCAGCTTGTATGATTCATTTCATTCGAATGAAGAGAAATTTTATTTCCTGAGGAAGCTGTTCGGTTGCCTCTGTTTTGATCTCGATCCAAAAACAGAATGTAAGCTTTTTACATTCAAGTTAGAAATGGAGTGAAAATTTCAAAATCGAGTTATTTTGTCAAAATTTGACGGAAAATCCTCAAAAGTTAATCAGGTGATCATCTTCTCAGCCCCAACCAGTATACCAAATATGAAGGCTCTAGCTTTAATACTTTTTGAGATATCTTGCACACAAGATTTTCAAATTTTGTTTTGAAAGGGGCATAACTCCAAACAGGGGCATAACTCGGACATGAAAAAAAATATGGGTCAACTATTTTTTCATGAGAAAACTGTATATGAAATTTCAAAACCCTAACATTCACCTTTCAAAAGTTTCAAATTTCACCGAAAAGTGGAAAAATCAATCAGAATTTCAAAATTCCGTATTTTTGTCAAAATTTGACGGAAAGTTCTCAAAACTTAATCAGGTCATCTACTCCTCAGCCCCAATCAGTATACCAAACATGAAGGCTCTAGCTCAAATACTTTTTGAGATATCTTGCACACAAGATTTTCAAATTTTGTTTTCAAAGGGACATAACTCAGAAAAGGGGCATAATTCGGACATGAAAAAAAATACGGGTCAACTATTTTTTCATGAGGAATACACACATGAAATTTCAAAACCCTACCATTCACCGTTCAAAAGTTAACGGACGCACACACAGACAGACAGACAAGCCAAAAGCAATATGCCCTTCCAACTTTTTCAAAGTTGGGGGCATAAAAAAGGGATGTTTGTTTGATTTGTGGCTCAGATTTTTATTATGCCATTTTGCTATAATGAAATCTTATTTCCAAGTACTAGTCTCAAAGAAAACTAGAATTGTCAGAGAATCTGACTATAGCCCCGCTTCTCAGCTTTTTTGCAGGGTGAAAAAAACAATGACAGGTAACTATCACAAGCTAGATCTCGTCAATATTGATGCGCATACAAAATTTGGTCTGTTAATGGGAAATGAACAAATAACCAGCAATGGCTATATTTTATCAATTTATTTTCCTAATGCACTTCATCAAAACAACTACATCATAAAACATATAAACATATATACATTGAATTGGCTATCAGGGGCCAGTTCCATGTTTGAATCTCCCAGTCAACAGGCCCCGGATTCGAGGAATCGCAGAAGAGACCGGTCAGTATGCACTGGTCGGTATGCAAATAACACTGTTGAGGTCCAACCGGTCTCCTATGCCCTTCCCAATTGTCCGGGGCCCGCAAAATGGGAGAAACATCATAAAACTACTTTCTATCCTAAAATAACTTGAGATATTTGGGAGAAATAGCTTAATTGAAGCACTCTGATAACAAACTGAGGCTGGTTCTGATTGTCTGCCAGGTATATATTGCTACTGATTCTGTATTACAATATAAGCTCACTTGTAAGACATCCTTAACTAAACAGTTACATTTCCCATTAACTGCCATTTATGTTACCATAAATGTTTATTTAATGGGAAATGAACAAATAACCAGCAATGGCTATATTTTATCAATTTATTTTCCTAATGCACTTCATCAAAACAACTACATCATAAAACATATAAACATATATACATTGAATTGGCTATCAGGGGCCAGTTCCATGTTTGAATCTCCCAGTCAACAGGCCCCGGATTCGAGGAATCGCAGAAGAGACCGGTCAGTATGCACTGGTCGGTATGCAAATAACACTGTTGAGGTCCAACCGGTCTCCTATGCCCTTCCCAATTGTCCGGGGCCCGCAAAATGGGAGAAACATCATAAAACTACTTTCTATCCTAAAATAACTTGAGATATTTGGGAGAAAGGAACAAATAATATTATGAATTATTTGTGAAATTGGCCAAAGCGGATGATCTAGTCATATCTAGTCAGGAGCTAGCCCCAAATAGCTTAAATTATTATATTCACCACCATTATCACAATGAAGAAAATATTATGACAGAAGAAACCATCCTGTTATCAAGAATTAGTCATGTTTGTATGTCAGTGCTCTTCATTCCTATTATATAACTTAATATCAGACATAACTATCAGCAATAAATGATTAAATCAATACACAGGGATACAAAAGTATCAATGGACAAATTGTAATCTACACCTCATTTCCAGGCTACAAACAATTTATAGCTAAGTGTGAATGTACTATCTAATCTCACTTACTTAAGATAATCGACCCTAATTACATTATTACTTAATTTCTGTGAATGCACAATGAGCACACCTCTCAGACTTGCATGATTAATGAACAGACAATGACCTGTCAAAGGGAAATCCCTGTGTATTGATACCTAAGAAGGCTACTGTAGCGCCAGATAGTACAATGAAACCATAGATAGCCCAAACCATTACATAGTTACCCCAGCCCATGTGAGGGTCTACTACAGAGCTGTTCCAGCCCATGCAAGGGTCCATCACAGAGCACAGAGCCACTTTTAGCCCATGTAAGGGTCTATTACAGATTTAGTTTAGCCCATGTCCGGGACTATTACAGAGTTATTTATAGCCCATGTCAGGGACTATTACAAAGTTTTTTTTTTTTTTTTTTTTTTTTTTTTTGATAGCCCATGTCAGGGTCTATTACAGTTATTTTAGCCCATGTCAGGGACTATTACAGAGTTATTTTAGCCCATGTCAGGGACTATTACAATTTTTTTTTTTTTTTTTTTTTTTTTTTTTTTTTTTTTTTTTTTTTTTTTTATAGCCCATGTCAGGGTCTATTACAGTTATTTTAGCCCATGTCAGGGACTATTACAGAGTTATTTTAGCCCATGTCAGGGACTATTACAAAGTTTTTTTTTTTTTTTTTTTTTTTTTTTTTTTTTTTTTTTTTTTTTTTTTTTTTTTTTTGTTTTGTTTTGTTTTATAGCCCATGTCAGGGTCTATTACAGTTATTTTAGCCCATGTCAGGGACTATTACAGAGTTATTTTAGCCCATGTCAGGGACTATTACAAAGTTTTTTTTTTTTTTTTTTTTTTTTATATATATATATAGCCCATGTCAGGGTCTATTACAGTTATTTTAGCCCATGTCAGGGACTATTACAGAGTTATTTTAGCCCATGTCAGGGACTATTACAAAGTTTTTTTTTTTTTTTTTTTTTTTTTTTTTTTTTTTTTTTTTTTTTTTAGCCCATGTTAGGGTCTATTACAGTGTTATTTTAGCCCATGTAAGGGTCTATTACAGAGTTATTTTAGCCCATTACAGAGTTTGTTTGTTTGCTTGTTTGTTTGTTTTGTTTTGTTTTTCCAGTTTAACATCCCTTTCAAGATTTTTTTTTTTTTTTTTTTTTTTTTTTTTTTCAGCTCATACAAGACAGGCCAATCAGTTGGTGGGGTAAAAGCAGAACCCCGAGAAAAAACACTAGGCAATCAGAATTTTCTCGCTTGCTCAAAGGTAGATTGAACATGCTAAAATTTAAACAGTCAGTGGATTTTACATAACTCATACTGACCTAGATAATATGGTTCTGCCACTTGTTAATATTAGATACATGTATTAATTGAAAACCAATTACTGTATCTAATTGATAGCTATCCCTGCTGGTCTTATCAAAAATCATCAATACACTATTATGCACAAAGTAAGATGCTGGCAGCTGATTGAATACCACATATACTATATATATCTAATGAATTCCTGAATTTGAGTTTCATCTAGCTTCTGTCTCATAAATTGTGTTACTTTAAAATTATATTCTGACATGACTGATTGTTATAATGATTCATAACGAAAGCTTGTATCTATGATAATATGTTTTGCTAATTGATGGCTAATTTAAAACAATTCAAAAGCATGCATCCCTATTTGACTGGTAAATATGGTAGAGGCAACAACTGTGGGAACCCTTCATTTGATTAAATCAGGTGACTTCCCTAATTATTGATAAGGCTTTATGGTGTAATAAGCCACACTTTCCCAGGCTTTCAGAGCATAATTATATTACAATGTGTATTCAAGGTTTCAGAGAACCTTTGTATGACTTAGACATGGCTATTTGTGTGTCTTTAATTACTGATTTGGGAGTGTCAATGTAACTTTGATAGCAATTGGAAGACCATCTTCCAAGCTTTTGTATGATGTGATCCTCAATTCGATGCAAAGCACAATGGGTAGCGGCTCCTCGCCTAAGGCTATGTCCGCTGAATTTAGAGCTGTCCAGACCTAAACTTCTAACTAGCAATTTGAGTTTTTCTATGAAGAAAGCTCTGGTGACTGCCTTACCCAAAATTGAAATAAAAAATGGCTCATTGTTTCCCAAAGAGTTTGGGAAATACTTCCCCCTTATTTGCTTATATTTTACGATACCTTCATAAGCACATAGACTTGAACCTGTCTTAAATACCAAAAGTGAAACCCCTTGACGGAAAGGGTCTGTTTTTGACTGTTTCAGTAAGATGGACAAATGGTCCTCATAGATCACAATGTCACTTAAAGTCAAGTTCTCATCATGTGCAAACTTATTGGTTACTGTAAATTCCCCGCAACGTAAAAAACCAAAATAGGCTAAAAGGATCATTGCTTTCATCAGAGCATTTGTATACATATCAAAATATCCCTCATCTAAGCTTTGGCATAATTGTACAAGTATATCACCAGTTATAGGCATCTTTGGATTCCTATTTACACCTTGAATTCTTTTAATACCTATCATGGCAGCATGCAAACGTTGAAAGTTCATATTTACAATTGGAGATGTTACTCCTTGAATCATATACTCAAATCTTATACCACATAAGTATTGTTTAATTGTGCCATACTTAAGCTTTAAAGTTTGAAAGCAGTAGGCAACAAAATCTAGTACGTTATTCTCAGTTACATCAGGCAACACAGAACAGTCAAAAGCTAACCCTTGCAGCAATAAAAATTGCATAAAAGCTTTAAATCCTGTGCTATAAGCTGTCCTTGTTGATTTACTAACAGAATTGATAAGAAGATTGTTTACAGTGTTCTGCAGTTCCACAGCAGCTTTTCTGGGCCTGGACACTGGGTCGCTCCTGGGTCTGCCTCTGGTCTTAGTCTCTTGAATTTCTCCACCTGAAGACGGGAAAGCAGATCGGCTGACAAATTTTTCTTCGATTCTATATACACCGAAGAAAAATGAAAGTTATTAATCAAAGCGAGCCATGTCAGCGTTCTCATTAATTTCATTATATGAGGACACTTAGACCTTCCTTTACGTAATATGGAAACCACACTTTGATTGTCACAGACAAACATTATTTTCTTAGTCTGCCACTCTTTCCCGAAAACATATGCTGCAGCAACAATAGGATAAAGTTCCATGAATGCCATTGAAGCTAGATTATCAGGTATAGTAGGCATTCCTGTTGGCCATTTTTGACTGATCCAATGTGTCTTATACACCACTGAGAACCCAGCTGTAGAGGCAGCATCAGTGTACAATTGAATATCGAATGAATTTGTAAACTCCGTTTCATAGAATAAAGAAACACCATTCCAATTTGTAAGAAACTCTATCCACATGTAAAGGTCCTGTCTGCATTCAGAATTTAGATGGACATAATGGTAAAGTTCGGAAACAGATGATGCAAGGGACAAGAGGTAGGAAACAAAAGCTCTGCCTGCTAGTATGACACGAGAGGCAAAGTTCATGTGACCTAACAATTGCAATAACTCCCTTTTTGTACAGGACCTTTTGGATAGTACTTCTTTGATAAAGTTTAGGATTCTTTCCACTTTATCCAAAGGTAATCTACACTGCATTTTATCTGAATCAAGAATAACTCCCAAGTATTCCAGGCATGTACAGGGACCTTCTAGTTTTTTCTCACTTAAGGGAATACACAAACTGTTAAATATGTACATCATAGTTGAGTATGTATTTTCACCACTGGTATTGGGCATATCAATTGTGAGGAAATCATCCAATAAATGTAATATGCACTTGATGTTGTATCTATTTGTTGCAATCCAACATACTGCCATGGCAAGTGAATCAAAGATTTTCGGAGATGACCTACATCCGAAAGCAAGTCTTGTCAGGACGTAGTACATACCTTCCCACTTTATGAGGAATAAATGCCACTGATCTTTTCTAATTGGACAATGTTTAAAGGCGTTTTCGACATCAAACTTACAAAGTATTGCTCCTTTGCCAAATTCACAAATCTTTTTGATAGCATCATCAATTTTAACATACGTTAGACTGCACTGATCTTTGTCTATCAAATTGTTTATGCTGATATGACTGGTAGAATTATGTGGGGAAGACAGATCGATAATTAATCGTTTCTTCCCAGAATATTTACCTATGGCTATGCCGATAGGGCTAACACGATAATTCTCATAGGGGGCTTCAGAAAATGGTCCATAAGCAAATCCTTTAGCACATTCTGTTGTTAGAAGGTCTTGTACTGCAGCAGCATTATCACGAGCACTCAACAAATTTTTACATTCCTTAGTTTCCAAGTTAGTATCTGATATCAGTGTATCAAAACCATTTTCTAATCCTGAACATAAATAATCCACAAATTTTGAGTCTGGATGAGATTTCAACTCCTGACGCAGTCTCCTAAAGTTTATTAGGGTGGAGGGAAACTTATCCTTTAGTCAATTTCTTTTGGAGTTTGCAGATAGTTTTGGGGTGTGATTGTTTACAAGTGCAATTTGTTGAACTGAACACTGTTTTAATCCATGAGATGCAGAACCACAACTTTTGCAGACATGTGAATAAAAACATTTCTCCTTCCTGCATCCCTGACCGTTAAAGAAATGACAGATTGCTGCTTTGCTCTGGCTAGATTTTGAGTTTGAGTCATCAGTCCCTGTAGTTGCTGTAGGGTATTGGTACATAAACTTGGACTGTCCAAATTGTCTAGCATTCTGGGGACAAAACTGGGTTGAATGTGTAACTTCTTTACATATGTTACAGCATTTACTCTGAGTGCCGCCTATAATCATCTGAAGTAGGTCTTTGTCCTTCTCTGCCCAGTTTACCTTTTTGCCCTGCTCAAGAGCAACTGCACATTTTTGAGTGAATATTTTATGGTATTCATAAAACTTCCCCCCATACACTCTGGAAATGTCAATGATGTGTGACAGGTACTCATCAAGCTCTCCTTTTCTCCACGGGTGATGGGCACAGTGAATTCTCTTATACTTGGTAAATGCAGAGATAAACTCCTCTATGTTAAGTGACCGGTTTAGTCTGGCATCCCTATATTTATCTTTTCTCTCAGAAAGTTCAAATTCAGGTATCAGCAGGGAAGCCATATTAACATATTTCCCATTGACTATTTTGTCCTTGAGAGAGTCAGATACATAATCTGTATTTTTCAAAAGTTCTGGGTGTATCCCATATGATGAAGAAGAAGAAGAAATTTCTGTACCTGAGCTGGTCCTGCTGGCTGAAAACTGCTCTAACGTCTTCTTGCTTACGTCCTCTTTCTCATTCTTGTCCAGCAGATTCTTTACTAATGATGTCATGGAGGTCATCATCTCGACTATAGCGCTGGCCTGTATTGTGTCCTGAATTGGTGAAGGTGGTGGATTCTGGGCTGTTAGTGCTGGAGCAGCAGTTCTGTCTGTATCAGTAGCCCTGTTCAAACCTTCTTGGGGAACAAGTGTGTGTGTTGGTATTTCTTCACCATCACTTGGGTTTGGTCTGCTTCTATGGCTTAGGTTAGCCATATATAAGCTTTTCAGTTCAGCTTTTGTATAGTTAGATGGAGCAATTATATTCCATTCAGCTAACTTTGCTCGGAATTGCTCACTGTACCAGTTATTTATATTGGTCATATCATAGGGAGTAGCCCTAGTGTTGTTTGAACTCCTAGTTCTTCTGGGCGGCATAGCTAAGTATATGTAGAGAGCCAAATGTTCTAACAGCAAATGAAATTCCACAACAGAGTTTTACTTCTAAAACATTATTCACAAGATCAGTCCTTCTTCACTCAAAAGTAAAAAAAATAGTTTTGAAGTCACAAAGTACATGAATGCAAATTAAATCCAAAACACAGAAATATAATTGGCACAGTTTTGCCAACAAATACAATAAACAATTCACAATTTTATATTAGCACAGTAATAGCTTAATTGAAGCACTCTGATAACAAACTGAGGCTGGTTCTGATTGTCTGCCAGGTATATATTGCTACTGATTCTGTATTACAATATAAGCTCACTTGTAAGACATCCTTAACTAAACAGTTACATTTCCCATTAACTGCCATTTATGTTACCATAAATGTTTATATTATGTCAATTCGTTCTCAAGATATTGAGCAGAAACGAAATTCTGACCTCAATAAATGGCCGTAACTCCGTCAAAATTTGGCGAAAAATGACGGGTAACAATCCCAAGCTAGATCTTGTCAATGATGATGTGCATACAAAATTTGGTCGGATTCTGTCAATTCGTTCTCAAGATATTGAGCGGAAACGAAATTCTGATGTCAATATAGGGCCATTCAAGGGCAATAACTCTTATGCAAATTTGGGGAAACTGACATGCATTTATACATAAGTTAATATTGTCAATATTGATGCATATGCCAAATCAGGTTAAAGTCTAACGACTGGTTCACAATTTATGAGTGGTTACAGATTTATGGACGGAATAACGGAATATCGGAATAACAGAATATCGGAATAACGGAAGGACAGAACGACGGAAGGACAGGGTGAATCCAGTATAGCCCCACTTTTTCAAAGCGGGGCTATAACTAGAAAAAGTGCCTTGAGAGGCACGTATACCCCCGGCTGGTAGCCACCAAGCCCCCTTCCCTACCCCCTACCTAAACGATCCGGCACATGCTCACCCCTGACATTGAACCTCACATCACCAATGAAAGACAGTACCCTTATCAAGTACATTTTAGAAATAAGCAGTGTAAAGTACTTTGCATACAAACATGGGGGAGTGTAGTTTTAGAATGACATATCTATTTTAGAGCGGTATACAGAGCTGACGTGTATACCCAATCTAGGACATAAGCATGGACATTGTGGGTCAGATCCTCAGTCCTAGATTGAAATGAAAGTAGAATGTCATTCTTAATGAAATGAAAGTAGAATGTCATTCTTAAAAAAAAAAAAAAAAAAAAAAAAAAAAAATCTTGACCTAGAGTTTGGTGCCATGGAATTTAATTCAACCCTAAAGGGTATCTATGATCCAAACAGGGATACATCCCTATAAGTATTTGTTAAGATATGAACTTAAAGATGAAAAACACTACGTAAATAGCACATTTTCAAGGTGACCTTGATTTTGACCTCTAGCCCCACCCCCAGGCATGGACCCAGGGCCGGAACTCACAGAACAAAGCAAACCCTATAGGGTACCTATGGTTAAAATATGAATGGTTTCTGATCATTGAATCATGAGATATACACCACCTGAGAAACTTAAACCAAAACTATGACCCAAATTAAAGGTGACCTAGATTTTGACCTCTAGCCCCACCCCCGGGCATGGACCCAGAGTCTGAACTCACAGAAACAAAGCAAACCCTATAGGATACCTATGGTTGAAATATAAATGGTTTCTGATCATTGGTTCATGAGATATACACCACCAGAGAAACTTTAACATAAACTTTGACATAAGTTCCAAGAACGTTCCGGAATAACGAACGAACATACGAACGGCCGAACGGAAAAGCAAAAAACTATATACCCGTCGGCATAAATGCCGGGGGTATAAACAGGGCTAAAAGTCACAAAATTACAGTAATCTCTTTGGTTCCAATCTACCAATTCTAAACGGTAACTGACAAGGCTTAAATAGCTGAAACTGACTTATGGCCCATCCACTTTTTCATTCATATGCTCAGTACTCTTAAAGACTCACAGTTTTATTTATTTTTTTTGTTATATTTAGATTCTTGACTGGTATCAAAACATTGTCTGGCTCATGCACTATTTATAAATATGTTATATCACTTACATTTTGGAGACATATCGTGAAAAGCAGATCCAACTTGTAACTGAAATAAAGTTGAATTCATTGATTAAATACTACTATGGTATTTAGCCCAGTTTTCATGGTGGTTCCAGTTTTCGTGGTTAACGTGAATTTCTGCTGAAACTGTATTTTAAAATTTACCCAGGTCTACCATCCATGTTGTGCAAGAAAAATGACAAAGATTGTTATTATGAGGGTTGTTCAATATTTTTCATTGATCTGACTTATGCTTTATTCAAAATAGGTAGATGGCTTTAAAATGCTTCCAGCATCACACCTGAGACAAAGTGGCGAGACCCACCATTGCCAACAGCGGCAAACCACATAACACTGTGTATCACACACACTCCTACAGTCTGTCAAGGTATATGCTCATGTAAGATTAACTAGAATTTGTTTTCTATGTAAAAACTGATGTCTCCCCCCTTTCTACGTGCATGTCCAAAATATGCAAGCAAGAGTTATAGTTCTTGTGCATCTCATATCCTGTCATTCTGTTTTATAAGTGTACCACGTTTCATTGAAATATCTCTTACGGTTTTCAAGTTATAGAGCGGGCACGAAATTGTATGGAAAATAATCAAAGGGATATAACTCCAAAGATATGAAAGCAAGAGCATACATGTGATATCTCCCGATCTCGTCGGGTTTTCCCGATTTTGGGCTTCCCAACCTGATTGTCCCACGACGAGCCCAGTAGGGCCAAAATCTCCCAATTTCAGCATTTGCCTATCCCAATTTTTCGGCAATGTTCCATTTTTAATTTTGCGGTAATAAACGGTACGTGTTATTGATCGTTGACCCGATAATTTAGGGGACAATGCAGAATAGATGACATGTCACTTTTTTGGGTAATTGGCGAAGTGAGCAGGGATTAATGATGCGACAAATTGTCAGTCTTACAGGTACAGTGTATAATGTAAACCGCTAATTTGATCAGAGTTCATCTAAAAGATTAATGCGTCTTTAATTTGGAGGGCTTGGATTAAACATTGCCGATAATCTTAATAGGACAATTAATTAAAGATTCTCGGGCATTTTGAACACTTGGGACCGATTTATCTTTCATTTTTTGTGCATTTTTATCGGTCCGAGTAAAAAACATTTTTTTTTTCGATTTTTTCCATGAAAAAAGTTTGCCATTTTTCTTTTTTTTCTTTTTCTTTTTTTTTTTTTTTTTCCTGTTCGATCGGTCCTTATATTCACAAGCTTCAGACGCAATATATCACTACTACACACGTGTCAACATGATTATTGCCCCTGTAAATTGCCTAGTTATCAAAACAAGTTTCGCGGAAAAGTGTGAAAGTTACTGAAACGTGAGGACTGGTAACTGTGTTGCGTGAACATCGCAGTAATTTATGCAACACGTGCTGATTGGCCCATTCTAACTAACGCGTGGCCGGAGCTTCTCAATAATCACCGAAGCCGCTTTGGCATTGTGCAATTTGCTGTAATAATGTCTGTCTGTCGTTTCAACAATGCGTAACAATTTTCTGATTTTGAGCTCGGAGCCCAATAAAATTTAATATTAAACTTCAGACAGATAGTGACCAGCGATAATTGGGTGGCGGTGCGACATCAAATGATTAAGTTTAAAACAAACCCCATATAGTTACGAAAGATCAGATTGAACGGACATGAAAATGCCGCTTGCGTCGAACGTAGCGTTAGGCAAAAAGTCGGGTAAATTTTCCGACCTACAAACTATGGGAACGAAACGGTTATAATAAGGGGGAGCAACTGCGTTATCGAACCAGAAAAATGCGGGGTACCAGCTAATAAAAGTAAACATTGGAATTACAAAAACTTGAAACACAAATTTCTGTGGAAAATGGAAAGAAATTAGTACGTTTTTCTGCTTTTTTTCTTTGTCTGTTTTATTTCAATACATTGAAATCTTTAAATTTTCTCGAATTGACGTTGATACAATGGACATAAAGTATAAAATAATAAATGTCATTAGTTTTCGCGACTTCTTAGATACGCTTTTTACATGCATGTTGTATGTCCATGATGACGTCATCACTTAGCTAGACCGATTTGGGAATTAAAATTTCCTCAGCTGTGATCATATTTAATTATTGAATTATTAGTTTGTTATAAAATTACCACCCATTAGCAAATTCATGAAGATATAAGGGATCATAAGGCAAATATAATGCATCTTTTGCAAAAAAATGGCAAAAAATCTTCGCTTTTTAACCGCGCTAAAATCTCCCTATTTGAGACCCAATCTCCCTATTTCAAAACACAAATCTCCCTATTTGGGCCAAAGAAGATATCACATGTATGAGCAAGAGTAATGATTCTTGTGCATGACACATCGTCTCATCATGCTTTTTTAAGTGTACCATGTTTCATTGAAGGTTTTTGAGATATAGAGCAGACACAAAATTGTATGAAAAATAATCAAAGGGAAACAACTCCAAAGATATGCAAGCAAGAGTTATGGTTCTTTAGCATGACACATCATTTCATTGTGCTTTATAAGTGTACCAAGTTTCATTGAAATATTTCTTATGGTTTTCAAGTTATAGAGCGAACATGAAATTGTATGGATAAATAATCAAAGGGAAATAACTCCAAAGATATGAGAGCAAGAGTTATAATTGTGCATGACACATTGTCTCATCGTGCTTTATAAGTGTACCAAGTTTCACTGAAATTTCTCTTACGCTTTTCAAGTTATAGAGTGGACATGAAATTGTATGGAAAATAATCAAAGGGAAATTACTCCAAAGATATGCAAGCAAGAGTTATGGTTCTTTAGCACGACACATCATCTCATCGTGCTTTATAAGTGTACCAAGGTTCACTGAAATATCTCTTACGATTTTGAGTTATAGAATGGACACGAAATTGTATGGAAAATAATCAAAGGGAAATAACTCATAAATTACTCAAGCCAGAGTTATGGTTCTTGTGCATGACACATCGTCTGATCATGCTCAATTCTTTAGCACGACACATCATCTCATCGTGCTTTATAAGTGTACTAAGTTTCATTGAAATATCTCTTACAATTTTGAGTTATAGAATGGACACGAAATTGTATGGAAAATAATCAAAGGGAAATAACTCATAAATTACTCAAGCCAGAGTTATGGTTCTTATGCATGACACATCGTCTGATCATGCTTAATAAGTGTACAAAGTTTTATTGAAAAATATTAAACGGTTTTCAAGTTATAGAGCGGACACGAAATTGTATCGAAAATAATCAAAGGGAAATAACTCCAAAAATACTCAAGCTATAGTTATGGTTTTTGTGCATGACACATCGTCACGTCGTGGTTTACAAGTGTACCAAGTTTCATTGAAAAATCTTTAACGGTTTTCAAGTTATAGAGTGGACACGATTTGTGACGGACAGACAGACAGACGCACGGGAAAAACAATACGTCTCCCGACCCTGAAGGGGGGAGACATAACAAGCTACGTTTACTGGATGGCAGTTTTGGCAGGGACTGCAAAACTTAGGTTTATGCATACTAGCTTGATTTTGCAGGCGATGGTCAGTTCACTCCAAACTGAAAGCTGCTACGCATTGCTCCGTCTAGCAGGTTCCGACTCAGAGGTCAAACTCAAGCTAGTATTCTTTGGTTCACACTGAGCTGGTTCTTATATACCAAAGATGTATATTTTAGCTGGTATGTAATAAATAGAGTGAATATAAACATCTACTTTCTTGAGTTATCTCAAGCATTATAGGTCAAATAAATTTGGTGTTTAAGGGGCTATTCATTAGACTGACTTGTTTGCATAAATGCTTACAGAGGCGCAAGGATCCCAACCAACATGACTGACATGTCTAAACTCTGCTGGGGGCTGAATGTCTGCCTTCGTCAGTGTCTTTTTCTTCTTCTTCTCTCCTCTCTCCTCTTCATTTGCTTCTTCCAAGAATCCAGCAGTTTTGAGACCTGAAAGTAGAGAGAGTTTTCTTTCAATAAAGGGATCAAATAGGATTTTTCGTTAAAAGACAATTACATTTTTAAGATCAATATAAGGAAAGTGCTAAAAACCAAGGGCCCAGTCTGAAATTTCAACACTACCCGGGGACCTCGCAAATGTTAATGAATGACTGGACCAAGCTGACTGCAATCATTATCTATAATTCAGCAAAACATCTAAAAAAATAACTAAAATTGTCAGAGAATTTGTTAAACATTACATGTAATTGGATTTTCTTCGCACTTGGTCACTAGTTTCAAAATGCCGTCTAATAAGAAACGCTTAAACTTCCTTTCAAGAGATTTTAATTTCTATCTCTGTATTGCCAATTGCGAAATAGTGTCTCCATGTGTCAAAATCAAAGACAAACTCAAGATGTTTCAACATCAGACTTCAAAGACTATGAAAACCCTTTGTAGTATAAAGTGAACTAGTTTAACCTCAAGACAGTGGCAAAGAATTAGCCAATTATAGTTTACTCAAGCTGGTATATAAACCTAAGTCCCGCCCATGTAATTTGTGTGACAGCTGGTCAGTTCACTGACTCAGGTGAATAGAAGTAAAATCAATTAAATATTTACACGCTTCAAAATATTTAGTCCTCCTATGATTAGATCAAATTGCAAGATTAAATGTTGCTCTTATCTGTTTAAATGTGCTTTTGTAGCTGTCCACAAAACACATACTTCATGTACTATATTGAAATAAATTCAGCCACTGACAAGTGACAAAACAGTATAATTAGAGGTCAGGTAGTTCTTACTTCAGTGGTGGCAGGTGGGCGGAGCTGAACTTGTCCTAGGTAAATGGCTATTTGGGTAAATTGATTGTATTGAAAATGAACTGTTATAATGGTCCTATTTTGGGAACTCAAATTCTTTGATCTTATGGTGAGACATCATGCAGGTGTCGTGTCAGAAAACAACAAAAGGGGCTGGAATTTCGCAAACAGCCATAATGTTTAAGCTTTCCTCCACGCATTTAATATGAAATATGACATGACACTCTAACTAGGTGTTACATACATTTTTCAATAATCTATTGATTTTTATCAATTAAGAAAAACATACAAATCAAACTGAGAATGTTGCATGTTTCATAAAATTTTGCATTTTTTATTCCGCGCTATAAGTTTCAGCTTTTTGATATCCATAAGAAATACAATATTGCTATAATGTTAAAATCAAAATTTCTGACTTTCAGCTTCACAAGACCCATAAACGCAGAGATTTCAGTCTCAAGATATTGACCGAATACAAAATTCTAATGTCAATCAAGGGCTATAACTCTGTCAAAAGTTTTTATATTTCTGCAATTCAAAATTTTGCAAAAAGTGATGGGTTACAATCACAAGCTAGATCTTGTTAATGTTGGTGTGCAAACAAAATTTGGTCAGATTCTGTCAATTCATTGTCAACATATTGAGCAGAAACGAATTTCTGACGTCAATCAAGGGCCGTAACTGCTTCAAAATTTTGCCAAAAAGGACAGGTTTCAGTCCCCAGTTAGATTCAAGTTGTTTTCAAGATATTGAGCGGAAACAAAATTCTTATGTCAATCAAGGGCTTTAACTCTGTCAAAATTTTGCAAAAAACTAGAATTTGTTTTCTATGTGAAAACTGATGTCTCCCCCCTTTCTACGTGCATGTCCAAAATATGCAAGCAAGAGTTATAGTTCTTGTGCATCACATATCCTGTCATTCTGTTTTATAAGTGTACCAAGTTTCATTGAAATATCTCTTACGGTTTTCAAGTTATAGAGGGGGCACGAAAGTGTTTGGAAAATAATCAAAGGGAAATAACTCCAAAGATATGAAAGCAAGAGTAATGATTCTTGTGCATCATGCTTTATAAGTGTAACATGTTTCATTGAAAAATCTCTAATGGTTTTTGAGTTATAGAGCAGACACGAAATTGAATGAAAAATAATCAAAGGAAAATAACTCCAAAGATATGCAAGCAAGAGTTATGGTTCTTTAGCATGACACATCATCTCATCATGCTTTATAAGTGTACCAAGTTTCATTGAAATATTTCTTATGGTTTTCAAGTAATAGAGTGGACATGAAATTGTATGGAAAAATAATTAGGGATGTCATTCGGTGTCAGATTTAAGGTTCGGACGTTCGGAAACAAACATCCGGATGGTTCGAACGTTCGCATTTTTTTTCGGATCAGGTCATAATATTACATCATGTACATTTACATGTATGTTAATTGAGTGTTCCCTTGAAAGAACATCCATAATCAAGATTTACTAAGCTTGGCGTTGTTTTCGTTGATGTGACACAGAAACGAAACGCCATGCAATTTAGGAAAGTAACAAATATCAGGCTAGAATAGCATTACTAAAAACCAACTCTATAATGCAAAATTAAATTATGCCATAATCAAAAATCCACAAACATTTACCAAGTTCCCATTTTGTCGAACTGGCGCGTCAGCAAAAAGAATCAATTTAGTCACATTACACATGTAGAAAATCTTAATGGTATTCTGAATTTGTTTCTTTTTTGCATAAAAACGGATCAGCTTAAGAATCCACCTATTTGATTTGTCAGATCAATATCATAGTAAGCATACTTGTTTTGTTTAATCCTAAAACACGTTTGTTTCGCTGGGCGACGGTCTGTATAATTATTATTTTTAAAACTTGATAAGTGTGAATCATATCGTTTTCAAAACGAAACAAAAGAGGCAAATTATCATCTTTAATCCTTTCATTGTTTATTGCCGCTTCCCCTTGACCTGTATTGTCCCATTAATCTGTTGCACCTTAGTGACCTTTGACACTACATGTTTAGCTAATCGTATTAAGTACCCTGTTTCTTATTCTGCTAAGTGATATATTAATGGGAAATTACCTAAATATTGGATTTTTTTAGCGAACGTCCGGATGCTAAAATTTAGATCCGAACTTTGGTACGGGATCCGAAGTTCGAACGTTCGGACTCCGGTTGACATCCCTAAAAATAATCAAAGGGAAATAACTCCAAAGATATGAAAGCAAGAGTTATAATTCTTGTGCATGACACATCGTCTCATTATGCTTTATAAGTGTACCAAGTTTCACTGAAATTTCTCTTACGGTTTTCAAGTTATAGGGTGGACACGAAATTGTATGGAAAATAATCAAAGGGAAATTACTCCAAAGTTATGCAAGCAAGAGTTATGGTTCTTTAGCACGACACGTAATCTCATCGTGCTTTATAAGTGTACCAAGTTTCATTGAAACAACTCTTACGATTTTCGAGTTATAAAGCGGACATGAAATTGTATGGAAAGTAATCAAAGGGAAATAACTCATAAAATACTCAAGCCAGGGTTCTTGTGCATGACACATCGTCTGATCATGCTAAATAAGTGTACCAAGTTTTATTGAAAATCTTAAACGGTTTTCAAGTTATACAGCGGTCATGAAATTGTATCGAAAATAATCAAAGGGAAATAACTCCAAAAATACTCAAGCCAGAGTTATGGTTCTTGTGCATGACACATCGTTTCGTCGTGGTCTACAAGTGTACCAAGTTTCATTGAAAAATCTTTAACGGTTTTCAAGTTATACAGCAGACACGAAATTGTATCGAAAATAATCAACGGGAAATAACTCCAAAATACTGAAGCTAGAGTTATGGTTCTTGTGCATGACACATCGTCTCGTCGTGGTTTAAAATTGTACCAAGTTTCATTGAAAAATCTTTAACGGTTTTCAAGTTATAGAGCGGACACGATTTGTGACGGACAGACGGACAGACAGACAGACGGACGGACAGATGCACAGGGAAAAACAATATGTCTCCCGACCCTGTCGGGGGGAGACATAATATTAAATGGGTAACAATCCAAAGCTACGTCTTGTCAATGTTGATGTGCATACAAAATTTGGTCAGATTCTGTCAACGAGTTCTCAAGATATTGAGAGGAAATCATACAGTTACAGAACCACAGTAGGACAGGGTGAATCCAGTATAGCACCACTTTTCCAAAGCGGGGCTATAATTAATAATGGTGCAGTGTATTTAACTCACCTTGACATTATTTCAACAATGTATGTGTCACAAATCAGCCAGGGGCCAGTTGTTCAAAATTAATGATGTTGTTAGTTAATGATTCATTAAAATTTCAAATGGCAATATTACAAATACACAGTTATTTGTTGTTGAAAAAATGTGAGAATCCTTCGCACTGCCTTTGAAGTTGATATAGGGTTAACAAATTGAGGGCTTAAGGATGATGCCGACTGTAAAGGTGATTTTAAACGGCTCGATAAATTTTTCTTATTTTTATTTTGAAGATACTTTAATATGTTTACTTTGCACTGGGCAAATAAAAAGTGGGGGTCACCAGGTTTAATTTTGATTTTTACCGGTTGAAAGAACACCCATTGCGTGTGACGAAAAAATGCCGGTTTCGCTAGTTGCTACTACATTTTTGCAATAAAAATTTTGAAAAGCACAATCAGTACTATCCAAATACCATACATTTCATCAAGACTAGACGTTGATGAGTCTATATAACCATCATCAAGTGTTCGCTTTTCCTAAAAGTGGTATTACGAAGAGATATTTTGTAAATATTTGCTTTTATGGCTATTTTGTTTTCATCCTTGATAACGTAGCAAATCTAATATTATTCAAAAACTCGCCGATAAATTTCCGCAATAAACTTTTCAGTGCAAGACAATCTTACAACAAGTAATTTGGTTTGGAAAATCATGTGTTTAACCGCAAGAAAAAAATACTACAGACAACTATCTTACCCCACCCCCTTTGATTGATTCTGCTTACGATTTTCGAGCTGTTCAAATTACACTGTAGATTGTAGACCATAATGTTATAACTGAATGTATAGCACAATGTTTCTTAGTTGATATTCAGTAAAAGTTGAGAACAGACTGCTTGCTTGAATAATTAAAGGTGCAATTTTAATCAGCCCAGTGTCGCCAATTTCAAAGTCATGGCGCCAAAAACCGTCGCACGTAATAGATCTAAATGCAACGTAACGTCGCCTTATGACGTCATTGGCATCATTCCTATTCAAAAACTTCATCAAATTGTACAGACTCAATTTAGACAATTATTTAGTAAATTTGTTTTACATAAAATCCCCAATTTCAAAATCCAAAGCTGGCAGCACATAGCTCTCAACAAGAGTTATTTCCCATGTTGTCGGCATAATCCTTAACAACAGCGTTAAGCTTACAAAGTTTGAACAACTGGACCCAGAACATGACAGACCCCTACCATACAAACTGAACTAACTCGGGTCTGGCTTTCGACAATTTCTGAATAACTTACCAAATGAATGTGTCTCATAAACCTGTAAAATAAGAAAACAACAGGCTTGAATCTCAAGATGATTAAAGTAGAAAACATATAATGTGGGCCCAAGAAAACTAGATAACATGTTACATGGGAATCTGCCCAACTTAAATTAAGCCGCATCATGAGAAAACCAGATTTTTGCCTATGCGAAAACAAAGGCGCAGATCAATTTCACAGTACATGTAACTGTGAAGCTGAGCAGCGCCTTTGTTTTTGCTACAGGAATAGTACAATTTCTCTATTTTCTAAATCCAAAATTTCTAGTCTCTAGTCATCTTCTTTGACTGTACAAATCCTGAAGACCAGTTTTCTCGCGTTGCGGCTCAATTAATACCATTGCCATGAAAATTCTGACTCAATAATACATTCCCTTGCAAAGTTTTCTTTAAGGCTGATTATTCCAAATTGTATGTAGCCATTCAATTTAATCAAATAGTGAAATAATTTAGAAATAGCCCCAAAAACTTAGAAACATTGTATCTTATTGCTTTTCAGTAAATGTTTTAGTGCTTAACATACTCTGTCTACAGCTAAGGTCATATGGAGATGGTCAGTTAACCTGACCAAACTGTTCCTCATCAAGCCTACCAGAGGCAGATTACCAGTGCTTAGTGCACCTCCCTTACACCACTAGCTGACAAAGGTACATAGGAAACATAACCCGTTTATCTCTTCACAGTCAAGCTATATGAGCCCCATGGGAAAACCAACAATCTGCATAGGCGAGAACAAAGGCCCAGATCCGCTTCGCGGTAACCGCGAAGCTGATCAGCGCCTTTGTTTTCGCCACTCGGATAGTACAATTCCTCCTCTACTTAACTCCAAAATTTCAGGCTTCTAGCCTGCTTCTGTAGCTGTACAGGCCAGTTTGTGTCAGACCTTATCAGAAACCACATTGTTGGTTTTCTCACGAGGCGGCTCATATTTAATTTGTTCAAGAGAATTCTAAAGTGACCTGACTTATTGCTTTACACTCAAGCTATTTAGACGCCAGTACGCCAGTGTAACTAATATACTGTAATTTCGAAAACTTTCTCCTGACTTTTATTTTGCAAATTTTCTTTTTCCAAATTATTAGCGAATTCTTGAATTCGAGAGTGAGTGTCCATGTATTCTATAAAGTTTAAAGTGACTCTTTATAAGCGAGAATTCGTGAGGCAACCAATTTGAGGATATTAGTGATACCGTACTTGGAAGCATGAAGTCTGTACAAAGGAAAGTAACCGCCTGGTAAACTTGACTCTCCATCAACCTTGCTATACCGTACAAGTGTATGTACTTACTTCTTCTTCTAGTACCACACCAGCACCACTGCCATCCTCATCCTCTCCCCAGCCCATGGAATCACTATCTTCTTCATCATCATCATCTAATATCATTGCCGTTCTCATTGACAAAGCTAAAAGTGAAACAAATCAATGATACACTTTAACATATATGAGCCACGTCGTGAGAAAGCCAGCAATTCACATATGCGAAAAACAAAGACACAGATCAGCTTCGCAGTAACTGCGAAGCTGATCAGCGCCTTTGTTTTCACTACACGGATAGTTCAATTCTACTACTTTCTAAATCCAAAATATCCAGCCTCTAGCCATCTTCTGTCCTCGTACAGTTCAGTTTGTGTCGGGCCTGTCTGGAAACCACACTGTTGGTTTTGGCATGATGCAGCGGATGATTATACAATGATATACCTCAACCTTTCTTATTATATGGGTTAATATGCATTGAGACACATTAACTTCTTCATAATGAATATCATTACACGGTAACACGACAACTCACCAACAAACAACTGACCGAATAACAACTCACTGACAAAAACTCATTGACAGAAAAAAAAATCACAGACAAACCAACTCACCAACAACGACAAGTCACCGACACGTCAACTCAACAACAAATGCCTATTATATTCCTATGCAATTATTGTTTGAAATTATGTTATCTCATGTTTGAGTCTAGATATTTTAAATTATTTTTCTCTCAAATATATATTTCTTTCACATTAGAATTTGATTCTGCAGCCATTGTAAGTTGCTTATAATTATGTAGGTATACTTTCGTTTTTGTTAAGTGTCTACTTTTGTCGCACTCTTATGTGACGTTTGACATTTTTAAAACACTTATGCTGCCGTAAATGAGTCAGTGATAAACATGTTTACCTAAATGTGGACTAATAAAAAGCTTAAAATCATAAAATGTTCTGTTTCTTCTTGCTTTTATGACATTCTTTGTCGATCAGTGTCGGTGACTGTCGTCAAGTGTCGGCGAATTTTCTCATTCTTTGTTGGTGACTTGTCCTGTCTGTCAGCAGTCGTGTCGGTGAGTTGGTTGTCGGTGAATATTTGCTGTCGGTGAGTTGTCATGACGGCCAGTTGTCTGTCGGTGAGTTGTCATAGATTCCATTACACAATCATTGATAACAGCCTGTTTTATATCATGGTTCCTTACATCATGGTTTTGGATATAACACTGACCATTCCTAGACCCCAAATGCATACATTTGATACATCTTAGAAGCCAAATAGGGAGATTTGCATTTCAAAATAGGGAGAATGATTAAACAAAGAAGGAATTTCTTAATTTTTCATAGGGAGAACTGAAATATGATATAGGGAAATTTATAAGTTTTATAGCTTAGTTACAAGTTGACGTCTATTGTTAGAACTAATTATGTGATGTACCGCTTTTTTGTACTTCAGAAGATATTTTCAATATTTTCTTTGTCCTGAAGAAGGTCATAGTAACTGTTGACCGAAACACGCAGATAAAATAAAATAAAAGTTATCTGCACCGCTCTTAGCCGTTAGTCCCTGTTTCCCCTCCTTTAACAACTAGTTTTATAGGGAAAGTTTGATATCCCAAATAAAGAGATTTGCTCAAAAATAGGGAGATTCTTCCGAAATAGGGAGATATCACATGTATGCAAATGATAATTTAGGACTAATTTTGCTATCTTCCTTAATCACTATCCTTATCATCAACTAACAGCACTGCTATTCTTATTCATAGAACAGTAAGGTATTATGACAAGAACGATAATGCACCTGCATCGGGCAAAAAAGACTAAAAACATGGAATATAGTAAAGGTGTGTTCTGAAAGGGTATGTCAAGGACAATTACTATGCAAGGTTTCACACTTGCAGCTATCACAGGTGCAGAGAAAACAAAACTTTGCATAAAATTTACAAAGTCAATAGACCATGATATATAGGACAAAGGTGCATGCTTGAGGTCATGTCAAGGACAATTACTAGTCAAGCTTTCACACTCGCAGCTATGACGGATGCAGAAAAAAAACAACAAAATTTGACGTAAAAATTAACAAAGTCAATGGACTGTGAAATATAGGTCAAGGTCAGCGGGTCAAGGAGCATGTTTGAAGGGTATGTCTAGGAAAATTACTATGCAAGGTTTGAGACCCCCAGCTATCACTGATGTTGAATAAACTAAACTTCAACGTTAAATTTGTCAAAGCCAGTGGACCATAAAATATAGGTCAAGGGCATCGGGGTAAAGTGCTTGCTTGAAGAGTATGTCAAGGACAATTACTATGCAAAGTTTGAGACTCCCAGCTATCACTGATGTCGAGAAAAACAAACTTTGACGTAAAATTTGCCAAAGTCAGTGGACCGTGAAATATAGGTCAAGGGCATCGGGTTAAGTTGCGTGCTTGAAGGGTATGTCAAGGACAATTACTAAGCAAGGTTTCAGTCTCGCAGCTATCACTGGTGTCAAGAAAACTTAACTTTGACGTAAATATTGACGGACGGACAGAAATTTGGACTCCTATATCACACCCTGCTATAAGCAGTTGCGATAAAAAAAAAAAAACGGCCATTTAAAAACAGATTTTTCCCCAAGATGTAAAAATTGAAAATTTTCAGTTGAAACTTTTTCATATTTTTACTCAAAACATAGATTGTGGGTACACATTCTAAGATGTAACCACAATCTATGTTATAATGTTATTAAACAAGTTTTTTCGTATTGGACCAGTTACTGGTCCGAAGTTAGCTGTATTGGACCGAGGCCGAAGGCCGATGTCCAATACAGCTGACCGAGGACCTGTAACTGGTCCTATACAAAATAACTTGATTAATGAGATTTTTATTAATTAATTAACAACTCAAGCATACCTTCACCATTCTTAGCGCATATGTCTGACCTTCTTCTCAAAGATGCTGACATGATTTTCGCACCTACATGAAAAAAAAAAGTCACCAGTATGCAATTTCTTTGTATAAGTACTATATACTAATAAGTTAATTAATAATTTGGAATAAAAATAAGAAATGTATATCCTTGTAAACCTCAGTTTAACTATATATAAGTTTATTTTATTTCTAAGGGGATTTACATTCCATGGACATGTTTTTTGTTTGTTTGTTTTTTATTTTATTTATGTTTTACGTCCCTTTCAAGATTATTTCAACTCAAATGAGACAGGCCAATCAGTAGGTGGGAGAAAATGGAAGAACCCCGAGAAAAACCACCTGGCACACCCTCAAGCAGAACTTGGCTTGTCTCACATATGGCCAGAGCGGGGCTTGAACTTGCACCAGTCACAGTGAGATGATCGAGTGATTAAGAGACAGCGCTCTTAACCACTCGGCCACGGGGGCCACCATGGACATGTTATCCTGATGAAAATTATAGACACTGTGTGGCAGTATCTTAGTTATAATCAAATAGATTTTTACGTCCCAGTCTATGTCATAGTCAACAACTTTTCAGTCATGTTGGGACATAGGGTCTGCTTCTTTGGTATACAGGCTGTACAGTTACAGAAAATAGTTAGAAGCTTGAGATTTCAAATTCAGAAAGAAGAGGCATCAGACTATCCATCACGAAAACATGTCCATGAAATGTATACCCCTTTGAACCCCACTTTTATATAGCAAAATTAGGGTATGCAGGGGTATACCTATTTTTCTTAGTTTTGCTCCAAACCACGTTACGTGTACCCACAATCTATGTTTTGAGCAAAAATAAGGAAAATGTCAAAAAATTTCTACTGAAAATGTTCAGTTTTACAACTTGAAAAATCTCTGTACATTGTATGGGCAAGTATTCGTAATGTATGGAGCAAAAACAAAGGTACTTATCTTTTTGCAGCTGATCTGTGCCTTTGTTTTTGCCTATGCATATTGTAATTTTCCTTATGCAATGGCTCAAATGTTAAAATGACAATGATTGTATGGGCACAGTTCCAGGAATGAGGCGGATAATCATGAAAACAAATTAGAGATATGAGCCGCCTCATGGGAAAACCAACAATCTGCATAGGCGAAAACAAAGACGCAGATCAGCTTCGCGGTAACCGCAAAGCTGATCAGCGCCTTTGTTTTCGCTACTCGGATAGTACAATTCCTCTTCTACTTAAATCCAAAATTTCGAGCTTCTAGCTCTTTTCTGTGCTTGTACAGGCCAGTTTGTGTCGGACCTGTTCGGAAACCACATTGTTGGTTTTCCCACGAGGCAGCTCATAGGGTGGGTACAGATAAGGGTCATAGATCAGGTAAGAAAAACTCGGATCAAAAGTTATAGACAATTTTCCAAAATCAGGTTACTAATCAGGAAAACATATCCGTTTAATGTATACCCCCTTGAACCCCACTTTTATTTAGCAAAACTGGGGTATGCAGGGGTATACCTACTGTCTGAACACCATCTTTCAGAAACTGCATTTTTCAAAATCTCACTTTTGTGAAATGCTACAAGAAAACTATGTCATCTTTTTGCAACCCAAAAGTTGTAAAAAGTGCCGCAAAAATTTTGAAAATCTGTTCACTAGTAAAACAATTATGCCCAAAAATTATTTTGAATGGGCCTTTTGCATGTACAAGGGCGGTAATCCATACAGCTGAAAATTGAAAATCAAGCAAATCTGTGGAATAATTTCAAGAGTTAAGTGCTCAGCTATGCATACAATACAATTTTGTTTTGGTTTGGTGTATTTTAAATGAAAAATAATCAATTTAGATTTTTTCCGGGAAAATAGTTACTTCCCTTGCTGACATTTTTACAATGGAAAAAGTCCTATCCAAAATTATTTTCTGGGATAAGATTTTTATTTGTTAACCGATTTTAGAAATTTTTGTGGCATTTTTTAAGACTTATGGAATGCAAAATGGTGACATGGCAATATTTTTCTTGAGCTCTATCAGAAAAGTGAGATTTTGAAAAATGCAGTTTCTGGAAGATGGTGTTTAGACAGTAATTTTCTTATTTTTGCTCCAAAACATAGATTGTGAATACTCGTTAGAACCGCCTCGATGAGGCGGTTCTAACATGTACCCACAATCTATGTTTTGAGCAAAAATAAGAAAATTATCAAAAACTTTCTGCTGAAAATTTTCATGTTTTAAAACAAAAATTTTTAAAACCAAAATATCTGTTTATTGCATGGGGAAGTTTTTGTTATGGGTATCTTTAACCTTTAACATTTACCAGGCTCACCCTAGTGTGGTGATTCTAGTGGCTATTCATGCCTTACTACCTTACGGTAAATTGTTGAAATGTATAATAAACCTTTAAAATAATTTCTTAATATTATAAGAGCTGTCGCAGGACAGCGCAGCTTGCCTGACTTGTGCTTTGCCACTAAATTTATCAAAATCTATGACCCATGACCTTGACCTCAAGGTCGCTCAGGTGGGTCGTAAAAGCATAAAATTTCAGACCAATACCTACAAACATGCAAAGTATCAACTTGATCCATCAACATGTTCAAGAGATATAGACTTCTAACAACTTTAACGAAAAACTTCAACAAAAAATTTCTAAATCTGTGACCTTGACCTCACGGTCACCCAGGGTGGGTCATGATGGTACTCCATAAAACTTCAGACCAATATCTTCAAACATGCAAAGCATCAACTTGATCCATCCACATGTTCAAGAGATATAGACTTCTTAAATCTTTAATGAAAAACTTTAACATAAAATTTCTAAGTCTGTGACCTTGACCTCAAGGTCACCCAGGGTGGACCACAATGGTACTGCATAAAACTTCAGACCAATATCTACCAACATGCAAAGTATCAACTTGATCTATCAACATGTTCAAGAGATATAGACTTCTAAAAACTTTAATGAAAAACTTTAACATAAAATTTCTAAGTCTGAGACCTTGACCTCAAGGTCACCCAGGATGGGTCATGATGGTACTGCATAAAACTTCAGACCAATATCTACCAATATGCAAAGTATCCACTTGATACATTCACATGTTCAAGAGATATAGACTTCTAAACCGAAAGTGTGACGGACACGGACATACACGTAAATGTAAATGTAAACGTAAACACGGACGACCGAGGTGACAACAATAGCTCTGTGCACTTCATACAGGCGAGCTAATAAGAGTTTTGGAGGTAGCCGGTCACTGATGGACTCTGAATTTAGGACTGACTTTGTTGGCTACCTAACACACAAAGGGGCTTGGATCCAAAATACTGTTGGATAAAAGAGGCAGTGCAGATTATATTATGTGCAAAATAGGTTTTTTCCTCAAGGGGCAATATATGGGGAAGGATATAATATTTCCATTTACTACGGGTCTCTACCTGACATAAAAGAGTCTACAAAAGTCTTTTTCTTCTCTTCTGATTTGTTATACCCAGGCCCTTTCAGCTTATCACTTGCAACCCCTTTTCTTCTCATGCTTAACTTAGCCGCCAAGTCACCCAATAAGTCAGCCCCACCCCCAGTCAATGGTTCTGCTGAAATTTTTACAAATCATAAATAACAACATCGTTAATTTTGAATTTTAAACAGGGCCCTGGTAGCTAAAATAGGAAAAAATTGTTTTGCTGAATACTCGGTGAAGGGAGAAAAGAAAACCTCCAGCACATCTTTAGATTAGACATGTTGAAACAATCATCACGAAAAGAAGTCTGTGTAATGTATACCCCTCTAAAGGGAATAGATGGAAGTTCTTCTAGATCTTTTTGATTCTTTGTCTGTTGATCCAGAGATATATACTATACAGAGATTTGAAACTGCTATTGAACATCGATATTTGCCCCCGCTATGACTGTCGCTCAGGTAGACAGGTAAATCGAGGGAAAAAATCAATATTTTTATCAGCCGCTGAATCTGTTCTGAAAGTTTGTATATTAGCAAAAATATAGTGTTAATATTTTCTTCGTTTGGTTCGCTATTATCTAGATAATAGTAGAAATATTTATTTTTGTTAAATAGGTCTTTGAATTTCCAACAAAAAGATACTAAACACGCCCGGTATCTTTGTTAAAAAGAGTTATTTATTTACGGTTGATAATTTATATAATTATTATCCTTTGTCCTACGATTTGTAAAAGCCGTTGTTGTTGTTTTTTTCTCCCACAAATTAATACATTTTTAATTATACTTATTATCTACGCGACTGGACACATTTGAAACAATTATTTACGGATTATCTTTAGATTAAAGAAATCGCCGATTGATTAATCTCGCCGTAATACTAATCATATTTAACGCCGAAAAAAGAAACGATAATTAGTGAACAAGGCGCTAATTAAAATAAAATGTATATTTAAGCTTTAACTCCGACAGTTCAAGGCATTTCAAATTCGCAATTTACGTTAAACGCGCGTCAGAATGTCTTACGGAAAAGACGATTTTTTACATTGGGATGATGATATTGATCTTGATTCTTTGCTAGGTAATTATACGTGTAGTGAAATTGAACTCACGGACGATGATGAACCATCGACAAAAAAACAGAAAGCAAAAAAAAAAGTGAAAAAATAGTGCTAAGGCTAAAACGTACAATTGTTCCGAGTGTACTAATTCGTATGCGTCGATATCTGGGTTGCGCGGTCATCTACGAAAAAAACATGGAATTACAAATGCAAAAGGTAAGAAGGCCATTCAATATTTTGATCTTGTATATTTCATTGTTCGATTTTTTTTTCTCTCGATTTTCCCAAAAATGACTTTTTATCAGGTGTTTTCCTGCAATGTTTTCACAGTGTTTAACGAACTTGTGAATTAAAATAATTAGTACACAATTTTTATCTATCTATCTTCATAGCTATACCGAGTCGATCAATTTCTGATCATCATCAGTTTTAAGCTCCTTTTAGCCACAATTTAGCTAAATTCAGTTCAGAAGCTAACATCTAGGATGTCCTGAGCCTGCTGTAAAATCATTTGTCATTTTTTCTTTCAAAATGTAACTTTTTCATATTATTTGCAATGCCAAATAAGGTGTAGAAAATATCGCCATTTTAAATTCAAAAGCGCGAAAAGTTGTGAAAAACAGCTGCTTAATTAGGACGATTTGACCCTGTCAAAAATACCCAAACAGTATCAAAGGGCAATAAAACGATTTGTAAGACATTGTTCTTTAAGAATATTGACGATGTTTATCAAAAAAATGTCATTCATGGAAGCCTTATAATGAAAAATAAAACGCATCGTTTTGAGATCGGACGGAACAGATTTTCCTAAAATTACAAAAATAGTCAATATTTATACGATCATAACCCAAACGCAGTCTCGCGCTGAGTGCTAATTTACAAATAAAACGACTTTTACATCTTTCTTCTTTCATATTTTGTTGATTAAAAATTACCTAGCCTATTAATAACAACGCGTTGCAGTAAAAAAGTACCGACTATTTTACGCTTGGTCGCCATTTTGAAACCTTCAACAAGGATTGCATCGTTTTATCAACGTAAAATACACGAGTAAAAACCCAATAAGAACACTACAAATTTCAGAATCTGGTTCATAAATGAAAGATAAAATGCTTATCATTTCTTTAGGACTAAAATATTGCTTCATCAGATGTATAAAATCGCCGATGGAAGTTGATTTTTATAGCGTTGAAATTGTCTTCGTTTAGAGTAAAAAAACAAAATGGCGGAAGTAGGTGGAGCCACAGGTAGAGGCGCGTCAATCAAAAGTGACCGCTAGGTGGACTTTCTTATCTCTTCATCTTTATCTCAGGTTGATCCCATTTGTTCTTGGGACTTGTTTATCGAAAACTAAACCCAAATATTCCCATTGGCTCAAAAGATATGGGACCCGTATGTAAATAACAACATAATTTCTATGTGTGAGTAGTCTCCCTTGGTGAAAAAATTAAAAACCAAAATAATTCAATTAAATGGTCATAAGAAGTTTTGAAATTGATACAATAAATTGTATAAATGATTTTAGATTGTTTTAAAATGATAAATTATTTGTTTTAGTTGTTTGTTCTGATGATATTCCAAATTTTCTATGTTCTTCTATGACTTCATAGTGGAACTAATGAATATTCATGAGATAATATGCAAAATTTCAAATCAAGCTATCTCCAGAACCAGTCAAGATAATTTGGTGAGGTTTTCTGCAATCAGTTCCTTTCATCGATGTCTACTTTAGTTATACAAAAAAACAACAACAACAAAAACCAACCTTCCCGGTTGAGCCTTCGGGTGCTCCCGGGGATAACAAACCCACATAAAACAACTTTATATAGTACTGGTCTAGCCCAGGAAAAAAAAAAAAATGAAAACCTTTAGATACGCAAAACTGGGGTATGCTGGGGCATACCTTTTTTCTTATTTTTGCTCCAAAACATAGATTGTGGGTACTGTACCCACATGTGTACCCACAATCTGTGTTTTGGGAAAAAATAAGAAAAATATCAACATTTTTTTCTACTGAAAATTTTCAATTTTTAGAACTTTGGAAAAATCTGAATAGCACATGGGCATATTTTTGTAATGACATCTTCTTATTGTTGCAAATATACCAGTGTCATGATATAAACAGGCATGTTTTAAAGGGCCCACTTTCACTGTTTCCAATAAAATACCAATGATTGATTCTATTTGTTAAATCAAGCTGATAGAATAAGCTGTGCAAAGTCTTATCAGGTTGCTCCTACTGCGACAGTCTGATCTGAATCTGCTTTAAAAGCCATTGCATGTCTGTCTAAAGATCAGTGTGCTTCTCAACAAGGAGTCTGTCTGGGCCTCAGTGTCAGAAAAATATGGCATGGTAATACAACTGGACCTCTTTATAACACAGTTCGTTACAACATGGTTTCAGATATAACACTGATCAATGTTGGACCCCAACTGGACTATTTTTGCTATAATTGTGACAGTGACCTACTCTGAGATTTTCGGTCTTGTGGAGGTACGGCGTTGACGTCATAAAACGTGTGCTAAAGTTGACGTCACAAAACTGCATGCAACGTTAATTGGATTTTTGTGCACTCAGACACTAGTTTTAAAACGCCGCCTAAGAAGAAAGGTTGAAAATTTCTAGCAAGACCTTCACAATTTCCAATTCTATAATATTTAGACAACGTTTACAATGAAGGTCAACACAACTGGACACTATAATAACTCAGTGTACCAAACGTTTTTCCAAGGCCAATTTATTTCTTTACCAATTAAAAAACCCTAAGATGCAAACAGTGGGTGTTGCATGTTTTCTCTATTTTTTATGATTAATCGTAAGTGCTATTTATTAAAGCTTTTGACATGGATTATTAACATAATAAAAATTGTGAAAATGCTAAAAACTAAATTTCCGACCTTGACTCCACAAAACCCAAAATCTCAGATACTGTCACATATGTCTATAGATATATTTTACTCTCATTCTAACATGGTTTGGATAGCTAAAACGTAAATTGGCTTGGATCCCAGCAATAGTATTGTTATAAAGGGATTGAGGTGTATGAGCTGCATCACCAGAAAACCAGATTTATGCAAATGCAAAAACAAAGCCACAGATCAGCTGTGCAGTAACTGCACAGCTGATCAGCGCCTTTGTTTTAGCTACTAAGATAGTACAATCCTTCTTCTTCTATCCAGAACTTCAAGCTTCTAGCCTTCTTCTACGGCTTTACCGGTAGGTTTTGTCCAACCTGATTGGAAACCCTGAGGACCAGTTTTTTTGTGTTAAGACTAGTATGTACCTGTGCTTAATCTATCATGAAGTTCAGAAGTCTGTGGTGGGGGTGGGGGTGGGGGTGGAGGTGAGGGTGTGGCCTTTTTCAGTTGTACACCACTACGTATGTCACCAAGTAGGCTTCCTCTGGATGGAGCTTCTCTCTGTAAATAACAACAATAACATTATGATTAGCAAACAATTCAGCCTCATTATAACATCCCCCAAAGTCATGCAAAGTTAGAGGATCATGTCCATGTAATATATACCCCCTTAAGCCTTCCATTTATATAGCAAAACTGATGTATGTAGGGGTATACCTTTTTTCCTTATTTTTGCTTCAAAACATAGATTGTGGGTACTTGTTAGAACCGCCTCGCTGAGGCGGTTCTAATGTGTACCCACAATCCGTGTTTTGGGCAAGAATATGAAAAATATCGAAATTTTTCAACTGAAAATTTTCAATTTGTATAAATGAAGAAAAATCTGTTTCTTACAGGACATGTTTACGTAATGAAAATAGCAACAACATTGTTCTGTCTATACAGTACATTGCTCATTTCTGGGGCATGGTATACATAGCATTTGATTGTTGATTTGCAGGTTGAGAGTTCTGCAGATATGAGGAAAAATGGTGAAAACTGAACTTGTGGGTTATGAACTTGGACATTATGAAATGAGGGTATCATACAACTCACACAGAATGTAGGTAAAATGCCAATAAAATGAAAAACAGTTGCAACATATAACTTGAAATGGTCATTTCCAAGTTATCTTGCAATTTAAACCAAGTGCTGTGTTTCTATTGCAGTAAGATGCATTTCTCTATTGATATACTGAGCCGCGTCATGAGAAAACCAGACTTTTGCCCATGCGAAGACAAAGGCGCAGATCAGCTTTTGTTTTGGCAACATGGATGGTACAATTCCTCTTCTTCTTTAATCCGAACTTTCAATCTTCTAGCCATATTCCTTGGCTGCACAGGCCGGTTTGTGTTTGACCTGGTCGTAAACCCAGAAGACCGATTTTGTCGCATTGCGGCTCATACTTGCCTTGAACAGTGATGCAGTTGCCTCTAGAGCATCTGAAACCAACATAAAGACACGATATATAGAGGATATTTACTTTTTTGAGGTGAATACCAAATACATTTCATCGAGTGAGTTGAAAACATCAAAATTTTCACGAGTGCGTAGCACGAGTGAAAATTTAGATGTTTTCAAGTCACGAGATGAAATATATTTGGTATTTACCGATAAAAAGTAAATTTTCTTTTGTATACAATACACGGGCATTTTCCTATTCACAAAGCAGGCGGTGAAAATGCAAAAACCAAAAATTTTTGAAAACACAAATAAATTTAGTACCAAATTGTTCTAAACGTTCTAACTAAGAAAATGAATACCCACACTTTATGTTTTCGTTCGTGAATAACGGAGTTATAGGCATTTGAATTTCTGAAGTGAGGCACGTTTAATGACATCAAGTGAATGGAAACGTCAGAAGTAATCCAAACTCTACAGTGAAAATATCGGCTGATATCAATCACTAGTGAAAATATCAATATCAATTCTGCAGTGAAAATATCACTTTTATCCATTTTTGATATACATTAATTTCACTGCTAAGTATAAAATAAAATATACGATCACATAAGCTATCTTCAGTTACTGAGTCGATCATTTTCTGATCATCAACTCAGGTAAAGTCATAATTTATTTAGATTTTATTTTTTTTTTATTTTACCAATAAGTAACAGTCATAGTAGGCAAAAATTTATTTTGATTTTCACTTCCTACATACGTGGTGAGTCGAATAGTCAAAGGCAAAACAGACACTGTGCGCATGAGGTGGCAGATATGGCTTGGTATTGCCAACACCATAGCCACGGCCAACACCGTATTTTGTTGTTCTAAACAGTAGCAAAATCACATGCTTACTACCATAGAGCTAGCTCTTTCAAAGACTTGCAGCTCTGAATCCATGCAGCAAAGCTTGGCCCTCGCTCGCTATAAATACCCTTGGCAGATCTGACTCAATAACAAAACTTCAAGGATACTAGTTACTTCTCATAGTAGTGAGAGCTCACTAAATTACCTGCTTTTTCCTCTAGCTCAGATATTGTCTGGTCTCTCTCAAGTACCTTGACAATGTTTCACAGCATGAAAACCACAACCTTGCACAGTTATATTACCTGCTTTTTCCTCCAGCTCAGATATTTTCTGGTCTCTCTCGAGCACTTTGTCAATGTTAACCTTCATGATATCAACAACCTGGAAGAGAAACATTTGAGCCACCTCGTGGGAAAACCAACAATGTGGTTTCCGACCAGGTTTGACAAAAACCAGGCTGTACACTCACATAAAATAGTTAGAAGCTTGATATTTCGGGCTTAAGAAGCAGAGTGACTGTACTATCTGTGTAGCAAAAACAAAGGCGCTGATCAGCTGTGCATTTAATGCACAGCTGATCTGCATCTTTATTTTCCCATATGCACATTGTTGATTTTCTTGTGCGTTGGCTCATATCTAATGAAATGCTACCAGTCTCAATGCTATCAGTCTCAAAACAAGTCAGTGCATATTTGTTCTCACAGATATTTACAAATGGGACATACTCGTCTATATATATGGAGAGAAAAAAAAGGGGGTTGGAAATATTTAAGAAATGTACCAAAACTTAACTAACTGTATAAAAACACATGATTGTGTAAAATAGTGCCCAAGGTGAACTAAAAACCTTACAGTAGAACAATATAGATTGAAACATTCAGCATAATTAACAATGTTTTACATGTACCTCGGTATCCACTGCTCCTCCAGGCTCCATCATTATTAATTCAGCTGAAATAGTTGAATTCAAACTTAAAGAATAGTGCTTCATACAGAATAAAATACACCTCAATTTCTATATAACATGGTTCACTATAACACAGTTTTTGTTTGTATTCAGGTTTAACATCCCAGTCAACAATTTTTCAGTCGTGTCGAAACGGAGCCATCACTTCCTGGGTATTAACCAGTAATGTGCAGAGTTGATCTGCCTTGCTCAAGGACACAACTCCGTGCGTGAGGATCAAACCCAGGCCCCGAGGTTATAAAACTTTTTTCATGCTCAGCTCAGCTGAGACTAAAATTTATCCTGTTCATAAATGTTAAAATGCCAACAATTGTTGGCATTTTAACATTTCTGAGCAGGATAAATTACTAGTTTTTGAGTTTTAAACCTGAAATTTCCTCAATTTTTGACTATTTCAGCATTTATTAGCAGTTGAAATTTCATGCTCAGCTGAGCTGAGCTTGAAAAAAGTTTTATAACCTCGGGACCAGGACCTCTAGATTCGGAGTCCGATGCTCTATCACTAAGCCACCACGCTCTCTATAACACAGTTTTGGCTGACGTCTTACTTATAAGACTTTAAACAGAGATCCCATATGAGCCTGTGCGTGAGAAAACCAACAATTTGGGTTTCTGACCAGGTCCGACACAAACCGGGCTGTACAAGCACAGAAGATGGCTAGAGGCTTGAAATTTTGGATTTAAGAAGAAGAGTGACTGTACTATCCGTGTAGCGAAAACAAAGGCGCTGATCAGCTTCGCGGTTACCGCGAAGCTGATCTGCGTCTTTGTTTTCGCATAGGCAGATTGTTGGTTTTCCCACGCACAGGCTCATATTCATATGACCCAACCTGTTGAGTTAGATATAAAACACGAACTCTATCACCACAGTTTTGGATGGAAAACAATTCATAGAATCAAACCCATATTAACACCTAAATGAGCCGCATCACAAGAAAACCTTATTTTTGCCTATGCGAAAACAAAGGCGCAGATCTGCTTTGAGGTAAAATTTCAAGCTTCTAGCCTTCTTCTGTGACTGTACAGGCTGGTTTGTGTTGGACCTGGTCTGAAGCACAAAATGTTGGTTTTCTTACGCCATAAAGATAGCTCCATTTTCATGAATGTATGCCGCTCTAATGTACTCGTTTCCTTTGTACATGTATTTAGCTGATGCTTGCTGAATGGCTACTTTGTTGGGAAAGAGCAAGTCATCTTGCCCTTCATGTCTGTTGCGTTTGCTATATTTTGTGCCGTCTTCTCTTTCCCGCCTGGTGTCGGGGTTGCGATTTCTCTTTCCCGCCTGGTGTCTGGGTTGGGATTTAAATTCAATTGTATCAAGTCCCGTGCCTTCTATTCTTATTTGGGCCACTGCATAAGAAAACCAACAATTGGGTTTCCGACCAGGTCTGACGTAAACCGGCCTGTGCAGTCACAGAAGCGGGCTAGAAGCTAGAAATTTCGGATTTAAGAAGAAGGGTTGTACTATCCATGCAGCGAAAACAAAGCCACTGATCAGCTGTGCAGTTAATGCACAGCTGATCTGCTGCTTTGTTTTCGCCTATACAAATTGTTGGTTTTTTAATGCGGTGGCTCAAATTTTTACTTTTCTAGAAAACAGTATATTTAGTCTAAGACTAATAACAGCGAATTTTGGACAGCAAGCATCAAAATTGGCTACATAAGAGCTTAGACACTGAAAAAGTGTCAAAAATCAGTAAATTGTGGCATAGCAGTAATTCCACACACTGACCAACTTACCATCGTGTCCAGCTTCATCAGCAAAAATTACTGCCTTCTTCTTACGGGGGACCATAACACCTTGACACTGAAATAAAATTATGACAAAAATCTCAACACAAGCACTATGAAATGAGCCGAGACGCGAGAAAAATGGTCCTTGGGATTTCAGACCAGGTCTGACGTAAACCGAGCTGTACAGTTACAGAAGAAGGCTAGAGGCTTGAAATTACAGATTTAAAAAGAAGACAATGTGTACTATCCGTGTAGAGAAAACAAAAGTGCTGATCAGCTGTGCAGTTACTGCACAGCTGATCTGCACGTTTGTTTTCACATAGACAAATATTCTGGTTGTCTCATGACGCGGCTCAAATGATACAGGGCTCAAACAAAATGGAAAATGTATGAATTATAACTTCCTGGGTGCAAAGTTTCCGGGTAGTTTCTGAGAAACTTGTGTTTGAAAGTGTGGATGGGCACAGAGACTTTACAAAAACACACTCATATAATATACAGATTTTTCTTACGTTGTAAAAAATGAAAATATTTAGTAGATTTTTTTTGACATTTTTCTTATTTTTGCTCAAAATATAGATTGTGGGTACATGTTGGTACCCATCACCGACCCCCGGTTTTGCTATATAAATGTGGGGAATATGGGGGTATAATTACACACACTTGTTATCCTGACAGATGTACCCCAGCTCTAATTCCATCCTGTAAGCCCACTTTTGAGCCTTTGACTCAGGCAAGCTTAATATTGAAAAATAAAATGTAAGTTGTAAAAGGGCTGCCGCATGGGAAAATCAACAATCTGCATAGGCGAAAACAAAGGCGCAGATCAGCTTCGCAGTTACTGCGAAGCTGATCAGCGCCTTTGTTTTCCCTACATGGACAGTACCATTCCTCTACTTTCTAAAGCCAAAATTTCCAGCCTCTAGCCATCTTGTGTGGCTGTACAGGCCGGTTTGTGTCAGACCTGGTCGGAACGCAAATTGTTGATTTTCTCATGCACAGGCTCACAATTATTTTACCTCAAATGCTCCGCCCAGTTCCAGATATTCTGAAAAAAATATAATTCAAAGTTTAACCCATATTTGACGAATTGATTTTCCCATCATCATCATTTGGGTGAGTCCACTTTCATTTTTAGAGGCTTCAGGTGGGGTTTTTAAATTTTATTCCATCTTTTTTGTTAAATTTCCTCGAAGCAAACAGAATAGCCCCAGATGGGACGCCTTGCTGTGCAGCGTCACATCTGGGGGTATTCTGTTTGCCTTTGTCCATTAAAAGGGGTGCCAGGCTTAAATGAATTAAACCATAATCATTATCATGTGGGTGAGTCTACTGATTTCATTTTAAGGGGGAATCAGACTGGTGAGGCCACTTTCCCACGGACAATTTTTCTTTGAAGAAGATTATTTGTCACAGAAACTTTGGCAATCAGTTTGTGTTCACACACAGCAAAGATTACTTATATTACGTAGCTCGCTTATCTTTGTTGCAGATATTTGACAATGAAACTTCGCCACAGAATTGAATTAACACGAGCTGTGACAAACTTACTTTGTCAAAGAGAAATTGTACGTGGAGACGCGGCCCAAGAGATTTAAATTTTTTCCCTTTTTTTTTCTATGAAATTCTTACATGTAAACAAAATAGCCCCAGGTAAGGCCCTGTGTTCAATGGAGTGACATGCTTGCCTATGTTCAACAAATAGGGTGCCATGCTTGTATAAGCACTGAATAAACCATTAATTGTAATATTGCTGAACAATGGTTATCAGCAAGGGCATTACTAGAAAATTTTGAACAAGTTACATGCACAAATTGCAAAACTAGCAAAATTTGTATATTAAAGCCAGACATATGTAATTGAAGGCACTCAAAGGAGCGTCAGTATAAAAGGGTCGAAATGTCATTTTACACTGCATTTGTAACGTCAGTTTTCACTCAAAATGTCATTTCTAGTGTCAGTTAGTTTATTCTCAGAATATGAAACTATGCACATGGAATTATACAGAAAACTTTAGATATGCAACAAATTTGATATAATTTAAAATTTTCACCCAAAATATAGATTGTGGACATGTTTTTTTTTGTCATTTGCACATGTTAGAAATCTTGTATACTGAATAACGACATAGTTTTTGGTGCAAAATTGTCATCACATGTAAAACGTACTGAATTTGGCAACTACTACCTCTCTTCATACACTTATACTATGAAAACTAATCTGGTAACTAGGGACTTTCGTGTTGTTGACCTGTAGCTCAGAATTTCTCTAATAAATATGTTTTTAAAAAAATTTTACAGCAGATTTTTTTAGGCTAAAGTGCATGGTTATTACTTTTTGAGTTTCCTCCCAGTGTAGGGGAAATGACAGGGTCTTGACATTAGGATCCTTAACTAAGGAGATTTTCTATTGCAAAGTGTGGGGCAAAGAGCAAAGTTTTGACCCCCAGTTTGCCCCCCTGGGGATTGGGCTCATAGCAGGGCACTGAAAGCTAAAAAGTCATCATCCCAACCTTTCCCCGTAGGTGGGGGAGCAGTGGTTACAAATGAATGGTACATAACTCTACACACAGACCAACCTACCCATTTCTTCCTCTTCATGTTCCCCAGATTCAGAGTCATACTCTCCTTCTACCTGCAATGTATTGAAAAGTATTATACAAAACACATCAGGACAAATAGAACAAACCAGAGGACCAATGGTCCTGTAAACGCTCACCTTAGATCTGCTTCATATACCAATAAATATATCTGAATATTATTATGGTATTTAACCCCAGTGCAGGGGCAGATGAAGCCCTTGGGCCATTTTCTTTTTTTTTCAGAATAATCAATATTCTGTCCATTTGCCAATTTCCTGCTGGTTTTCCCCTTCAAGTAACATTTTAAAAGCAGATGAGCCCCTGGGGTCCATTTTTTTTTCAGAATCATTTATATTCAGTCCTACTGCCAATTTCCTGCAAGACTTTCACTTTAAATGACATTTTTAAAAGTTTTCCCCATTCAAATGCATTGACGACCTATGTTGACCTTGCCTTAAAATAGGTCAAGGTCTCCACAGGGTCATGATTTATATATACATTGTAGTACTTGAGTCATCCATACTTCATGCAAAGTTTCGGTAAAATCGGTTCACCGGTTCTGGAGAAGAAGATATTTTTAGGGTTTTTACCATATATGGGCATGGCGGCCATCTTGGTCATATGACCTGTATTATTTAAATATACATTGGTTCCCTTTTCCTATAGATGCTTCATATAAAATTTGGCTTTGATTGGCCTAGTGGTTTTAGAGAAAAAAATCTTTGAAATGTGTGTATGGACGACAGACCAGCCAAGGTCAAGAGATGACCTTGACCTAAATTAATCATATACCTTCATCTAATCCATTAGTTGTTTGCATCTACCACTTTTTAGATCTCAGGCCGCAATAGTTTTCAAAAAATAGCTAATTTCCACTTTTCTGATTATAAGCCTATGGAAACTTAAAGTTACCATAGCAACCAGAAATCTTATCTGACTGGAATAAGAAACACAAATAATGTAGAGACTACTGTCAGGAACATGTATACAAAGTACAGGCTTCACCCCTGCGACAGTTTCTGAGGAGAAGAATTTTGAATGTTTTTTCTAAATTTTGCCCTGTATGGGGCCCCAACAACCAATCAAAATAAAGGATTAGGACAAAAGTAACAATAAACGTGGAGCACTACTCAATAAACATGAATTTCTACAAAAACAAAATTCAAATATCTGCAACTGGACCGCAAAAATAGTCAATTTCAACTTTTCCCATTATAAGTCTATGGAAACTTTAAGTTGCCATAGCAACCAGACGTCTTTTTGTCTGGAATAAAAAACACAAATTATGTAGAGGCCACTGTCAGGAACATGTATACAAAGTACAGGCTTCATCCTCTTGACAGTTTCTGAGAAGAAGATTTTTGAATGTTTTTCGAAATTTTGCCCTATATGGGGCCCCTGCAACCAATCAAAATGAAGGATTAGGACACAAGTCACATGAAAAGTAGAGGACTTCTCGATAAACATTTCTGCAAAAACAAAATTCAAATATCTGCAACAAGACAGCTAAAACTGGAAATTTTCACTTTTTTCCATTATAAGTCTATGGGAAGCATAAGTTGCCATAGCAACCAGAGTTCTTATCCGATCAAAACAAAAAACATAATTATTCTTTCCCCCTATGTATTGATGCTGTATGTATAATATGAGAACAATCGACCCAGTGGTTTCAGAGAAGAAGATCTTTGAAATTGAGGACGACGGACGACGGACAGACGCTGGAGCATGGGTATGCTATAAGCTCACCTATGAGCCTTTGGCTCAGGTCAGGTGAGCTAAAAACAAACCTTTTCCCACTTGTTGTACAGTATCTGCACAGCTGATCAGCGCCTTTGCTTTCGCTTCACTTTAAGTTGTAATCCTCCGTCTTTTTAAGTGTCGGACCTGGCCTCGAGGTTATAAAAACGTTTTTCATGCTCAGCTCAGCTGGGACTAAAATTTATCCTGCTCATGAATGTTAAAATCGAAACACCAGAATTCTGTGCTAAACTTCGGAACGCTGGTATACCGGAATCAGGTACTTTTTGCTGGATTTCCCGCCACTGTCAGGCAAGTGACGAGTAGCTGTTAGACAGAATCTTTTATTTTACATGTAAGGTACCTTGATGGGACATGCAGAATAGCCTATCCGGATCTACATTTATTCTTCTTACTGCCAAATTTTCATATCATGCATAAAAGTTACTGGATTTGTCGAATGCCTCGAGAGATTATTGTTTACGAGGTTCGGCCATAGACTAAAAACGCATTCCTACGAATAGGTTTACCCCTGCATACCCCAGTTTTGTTATATAAGTGTGGGGCCTAATATGGTACATATTCTACTGACATGTTATCCTGATAGATGCACCCTAGCTCAAATTCAACCCTGTAAGCCCACTTTTGAGCCTTTGACTAAACATTGAAAAATAAAGTATAAATTGTATATTATTTTACCTCGATTCCTGCTCCAAACAGCAGCCGTTCTGAAAAAAAGAATAATTCAAAGTTTAACCCATATTTGACGAATTGATTTTCCCATCATCATCATTTGGGTGAGTCCACTTTTACTTTTAGGGGCTGAAGGTAGGATTGTCAAATTTTATTCCTTTTTTGTTGAAATTCCTCTAAGCAATAAGCAAACAATAAGCAAACAGAAAAGCCCAAGATGGGACGCCCCGTTGTGCGGCGTCACACCTGGGACTGTTCTGTTTGCCTATGTCCCATAAAAGGGACACCAGGCTTAAATGAGTTAACCCATAATCATTATCATTTGGGTGAGTCTACCTATTTCATTTCAAGTGGGGCATCAGACTGATAAGAGAATTTAGGTTTTTTCTCTTTTTTTCTGTAAATTACTACATACAAACAGAATAGCCCCAGATGGACCCCATATTCAATGGAGCCATATCTGATGAAAATCTTGTTTGCCTATATTCCATAATAAGAATGCCAGGCTTGTATGTACATGTAATTGAGTCCTCCGTAAAACCATAGACCATTCAAATCAGCACATTAGCTAACGGTCAATGACGGTTAGACGACAAGGGGGTTAGACAAACAAACCAACACATGCTTTGTACAGGTAAATATAGGTGCAAAAACACAATGTTTGTCTAAGGAAAAAGGGGTGGGCGTGGTTATACCTTACTGGGGGAGGAGTCAATTGCAATTTTGTTGAACAATGGTTAACATCAATGGCGTGACAAGAAAATTTCAAGCAACATGCACAAAGTGCAAAACTAGCAAATTTGTTTCTTAAAATGATTATTAGCTATTTTTAACTTTTTACATTATGCACATGCATACTGTGAGTATGGGGGGGGGGGGGGGGGGGTATATCTATGAACAGAATCTCCATAATCGACCTGGCCTCTAGGTTATAAAACTTTTTTCATGTTCGACTCAGCTGAGCATGAAATTTATACTCCTCACAAATATCAAAATAGTCCAAATATATTGAAATTGAAGGTTTAGATCACCAAAGCCTGTATAAAGGCTAAAAAATGTTAAAATGCCAACACTGAACAGTTGTTGGCATTTTAACATTAATGAGCGGGATAAATTTTAGTCTTAGCTGAGCTGAGCATGAAAAACGTTTTATAACCCAGGGCACAATAATGTAGACAGTGCCTTAGACAACAAAATATGAGAAATCTGACTAGTGTGTATATTTTCTATAAGACTTAATGTTTGATTTGATCAGTACATCCCCAATTGCATCCTCAATTGCATTAATTGAGCTGCATCATGAGAAAACTGAATTTTTGCCTATGTGAAAACAAAAAAGACACAAATCAGCTGTGTAGTGAGTAACTTCACAGATGATCAGCACCTTTCTTTTTACATGGATAGCTCAATTCCTCTTCTTCTAAAATCCGAAATTTCCAGCCTCTAGCCATCTTCTGTGACTGTACAGGCTGGTTTGTGTCAGACCAGATTGGAAACCCTGAAGACCAATTTTCCCACCTACAGCACATTGTAAAAGGTAGCAGTAACTCGTAACCAAAACAGATCCTTTCAGAGGAAATATGCGTTTCTGATTCTTTTCAGAGGAAGGGACGGCTATCCCGTCATTACATGCACATACATTTTGTACTTACTGTTCAAGATAAAACATCAAAAAATTGTTTTTCTAAACACAACTACAATGATATTGATGATTTCCTCTGAAAAGAGCCGTCCCTTTGTCCAAAAGGAACAGGTAACCCACATTTCCTCTGAAAGGATCTGTTTTGGTTACCTACCATCTAGGTCTTCCTCTTCATGTTGGAGTTGTTCATAAAGTTCCTCTTCATACTCAATCTCTACCTGCAATGTATATAGAAGAATACTATATGAGCTGTGATGAGAGAATGCAGGACTTTGGGATCTACTACCAGGTTCCGAGGTCATAAAACGTTTTTCATGCTCAACTCAGCTGAGCTTGAAATTTCAAATCATCCTAATACTGAAATAGCCCAAATATATTGAAATCGAAGGTTTAAAACTCCAAAGCTTGTAATTTATCCTGTTAATAAATGTTAAAATGCCAACAATTGTTGGCATTTTAACATTTATGAGCAGGATAAATCTTAGTCTCAGCTGAGTTGAGCATGAAAAAAGTTTTATAACAATGGGACCAGGTCTGACTTAAACCGGTCTGTACTGCCACAGAAAATGGCTAGATGTTTGCAATTTAGGATTTATGAAAACAAAGACGCTGATCAGCTGTGCAGTTACTGCACAGCTGATCTGCGCCTTTGTTTTCGCCTATGCAAGTTGTTGGTTTTCTTATGTGCCTGCTCATATACCGGAGACATCATGACAAAAACGTTTCCCCATGCTGCAACTGCATAGCTAATTAATGACAGGATTAATGAAGAAGAGGAATTGTACCATCTGTGTAGCGAAAACAAAGACACTGATCAGCTGTGGGGTTACTGCACAGCTGATCTGCGCCTTTGTTCACGTCACTTATGTTGTAAATCTCCTTCTTTTTAACAGTCAGACCTACTAGGAAACCCTGAAGACATGTGTTGTGACTTGACTCATATGTTTTTAAGCTTGCAGGATCATTTTATATGATTTGTCTTGTTTTGTTTGTTTGATTTGCTGCATTACATAAGAAGTGACATCTTCACAGTCAGTTACTTTACCAAAATATATACATTTTTTTGCTGTTTAATCCCCGGCCAACTATTTTTCAACATACATGTAGCAGGACAGTACTATCGTTTCCTTGACGTGGAAAAATGTTTCTTGCTCAAGGTCACAGCCTAGACACAACAGCAAGGTTTAAACCCAGGTTCTCTTGATTTGGAGCCTGAAACTCTACCACTAGGCTACCACCCTCTAATTACCAAAATATTCTACAAGGCAGTTTCCAAACACCAAGAGCACACTCTTTCGCCAGTAACTGGCCTGTTTTCTGTAAAAAAGAATTTCATAAAAATGTGCTGTTTAAAAAGCACAGCAACTACAAAGATATAACAAACAAAATTTGTACAAAATAACACTTTTATTGCTTTAAACTGAACTGAACACAGACCCTGGTTAATACACATATAATACAGTTAAAACAAATCATGTGAAACGCTTATAAATTTCTGGGAGCCTATAACGAAAGGGCATATTACTAGTGAAGCTGTACATAACATTAAATGGATGCATGGATGTGGATGGATGGGTGGATGGGTGGGTGGGTGGATGGATGGATGGACGGAAGGATGGATGGGTGAGTGGATGGATGGATGGATGGATGGATGGATGGGTTGGTGGGTGGGTGGACCAAGATGGATGGATGGGTGGCTGGCTGGCTGGCTAGCTGGATGGATGGATGGATGAGTGGGTGGATGGATGGACCAAGATAGATGGATGGATGGATGGATGGATGGATGGATGGATGGATGGATGGATGGATGGATGGGTGGGTGGCTGGCTGGTTGGATGGATGGACCAAGATGGATGGGTGGACCAAGATGGATGGGTGGACAAAGATGGATGGATGGATGGTTGGGCAGATTGACGGATGGATGGATGGATGGTTGCAGGATGGAATTGGATAATAATGACTTGATTAAAGGCTTCTTTGCTGCATACTTTTAAAAGTATCTTGGTCACAATGAAAAATGGAATAATGTATACTGAATGCTCTGGGTTTAACATATGACTATGAAGTTACTGCAGTCTAGCTAGGGTGGGGCATACAATTGACAAACAGCATAGTTGAAAGCCTTAATGTTACCTCATCATCTGCATCAAACCCCAAAGGATGTGATATAGCATCTGATATTTCATTGGCTATCTCCAGATCATCATCAATATCGCCCATCAAATCACAAACATAATCAACATCCCTGCAGTGTAGATATGAGCCTCATCATGAGAAAACCAACACTTTGCATATGCAAAAACAAAGACACAGATCAGCTTCGCAGTAACTTCGCAGTGCCTTTGTTTTCGCTACACAGACAGTACATTTCCTCTTCTTTCAAAATCTAAAATTTCCAGCCTCTAGCCCTCTTCCGTGCTCATACAGCTCGGTTTGTGCCAGACCTGTTCGGAAACCACAATGTTGGTTTTCTCATGATGTGGCACATTTTGTCTTACAGTGAAATAATTGATCTCGACATCTGCTTGTGTCGTCTGCTGATTTTTTTTAGCAATAATTGAAGACCAAGATCAGGCTCGACAACTGTGGGTTAATTTTTTATGTTTTACTACCCACTCAACAGCTAAGATCATAGGGAGTTAGGACCTCAGTTTAAAGTCTCACCCCAATGATTGAATAAGTCCAGGATTGAACTACTGCACAATTTGAGCCACGACGTGAGAAGACAGGTCTTTGGGGTTTCCGACCAGGTCTGACACAAACCGACCTGTACAGTCACAGATGCAGGCTAGAAGCTTGAAACTTTGGATTTAAGAAGAAGAGAAATTGTACTATCTATGAAGAAAACATCATAATGCAATATAATTTATCAGTGGCGGCCAAAATCTTTATAAGCTATCTTAATGAAATGCTGGCTTAAATAACAGAGTAAACGAAACAGTTAAATGACACACATGGTTCTGTGAGCTGTCCTGAGGCTGTGTGCAGCTGAACTCATAGTACGGTAGATTTCTGCATTGGTGGTAGCATTCTCCAAAGCCTCTTTCTGGAACTCTATGGCCGACAGTTTCCCGTCAATCTGCTGTAACTGCTTCTCGTACCGCCGTTTTCTTTTCAAGGCTTGCAATGCAGCTGTAAGTTTAAGAATATCATTCTTCATGATGCTTTTGCTGCTATGTTGTAGATTCATGGTCTGCAAACAATGTCATGTAACACTTTTGTTTGTTTGAATTAATGCTTTATATCAGCAGTCAACCTCATACCCGGAGGGTCAGTTATCCAAGCTATATTTTTTTCTTTGGGAGGCCTCCAATTAAGAGGAAGATAACCACTCCATGGATGCTATTTTTCCCTTTTCACAATGAAATTTGCAGACTGAGATATGAAATTTCAAACTACTATCCATGTTCTGTAGCTGCACAGGCCGGTTTGTGTGAGACCTGATCGGAAACCCCAAAGACAGTCACTGCTAAAATTGGGTTGGAGGAAACTATCTTTTGAGTTTCCAACATTACGAAAACTTTCCCATGCAATATACAGAGATTTTTTAGAAGAAAATTATTTAAAATTTTATCAGAAAAATTTTGATATTTTTCTTATTTTTGCTCCAAAACATAGATTGTGGGTACACGTTAGAACCGCCTCGCCGAGGCGGTTCTAACGAGTACCCACAACCTATGTTTTGGAGCAAAAATAAGAAAAATAGGTTTACCCCTGCATTACCCAGTTTTACTGTATAAAAGTGGGGTTTAAGGGGGTATTCATTGCAGGGACATTTTTCCTGATGAACCATACTAATTTTTAAAGCTGCAGATGGCTATACTTGTTTTAAAATTAGGACTGCAATACCAGATTTTAAAAACCAGAGGACCTTTGGTCCTGAAATCGCTCACCTGAGATTCTGTCTTGCATGACCTTTAGCTAAGGTCATGTTGGTCAATGTAAAAAGTAAACTTGACCTCTAATACTCAAATAATTAATGAAAATTTACCTTTTTTGGGGCTCCAGCAACCAATCAAAATAAGGTATTAGGGCAAAAGTAATATGAAACATAGAGGACTACTAAATAAACATTTCTGCAAATCTCCAATGAGACTGCAGAAATAGCAAATTTTCACTTTTCCCCATTATAAGTCTATGGAAACTGAAAGTAGCCATAGCAACCAGAGTTCTTATCTGACTGGAACAAAAACATTTTTTTTTTGTAGAGGCTAATGCCAGGAACATGTATGCAAAGTATCAGCTTCGTAAAGCAAACAGTTTCTGAGAAGAAGATTTTTAAAGATTTTTTTCAAAAGTTTGCCCTTTTTGGGGCCCCAGCAACCAATCAAAATAAGCGATCAGGATGAAGGTCATCTGAAACGTAGTGCATTACTCAATAAACATTTCTCTAAAAATAAAAATTAGACTGCAGAAATAGCAAATTTTCACTTTTCCCATTATAAGTCTATGGAAACTGAAAGTTGCCATAGCAACCAGAGTTCTTATCTGACTGGAACAACAAACAACTTTTTTGTAGAGGCTAATGCCAGGAACATGTATGTTAAGTATCAGCTTCATAAAGCAAATAGTTTCTGAGAAGAAGATTTTTAAAGATTTTTTTAGAAAATTTGCCCTTTTTGGAGCCCCAGCAACCAATCAAAATAAGCGATCAGGATGAAGGTCATCTGAAACATAGTGCATTACTCAATAAACATTTCTCTGAAAATAAAATTCAAATATCTCCAATGAGACTGCAGAAATAGCAAATTTTCACTTTTCCCATTATAAGTCTATGGAAACTGAAAGTTGCCATAGCAACCAGAGTTCTTATCTGACTGGAACAAAAAACAACTTTTTTGTAGAGGCTAATGCCAGGAACATGTATGCAAAGTATCAGCTTCATAAAGCAAACTGTTTCTGAGGAGAAGATTTTTAAAGATTTTTTCGAAAATTTGTCCTTTTTGGGGCCCCAGCAACCAATCAAAATAAGCGATCAGAATGAAGGTCATCTGAAACATAGATCACTACTCAATAAACATTTCTCTAAAAATACCAGAGGACCAATGGTCCTGTAAACGCTCACCTGAGATCTGCTGCATACACCAATAAACATGTTTGAATATTATGGTATTTAACTCCAGTGCAGGGGCAGATGAAGCCCTTGGGCCATTTTCTTTTTTCAGAATCTTCAATATTCTGTCCATTTGCCAATTTCCTGCTGGCTTTTCCCTTCAAATGACATTTTAACAGTTTTCCCAATCCAAATGCATAGGCAACCCATGTTGACCTTGCCATAAACTTGGTCAAGGTCATCACAGGGTCATGATTTATATATACATTGGAGTACTTTAGCCATCGATGCTTCACGCCAAGTTTCCTTGAAATCAGTCTATTGGTTTCAGAGAAGAAGATTTTTGATGGGTTTTTACCATATATGGGCATGGCGGCCATCTTTGTCATGTGACCTAGATTATTTATATACACATTGATTCCTCAATTCTATAGATGCTTCACATAAAATTTGGCTTTGATTGGCCAAGCGATTTCAGAGGAGAAGAGGTTTGAATATATATTATGGAAATATACATGTATATTGCCCCGGGGTGGGGGCACATGAGCCCCTGGGGTCCAATTTTTTTCAGAATCATTAATTTTCAGTCCTACTTCCCATTTCCTGCAAGACTTTCACTTTAAATTACATTTTAAAAGTTTTCCCCATTCAAATGCATTGGCGACCTATGTTGACCTTGCCGTAAAATAGGTCAAGGTCATGAAAAGGTCATGAATTATATACACATTGTAGTGCTTGAGCCATCGATGCTTCATGCCAAGTTTTGTTGAAATCGGTCCACCGGTTCTGGAGAAGAAGATTTTAGAAGGGTTTTTACCATATATGGGCATGGCGGCCATCTTGGTCATGTGACCTGGATTATTTATATACACATTGGTTCCCCCTTCCCATAGATGCTTCATGTAAAATTTGGCTTTGATTGGCCAAGCGGTTTCAGAGAAGAAGATGTTTGAATATTATGATAATATACATGTATATTGCCCCGGGGTGGGGGCGGATGAGCCCCTGGTGCCCAATTTTTTTCAGAATCATTAATATTCAGTCCTACTGCTCATTTTCTGCAAGATTTTTCCTTTAAATGACAATTTAACAATTTTTCCCATTCAAATGCATTCGCAACCTATGTTGACCTTGCCGTAAAATAGGTCAAGGTCACCGCAAGGTCATGATTTATATACACATTGTAGTACTTGAGTCATCGATGCTTCATGCCAAGTTTGGTTGAAATCGGTCCAGTGGTTCCGGAGAAGAAGATTTTTGAAGGGTTTTTACCATATATGGGCATGGCGGCCATCTTGGTCATGTGACCTGGATTATTTATATACACATTGGTTCCCCCTTCCCATAGATGCTTCATGTAAAATTTGGCTTTGATTGGCCAAGCGGTTTCAGAGAAGAAGATCTTTGAAAATGGTGGACGACGGACGACGGACGGACGACGGACGGACGGACGGACGACGGACGGACGCCGGATCATGGCCATCCTATAAGCTCACCTTGTGAGCCTGACGGCTCAGGTGAGCTAAAAACTCAAATATCTCCAATGAGAAAGCAAAAATTTGCAATTTCCACTTTTTTCCATTATAAGTCTATGGGACGTATAAGTTGCCATGGCAACCAGAGTTATCCGATCTGAACAAAAAACAACATTTTTGGTTCCCCCCTCCTGTGAATGCTTTATGCCAAATATCAAAAGTTTTGGCCACACAGCTTCAGAGATGTCATTTGAAATTGTGGACGACGACGGACGGACGCCGGATCATGGCCATCCTATAAGCTCACCTTTGAGCCTTCGGCTCAGGTGAGCTAATGAGCCGCCACATGGGAAAACTAACAATCTGCATAAGCGAAAACAAAGGCGCAGATCAGCTTCGCAGTAACTGCGAAGCTGATCAGCGTCTTTGTTTTCGCTACATGGATAGTACAATTCCTCTACTTTCTAAATCCTAAATTTCCAGCCTCTAACCATCTTCTGTGACTGTACCTGGTTGAAACCCAAATTGTTGGTTTTCTCACACAGAGGCTCAAATACTATTACAAAGGCACTGATCATCTTGCTCAGTAAATCCACTGAGTCTGTCTTCTGTTCTTTTTCTTCTTTTTTTTTTTTTTTTTTCCATATGAGCCACAACGCGAGAAAACCGGTCTTCGGATGTTCCGACTAGGTCTGACACAAACCATTCTGTACAGTCACAGAAGCAGGCTAGAAGCTTGAAATTTCGGATTTAAGAAGAAGAGAAATCCGTGCCGCGAAAACAAATGATCAACTTTGCGGTTACTGCTAAGCTGATCTGCGCCTTTGTTTTTGCATAGGCCAAAAACCGGTTTTCTCATGATGCGGCTCATTTATATATAACAAAAGCATTTAAAAAAGTTGTATATTTACCTTTCTTATTTGTAGTTGACATTCTTTTTGCAGCTCTTAACTCTGATTCAATTTTCCTCTCAAGAAATTCAGACTTCTTCGTCAATGCTTCTTCAAAATTACGTAGTTTTTCAAGGCTACTGCTTCTTTGGTCTTCCTTCAGTGGCATGAAAATATTGTGTTTCAACAAAAAAGACCTTATGAAGTTTTTGTGTAAAAAAAAAAAAAAAAAACACTAAAAGAAATGTCTGTCACTGAACAACACCACTCTAACAGAAATGTCAGTTTGTCACTGAACAATGCCAAAAAAAGCAAGCACAATTGAGTTGAGACAGTCCTTAGAAAGTCAAATATTGATCCCGATATTATACATGGCTTGACATTTATTTCCACGATATTTTGTTCATAAATATCTTTCCAGGAAAAAAAAAAATTTCTCAAAAAAAAATTACAGTAAATGTAGCAAGGTGATAAGAAAGAAATCCTGACACACAACAATATTCAAATGGAAGAAAATACAACTTGAGATTATCATAAGGATGACAAATCCAACTACCATATTGAGCCTCGGCATGAAAAATCCAACAATTCAGGTTTACGACCAGGTCTGACACAAACCAGGCTGTACAGTCACAGAAGGTGGCTAAAGGCTTGAAATTTTGGATTTAGAAAGTAGAGGAATTTTACTATCAATGTAGCAAAAACAAAGGCGCTGATCAGCTTCACAATTACTGCAAAGCTAGGGTTGGTAACTCAAAGCCATCTTAAGCTTAAGATCAACTTACGACCAACTTAAGTATCTCTTAGGGATTATGGTGAATAACTGAAAAAGGACCATAAGTTACGATTAGAACTTGACAGCATCGTAACTTTGGCGTCGTCTTATCTTACGAAGTGGTATCTTTCATCTGACAAGAGTTACGATAGCTTAGAGTAACTGGAATAGCAAAGGCGTAAATTTTAAGGTGGTCATCTTAAGTATGTCGTAAGAAGGGGAACTTACGATGCCTTTGAGTTACTGGGGCCTGTACTGCGCCTTTGTTTTCGCCTATGCAGACTGTTGATTTTCCCAGGCAGTCGCTCATAGAACTTCTTGTATACTACTTTTACAAAGTAAAACTGTGTGAAATTTATTTTTTCCTAATTCACTACGAAACCCAGTGGATACTTGATGGATTCCTCTAAATCAAGAATCAATCTATTTTTGTATTTTTGTCACCACAGTCTATGTTTTCAGCAATATTAAAAAGTATCAAATTTCATGAAATGAAGGGTATCATCTGAACGATATGAACCCCGTCATGAGAAAACCGGAGTTTTGCCTATGCGAACACAAAGGCGCAGATCAGCTTTGCTACACGGATAGTACAATTCCTCTGTTCACGGATAGTACAATTCCTCAGTTTCTTCAATCGAAAATTTCAAGCTTTTAGCCTGCTTCTGTGACTCTACAGGCCGGTTTGTGTCGGACATGGTTGGAAACCCCAAAGACCGGTTTTCTCGCATCGTGGCTCATAAAGACTGTGTAGGCATGTTTTGTCAATAACATGAAAAAGTAACAAACCTGATATGTATATCTTGTTGTGTCTGCTGACCATTCTGAAATTATAAACACAGGTCAACCTCATTATAATGCTATCTTTGGAGTCCATGGACACAGACCCTGTGAAACTATGTTATCATGAGATTATTTACAATAGACTTATAGCAAAATAATCATTTTGGGAGCCATGACATTGCCGTGTTATACTGAAAACTGCACTATAAGGAGGTTGAACTATAAGTGGATTTATTATATAAGCTTCTGAAAATCTCGCTTTTCATTGGCCCAAAGCGCCCACGTGGCAAGTCTTCAAATTGTCATATTAACTGGCTAGCGCGTGCTGGCAGGTCTATATTAGTTACTAAATTTAGAGCTGACGTTCTGGTTCCGCTTTGGCATATAGCGCTGCGCGTAATCGCGTGTCCAACAATGATGTGATATCATTAGTATTGAATTAAATGTTAAATGTTTATTCTATATCTGTCTCAGTTGATTTCTTTTCATTGCTTGACATTTTGTCAAAAATTATATAATAAAACAGTTAATGACTTTTGAGGCATTGGATATGATGTGATATCGACCCGAGAATACCAATTTTGACCGAGGCTTCGCCTCGGTCAATATTGGTATTCTCGGGTCGATATCACATCATATCCAATGCCACAAAAGTCATTAATTGTATAGTAAAGTAGCTCTCCATACACCCCATCTTCAAGCAAAATTAAAGCCGTTGCTAAATCAAGTGCAACCTAAGCCTTAAAATGTAACTACATGTAAGCAAAACTTCCAAAATAGACATTCCATTACCCCAAACAATACATCAGAGTTACAATACACGTTAAATGTAAAAAGGATAAAAATTCAAGCAAGTAGTGCACTAACTGGAACAACTACCAAGTTCCAATCAATATGAGCCACCGCATGGGAACACAAACAATTTGCATGTGCGAAAACAAAGCCTCAATTCAGCTGTGCAGTAACTGCACAGCTAATCAGCGCCTTTGTTTTTGCTGCGGGGATAGAACAATCTTTCTCCTTCTTAAATCAAAATTTCAAGCTTCTAGCCTGCTTCTGTGACTGTACATGCTAGTTTGTGTCAGACCTGGTCGGAGCTCCAAATTGTTGGTATTCTCACGCAAAACAAATTGTGTGGTCTTAACACATACATACGAGCCACCTTGTGGAAAAACCAACAATGCGGTTTTCGAACAGGTCTGACACAAACCGGCCTGTACAGCTACAGAAGCAGGCTAGAAACTTGAAATTTTGAAGTTAAGTAGAGGAGGAATTGCGCTATCGGAGTAGCGAAAACAAAGGTGCTGATCAGCTTTGCAGTTACTGCAAAGCTGATCTCGCCTTTGTTTTTGCATAGGCAATACTCCCATTTTCTTATGACGCAGCTCATATGATACCTCCCTGGTCATCAGGGAGACTCGAGGAAATAAGCCATAAAATTGATCAAAATTCTTCTAAATTGTGTCCATTTCTCAAATTCAAAATCTCCCTGAAATGAACCAAGAATTTTCCTAAATATTCTGTACATTTTTCTAAAACCTCCCCGAAATGAAAAATAAATCTGCCTGAAGCTTCTTTGCAACTCATCACATGTATGTAAACATAATTATGTACAGTGGTTGAATTGTTTATTGTCACTTGCCCATGACCAGTGTTTTAACTGTTCAGTACAAGGAACATGGAACCAAAATGACCTCTGCTACCACATCTTTACACACAAACACATACTATAAGCTCATTTTGTCAGCCTCGGCTCAGGTGACCAAAAACAGTGACAAATTTTAATTCTCACAAAAGACTGAACAATGCATCATTTTTGGACTGTAAAAAACATGGTTAAAGCAAAATAAGTTGGTCTGACAAATTCTAATTTGGTCCAAACTGACAGATTTTCAGATCTCAGCCGTGGCTTTATTAGAGCCGCGACGCGAGAAAACCGGTCTTCGGGATTTCCGACCAGGTCCAACACAAACCAGGCTGTACAGTCACAGAAGCAGGCTAGAAGCTTGAAATTTTGGATTTAAGAAGAAGAGAGATTGTACTATCCGTGTAGCGAAAACAAAGGCGCTGATCAGCTTCGCGGTCACCGCGAAGCTGATCTGCGGCTTTGTTTTCGCTTATGCAAATTGTTGGTTTTCCCATGCACAGGCTCAAATTTTTCTTTCAGTTCAGGGAGGCATTCGAAAAATGTATAGAATATATACGAAGCTTCCTGATCCATTTCAGGGAGATTTTGAATTTCTTTTGAAAAACAGGGCCCAGTTGTTCAAAACTAACGACGTCGTTAGTAAACGTTTCGTTAAAATTTCAAACATTAATATTACAAATACACTGTTATTTTTTGTTGAAAAAATGTGAGAATCCTTTGCACTGCAAAGGATTCTCACATTTTTTCAACAAAAAATTACAGTGCATTTGTTACTTTAGCTGATATTTGCTTAACAAATTTATGTCTTAACGATATTGTTAAGCTAACGATGCTTTGAACAACTGGATCCTGGTATAATTTGTAGAAAAATTTTGATCAATTTTATGGCTCATTTCCTGGAGTCTCCCTGATGATGAGGAAGGTATCACATGTATGTTACATACCATCAATGGATCCATAATCTTCTTCAGTCACACTTTCTTTTCTCTGAAAAAAGTATACTCTGTATATGAGCCGCAATGTGAGAAAACCTGGCTTTGGGATTTCCAACCAGGTCCGACACAAACTGATCTGTACAGTCTCAGAAATAAGTTAGAAGCTTGAAATTTCCAATTTAAATAGAAGAAGGATTGTACTATCCGTGTAGCAAAACATGTGGAATCCAGTAAAGCTTTACTTTTTCAAAGTGGAGTTAGTAATGTTCCATTGTATCTTCATTCATTCGAGATTATCTGCCGTGGTTGGATAGGTAGGGATGGCAGAACACATGATGCATACACTCATTCTAAAATAAGGTGCAAATCCTGGAGAAAAAAATGAAGAAAAATAAAGTTTTAGAATTACACTTTTTCGACATACCATCACTATTGTGGATCATTCAGGCTTCATCCTGTAAAATTTCACCACCTTCCCGATATTCTTGCAATTTCTACATCATTTTGAAACTTCATGGATATATGTCAATTTGGTAATCAACGTGACGCACTACATATGAACTAAATGTAACCATAACACAAACTCAACGTATATCTCTGACTAGCAGACTTCAGTTTCTCAAATAAAGAGCAATATTAAGTAGATTAAATCAAACAATAAACGTCCTTTCATATCTACTATCGAAAAATGTTAGACAATATGTGTATGATGCAGGCTTCTTGATTCAGAATTTTCAGAGTTGTTAACTTGCAACTATAATAACATCTGACCTGTACATCAGAATTATATCAATACATGTAATGATAATTACATTTGTCCTACATGAGTGGCGGAGCTTATAATTACTTTTCTAAATACATCTTGTTATATGGCAGGTTTTGTTTTATTCAGCGTCACGTAAATTACTTGCAAACCGCAACATAAATTATTTTTGCAATACAGATACACAATGTCATTAAATATTATCTGAAAGACTTTATCTGGATATGTTTACTCCAAACAGACAATCTTGTGTGATGCTATTTCATGTTTTAATATTGTTTTACGTTTTGCACAACATTCTATAAAAATGTAATATACGTGACGGAATACTGTAATTTACGTGACGGTAATATTTAAGTCACCTACATTATTTATAAACTTAGATATGTTTGAGTTTTTGCTAACTTAAAAAGAAGCATGGAATTAGAACCAGTCTGCACAAGAAGTAAATCCTTCGATTGATTAACCACGTAATTATTTAGTAAAACAAATCTGTTTTATATTGATAAAAATGTATATTGATCTCAGGGCTGATATTTTACTGTTGGTCAGTATTTTGGAATGGACAAATGTGAATAACAAGTGTAGTATTGTTATGTCTTTGATTGAAGGAGGTGTGATCCTTTTAGATTCAACTGTTTTCAACTATAACTGATAAATAGACTTAAACTACCTTTGTATTTTACGTGACAAATGCGTAATTTACGTGACACTGCTTAAAAAAACATCATATTCCGTAACCTTAACTACTGAAAAGTACATAATGGACATTAAAACATTTATTGACGCTGATTCAAAGCACAATCTTAGCTATTTTATATGTCATATTGGCATTTTGAAAGTAAGTACCGTCACGTAAATTACTGTCACGTTTATTACATTTTCAACTTTAGCATCCGAAAAAAACACCTTAGGGTTGTTTGATATTAACTTTATTTTTTGGGAGATGTATTCATCATCCATACTTTCATATTCAGATAACGTTGTTTCAAATACCATGTTGGATTTGTAGAAAAATGGTGTCACGTATGATTACATCTTAAAAGGGACGCAATGGTTAAGCAGGGGGATTAGATATATTTGGCCAAAACAGTAAAGCAAAATGAAAAATCTGTATGTTATCCATATACAGGACATATTCAACTATTTAATCGACACAGTTTGGTCTGCATTAAGAGAAAGCAGTATTAAGATTTGGACAATCTTCTGTAGCGTCACGTAAATTACAGAAACTCTGTGACATGCTTTTTTCGATTTTTGATGTTTGATATTTTTGTTTGTTTACAAGATATAAAATAAACATTTATTTTACCAAAAGATAATGTCAAATTAAGTAAATCGAACGATGTTGTTTCGTGTGAAAATAGAATTTGTTCATTCTATCGCCTTTTGAATTTTTGCATTTCAGTTTGTGACATGCCGTTTTTGGTGGGGTCATGCATTATTCACTACTACCAGAGATCTTAAAAAACATAACTGGGTATCATACTTTATTCGGTTTAAATGGAGATAGTACCAAATTTTGAAAATACAGCCAACCTTTTTGACATATTGAACAATGTCACTCCAATTTTTATTTAACACCCCGAGACAGGGGTTGCGCTGCTTATTTTAGAATGAGTGATAGCTTCTATCAATAAAACAGCTATTCAATCATTAGTACAATCTCTGACATACTGCGTCAGGGAGTCGACTCTTTGGCTCAGTGGTTAGAGCATTGGATTTCTACCCCCGTCATCTGGGTTCGAATCCCATCAGGGACGTGGGATTTTTTTCGAACTACTATTTTTCATATTTTTAGTAGTTATACATTACGAAAACTTGCCTATGCAATATACAGATTTTTTTTTCAGTTGTAAAACTTTCATTTGGAAATTTTTCATACTTTTTTAATACTTTCGCTAAAAACTTAAAATGTTGGTACCAGTACCCACATTGTATGTTTTGGACCAAAAATAAGAAAATTAGGTATACCCCTCCATACCCCAATTTTACTTTATAAAAGTGGGGTATAGGGGGTATACATTATATGGACATGTTTTTGTGATGAATAATAAACTAGCGAAAAGCTTTGGTTGGTCCATGTGTAATTAAACATTAAGAGATTGCGTCAGTGAAGACTCCAATCAGTCATGTCAGTTACTCTTCACCTTCTACATTAACCTTTAGCATGCTGAGCAATATAGTGAAATCGATATCGCAGCCCACTGACGTTTTTTTCCAATTTTTTTCGTGTTTTCTTAATTTTTGAGCCATAAAAACAGCTGAATAAATTCAACAAACGCAGTAAACAAATCTACTTTCGGTTTCGGAAGTCTTTGTTACGCCGATTTCTAGCGTAAAAATTCATCATACGTACCGTTACGATGTCATATTTCGGGTGTAAATGCACCCAATTTTCCATTTACCAGCGAAAAAAGCGCTGAAAATGCATTTCTAATGCAAAAATAACGAAAATCCGATCAAAATCGGCCGACAAATCGGTCCCAAAACCACAAGCCGCCATGTTGTTTTCATGCGCAACTGTCTGGGCATCGCTCATTAATATTCATAAGTAGGCAGTGGGCGAAAAGTGCGGGAAATTTGAAAGCGGTTTTTCTTGTCGACCGCAGTCGCCTCTAGTTGGCACAGATAGGTATTCCACGGGCGACCGCAGCCGCCTACAGCATGCTAAAGGTTAAGGAAATATATGCAAGAGATCTAAGTCACTTCACCATGAGGACAACACGATGTTTAGTCTCCTTAACGCACTAGTCATTTGTAACAAAAGGCCCCTCTATTCCCAAAGAATTGTAGGGGCTGCGCCTTTTGTCCAGCCAACCCCTGCTAAAAGAACAGTCAGTTGGTAAAGGCATGGCTGTTTTCCACTGCAGTCTGCTAAGTTTACATTACATTGCATGATTTTGCTTTTATATAATATGAGCCACGTTGCAAGAAAACTGGTCTTCAGGGTTTCCGACCAGTTCTGTGCAGCCACAGAAGAAAGCTAGAATTTTGATATTTTGGATATAAGTAGAGGATGAAATTGTACTATCTGTGTAGTGAAAACAAAGGCGCTGATCAGCTGTGCATTTACTGCACAGCTGATCTGCCCCTTTTGTTTTTGCATAGGCAAAAAATATGGTTTTCTAATGATGTAGCACAAATAAACCCCAAGTATTTCCCATGCATTGAAGGGGACTATGAAAAGGTCAAAGTCCCCCTAGGTTCATCCCCTCTCCCCCCACGGTCACCACCCCTCTTGTGATTACAAATGACTGGTGCATAATGACATAATAACCTACCTTTTCAAATCCCATATAGGTCAGCTGATCCACATCTTCTTTTTCTACGAGTTCCTCCATTGTCGGAGCTTCAACGTCCGTCACTTCATCTTTATCTCTTTTCTCTATGGCAACAAAACTGGTAAACTGGGTCACAATAGAGTACTCCTTACTCAGCTCAATGATGTAGTTCTTCGTGTTCATTTTTACTATCTATATGTATGGTGAAAAAAGAACAAAGGGTCAAGCAGACAATCTCATCAAACTATTTTGGAATGTATTCAAGTCAGAGAGCAAATTTTGAAATTTGGAATTAAGTAACAGCAATCTAATGTCACTAGAAATTTAAATTTCAGTTTGTGTAACATGCAACTGTGTTAACGAACAAGAATAAACAAGGAAACATCATTTTCTTTTTCTTTTTTCTAGGCCACTTCTGTACATTTTCCCCTTATAATCTTATATTTACTCATTGTATTTGAATTATTGAGTAACATCTTACGTGTTTGTAAACAGTTTCAATTGCTATGTTTCTTTACAAGATCTCATGAAAATTAACCAAAGAAGAAGTACCTCATGATCCATTCTATCAGGGGACAGTACTCCATCCTCCCAGTCACTGATAATTGTCCTTGCTGTTAGTCGGTGTAAGATCTTGCCTACTGTGGTACTGAGGTCAGAAGTTGAAACTACTGTTGATACCTCATGGCCCCCTATGTCTGCCTTTAATGTAGCCTAAAAGTACAAAAATAGAGACATGCAGAGTGCTTCATATAATAGCAAATGAGCCGTCTATTGGAAAAACCAACAATGTGGTTTCCGACCAGGTCCGACACAAACCAGCCTGTACAGCTACAGAAAAGAGCTAGAATCTTAAAATTTCGGATTTAAGTAGAAAAGGAATTGTACTATCCGAGTAGCGAAAACAAAGGCGCTGATCAGCTTCGCGGTGACCGCGAAGCTGATCTGCGCCTTTGTTTTCGCCTATGCAGATTGTTGGTTTTCCCATGGGGCGGCTCAAATATGAAGCTCATACATGTGTTTATTTATAAAGTCTTTTAAAAGTGAAAGTGACCTCTTATTTTTGGCAACAAAATAAACTTGAGCAAGCATATTCCCAAACTTTCAAGTAAACAACTCACCATCAAACAGTTGGGGACATATCCATACACCACCTGTCTTGACCCACTAAACAGTGCCGTGATCTGCCGCGGGGCTTGTACGGGGGCGGGGACATCTGCTCCATGCTGCTCCCAGTCTACACAGACTGATGTCAGGCCAGGCTGGGCAGCCTTGCCGATCAGGGACTGGACCTGGGAATACAAATTACAAACTAGAATTGTCAGAGGATCTGACTATAGCCCCGCTTCTGAGCTTTTTGCCAGGGTGAGACAAACAATGACGGGCAACAATTCCAAGTTAGATCTTGTTAATGTTGATGCTCATAAAAAGATTGGTCAGATTCTGACAATTTGTTCTCAAGGTATTGAGCAGAAACAAAATTCTGACATCAATCAAGGGCCAAAACTCTGTTAAGATTTTGCAAAAGATGACAGGCAACAATCCCAAGCTAGATCTTGCCAATGTTGATGTGCATACAAAATTTGGTCAGATTCTGTCAATTCATTCTCAATATATTGAGTGGAAACTATATTCTGACGTCAATCAAAGGCTGTTACTCCCTCAAAATTTTGCGAAAAATGACGGGCAACAATGCCAAGCTAGATCATGTCAATGTTGATGTGCATTTAAAATTTGGTGAGATTCTATCAATTTGTTCTTGAGATATTGAGCGGAAACTAAATTCTGACATCAATCAAGGGCCATAACTCCGTCAAAATTTTGCGAAAAATGACAGGCATCAATCCCAAGCTATATCTTAACAATGTTGATGTGCATATTAATTTTGGTCAGATTCTGTCAATTTGTTCTCGAGATATTGAGCGGAAATGAAATTCTGACTTCAATCAAGGGCTGTAACTCCGTCAAAATGATGTGAAAAATGACAGGCAACAATACCAAGCTAGATCTTGTCAATGTTAATATGCATACAAAATCTGGTCATATTCTGTCAATCGGGCGGAAACGAAATTCTGACATCAATCAAGGAACATAACTCAGTCAAAATTTTGCAAAAAATGACAGGCGACAATCCCAAGCTAGATCATGTCAATGTTGATGTGCATACAAAATTTGGTCAGATTCTGTCAATATATTCTCGATATATTGAGTGGAAACGACATTCTGACGTCAATCAAGGGCCATAACTCTGTCAAAATTTTGCGAAAAATGACAGGCGAAAATCCCAAGCTAGATCTTGTCAATGCTGATATGCACACAAAATTTGGTCAGATTCTGTCAATTCGTTCTCAAGATATTGAGCGGAAACGAAATTCTGATGTCAATCAAGGGCCATAACTCTGTCAAAATTTTGCGAAAAATGACGGGCAACAATCTCAAGTTAGATCATGTCAATGTTGATGTGCATTTAAAATTTGGTAAGATTCTATCCATTTGTTCTCAAGATATTGAGCAGAAACGAAATTCTGACGTCAATCAAGGGCCATAACTCCGTCAAAATTTTGCGAAAAATGACGGGCAACAATCCCACAGTTATATCTTGTCAATGATGATGTGCATATAAATTTTGGTCAGATTCTGTCAATTTGTTCTCGAGATACTGAGCGGAAATGAAATTCTGACGTCAATCAAGGGCCGTAACTCCGTCAAAATGATGCGAAAACTTACAGGCAAGAATCCCAAGCTAGATGTTGTCAATGTTAATGTGCATACAAAATTTGGTCAGATTCTGTCCATCGGTTCTCAAGATATTGAGCGGAAACGAAATTCTGACATCAATCAAGGGCCATAACTCCGTCAAAATTTTGCGAAAAATGACCGGCAACAATCCCAAGGTAGATGTTGTCAATGTTGATTTGCATATAAAATTTGGTCAGATTCTGTCAATTTGTTCTCGAGATATTGAGCGGAAAACGAAATTCTGATGCCAATCAAGGGCCGTAACTCCGTCAAAATTTTGCAAAAAATGACGGGCAACAATCCCAAGGTAGATGTTGTCAATGTTGATGTGCATACAAAATTTGGTCAGATTCTGTCAATTTGTTCTTAAGATATTGAGCAGAAACAAAATGTTCACGGAATGACGGAACCACGGAATCACAGAACCACGGAAGGACAGGGTGAATCCAGTATAGCCCCACTTTTCCAAAGCGGGGCTATAATAAGGATGGTTATGTTTTTTAGGTGAATACCAAATACATTTCATCGAGTATGTTGTAAACATCAGAATTTTCATGAGTGAGCATCTCCTGAGTAGAAAACGAGATGCAATATATTTGGTTTTTGCTGATAAAAACTAAATTTTCATTTTATTTAATACTTGGGCAGTGGCTGGCAGTGAAAATGCAAAAAACAAAAATGCTTGAAAACACAAATAATTTTGGTACCAAATTGTTCCACACACTTAAGAAGTTATGTAAGTTATGCAATTAATGATATTATCGACTCTGTTTTGTGGAGATTTGTGTAAATGTAGTAGAAAAGAATCCGGTACCAAAAAGTCAAACAAAACCATTTTGATAGGGACCAAGGAAGCACCCATTGCAACAAGGTCATACTACAGTCACAGAAGATGGCTGGAAGCTTGAAACTCTGGATTTAAGAAGAATACGATTGTACTATTCATGTAGCAAAAACAAAGGTGCTGCTCAGCTGTTCAGGCACAGCACAGCTGATCTGTGCCTTTGTTGTTGCATAGGCAAAAATCTGTTTTTCTCATATAATTACCTTGGTCTCCCACTTTGACTTGACTTTGGAATCAAAGAATTCATAAGCCCCAGCACCAACTCTTGCCAGAGCCCTCAGCAAATGGCGGTTAGCAGTGGAACTAATACAAGAAGGACAACAAAAATGAGCCGCTGCATCAGAAAAGCAACAATCTGCATAGGCAAAGGTGCAGATCAGCTTCACAGTAACTCCGAAGCTGATCAGTGCCTTTGTTTTTGCTTCACACATAGTACACTTCCTCTTCTACTTAAATCCAAAATTTCAAGATTCTAGCCTGCTTCTGTCACTGTACATGCCGGTTTGTGTAAGACCTGGTCCGAAAACCAAACTGTTGATTTTCTCGTGCGAAGGCTCAAATAAAACTGGCAATTGCAGTATAAATGTAGAAATATCTTTTCCATGAATAATTTTTTCCCAACAACTGAAATTCAAGGTAACTGTAGTATGGTATTTCTATCACAGTAGAAGTTGTTAAAAATATTCTAACACAATGTTATGGTTTTTCCCATTGAACCTAATGGAAATGTCACCCAATGCAAATTAACAATAATTCACTATTAACAAAATTATGCATGTGATATGGTGTTTGTGTGATGTTACACATAAACATTCTGCACCGAGAATGAGTCCATAGGAAAACATTTTAAAAGATAGGCATTTATTTATTAGTCGTATTAGACTCAAAATGATTTTACTTTATGGTGAATTATTTTTGATTAACATGTGATGTTTTCTGGCAGATGCGATAATTCACTCTGGCTGCCCCAATTAAAACATTGCAATCTGCCCGCCAACACCCCATGTTGATTCACTGTAAAGTAAAATTATTTCTTAATCAAAATTACATGTAAGGTCCTTCACTTGACATCAAGAACCACAAAAGATCTGATTTTTTATTTTTTTGTTCTTCTGTGTCAACAAATTTTCAGTAACTGGACGGAGCCACCCCTTCCTGAGTATATACCTATTTATTAGCACTATGGGGAACTAAAGGTCCATGGCATGCATAAGAACTTATCCCAGTCCCAGTGAAGATCAAACCCAGGACTTCTTGATACAGAGTTTGACACACTACCACTAGGCCAAGAGGTTCTCATATCTTAGCTGAATAAAGAGCAAATGCGGCGTATTTTGAGAAAACTGGATTTTCACATATGCGTTAACAAAGACTCAGATCAGCTGTGCAGTAACTGCACAGCTGATCAGCACCTTTGTTTTCGCTACTCGGATAGTATAAGTCCTCTTCTTCTTCAATCCAAAATTTCAAGCTTGTAGCCATCTTCTCTGGCTGCACAGGCCAATTTGTGTTAGACCTGGTCGTAAACCCAAATTGTTGATTTCCTCATGCGAAGGCTCATATACAGTGTCATTGAATAAAACAAGATTCTGAAGTACCTGACACCCATGGTGAAGATCCTAGTATGTTGAGAATTTTTGATAGCGTTAGACAACATGGCGTCCTCATTGTTGATATGACCATCCGAGATGAGGAATACATTCTGTATGGAGCTCTCATGGCAAAGGAGGTAAAATGTGTGCATTGGTCGTATAACCTCGGTATTGCCCATCATAGCTGACAGGGACTGAAGTTTATGAAGATACACAATGGTTCATCATGATACAGTTTTGCTATCGGGCAACAAGAAATTTAAATGCGCACATGAGATGCAACTTGGCATGCAGATAAGCTAAATCTGAGCCGTGTATGAATTAAACTTGCTTGCAATTTACTTACGTAAAGTTAAGAAATGTTCATGAAAACATATTTTTGCCAATATTCGGGAACTTATTGAATCACAAGTCTCAAGTTCTCCTTGATACTACAAATATTAAAGACTGTATACTTATTCTCTCATTTAAAATCAAAGAATCTGTCAATAATTCAAAAATATAAAACTTCCAAAATAAATGACCAACTATCTTCTGAATTACAGTATTGAAATTTGTTGGTTGCGACAAGGACACTCTATCGAGAGGACGACACACTCTGATTATTTTGCCCTTTATCTACTGTGACATGATTTTGGACCGAAACGACCCGTTGCCCCGCGTGATCTGGCAAACGAGCGGTAGCTTCAAAATTAGAATTAACTGAATGGAATTATCTTCTCTGAGCCAGTAGGTAGAACCTTTTAACAATTAAATCCATTTACCAGATTAAAGGCCTTTTAATTATCTTTCATCTGACCTATTTATCTTTCCCCTAATTATCACATTACAGGTAATTTTAGTGGTTTTCTTTACCCTTATTTTGTTTCTATTTTTGACCTTAAAATGGCGTCATGGCGACCAAATTTCACACAGTCGTCATAAATCGGAACCGATTACTTAGATATAAGCTGTGTGCTATTAGTATGTATAATATTTATGAAAAGCAGATACATCAAAGTTTCTGAAATTTTATATAAGAGTTTGATATTTTGAAATGTGTAGTAGTAAACTTATTAGAAATTACAAAGTCCGCGTGACAAAATGGCGGACCGTTTTAAGAAAACGAAAATCAACGGTGGCGCTTTTGGAACACTTTACAGTTTTATTTGAGCTTTCTACCCATAATTATTTTGTTTACTTTGTATGTTAAAGACAAATCTTTATGTTAACATATGCAAAACCTAAGTTCAAGCTATACTGTCAGTTTGTCAGGACGATTTTTTCCGGGAAATTTACGGCTCATAAATTTGTTTTAGGGGTTTCTTTTTCCTACGTTTTTTCTTAAATTGAAAGGTTTTCGATTAAAAATTGGTTCTAAAACTGTCTGTTATGATGATGGTAGACTTTGTGCACTTAATTTTCTTTATTTATCGATTTGAATGCAACCAATCTTTGGAGTTATTTAATAAAAACTCGAACAGGTATGATTTATCTTATTTCAAAATGGCGACAATATCAACTGCCGCGGCTTAGCGGACAGGTAAAAGTGGCATAGTACATAGTCAATATTTCATGAGCGATTTCCATTGAGTGTGTCGTCCTCTCGATAGAGTGTCCTTGGTTGCGAGTAAAATATGGCTACCTTGATAAACTCAGAAGCCTTCTTTAAGTTACTGGAACTCTTTGGGACACAAGCTGGGAATAGTTCTTTGAAAGCTACAAGAAAACAAGACAAGAGTATAAATGGCAAAAAATGATGCCATGAAATTGCATGAAAACATTATTATTTCGAAGAAACCATCAGTAAAGAAAGCAAACAGAAAAGAAACTGGTCAATGAGAGACTGTGGACCAAGACTAGACCGCTTGCAAGTATGCCTTCAACTTTTTGATGCATTTCGGAATTATTTTGCATCAATAAGCTTCTCATATTTTTAACACCAGAGGACCAATGGTCCTGTAAACGCTCACCTGAGATCTGCTACATATGCAAATAAACATGTTTAAATATTATGGTATTTAGCCCCAGTGCAGGGGCAGATGAAGCCCTTGGGCCATTTGTTTTCAGAATAGGCAATATTCTGTCCATTTGCCAATTTCTATTTTATTTATTCCCTTCAAATGACATGTTAACAGTTTTCCCCATTCTAATACATTGGCAACCTATGTTGACCTTGTAGTCAAATAGATCAAGGTCTCCAAAGGGTCATGATTTATATACACATTGTAGTACTTTAGCCATAAGTGCTTCATGCCAAGTTTCTTTGAAATCGATCCACCGGTTCCGGAGAAGAAGATTTTTGAAGGGTTTTTACCATATATGGGCATGGCGGCCATCTTGGTCATGTGACCTGGATTATTTACATATACATTGGTTACCCCATCCTATAGATGCTTCACATAAAATTTGGCTTTGATTGGCCAAGTGGTTTCAGAGGAGAAGATGTTTGAATATTTTGGAAATATACATGCATACTGCCCCAGGGTGGGGGCATATGAGCTCCTGGGGACCAATCTTTTTCAGAATCATTAATATTCAGTCCTACTGTGCATTTCCTGCAAGACTTTCACTTTAAATGACATTTCAAAAGTTTTCCCCATTCAAATGCATTGGCGACCTATGTTGACCTTGCCGTAAAAAAGGTCAAGGTCATCCTAAGGTCATTATTTATATATACATTGTGGACCTTGAGTCACTAGTGCTACATGCCAAGTTTCAAGATCCTAGGCCTTTGGGTTCTGGAGAAGAAGATTTTTATAAGGTTTTTACCATATATGGGCATGGCGGCCATCTTGGTCATGTGACCTGAACTATTTATATACACATTGATTCCCCCTTCCTATAGATGCTTCATATAAAATTTGGCTTTGATTGGCCAAGCGGTTTCAGAGGAGAAGATGTTTGAATATTTTGGAAATATACATGTATATTGCCCCGGGGTGGGGGCACATTAGCCCCTGGGGTCCAATTTTTTTCAGAATCATAAATAGTCAGTCCTTCTGCCCATTTCCTGCAAGACATTCACTTTAAATGACATTTTAAAAGTTTTCCCCATTCAAATGCATTGGCGACCTATGTTGACCTTGCTGTAAAATAGGTCAAGGTCATCCTAAGGTCATTATTTATATACACATTGTGGACCTTAAGTCACTTATGCTACATGCCAAGTTTCAAGATCCTAGGCCTTTGGGTTCTGGAGAAGAAGATTTTTAAAGGATTTTACCATATATGAGCATGGCGGCCATCTTGGTCATGTGACCTGGATTATTTATATACACATTGGTTCCCCCTTCCTATAGATGCTTCACATAAAATTTGGCTTTGATTGGCCAAGCGGTTTCAGAGAAGAAGATCTTTGAAAATGGTGGACGACGACGACGACGGACGACGGACGACGGACGGACGCCGGATCATGGCCATCCTATAAGCTCACCTGTGAGCCTACGGCTCAGGTGAGCTAAAAAGCTATACTATACAGTAACCTTGCATCATGAAAACATGTCCGTATAATGTTTACTCCCTTGAACCCCACTTTTATATAGTAAAACTGGGGTATGCAAGGGTATACCTATTTTTCTTATTTTTGCTCCAAAACATAGATTGTGGGTACTCGTTAGAACCGCCTCGGCGAGGCGGTTCTAACGTGTACCCACAATCTATGTTTTGAGCAAAAATAAGAAAACTATCGAAAATTTTCTACTGAAAATTTTCATTTTTTACAACTTTAGAAATCACTGTATATTGCATGGGCATGTTTTCGTAATGATCAAGAGTAAGTCCGAGTTCATTTTATCAAGGCAATGCCTACTCTTTTTTGACAACATACCTGTACCAAACACCACCACGTTGAAGTTCCACTGTTGTGGCAGATGTTGTAGCGTGAGTAGTAGAACCTTCTTGGCATCTCTTAGATTGTCTCCCTTCATAGAGTTAGACAGGTCGAGGAGAAATACAACCTCAACGTTATCATCTTCACAGGCTTCAAACTCGGGGTAGAATGATAACATACAAGCCTGAAAACATTTTATAAGGTCAGCATCATTTACATCTAAACAAAAAATTTCATTGAATGTTCAATTATCTCACTTCATTGAGTAAGAAAGGTCGATGAGAAATACAACCTCAACTGTATCATCCTCACAGGCTTCAAACTCGGGGTAGAATGACAGCATACAAGCCTAAAAGCATTTTAAATGGTCAACATTACATGTATTTACATCTAAACATAAAATTTCATTTAATGTTCAATTGATCATCTCCCATCATGGAGTAAGAAAGGAGTTCGAAAGATCTACGAGAAATACCTCGGCGTTGCCATCTTCACACGCTTCATACTCGCGGTAGAATGATAACATACAAGCCTAAAAACATTTTAAATACATTAAAATTCAACCTCCAACTATATTCATTAAATATGAATTATCTACCTTCACAAAGTCCAAAAGGTCAAAGAAAGAAAATGGCCACCACATTCTCATGCTTCAAACTTGGGGTAAAATAATAACATACAGGCATAAAAATATCATTTGTTTGTTTATATTGATGCTTTACATCTACGGTCAACAGCTATGGTCAATTATCTCAGCCACCCTGTTTATGAGCAAGCCTCCTAGAGGCTGGTTATCAGTAGTAAGTGCTAGTTTCTTTCATCACTAACTGATGTGAGGAGCCATCGCGGATCAGCTTAATTATGACCAACACACTACCGATCAAACTTCCATGCCCAATCATAGCTAAAAGAGACATTTGTTTCTTTTTCCCATTACCCAGTTGGTTACAACAAGGTTTTGTATAGAATACTGATAATTGCTGCAAACTGTTGGTCATTTTATTCTTTTTGCAATATATCTATACATTTTTACTTTCGTTATTACACAGACTGGAAAGCTAACACAAAAATTATCTTGGACCCATACAATAATGTTGTAAAGAAATAGTGGTGTACCCTTATTAAGATCATACACAACTATCACATGTATCAGGAAAACATGTCCGTGAAATGTATACCCCCTTAAACCCCACTTTTATATAGCAAAACTGGGGTATGCAGGGATATACCTATTTTTCTTATTTTTGCTCCAAAACATAGATTGTGAGTACTCGTTAGAACCGCCTCACCGAGGCGGTTCCGCCTCACCGAGGCGGTTCTAACGTGTACCCTTAATCTATGTTTTGAGCAAAAATAAGAAAAATATCAAATTTTTTCTACTGAAAATTTTCATTTTTTACTACTTTAAAAATTTCTGTATATTGCATGGGCGTGTTTTCGTAATGTATGCCTATACTACCTGATGGTCAAGGTCATCTGTTTTCTTCTCCACCCACATTCTAGGTACATGTATCTCTGCTAGACCAACTAGGAGTTGGAAACCATCTTCTATCGACTGACCATCTACCAATTCAACCGTGGCTTTGGTCAAGGTTTTCTGGAAAGCATTTTTGAACATCTGAATAAACAGAACTACTATGAAAGCATTCACTGGAGTACAGACGTTATATTAAGAATAGTGAAGGGTCTTCTTTCCCATGATAAACACATCAATTTTGTTGATTTTTTTAAATGTAATTCTTTCTTGTTTTAAAATTTTTGCAATCTTATTCTTTCAGTGAAAAATTTTATTTTGATTCTGCAGGCAAGACAATTATAAAATGTTTAACCTTCATTCTAATTTTGTGTGTTGGACAGTCTATGGATCTGATGTCAAACGGCATCTCTAAGGCAACCTGTACAGTGGTCTCCTCTTGTTAGTCTTGAAATGTGTTGTTGTCATTTTTGACCAGGCTCAACACAAACCAGTCTGTACACTCACAGTAACAGGCCAAACACTTCGAATTTCAGACTTAAGATGAAGAGAGATTTACTATCCTTGAAGTGAAAACAAACAGACACTGATCAGCTGTGTAGTAATCACTCAGCTGATCTGCCTCTTTCTTTTCGCATATTTAAAGTTGATTTTCTTACATCGTGGCACTACTACCTCACCTTCATTCTAATTTTGTGTGTTGGACAGTCTATAGATCTGATATCAAAGGGCATCTCTATGGCAACCTGTACAGTGGTCTCCCCTTGGTGCACCTGTACTGTGTCTGTGTCATGCTGTAGGAAGAGAATTTTTTGAAAAACATCATTGAGATATTGTTTAATTGAATACAGATTTTAACCAGGGCCCAGTTGTTCAAAAATAACGACGTCGTTAGTTCACGTTTCGTTAAAATTTCAAACATTAATATTACAAATACACTGTCATTTTTTGTTGAAAAAATGTGAGAATCCTTTGCACTACAAAGTGCACTGCAAAGGATTCTCACATTTTTTCAACAAAAAATAACAGTGTATTTGTTAACAGTGTATTTGTTACTTTAGCTGATATTTGCTTAACAAATTTATGTCTTAACGATATCGTTAAGCTAACAATGCTTTGAACAACTGGGTCCAGATGTTATATACATTGTATCAGTAGTTTGTAGAGTAAATGTTAGTTGACCTGATTATTATGCAGGCTGTCAACCAAGTCTTCTAAAAATATAGGAGTTTATATAGGATTTTTTTCTAAGAAATATAGGAGGTTTTGGCTCATTTTGAGGAAAAATATAGGAGTTTTCTCGTGAAAATCGCTTCATTCTATGCTCTTATACTAACAATCCTTACCTTCACACTCACTTTTTCCACATTAATTAATGTCTTAAATATCTAGATAAAGTAACCATTCAGTTCCACATCATCACAATCCAGACAGGTGACCATTCATGAGATGATGGTGTGCTGAAGCATTATGCAAGATGGTGATACTACACAGGCCCATTAGCTGACTCTCAGAATACAAAGGCATTCTGTTGGCATGCAAACAAAGGCTTTTTCATTGAAAAATATATATACAGAGAATAAAGTGAAGATTAAGGTCACCTTTTTCTACTTCTAAACTTAGACCTACTTTTATTTTTCACTAAAAGTAACAAATATGAAAAAAATTCATAGTGAGAGGGTGAGTTATCATATTCTTTCTCAAAGGTAAAATAAATCTACAACTCTGAATCTTTGGGGAAATTCCTAAGTCTATAATATAGAAAAGAATGTTTATTAATACATGTACCGTATGTAATAATCCTTCGAAATCAGGCAGGGGTCTGGGGGCCGCCTAGGCCCCCTGAAGCTCTAGGGTACATACCTTTGTCTCACGTGATCTCAGCCTTTCCTGGGATCTATTGTACACTGTACAGTTGCATTAATTTACAACAAAATTAAGGCATAGGAAGAAAGAAAATAGATTAAAAAAAGATACAATATAAAAAACATGACAACTTTGATGGAAACTAGGATATATAATTCATTAATTGTTATGAAAATGGGACATGCTTTGGACTTCAAAGTAACCCTGACTAAGGGGTAACATAATGACCATTTATGCACTATATAATATACAGTATGAATACGATTTTATTTAAAAAATAAAGAATGAAGAATAAATAGGCAGTTTCAGAGCACTACTATTTGCTATATATATGATCATTCATCGACAACAAATTTTCCTGAAAATATAGGAAATATTTTAAAAATATAGGAGATATTATAGGAATATAGGAGGTGCTTAAAAATATAGGATTTGGACCCAAAATATAGGAGTTTAATAGGAATATAGGAATTGGTTGACAGCCTGATTATGTCTTCCTGCTAAACAACTAAGGTCAAATGGAGATGGGAACTTGGTTTAAAATCTCTTCCGAAAGACTAGAGAACTTCAAGCCTAGAATTGAGCCCATGACCCCTGGTTTATATGGCAAGTGACTTAACCACTATGACAAGGGGAGTAAATGCTTAAGGTCACTAACAGGTTTAAACTTAGGGACTCTTGATTTGCAATAACTAACCCGAGTCTTCTCTGGCTGCAAACCCATAAAGGGTCTGACATAATAGCCGCCAGTCAAAAATAATTGAAGGCTATCTAAAATGTCAGAGCAGTCTCAGATTATGCAATAACATACACTACCATTTGGCCATCGCTTTAATAACATCTAAAAAGGTAGCGTTACACAACCTAAAATAAGTCTATACTTCAAAGAAAATCATATTCTTATAAGGATACACACATTACGAAAGAGGCAACCATTTCAATGACTTCTGGTTCCACCCGCTATTAAACTAAAGCTGGTAAATGGGACAATGCCTGTCATATGGACACTACAATAAACACCCATCAGGAAAACATGTCCATGAAATGTATATCCCCTCATACCCCACTTTTAGCAAAACTGGGGTTTACAAGGGTAAGCCTATTTTTATTTTTGCTCCAAAACATACATTGTGGGTACTCATTAGAACCGCCTCAGCGAGGCGGTTCTAATGTGTACCCACAATCTATGTTTTGAGCAAAATTAAGAAAAATACACCTGGACCTCGATAAGACACGCTTCGTTAAAGCACGAATTCGCTTAAGGCACGGATTTGCCTTGGATCCCAAATTTTCCCTTATGCACCAGTCATTTGTAACCACTGCCTCCCCACCTACGGGGATGGGCGGGGACAGCAACTTTTTACAAAATAAAGCCCTGCTATAACCCCCGCACTATGGGGACATATGGGAGGTAAAAACACTGCTCTTTTTCCCCCACCCCACGGAGACAGGTAAAATTTTTGATTGTAGATGTCAAATATTTCAACAACAAAAACCATTTACCTCTTTTAAGTAAATACAATGCCCTGCAACAGATCTTTGTGCAGTACATCATTTTGTTAAAATTCAGTTGAAGTCTTATACATGTAAACTGTCCGCATTGATTAAATACACTCAGTGGCCATAAGCGAGTTCCCAAAGTGAAAAAACGCAAGATTTTCAGTCATTTTTTGTCAACATAATATAATGTATTACTTGAACTCTATCATATTACATACATTCATGTAGGGAAAACATTTCCAAGCAATCTTAAAATATTTGTATTATTCTTGATGCAAATGGAGTTTGTTGCTAAGCAATTTTAGAACACCACATAAAATTGTGCATCAGGCTGCTGTTTGTGGTTGCCATGGTAACAGTGTGGTGAGATGAAAGGTAAGATATTAGGCGCTAATCTAAAAGTGACCTAAAGGTCTTAAAATAATGAAGTTTTAAATGGCACTAGTTATATGCCACAGAAATTCCGAGAACATCTACACTCCCATTGACTCCCATATTAATTTTGTCTTTTTTGCTTAACAAAAACAAACCTTCAAGTTTAAAAGGCTGTAGTTTCTTTTTCATGTGTTCAAACTTGTCCATACATAAATTTGTGCAAAGGTAAATACATAGTCCTTACTTTCAGTGGTAAATCAACCAGGTGTTAACATGTATGTTGCCATGGCAACAATTTTAGATGAACGGGTATCCATTTTTCAGTCACTTTTTTAAATTGCCTTGCAACCAGCCAAGAATTTAAGATCAAAGTTATGATCAACAAAACATTTTCTTTCTTTTTTTTATTTTAGAAACTTTACTAACATAACAAGACAAGAATTGTTGTGCAATAGAATTAAAATTCACATTTCAGTCCCCCAAATTCACTTTAAAAACTTGCATTTTTTTCACTTTGGTAGCTCATTTATGGCCACTGAGTGTACATCGATTCAAGGAGGGAATAAGTTCTCACTAGGATTTTGAGAACGGGATTCTAAGAATCCTTCACTGGAAAAAAGTTGGAGTCAGAAATGAAAACTAGAGTTTCACCAAGAAAACTTGGAGTTTTACCCTTAATAATATATTTCAAAAACATTTTTCTGGACTATTGCTCATGTCCAAGATTTGTTTTTTACAAAAGCCAGTACTTTTTTTTTTCCAGACGTAACAAAATTGCAGAGATTCTATCAACTTTTATACTGAAGTAGAAGCAGCCAAAATTTATAAATAAGTGTTTTTTATCACACATGAAGGCAATTAAGACCAATATCGATGACAGGAGACTGCTCAATATTCATTACAAAGAAAAATGCTAGTGTTTTAAAGGGACCGATGTAATGTCATTAGTTTTCGTAGCCGTAGGAAGGTGTGTTTTTTCTCTTCTTTTCTGCCAATTTCTCATTCAGAAGTTCTTAAAGACAATTGAAATTGTGGTTCATTCTCTCATTCAGAGAAGTTTTATGCAAATAGGAGTTGAAACATGTGCAATAAACGGAAAATCGCACCAGAAAACGATCTCTCTATTGTGTAAATTGCGAGGTAAATTGTTCCGTCTCTGTAGCGAATTTTCATACCAAAATTACGACGAGCGTATTTGTGTAGACTAATTTCACTACAGTGTCTTTAAATTATCGCTAACAATATATTTTTATAACATGTTTTCCTGTCATTCCTTTGAGTAGATAAGAACCTGACTATAAAACACAAATTTGTGATCCGTGAAAATTTACCTGTCAATCTCCATCAGCAAAACTTGTCAGCTTACTGCGCTCTGATTGGCTAAGGGCACAATTAGTTCACGCCTACTGCTTCCCCATGTCAGTGGCAGTTGTCGGTCACTAGCTTGATCTTTGAACAATGTCTAGCGGCTACGATGCCTTGATCTCTCAGCGGTAGCTAACTTTCTCACCTAATTTATGGAAAATTTTGGATGCGTCGCCAGAAACAAACATGGCGTAAGCGAGAATTTTAGGCGTGCAAAAGCAAAACACGCGTAAAATACGCCCTGATTGGAGTTAATGGGAATTTTTGTCAAAAATATTGGAAGCAGTTTCTCACTTTTGTTTTGCATCGAAGCCACCATCTTCCTTGAAATCTCCATGGGAGATTTCGTCGTTACTGCTCTGCTAAAAGCCGGCCATTGCTTCGGTAAAACACTCGTAAAACACCGCTATTTCTCCGGCCCATTCCACGGCTATCGCCCCGCTATTTTGGCGCCAAATTACTATCCCAGCACTTACACGGCCCTGCCGGGACACTCAACAGGTAACTACCCCGCTCATTAGCCCGGCCATTCCCCGGCTATCCCCGTAGGTGGGGGGGCAGTGGTTACAAATGACTGGTGCATTACCTTTCATTTTCGCGATCATAAAAGAGAGAATGAAAAATTTTAACAAGGTGAGAAAAAAAATGTTAACACGGTATTTTTCATTACAAGACTTGATACCTGTGGAAATTAGCAGCAATCAAAACATGTTCACACTTTCATAGTCAATGATTAACTTCCTAGGCGTAAACAAACAAAGATCGATTGACACTTCTTAATCCCAAAACACGTGTGAAATACACCCTGTCCTAGTTAAAGTTCAAACATCAAGTACATTGCTGAAACTTTACTGAGCTGTGTCACAAAAAAGTTGAAGCATTCAAAGGAAAACATAGTGTAAGGCTACTGTGCAGCTATGCATCTCTTGTGAAGCTGAGCATCTATTTTAATTGGTAAAATCTCATCTATTCATAGTGATTGAAATACAAAGACTGCACAGTCTGATCTGTGATTGCCATTTTCGGAAAGCTCAACAGACGTTTTTTCGTGACATGGCTCATCTGCCTGGTCGGCCCAATTTTCGGAGAATGAAATCAGCGGCCTAGATAATCAATGTATTCATACTTGGACATACAATGTAACTGTCCATAATTTTATTTCTGTTTAAAGTTTCTGAATAAAGAACCTTCTCCATCTCATTATAATAAATCAACAATGGAAATGATCACTTGCTATTGAGTAAAAGTTTTTACTGTAAACAGACAAATTAAAGATGATTAGCATTATCGTCTTTCACATGAAAAAACTGCAAACCGAAGGTTGCACATCAGTAATTATTTGAGTGGTTATATCGGCTAATTTACAGGTAAAGTGAAAGTAGGATGTTGTCTAAGCGCAGATTATTAGTGTGGATGATATGAGAAATTCTGTGTCACTTTGCATTGTGAGAAAATGTGTCTATTTACAAATCAAAAAATGGAACTTTATAACAGTGCAAGGTATGTACTTTACCTTTCAGCATGTATATTTAATTTTCAATTAAAGGACACAAACATAAAGTGAAGTAAAATGGGATGAAATAGAAAGTAAAATTGACAATAGGCTTGCCAAAATTACTTGAAAACAAAAGCACCTAACTTTCACTTAGGGTTTTCTGAACTCCCATTATAACACGGTTCGTTTAGCTAACACGAAAAACCGATTGGATCCGGTCTTCCGTGTTATAAAGAGGTCCAGGTGTATCAAAAATTTTCCAATGAAATTTTCAATTTTTGCTTTTGAAAAAAATCTCTGTATATTGCATGGGCAAGTTTTCGTAATGTGCAGGAACTATACCTGTGTTATATCCTTCATGGCCGTATCTTTCTTCCAAGGGGCAACACTCCCAGGGAGCCTGAAACTGATTAACTCCCCTTCCACCTGCAGCTCAGCTACATAGGTAATCTTGATAAGAACTGAGGCCCCTGGCGGTAGGTTACCCACACTCACAGTAAATACATCCTGTCAAAAGAAGTCAGTTTCATCAGGAAACCATATCCATGAAATTTATACCCCCGTAAACCCCACTTTTACAGAAAACTGGGAATTACAGGGGTATACCAAATTTTCTTAATTTTGATCATACATACATTGTGGATACTCATTCACCGAGGCAGCTCTAACAATGTATGTTTTGAGCGAAAATATCTAAAAAAATCGATTTTTTTTTTTCGATGAAATTTTCAATTTTTGCTTCTAAAAAAATCTCTATATATTGGGCAAGTTTTCGTACTGCAATGATAGAAATGAGTTTTGATAACTCAGTCATCCAAACAATTATTGTATGTGAACATTATACTTGCTAGGAATGGTAGCTTTGTCAGCAACCAGACCAAGAAGAATGCAAGAGACTTTGGATGTATCTTTAACATCCAACACATTTGAGCCGCTACATGGGAAAACAAACAATCTGCATAGGCAAAAACAAAGGCGCAGATCAGCTTCGCAGTAACTGCGAAGCTGATCAGCACCTTTGTTTTCGCTACTCGGATAGTACAGTTCCTCTTCTACCTAAATCCGAAATTTCAAGATTCTAGCTCTTTTCTGTGGCTGTACAGGTTGGTTTGTGTCGGACCTGTTCAGAAACCACATTGTTGGTTTTCCCACGAGGCGGTTCATTTTTTAAAGGAGCTTTGGCCATAATAGGTAATTAACTGCAATTCAAAGAGAGCATTTTCACTCATCAGTGAATAAATGTGCATGCAGTCCAGAAAAACAGCCTTTAATAGCCTAGCTAAAGAAAACGGTTCAAATTGTTAAAACGGACAAATGGATTGGCAGACAGAACTTGAAAATCCAATATCGAGCCCTGGTATATGCAGATACGATAGAAACACTCAATTCAAAAACCAATAACTTGGTTGTTATATAGAAAACTGTGTTATAGTGAAGGGCATTATAATGAGGTTGATTGTTTTTTTTTCTTGTTTTTTGTTTTGTTTTTTTTTAAATATCTGCAATACTTACCGGGGTTTCCTCATCCTGATCCATGAGGTACGCCCCGTGCCCCTCACTGACCGCTTTCTTATACTCTTTATGTGCAGTCTCTTTCTCTTTCACCTCTCCGACAATGTGTTTGCCATTAATGAAGGCCTCAAACCCACACACGGCCGCCATGTCACCAAGGGGGAAGACATACTTGGCCTCTAGGGTTTCTGTACTGGTATTGTGGTACTCTTGTAAAACAACAACCTGGGCAAAGAGATAAACATGCTATAAATTCAGACAATTAAAAGCTTATGTAGGTTTTATTAGTGATACCTTTAAAATCCTGAAGCATCTAATTCATGAAAATAAATTAAAAATCAAGTTCTTATGAAGATTTCCAAGAGGCTGTTGGAGAGAGTTTGGAGATAATTTGGTAATGCTTCAAGTATTGACTTGTAGTGCAATGAATTGGATGATATATTAGAGAACTTCCGTTACTCACTACATTTACTATACTATCATTAACTATGTGAATAGATAATATTCTCGAGGTATTTATATTGACTATAGCAAGATTTCTCAAAATAAATTCCAAATTACCTCTGAGGCCATATCTAGCATCTTTGCTCTGATATGCACTCCTTTAAGGTCAATGGGCGCATCACCGGTGGCAACCAGGCCTGGCTTTACCTTTGTCATAGGATCAGTGATATTTTTCACATCTTTTAAATCTACAAAACATGCAGCATGTGACTATTTTAACATACAAATACCATATTAGTTATAATTAGTGCACAGTGCACTTTTCAAAATATCATAAAGTTAAGGTAACAACTATCATTCTTATAAGCACACACTACGAATGAAAACAACATATAGACTAATGAAATAACCATGTCGAAACTATCAATGGTGATGCCATATAAGAGTTTCAATCGTCGCGAAATATTGTTTGATCATTTAAGGATGCATTTTAATTTGATATTAATGTGTAAAATTGGTATGAAATACCAATATACTAGTCAAGCAGTATGCGCTTATGTGCATATTTTTCAGAAATGACCAGGGTGTGCGCTTATTGGCACATGCGAGCTAATTAGAATGAATACGGTAATATAAAAGTTTCTGAAAAAGTTATAGAACTTTAGATGAGTGCTGAGCCAAAAATGAGAAAAATGGCTATATATACATGTAAATGTAGGTGTCAAACTGCCTTCTATGGATGCAGAAAATATGCTGAACATTTGCTAAAACCTGCGTTTTTGAAAACAATAAAACTGTATTCAACAGTTAAAATATGAGCTGTGACGCTAGAAAACCGGTCTTCGGGGTTTCCGACCAGGTCTGACACAAACCAGCCTGTGCAGTCACAGAAGCAGGCTAGAAGCTTGAAGTTTCGGATTTAAGAAGAAGATAAATTGTACTATCTGTGTAGCGAAAACAAAGGTGCTGATCAGCTTCGCAGTTACTGCGAAGCTGATCTGCGCCTTTGTTTTCGCATAGGCAAAAATCTGTTTTTCTCATGACGCGGCTCATATTATTTGATGCACATTTCTAAGCAAGAAATTTGTCAAAAATTGATCTGCGCCTCTTTTATACCATATGCAAAAACCAGGTTTTCTCTAACACAGCTCATACTTTATGACTTATGAAACCAACCTATATCATGGCTGAGTGTGTCATCATCGTCTATTTCTGCCAATTCTAGATCATCTACGGCATCCAATTCCAGAACTGTATCGCTAGCTGTCTTAAACTCTATCAGGTATTGGATCCTCTGCTGCTCTGTCTTATACACAACATACTCATCGTTCTGTGAATAGACAGGCAGAAAATTGTGAATAACACTAAATACTGAGCCGCCACATGGGAAAACCAACAATCTGCATAGGCGAAAACAAAGTCGCAGATCAGCTTCGCAGTAACTGCGAAGCTGATAAGCGCCTGTGTTTTCACTACATGGATAGTACAATTCCTCTACTTTCTAAATCCAAAATTTCCAGGCTGTATCCATTTTCTGTGACTGTACAGCCCGGTTTATGTTGGACGTTATCGGAACCCAAATTGTTGGTTTTCTCACGCACATGCTCGAATCTTATCTATAAATCATTAGTTTTGTTTTTTTTACGCTATGAAACTTTGATGATTTCTATCAAAACTATTTCAGCCCAAAATGGCAAAAGTCAAATCATTATTATTAAGTATTGAAATTCAGATTTTAGCTTTCACTGGACGATGAAAAACAATAGGCTTCTCGGAGACATTAAAACAGCCTAATGTTTTTGCATCTTCCAGTGAAAGCTACAATCTGAATTTCAATACTTATATTTACATTTTATATTATCAATAAAGTATCAGATTTTTGATTGCACATATCATGGCTCATTTTCATGTTATTTGAAAAAATACAACTTAACGTAATTTTGGAACAGCAACAATGTCAAATTTTCGCCCTTAACGTCATGGCAATACGCGACCGATGTCAAGCCAACAAGAGTAAACAAACAAGAGTAAACGTCACTGGCCCATAGGTGTGGCCTCTAGATCACGTGACTTAATGTACTTCATTGGGAAAGGAAGAACATCAAGAGAGATACTTTCATCTAGAGCGATTGCAATGAAAATGTAAATATTAAATAATAACAAGCTTAAAGTGGACTTTCAGTTCTGACCTGCATTGGCCTTGACCCAATTCACCGTGGAAAACTTGCAGAGAAAGGGTCAAGGTCATATCTATAGTTCATCCAAACAGTAACCAGTTTTAGTATAACATCATAGAAAACAACATCACACCTTGAAATTGGAATGATTGATTGTCCGTGGCTTTGACCCCATGCACACTGTGATAACCTTGTGGAGCACAGGTCAAGGTCAAATATCTCATAAGCTGTATACAGGCAATTACTAAATTAATCATCATAAATAACAATTTTACCTTAAAATCAGAAGGTTCATTATCTGTGGCCTTGACCCCATGTACACTGTGATAACCTTGTGGGGCACAGGTCAAGGTCAAATCTCTTTCAGTAGTATCTAGACAGTTGCCAAGAGCAACCTCATTGATAAGCATCAGTCTGGTACCCTTGGTTTTACTGGCAGTTGAGTAAGCCACACTTGTCCTAAAGAAATATAGGCACAGACTGAGAAAGAATATCTTAAAATGAATATCTATGGTTTGAGGTTACATCACATCAAAATGTAGGCTCCAATATTCACCCACAAGAAGAACAGAAAAACACTTGATTTTAGTGTTTTGAAATAAAAAATATACCAGTTAGCTCCTTTGAAAGCAGTGAAACATTCAAAACTAGAAATGCGTGTTTGTAAAACACTATGCCCCCAACTGTATGCTTGCCCCTAAACTGGCAGCTTGTATGATTCATTTCATTCGAATGAAGTGAAATTTAATTTCCTGAGGAAGCTGTTCGGTTGCCTCTGTTTTGACCTTGATCCAGAGACAGAATGTAAGCTTTTAACATACAAGTTAGAAATGGAGTGAAAATTTCAAAATCGAGTAATTTTGTCAAAGTTTGACGGAAAGTCCTCAAAAGTTAATCAGGTGATCATCTTCTCAGCCCCAACCAGTATACCAAATATGAAGGCTCTAGCTTTAATACTTTTTGAGATATCTTGCACACAAGATTTTCAAATTTTGTTTTGAAAGGGGCATAACTCCAAACAGGGGCATAACTCGGACATGAAAAAAATATGGGTCAACTATTTTTTCATGAGAAATCTGTATATGAAATTTCAAAACCCTAACATTCACCTTTCAAAAGTTTCAAATTTCACCGAAAAGTGGAAAAATCAATCAAAATTTCAAAATTCCGTATTTTTGTCAAAATTTGACGGAAAGTTCTCAAAACTTAATCAGGTCATCTACTCCTCAGCCCCAATCAGTATACCAAATATGAAGGCTCTAGCTCAAATACTTTTTGAGATATCTTGCACACAAGATTTTAAAATTTTGTTTTCAAAGGGACATAACTCAGAAAAGGGGCATAACTCGGACATGAAAAAAAATACGGGTCAACTATTTTTTCATGAGGAATTCACACATGAAATTTCAAAACCCTACCATTCACCGTTCAAAAGTTAACGGACGCACACACACACAGACAGACAGACAGACAGACAGACAAGCCAAAAGCAATATGCCCTTCCAACTTTTTCAAAGTTGGGGGCATAATAAGAGAGTGGACAATGGCCATGCAAGTCTGTTTAACTGTTTCTTTGAAGTTTTAAGAGCCAATAAACAATATGATGTTTAGCTCATCATTAATTGAATACATTGCCAAGAATTCACCCATATTAGGTGCAGAATGAGGCAACTGCTCTGCTGTAGAGGAAAATGGCCAGATCAATTCCGCACCGCTTGTATGCCAAAGAGTTATATTTGTTATGTAGCGAACTTGCAAAGAATCTAATAACTGTGTTTGACATTCTATGTAATAAATGTGTTTGACATTCTATTACGTTCACTTACTTAGGATCACTAGCAAAGTAGATGCCACTCCCCAACATACCGGGGTCAGACCGCGTACCCCCGTGGTCATCAACAACCACCTTGGGCAGCATCAATCCTCTGCAACAAGAATTTAGAAACCATATAATCATTATTGAGCCGTGACGCAAGCAAACCAGGCCCCGAGGTTATAAAACTTTTTAAACTCAGTAGATAAATGTGCATTTACTAAGCCGTATGGATACATATTTCAATAAATACACCCACAGGACTGTGTTACACGCCTTAGTCTACGACCAAGATAAAGAAAATAAAAGGAATTTAAGAATGTAATGAGTTTCCGTGTCACCTTTGTATCTACCAGTCAACTTTATAAACCATTAGCTGAAAAACACAAGTGCCGTAAGTATTCCAACTGACTTCAAGTGGGAACATGGAAGAATTTGCAGATCATAGTGGATGCCGATTTTGTAAACTCGGCTTTGTTTCTTTTCATGAGAGCAAAACATGTGGAACTTACCGTCCAAGGACAGAGGATGTGGAAAGTCACATTCGTAACGATCTCGCGGACGCATACGGAACTCCATAAGAGCATGCATTAACATTCCACGTCGCATCAATAATCACGATTATAGGTTGGGTCCCCGTGATTTTATTAAATATGAGAAAATGAGGATCTTTCATACAGAAAACTATACATTCTTTTCAGTCTAGTTTCCAAGCTCAGATCTTAGATAACTGGTGTGATGCTACCTTACCTTGATAAAATTCCCACGAAATTCTCGACCTTTGAGGCGTGGTACAAAAACTGTTTGTTGTCTATGTCATGTGTAAAGTTAGTGTTCTCTACAGGTCTAGACACAGCATAGATGTTCTCAATCTCAAATGTGGACTCTCTAAAGCAATGGAAAAGCATAATCATGCTATGCCTTTGAAAGATGGAGCAAAGAAAACATAGCATACATAGACGATCTTACATGAGTGGCCATTTCATATAAAATTTATTAAACAAGCCTAGTGGTAATTTCATATGAAATTTATTAAACGAGCCTTCGGCGAGTTTAATAAATTTCATATAAAATGACAACGAGTGTAAAGATTCGTTTTATCATATGACTCTCAAAAAAGGATTTTATCGCTTTCAAAGTGGATATATTTTCAATGAAAATTTACATGGTTGTAATGGACGTCGTCAATGACATTACACATTCCCACAAAAGGTTTAATATACGAGTGGTCATAACACTTTTTATTACATGTCATTATCCACTGGAAAACAGCGACATCATATGATAAAAGAGATTTATGCATCATTTGCTATTTGTAAAGCCAAAATTATTTTTACTTCTTGAATCTCTTTCTTCATTATCTTTGTTTGAAAAAATATCCAAAACTTGCCCATGCAATATACAGAGATTTTTTTCAGCTGTAAAAATTGAAAATTTCATCAGAAAAATTTAGATATTTTTCTTATTTTTCCTCAAAACACAGATCGTGGGTACACGTTAGAACTACCTCTTGAGGCGGTTCTAACGAGTACCCACAATCTATGTTTTGGAGCAAAAATGAGAAAAATAGGTATACCCCTCCATACCCCAGTTTTGCTACATAAAAGTGCGGTTTAAGGGGGTATTCATTGCACGGACATGTTTTCCTGATGCATCACAGCCTATTTCTCATCATTTGTTTTTATAAATTCATGTAGTCAATTAACTTGCAAATATGCTAAATGGACAAGATAAACACAAAGCATTGTACAATAGAAAGATCACACATGATTTTCCATTCATTAACATTCACTAGGTCCCAAGGGCCAGAACCCTTGGTTTTAAACACACCGCAAAGGACCTTGGGAATGTTAATGAATTACAAAATCATGTTTGATCGCTATTATAATTTTGCAAAATCGAAAGAAATAATGACACACTATATTTTACAGCCTCATCACATTTTCATATGCCTAAAAGATTAAATATTTATGCTCGTTCTGAGCAGAGTTTGGCTACTCTTGTTTTGTGTGATGCCTGGTTAAGAGCATAAATAAAATCTGTGTATTAACAGCACATGCTCAGGTGAATCCCCTCAGTAATACACTGCTTTTGACTTCATTAATATATGCCTTTTAATATTGTGTGACAAGGGTATTTATGCAATAATTTCAAATAAAATCACACAGCTTTATTCTACAAGCATTTCTATTGACAGTCTTACTCTTCTCTCGACACCGCCACCAGAGAACTGAGACACTTATTCTTCAGTTTCTTATACAGTTCATCTGAGCCAGCAACATGTTCAATGGTACACCTCAGGGCCTTGTATTTAGACTGTGTACCAGATCTTATACTCCAATCAGTAGCTTCACTCACAGATACCATGTCTTTGATTAACTGAAATATGGTTAACATATTATTAAAATAATAAAGCAGAAAGTGGTCATCCTTGTTATACACCAGAACACCTCAGGGCCTTGTATTTAGACTGTGTACCAGATCTTACACTCCAATCAGTAGCTTCACTCACAGATACCATGTCTTTGATTAACTGAAATATGGTTAACAAGTTATCAAAATATGTTCAGCGGCAAAAGTTTAGTCAGTGAAAATACATGTAAAATCCTGTTGGGACTGGGAAATTTTACACATTTTCTTAGAACTACTTTCGCACACAATTGGCACATACTTCTAACGCACATTTGAATCTAACAAAACTCACATGATTACTGCACAACCATTTCATGACATGATTTGCTAACAGTTTCAAGCATGTCACATGCCAGTAAGAAAGTGGCTTTACACATGATTTACTCTTGATCAACTTGAAAATGACACTTTGTGAATACATTACGAAAACATGTCCGTGTAATGTATATCCCATTAAACCCCACCTTTATATAGAAAAAATGGGGTTTGCAGGGGTATATCTAATTTTCTAATTTTGGCTCCAAATCATAGATTGTGGGTACTCATTAGAACCGTCTCGCTGAGGCGGTTCTAACGTGTACCCACAATTTATGTTTTGAGCAAAAATAAGAAATATATCAAAATGTTTCAGCTGAAACTTTTCAATTTTTTAAGCTTGAAAAATCTGTTTATAGCATGGGCAAGTTTTCAACATGAAACCCTATTCTAACATTGCAAGGACAAATAATCTTATACTCATCTTAAAAAAGAAAACCTCACCTGACATAAGTCTTGTTTCCTTGACAACCAGCTTTTACTAGGGGAACTAACTCTATGTTGGTTATGGTGTGGTATGAGGGAGTAAAACTCTGATACCAATGATGTTGTATCTGTATTCTTGTCTAATGCTTCTTTTATCTGTTTCAATATGGCTTCTGCCTTCTCCACCTAGAATATGAAAGTGGAATATGTGAGTGTATTTAACAAAACATCACAAGAATAGTTGTAAGACACAAACAATGATAATAAATGAAAATTCCAGTAAAATCTCTTGGTTGATAACAACAGACAGAAAAGCTTGAGACACATATATTTATATGTATAGATTCAGGTAAGAGCCTGACAATGGACCAGGGTGCAAAATTATTAAACATGATTGGGTTAATCACAAAGCATGCAGATTGTCACTTTTAAGTTACTGCCTATAGTTGGCTCTGTATTATAACATTATAAACATCAAGAAAACATGTCCGTGAAATGTATACCCCGTCATACCCCACTTTTATATAGTAAAAGTGGAGTTTACAGGGATATATACCTATTTTTCTTGTTTTTCATCCAAAACATAGATTGTGGGTACTTGTTAGAACCGCCTCAGCGTACCCACAATCTATGTTTTAAGAAAAATTAAGAAAAATATTAAAAATTTTCTACTGAAAATTTTAATTTTTACAATTTAAGAAAACTGTATATTACACAGGCGTGTTTTCGTAATGTGTTCAGACAAAGCCGTATTAATATCCATTACGTTTAATTATTTTAATTCATAAAGTCAAAGACCAACCTGCTCCAATTTTATTGTGTTCACAGGTACAGTGATTATACTTTCCAGTTCCCCCATAGCCTCTCGCCAGATATGTTCTACCAGTTCACCAACAGGGGGAGACACTGTCTCAGCTTCTAGACCTAGCTCAGACATCATCTGATTTGGATATAAAACAAGTAATGCTGTTGTCTTATTCTAGATGACTGTATTATTGTCAATTAACTTGGATGACTCAAGTCTTCATAAAGGGTTAGGATCTTAACTTTGTCTCTTCTTTACTCTATGTACTTTTTAAGACAAATCATTTGACAAACTGTTGGGAATCCGGCTCATATTTTTTTTTTGATAACAAACTATCACATCAAGAAAACATGTGCGTGAAAAATATGCCCCCCCCCCCCTTAAACCCCACTTTTATATAGAACTAGAAAAAGTGCCTTGAGAGGCACGTATACCCCCGGCTGGTAGCTCCCTCCAACGCCCCAACCCCTCAGCCCACCACCCCAATCCAGACATGCTCACTGACAGTGACAAATTAAACCTCAATATTCCTGATGAAAGAGAGTACCCTCAACAAGTAAATCTTATAAATTTATATTTGCAAAAAACACTGTCTAAAACCATTTGGGGGGGGGGGGGGGGGGGGGTTGTAGTAGAATGACAGATCTATTTTAGAGCAGTATACAGAGCTGACTTGTATACTCAATCTAGGACTTGATCGCGGACATTGAGGGTCAGGTCCTCGGTCCTAGATGTAAAGTAGAAGGTCATTCTTCAATAATATTAAAAAAAAAATAAATAAATAAAAAATAAGATGTCCTAGATTTTGACCTCTAGCCCCACCCTCAGGGCACGAACCCTAGAGTCTAATGTCATTAGGAACAAGGCAAACCTTATAGAGTACCTTTGGTGCAAGTAAGAATCATTTCTAAACATAGTGGTAAAGAAAAGTAAAGAAATACATTTTTTAAAGAAGTTCTAGATTTTGACCTCTAGCCCCACCCCCCGCACATGGACCTTAGTGTCTGAACCTTACATGGTACCTATGGTCTAAGTATGAATGCTTTCTGATAAAACTTTGTGGATGTAAAGAAATCAGACTTACAGAAAATTTATCACGATATTTATCATATTATAAATAAGTCCTAGATTTTGACCTCTAGCCCCACCCCCTGGAGAAGGTACCGAGCATGGAGTATGAAAGCAAACCCTATAGGGTATCTATGAACTAAATAAGAATACATCCCTATGATTGTTTGTTAAGATATGGACTTATAGAAGAAACATTAAAATTGTAAACAGCATATTTTAAAGGTGACCTAGATTTTGACCTCCAGCCCTACCCCTGGGGATGGGCCCTGGGGTCCGAACTCATGGAAACAAAGCAAACCCTATAGGGTACCTATGGTCCAAATATGAATGGTTTCTGACCATTGGTTCATGAGATATACACCTCTAGAGAAACTTTAACCAAAACTTTGACGTAAATTCCACGAACGTTCCGGAATTACGAACGAAGAAACGAACTAACTAACTAACTAACATACGAACGGACGAACGGAAAAGCGAAAGCTATATACCCATCGGCATAAATGCCGGGGGTATAAAAACTGGAGTTTGCAGAGGTATACCTATTTTTCTTATTTTTGATCCAAAACATACGTTGTGGGTACTCATTAGAACGGCCTTGATGAGACCAGGCGGTTCTACTGTGTACCCACAATGAATGTTTTGAGCGAAAGTATTAAAAAGTCAATTTTTTTTGTCCAATGAAATTTTCATTTTTTATTCTAAAAAAAATCTCTGTATATTGAATGAGCAAGTTTTCATAATGAACAAGGTTAACAACTTCACTTGTTTGTAAACATACAATTCAATAATACCTAGGTTATAACATTTTTTAACTTTCAAAAAAGGCGGTAAAAGCAAGATTATTGGCAATCACCTTAACAAATATCTCTACGTTAAAAATAACATTATAATCATAAAATCATTATCATTATCGCCCACATAGCTCAGTCGGTAGTGCGTTTGGCTTCTGACTAGCTATGTACCTCTGCCGTGCAGGTTCGAATCCTAATTGCGTTGCCAGTAAAAAATATTGATTATTGAAAAAACTATCAATAGTTCCTGCATCGGTATGTACCAAGGGTTTGACGGTCACCTTCCGGGCGCGGTGGTTTCTCATTGTATTTCCCGACCGAACGTCGAGAACTGCCCTGGCTTTCCCCCCACCAGACAGTCGGCATCTAAGAAGCAGAATTGCTTAGCTAAGTAGAAATGCCTAGCTTAACGTCTATCTACAGTAAGTACATTGTAAGTAAGTTCAGTAAATTTACATGTACTACAATGCAAAAGATCACCCTACCTGTTGAAATTTATCGCTACCAATGTGGTGAGAGAAGAGATTGTGGACATGCTCCATGTAGTGAGGGGCTTGCAGTCTCTCATTGTATAGATGGGTATATACAGATAAAGCTTCTTCTGATGTAGAGCAGAATCTGTATTCCACAGTGCCTGGATCACCACGCTGAAAGCAGAAATTTTTACTGAAAAGCAAAACCTTTAACTTGATAATTTAGGTTTAAACAGAAACAAAAAGCGGACACTGTCTTCGTGAAAGCAGACCTGACTTGTCAAGTTGTCGAGAAGTTGTTCCTTAAAATCAAATATGCTTTACATCAAAACAACAGAAGATTCCTTTATGGGTTTCCATCAGGATAACATGTCCTTGTAATATATACCCCCTTATACCCAACTTTTATATAGCAAAACTGGGGTACACAGTGATATACCCATTTTTCTTATTTTTTGCTCCAAAACATAGACTGTGGGTACTCTTTAGAACCGCATCAGTGAGACGGTTTTAACATGTACCCACAATCTATGTTTTTAGCAAAAATAAGAAAAATATCAATGAACATTTTCAATTTTTACAACTTAGGAAAAATCTGTATATAACATGGGCTATGTTTTCGTTATGTTCTGGCTAGCTTCTAATGTCATTGTGCAGCATCTGCAGTTGGCACATTTTTAGATATTAAAGAACAATTTAGGGTCAAATCCATTTTATGCATATTCCATTTTCGCTTTTAAGAATTATTTTATTACGAAAACTTGCCCGTGAAATATACAAATTACAGCAGTAAAAATTGAAAACTTCATGTGACAAAATTTCATTTTTTTAATATTTTTGCTCAAAACGCTTGTTGTGGGTACACGTTAGAACTGCCTCGGCGAGGCGGTTCTAATGAGTACCCACAATCTAGCTATGTTTTGAAGCAAAAATAAGAACAATGTAATCCCCTGTATACCCCTGTTTTACTATATAAAAGTGGGGTTTAAGGAGGTATTCATTTTATGGACATGTTATCCTGATGACAATCTCAATCCATGCTTTTGATTAGGATAAGACTGGAATCTGATAAGTATATTCTACATTCATATTCAATGTTGCTTGGACTGATCTATAACAGTTAGCTGAAGGGTCACTTCAGGTGTCACTGTCAATGAGTGGAAAAAATGCAATTTTCTTTGAAAAAGGGTACAAACACATGTATGTTTGGAATTTATTTTACTGTCTTTTTCAAAAAAAGTGCACATAATTAAAAGATGCAACCATCCACTACCTCAACTGACTGAAGAGTACCAGAATGGGACATCACTCTAAACTTGTATGTGTTACTAGAGTTATCTTTCTTGTCCACCAGGTCAGCCACATGGACCTCCAGGACAGTGAAGACAGACAGTTGTCTGTTCTTGTCTTTCTTCTGTAATTATAAAACCATACATAATTCAAACTGTGATCCAATTCGGAAAATTAAAATGCTGAGAATCTTAAAGTAAATTAGACAAAAAATCTTGGATTGCTTGAGCTGCATCATGAGGGAAACAGATTTTGCCTATGCGAAAACAAAGGTGTGTGATCAGCTGTGCAGTAACTGTTAACTGATCAGCACCTTTCTTTTCACAACATAGATAGTACAATTACTCTTCTTCCTAAATCCAAAATTTCAAGCTTCTAGCCATATTCTGTAGGTGCACAGGCCAGTTTGTGTCAGACTTGTCAGAAACCCTTAAGTCCAGTTTTCTTACACCACGGCTCACTTGAAATTTACGCAGAAACTTAATCTCGTTGAAACAATGAAGTCAATATCAATGAAATATGGACACTAGCTTCCAACTGGCTATTTTGTAAAAGTTGTTTTGAAAGTTACCTTCACATATACTCCATATGGGGGGACTCAACAGATATTATAATAAGAAGGCTGGTTATGATAAGTCTGCAGTGTAATTACATAAATATAACAAATTGAGCCACATCATGAGAAAACTGGATTTTCGCCTATGTGAAAACAAAGAAGCAGATCAGCTGTGCAGTAATAGCACAGCTGATCAGCGCCTTTGTTTATGCTGCTCAGATAGTACAATTCCTCCTCTACATCTACCCTAAATTTCAAGAGTCTAACTTTCTTCTGAGACTGTACTGTTATGTATGACAGTTACTTGTTGAAAGATGTGCATTCAGTACTGGTAAACTTCCCAAGGGAGTATGCCCAGGAAAGTATGATGTTATACATATGATGTTTACTTGTTGTCCTTAGCAGTTATTTACTTTTAGTGTCCCAGATATTGGACATAAACAGGTTGTTTACTTCAGAATTTTCTAGAAATTTCAAATTGTTTTTTGACGGAAAAGTCCTGAAAAATCTGGAAGAATCAAAGATGTAGAATCTTCTAAAAAAATCTTTTTTATGTCAAAAGAATATTGTGGAATTTTCTGGAAGGATAATGGCCTCTCTAGAATATTCCAAAACATAAAATTTTGGTAAACAACTTGTTATTTTTAGTATATGATATCATAGAATTTGCTGGAAGAATCCTGAATGTTCCTCAGTCCTATATAAGGGCTACAAATTTTCATAAGGACAATCTTTGGGTACTGTTACTATTAAGAAGTCAAAATCTATCTTACTGGAATTTAAACTTATTCTTGGATTACTTTGTGATATTCGATTCTGGATTGGGACATAGTGCTATTTTGAAACAAACTTTAATTCTTGGGATCAGAAACTGATACAGACTTGTGTTAAAAAATTCTGAGGGACATTCAGACATTCTTTAAGGGAATTAACATCTTGAAAGGTATTGTATATTCATTTTTGTTTGATTGTTTATATGCTTTTGATTGTTTCACATGTAATTACTGGTTAAATCACTTCTAAATAGATTTGTTAAATTTTAACCTTTAGCATGCTGTAGGCGACTGCGGTCACCCGTGGAATACCTATCTGTGCCAACTAGAGGCGACTGTGGTCGACAAGAAAAACCGCTTTCAAATTTCCCGCACTTTTCGCCCACTGCCTACTTATGAATATTAATGAGCGATGCCCAGACAGTTGCGCATGAAAACAACATGGCTGCTTGTGGTTTTGGGACCGATTTGTCGGCCGATTTTGATCGGATTTTCGTTATTTTTGCATTAGAAATGCATTTTCAGCGCTTTTTTCGCTGGTAAATGGAAAATTGGGTGCATTTACACCCGAAATATGACATCGTAACGGTACGTATGATGAATTTTTACGCTAGAAATCGGCGTAACAAAGACTTCCGAAACCGAAAGTAGATTTGTTTACTGCGTTTGTTGAATTTATTCAGCTGTTTTTATGGCTCAAAAATTAAGAAAACACGGAAAAAAATTGGAAAAAACGTCAGTGGGCTGCCATATTGATTTCACTATATTGCTCAGCATGCTAAAGGTTAAACAAAGCTTGTTGCTGGCTAACCAACTTGTTGGTTTCCTTAATCTTCTAGTTACGCCTGGCACGTAACAGAATTGGGGGCTCGAGTCCGGGATTGAAATTTCTTGTGCACCAAATTTATTTAAAATTCTAAAGTATCTTCACTGTTTGCTGTTTAAATAGCTAAAGCCAGCAAAAAGCAACCATGTCATTCAAACTAAGTGACTTTATTGCTGCGCCTTCTCAGGAGCTGTTAGATAAGGCCAAAAAGAGTGACCTCTTAGACATAGCTGATCATTATGGGTTGTCAAATATCAAGACTTCCATGTTAAAACATGAAATTAAGAACATTTTGATTCAGTTTTTTGTTGACGAGGAAATTTTTGATTCCTCGGCTACTTCTCAGATTCTAGTCACTCAGACTGACTTGCAGTTGAGGGAACTAGAAATCAAAAGACAAATTGAGATGGAAAAACTAAAATTTGAGTATGAAGAAAGAATAAGGTTGGAAACTTTAGAACGGGATGAAAGAATAAGGGCAGAAAAGGCCGAAAGGGAAGAAAGAATAAGATTGGAAACTTTAGAACGGGAAGAAAGAATGCATAAACAAAAGTTAGAAATGGATAAACAAAAGTTAGAAATGGAAGAACGAGAGAAGGAAAAACAAAGAGAATTAGAACAAGAAAAAATTGAGTTAGAAAAAGAAAAATTAGAAAGAGAAGAAAGGCTTGAAATTGAAAAAGAAAAATTTAAATTTGAAATTGAAGAAAAAGAAAGAGAAAGGCAATTTCAGTTACGAATGAAGGAAATTGAACTTAATGACAAATCAAAATCAAAATCTTTGCCTTTGGCTACTAGTACAGTATTTGATGTCACAAAACACATTCGTCTCGTTCCTCCATTTCAAGAAAAAGAGGTTGACAAATACTTCTTACATTTTGAGAAGGTGGCAGAAAACTTGAAACGGCCAAGAGAGCACTGGACCTTGCTTTTGCAAAGTGTTGTAATTGGTAAAGCTCGAGAAATTTACACTCAGCTTTCTCTTGAGCAAAGCTCAGATTATGATACAGTAAAGGAATTTATTCTTAAGGCTTATGAGTTGGTCCCTGAGGCATACAGGCAGAAATTTAGAGACTGTAGAAAAGAACATGACCAGACTCATGTTGAGTTTGCTAGAACAAAAGAGCAACAATTTGATAGATGGTGTTCTTCAAAGAAAGTAGGTTCTGATCATGCAAAGCTAAGGCAGCTCATGCTTGTTGAAGAATTCAAACGGTGCATAAATTCTGATGTTAAGGCTTTCTTGAACGAAAGAGAAGTTGAAAACTTGGAAACAGCAGCACGTTTAGCTGATGACTATGCTTTGACTCATAAGGCTTCATTTGTCAACAAGCCATATCCTAGGAAACCATATAACCCTCAATCAAAGCAAATTACCCCTCAGTCAAAACCATATTCCCCTCAGTCCGGTCCCAAAGCCAATCCCAGTAATCCAACTGACAATTCCAGTCCAAAACCCAAATTTTCTAGTGAAAACAAAGGACAAAATCCCTTATCCCAGCCAATTTGTAATTATTATAAGAAAACTGGCCACATTATTTCTGAATGTTTGGCACTGAAACGAAAGAAAGAAAGAGAAAATCTAGATAGTGCTAAACCGACAGGCCTCACCTCTTTAAAGGCTAAACCACAGTCTTGTATCCAGGAAGAAAACCCTATACTGACCAGAACTTGTAAAGAGTCAGTCTCTGAGGATTCTATTATGGAGATTTATGAACCATTCTTATCAGATGGTTTTGTGTCACTTAACAGTGACTCTGCCCAGTCTACCCCTATCAAAATCCTACGAAATACCGGAGCTTCTCAATCCCTTATCTTGGCAGATACCTTGCCATTTTCCAAGAAGTCTTCTTCTGGGACAAGTGTCCTTATCCAGGGCGTAGAGTGTGGATTTGTTAATGTACCGCTCCATAATATCTATTTGTCCTCAGACTTAGTTAAAGGTCCCGTGGCTGTAGGTATTAGACCTTCCTTACCCTTTAAAGGTATTCATTTGCTGTTAGGCAATGATTTGGCAGGAGATAAGGTTGTGGTAAACCCACTTTTGACCAGCACACCATGTGTTGATCAACCGCCTGATCCCATTGAACAGGAAATTCCTGACCTTTACCCTTCTTGTGCTGTTACTAGGGCAATGGCTAAGAAAGCCAAATTAAATGATGGGATGCAGGACATAAATTTAACTGACACTTTGATAGGTCAGTCCTTTAATAAAGAGATTTCAACATCTCATTCCCCTAGTCAGTCTGATATTCAGACTGACCCTAGCAATCCAAGGTCGGGGTCAGAAAATGACCTTTCACCTTCCAACTCAAATGACCAAGGTCATGACCAGCTGTCAAGGTCACAGCTTTGTAAAGAACAACACAGTGATCCTGAGATCTCGCCTTTATTTGAAAGGGCTTTTAATGAAAATGAAATATCCCAGGTTCCTGTTTGCTATTATGTCAAAAATGGCATTTTGATGAGAAAATGGCGTCCTCCGGATGTCTCCGCAGAAGATGAGTGGACTGTTAACCACCAAATTGTGGTTCCTAGGGTTTATCGCCCTGAAATCTTAAACTTGGCTCATGAAACACCCATGTCAGGCCATTTAGGTGTAAATAAGACCTATCACAAGATCCTTAATCATTTCTACTGGCCAGGAATAAAATCTGATGTATCTCAACACTGCAAATCCTGCCACACTTGTCAGATGGTAGGAAAACCCAATCAGACTATTCCTAAAGCTCAGTTACAGCCCATTCCTGCCTTTGATGAACCTTTCAGCAGAGTGATTATTGATTGTGTAGGTCCCTTACCCAAAACAAAGAAAGGTTGTGAATATCTTCTGACCATAATGTGTGCTTCAACTCGCTTTCCTGAAGCTATCCCACTCAGAAATATCAAGGCTAAAACAATAGTTAATGCACTTGTGAAGTTCTTCACATTTGTAGGCCTCCCAAAATCTATCCAGTCAGATCAGGGCTCAAATTTTATGTCAGGAATTTTTCAGCAAGTTATGTACGAACTTGGAATTAAGCAATACAAGTCATCGGCTTACCACCCTGAAAGCCAAGGTGCCTTAGAAAGATTCCATCAAACTTTGAAAAACATGATCAGATCTTACTGCTTTGACACTGAAAAAGATTGGGATGAAGGCATACACTTGCTTCTATTTGCTGTAAGAGAATCTGTACAAGAGTCTCTGGGGTTCAGCCCATTTGAGCTTGTTTTTGGGCACACTGTACGTGGACCGTTAAAACTTCTAAAAGAGAAATTTCTCTCAGATGATGACAGTTCTTTGAACTTACTTCAGTATGTGTCTGATTTCAAAAACAGACTATCAAAGGCCTGTGATGCAGCTCGGTCCAATCTCAAATCTGCTCAAAGCAAAATGAAGATTCGTTATGATGAAAATGCTAAAGACAGAAATTTTGAACCTGGAGACAAGGTACTTGCTCTCTTGCCCGTTCCTGGCAGACCTTTACAAGCTAGATATTATGGCCCGTATACTGTTGATAAAAAGTTAAGTGACGTGAATTACATTGTTAACACTCCTGGGAGGCGCAAGCAAAAACAGCTATGTCACATTAATATGCTCAAGAAGTATATTGATAGGGATAGTTCTGTTATTTCATCAGTAAATATAGTTAATTCTGTCCCTCATGAACAAAATCAAATGGACTCTGAGGACTTCAACTTGGAGAAATCTGATCCCTCGTCATCGAAACTCCAGAATTCTGATATACTACAGAATCTTGATCAGAAACTGTCTCACCTTGATTCAGACAAAAGACTTGAACTGAAACAGTTAGTTCTCGAATATGAGCACTTATTTACGGACATTCCATCCAGAACTGACAAAATCTATCATGATGTTGACATTATTGAAGGATCAAAACCTGTAAAGCAACATCCTTACAGAATGAACCCTGTAAAACAGCAATATCTCAGGGAAGAAGTTCAATATTTGCTGGACAATGATTTCATTGAACCCAGCCAAAGTGAATGGAGTTCTCCTTGTATTCTTGTACCAAAGCCAGACGGGACATTTAGAATGTGCACAGACTATCGAAAAGTCAATTCTGTCACTAAAACAGACACTTTTCCCATCCCACGAATCGATGACTGCATTGATAATATTGGACATGCCAAGTATGTTACAAAGTTCGATCTGCTAAAGGGATTTTGGCAGATACCCCTCACGGACAGAGCAAAGGAGATCTCGGCATTTGTTACACCAGATGGACTGTACCAGTATAAAGTCATGCCATTTGGAATGAAGAACTCGCCTGCGACTTTTCAGCGGCTGGTCAACAGTTTGATTTCCAATCTGGATGGCTGTAAAGCCTATATCGACGACGCTATTATCTTCAGTGAGGAGTGGCAACAACACTTGCAGACAATCAGAACATTCTTTGACCGGCTAAGTGATGCTAAACTAACTGTGAACTTGGCAAAAAGTGAATTTTGCCATGCAAACTTGACATTTCTTGGACACATTGTAGGTCAAGGTCAGGTAAAACCTGTAGAAGCTAAAGTTGAGGCTATCTCGGATTTTCCTGTACCTACTAGCAAAAGACAACTGATGCGCTTTCTGGGTATGGCTGGATATTACAGGAAATTCTGCAACAACTTCTCGGCTATAGCTGAGCCTCTGACAAACTTGCTTGGTAAGAAGGCCAAGTATGTTTGGACGGATGACTGCCAGAAGTCATTTGATAAGCTCAAGGCCATACTTAGAAGTGCTCCGGTTCTCTTAGCACCAAGTTTTGACAAAGAGTTCAAGTTGGCTGTAGATGCCAGTGATGTTGGTGCAGGCAGTGTATTGTTGCAAGAAGATGACAATGGTGTTGACCATCCTGTTTGTTATTTTTCCAAAAAGTTTAACAAGCATCAGAGAAATTACTCTACCATAGAGAAAGAATGCCTATCTCTAATCCTTGCACTTCAGCACTTTGAAGTTTACTTAGCTTCTTCACATGCACCAATTGTTGTCTTCAGTGACCACAATCCACTGACTTTCATACATAAAATGAAAAACAAGAACCAGCGTTTACTCAGGTGGAGTCTCATGTTGCAAGAGCACAATCTTGACATCAGACATATCCGAGGAAGAGATAATATCATTCCAGACACCCTAAGCAGAGCTTAAGTGCCTCTACAATGCTGATGTCCAGCTTTGTGCTGTTGTATTTGATTAGTTTTGCACAAATTTTGCTAAACATATTGTATACAATTATCCAGTATTGCAAAAGAAAGCTTTATTTTATAAAACTTTCTTTTCTTTGAAGAGGGGAAGTGTTATGTATGACAGTTACTTGTTGAAAGATGTGCATTCAGTACTGGTAAACTTCCCAAGGGAGTATGCCCAGGAAAGTATGATGTTATACATATGATGTTTACTTGTTGTCCTTAGCAGTTATTTACTTTTAGTGTCCCAGATATTGGACATAAACAGGTTGTTTACTTCAGAATTTTCTAGAAATTTCAAATTGTTCTTTGACGGAAAAGTCCGGAAAAATCTGGAAGAATCAAAGATGTAGAATCTTCTAGAAAAATCTTTTTTTATGTCAAAAGAATATTGTGGAATTTTCTGGAAGGATAATGGCCTCTCTAGAATATTCCAAAACATAAAATTTTGGTAAACAACTTGTTATTTTTAGTATACGATATCATAGAATTTGCTGGAAGAATCCTGAATGTTCCTCAGTGCTATATAAGGGCTACAAATTTTCATAAGGACAATCTTTGGGTACTGTTACTATTAAGAAGTCAAAATCTATCTTACTGGAATTTAAACTTATTCTTGGATTACTTTGTGATATTCGATTCTGGATTGGGACATAGTGCTATTTTGAAACAAACTTTAATTCTTGGGATCAGAAACTGATACAGACTTGTGTTAAAAATTTCTGAGGGACATTCAGACATTCTTTAAGGGAATTAACATCTTGAAAGGTATTGTATATTCATTTTTGTTTGATTGTTTATATGCTTTTGATTGTTTCACATGTAATTACTGGTTAAATCACTTCTAAATAGATTTGTTAAATTTTAAACAAAGCTTGTTGCTGGCTAACCAACTTGTTGGTTTCCTTAATCTTCTAGTTACGCCTGGCACATAACAGTACAGACCGATTTGTGTTAGACCTGGTCGGAAACCCTGTAGACCCCTTTTCTCACGTTGTTGCCCAATTAACAAAATCTTTCTTACTTGAGCCTTGAAGACTGCAAACTTGGCAATCTGGAAGTCCTTAGAGAACTGTGGGCAGTTCTTGTCCTCTGGCCGCCATGCCTTGAAGTTGTTCAAGTTTATCATAGGCTTTATTTGTTTCTTCTTTTCCTTCTTCTGGTACTTTGAAGCTAGAAAATAACATGTCTTTCTAAGAAATTAAGCCGCCTCGTGGGAAAACCAACAATGTGGTTTCCAAACAGTCCTGACATAAACTGCCTGTACAAGCACAGAAAAGAGCTAGAAGCTTGAAATTTCGGATTTAGGTAGAAGAGGAATTGTACTATCCGAGTAGCTAAAACAAAGGTGCTGATCAGCTTCGCAGTTACTTCGCAGTTGGTTTTCCCATGGGGCAGCTCAATTGTTTTCATTTTAATATGGAGAATTATTTTGATTAATGTTAGATTTTGGAGGGGAGGCTGCAGGAATCAAAAATGATTTTTCCATTAGGTTAAATGTGGGGACAATAACATCATGTTAGAATTTAATTTAGTAGTCTTAACATTAAGCTTGCGTAGAGAGTACAGCATATTTTGTTTCAAATTTGTGTTACATGAAATGCTTACGGAAAGATAATTTTAACAACCAGAAATGTAGCATTTTTACAAAGTCAACAAATTATCTTTTACTTAACTTTACAAAATCAAATATTAACCCTTAATCAACTCGACCAACAGACATTGCATTATGAAAACTCACCCTTGCAATATATAGATTTTTTTTTCAGCTGTAAAAATTGAAAATTTCATTGGAAAAATTTTGATTTTTTAATATTATGGCTCAAAACATACATTGTGGATACATGTTAGAACTAGTACCCGAAATGTATGTTTTCTATCAAAAATAAGAAAAATACCAGTATACTCCTTCAAACCCCAGTTTTTCTATATAAATGTGGGGTATAAGGGGATATATATGACACGGAAATGTTATCCTGATGAAAGTGTCTACCTGATATTTTGCCAGTTCCAAGTTCTTGTGACTTTGTCTTTCCCACAAGCAGGTAATCATCTGTGTTGAGTAGTCTCCCTTCTTCCACACACCTCTCAATGTAGACCATTGATACAACAGGTATGCTGTATTTGGCGGCCATCTTGACTTTGTAAGAGATGTCAGCCTTTTCTGCATCATTGCAGACCACATGTGTACTCTGTCATACAAACATACATGTACATATACAACTTTAGAGCTTGTAAAAAAAAATTGTTTGTTAAATATCTATCATGCATATAAAATCTGAGATAAAATCTGTAACAGGTTGATTTATATAACTAGTTTACAAATGAGCCTGTGCGTGAGAAAACCAACAATTTGCATGGGCGAAAACAAAGACGCAGATCAGCGTCTTTGTTTTCGCTACACGGATAGTACATTTCCTCCTCTACTTATTCCCAAATTTTCAAGATTCTGGGTTTCTTCTGTGACTGTACAGGCTGGTTTGTGTTGGACCTGGTCGGAAACCCAAATTGTTGGTTTTGTCATGCACAGGCTCAAATAATAGAACACTTAAAGCATATGCTTCAGAAAGCAGAAGGATTGCAATATTCTTGTTGAGAAAACAAAGGTGATTAATATCAGCTGAGCACGAGTCAGTAGGTTTGCCATGAAGCTGACATACACCCTCATTTTTTGAATTCAATATAATATAAAAGCACTGAGCAGGTTTTTCTTTCTATATATACTGCAGCACCCTCTCGCGAGTCGCGAGGATTATGTGCAGGTGCTGCACAGCTGACAGGGTTCGCGCTAGGATATATTTTTCTTTCGCCATCACTTTCGCCATTTGAGATTTTTTTTCGCCATTTTCTTGAAGTTTGAGCCAAGTCTTGGCCATTTTTTCGCCAAGAGGACACATCTCACTCAGCTCCTTGCTCACTTAATCCCCCAAATATTTTGTTTGCCCTTTTTAACTTGGTCTCTCCAGTTCCCTAAAAATACATATTGCCCTTCTCACCCAAGTCCCATACATGCTACATGTACTAAGTTATATTTCAACAGTAGATCCAGGTAATGTAATTATGAATTTCCAACTGATTTGAAGGGCAGGTGTAGACTGAGATCCCTATACATATAGTTTGGGAAAATATGTTTTATAAAGCTTGTTCTTGTAATTGTAAACAAGGGGAACAACTACTAAAATTATTAGTTTATGCTTGTACAAAATCAAGAAACAAACTTTAAAGATAGTAGACAGATTGAAATATTAAAATTCATATACTTTAATAGAAAAAAAATAAATGACACTCTACAAAATCAAGAGTTAAAGCTGTAAAATAAATGCATGGTTAAAGTTGAGTTGCTGATTCTAAAAAGAATCTGTTTCATTTTTAAATGGTATATATTGACATTTCCCCCTCATCTGCACTCAAACATTATTGCAACACTAACACGCTGGTGACAGTCTACATCGTTACCGGACCACGTGCGCCAAGCGTGTTATGCAGTACACGCCTGAATACACAAGGTCAGAAATGACACCTGTCAAGTGAATGCTTTAGCAATACACTGCAACACTTGAATAAACACGGATAAAGAATAGGATTATCTCTATTGTAGGTGCGAATATACAGGTAATCAAATGATGGTTTTCAGTGGAAAACAATGGCTTTTTTGGCTGGACAAAGTGGCTCTATATATTCGCCATTTATTTTCGCCAAAGTCAAATTTTAGGAGCCAAAAAATAAAAATCTTCGCAAATGGCGACGATGGCGACCGCTAGCGCGAACCCTGAGCTGATCAGCACCTTTGTTTTCGCTACTCAGATAGTACAATTCTTTCAAGGTTTTCTGGTAATCAGGCACATACTATAATATAGACACCAATAACTAAATTACCTTCCCCTATCACTTAAGGATTATATGAGCCGTGACACGAGAAAACCGGTCTTCGGGGTTTCCGACCAGGTCCGACACAAACCGACCTGTATAATCATAGAAGAAAGTTAGAATCTTGAAATTTTGGATATAAGTAGGAGAGGAATTGTACTATCTGAGTAGCGAAAACAAAGATGCTGATCAGCTGTGCAGTTACTGCACAGCTGAACTGTGCCTTTGTTTTCGCATCTAGGCAAAACTCTGGTTTTCTCATGACGTGGCTCAAATCATGTTACACGTGATAATGATATCACTTTATAATATGACACAGTACAACACTTTAAAGTTACCTTCTTTGTGACAATGTAAGAGACCACACCCCCATTGTCTGTAATGCTCTTCCTCAGTTGTGCTTTCTCCTTAAACCTCACACTGGTGGTCAAGTCCAGGACTATCTGGCAGCCCGAGAACACTCCAGCCATTGTCAATGCTCTTCTCGATTTCTTTGCTGAAGCAAAACCGGTATATGTGAGGATGTCAACTTAACAGTTTATATATCACTACTGTCAGAATATGTACACTATACTAATCTTAGTCTAAATCTAATCAAATTGAAAATTAACTTTCAAAGCTTGAACACTCCTCCCTAACAAAACTGAACAAAAAAGGACAACTTTTTTTAGCTTTAAAACATCATAGACAGTTAGTCTATCATTCATTACAATGTATACCTGATCTATATTAAGATATGACAACGCAAGGCCAAACTACAAAATCTGTCCACCGGCATGTCAGCTGACTATTATCATTCCTTCCATGTCAGTGATTCAAATACATTTAAAACAAGTAGATATCTAATCAGTCATTGTAAGAAAATGATCATAACAAGGTTGACTTGCTTACCTTCAGTATTAAATCATTAAATGCCCTCTAGAAATTTAATTGTTTACTTCCCTAAACTGTAAGCTGGTTTCCCGCGTATCTGTCTAATTTCGGATGCACTTGTTCAGCGTACAGCGTAAAAATGTTCAGGGTCTTCTCGGTCTTACTAATAACGCTTTCGGGTCAACTTGTACCAGAGTCAACTCGTACCCAAGTCACCTCGTATCCGTTTTAGTCAACTCGTACCTATTTTTGGTCAACTCGTACAAACCGAGTCAACTGGAACCCATTTTGGTAAACTTGTACCCATTTTAGTGAACTCGTACCCAATTTGGCCAACGTACCCATTTTTGTCAACTCGTACCTTTGTGATAGATAGATAGATAGAGAGAGAGAGAGAGAGAGAGAGAGAGAGAGAGAGAGAGAGAGATAGACAGACAGACAGACAGACAGACAGATAGATAGATAGATAGATAGATAGATAGATAGATAGATAGATAGATAGATAGATAGATAAGACAGACAGACAGACAGACAGATAGATAGATAGATAGATAGATAGATAGATAGATAGATAGATAGACAGACAGACAGACAGACAGACAGACAGACAGACAGACAGACAGACAGACAGACAGACAGATAGATAGATAGATAGATAGATGGGAAGGAATGGGATGGGATAGGATATGATAGGCCGGAGGAGACGGGACTGGACGGGACGGTACGAACAGACACAGACAGACAGACAGACAGACATTTCGTGATCATTACCTACTTGTACCTTTTTACTATTATATGGTCTAATATTATAAAATTATTTGCATGTGTGATAGGCCAAATTTCTATTTGATGCGAGTATGCACGGCGAATATACTTACCGAATGACCATTACCGAAATACTTACCGAGCGAGATGCACCTAAATGTAGTCGAGAATATAATTACATCCTCAAGATGGCCACCAAATGCCTTATTACCAATATTTTACCATGCTTGACCTTCAAGTGGAAATTGGCAATTGATGCTTTGAGAATAAGTCAAGCAAAATGGGTACTATGGGCCCCAGTATGGGGTTTTATGAGTTCAATTCTATTATTCAGTCTTTGAAACTCCGTCGCCACCTTTCAACATTTGATGGAGCGCTGCATGGGAGAGGTGAATGATCGCGACTGCCTAATCTATGTAACCAGTTGATCGTGTGGCCCGGTAGCCCAGTGATAGAGTGCTCACACTATAATCGAGGAACCCTGGGTTCGATTCTCGGTCGTGCCAAGTTCTTTTTCCACGCCTGTGACATTTGGTTGGCTCAGTATAGGCCCATACTCGGACTGCGAGAAGAAAAAATGGAACTGTCTCGTCGGTTCGGGCACGGTCCCGAGCAGATACGGGTGGGAAGGGGGTTGTAACCAAACCCCACAACAGTGCCAACACCTCCGTTGCTCTCCGGTATTGTGTTCCTAGAGGACTTACGTCCGGAAGTGGAACGCTTGGAGTTTGGGTTGTAACCAGTCGACTAAGTGACTCGGGAGCCCGGGCTCGGGAGCTCAGGGTAGTGCTCGCAAGGCAATCGAGAGACCCGATACTCGAACTGACCGCATTCCGTTTCCGCCCCCGTGACACATATTTACAACTCATATTTTTATGTCAATTTTATAGATGGAGGGTGGGTGGTGGAAATATAGCGCGGGGAGTAAAACAGGATACTGAATTGCCAAATTGCTTCGGAATTGGCGATTGGTTCCGGGTTTTATACCTACGATGACCTCTAATTTTTAAGTATAAACAAGCGCGCCGTTTTTGACAGCTCAGGCGGCGAAGATGAATCACGAAACATTGATACCGATTTTCAAAAGCAATTGTTTGCGTTTATTTTGTAAAGACGAAAAGAAAACACAGGTTTATACAAATAACATAAAAATTTTAAGGTTGCTGGCTGACCAAGAAGGCTGAGGCTATCCGCACGACGTACTTTTTAAAGACGACACTGGCTATCCGCACGACGGTCGTGGCGATAACGCTGCTTATCGGCACGACCGTCGTGCGGATAAGCGGCGTTATCCGCACGACAGGGAAATCGATATCCAAACGTTAAAAAAAAATTTCAGAAGTGGATACATTTTAAGTTGATAAATATTATAGACTGGCTTCAAAACTGACACATGATATTACACATGCAGGAATTTGTCACTTTTTGATTAACAAAAGTGTTATTTTGCTGAAATTGGCTTACCAGAACAGAACAGAACAGAACAACACTTTATTGAAATAAATGTAAAGAAACAGTCCCAGGCTGTACGCAGACAGCATATGGGACGTTCAATATACATACCAAATACAGTGACGTCAAAGAGAAAAGATTTAAAGTATTTGAGATATGAGCCACGTCACATAGCATGCTCGGTTCCAGAGAGGGTTTGGCCATGTCTATCTCCGTCTGATCCGTGCAGTCACGGAAGCAATCATGGTTGGAATATAACCCGTCTTGTTAGTCGTTGATATGTAAGATTAAAACGAGTTTGCCGAGCAGACTACGCAGCGTGTCTCATTTACAAGTTACAAATGCGGCGATAAGTACGTTAGCAATTACCTTACATGTGGGGGCGGGGAGGGGGTTGGGTCTGGTGCATTGATCATAAATGTTAGATAGGGGGCATTTATGGGAGAGAACAGCGTGTCTCAACCTTTTAGGCTTCAAGCGGATAAATAACCTTTAGTAGTACTACGTAAAAATGTGTTGACATACATAATTCAAGGTCTGATTGCTATCAACGATAACAATAGTAGGTGTGGAGCATCATTTCCACGTGCCGAAAAAGAAGTCCGGTTAATATTCAATGAAAGGCGATTCATCGGTATGAATACAGGGGTGTTAAACCAGCTTTGCAGGGTCAGTGGCCACAAATTGATAAACATCACGTGGGTTATAGGAATGTTATTCATAAATATATTTCGTGTCATTCTAGTGCTGTATGGATTTGTAGCGGACTTAAAATTCTCATTCTATCATGGTTTGGGTCTCTTAGAGCCTGATCGGTGAGTTTAACATATGATTATGTACAATTGAAGATTTAATGACTCTTATTATGCTCGCATGCGACCATCCGACTCAACAGAAGTCGCCTGATCGCCCACGCTCATAACTCAAGATCATTGTAAGACAAAAATACCGTATCATGGAAAGCGTCTGATCAGGATACTTAGATTTTGTTACCTTTTGTAAAACATGAATGACAAATTACCAAATAATAAGGTACAATGAAACAGCTTTACGAGAAAACGTGTTAATCTTTTGTGTTATTATGTTAATTATCATTACTGTTTTCGTTTTTTTATAAGCAAAACACACTTGTCATTTTGTTCAAAGCGGTCACGTAGAACTCTAATATGCCTTGCTGAGTAAGCTTATCATACGAATGTGATTATAACAGGTTTTCTCGTAATATCTATAAAATAACAGTTCGTTGCATGTACATGTATACAATATAATCAAATTTCGATTGTGGATCGCTAAATATTTTCAAATTTCTTCATTATCAAATCAACAAATTTGCTAAGATTTCTTATTATTGTGTCGTTTGAGTTATTCATTAATTCACTGTATTTTAAAACATTGTGTAGAAATAGCGTTTAACAACGCTTCACTCTCTAAAACGTAATGAAATTCATCACCTATCATATTACGATTACAAATTGTACAGACACATTCATTATGCTTTTTCTTTTCCCCATCGTCCTCGTTCAACGGGCAGTTTATGATTAGATGTGCGAAATTTTAACAATGGGGAATAAATTTTCTTAGTATATTTAGAAAGAAAGCCTTCAAACGCCATTTCATTTTTCAACAATCTATAATGTTGGCCTTTAGAGGATTTCTCGAGTTTTGTTTCCCAGTTTTGCATGTATTGATCTTTTAAGGTTCGTATAACTGAATTTTTCAGTGCAGCTATGTTAACATTTGTAAAATCTCTGATTTCAAGCACATCACTTCGGCCTACACTGTGCAGTATTTCTCTTATATACTTAATCCATTTATGCTCATATATACCATCGTCAGTGTCATTTAAAAGACATTTATATAAAATATATGAAAATTTACTTGGCTTACCCGTAACAATTGAAAGCCAAAAATTTATCATGCGTACTTTTATATTTATTTCTAATGGAAACCTACCAAGCTCTGCATGTAACATGTAAATAGGCGTGCTTTTCCTCAAATTAGTAATTTTCCTCAGAAATTCATTGTGTAATTTTTCAATAAGGTCCGTATTTTCAAAACCCCAAATCTCATTGCCATAAAGTAAAATTGGTACTATAGTATGATCAAATAATTTGATTTGTAGTTTTAGAGGTAAATTGAAGTATCTTATTCTTTTATATAGGAGGCATAAAGCTTTCCGCGCTTGTTGAACAGCATGCAGTCTGGCCTTAAGAAAACTTCTGCTGCTAGAAAATGTGACGCCTAAGTACTTGAATGTGTCAACAATATCAATTTTATTGTTATCCAACTGAAAGTGAAAAGATTCTTTATTTTTAACTCCGAAAATCAATATATTTGTTTTAGCATAGTTAATTGAAAGTCTCAAAGCTTTACAAAATTTTAAAAATTCATCTAAGTTGTGTTGAAGCGATTCTTCGTTGTCTGCTAATATTGCAGTATCATCTGCATAAAGCAAGAGTAGTAATTGCGTGTACACGACCAGTTCTTCATCTACACAATCAATGTCTACACCGTCACATCCGTGTGCTATCATAAAATTTTCGAGGTCGTTCAAAAAAAGGAAAATAACAAGGGCGAAAGATTCTCACCTTGCCTAAGACCTGCATTTGAGTAAAAGAAATTGGAATTCTGACCATTCAAGCTAACGCATGATTTAATGCCTTGGTAAATGTTCCGAATAATTCTCAGAAATTTTCCATCAATTTCGGTTTTAATAAGTTGTGACCAAAGGCCTGTTCGCCAAACGGAATCGAAGGCCTTCCGAAAATCAATGAAGGCGCAAAATAATTTCATTTTCCGAGCTTTCATTATTTCTATTAATGCATGTAAAGAAAAGATTTGATCAGAGGTTGAGTAGCCTTTCCGGAAGCCGGCTTGATTTTCTTCTAAAATTTCATTTTCGGTTACATATTTTGTTAGACGGGTATTTAGAACAGCCGTGAATAACTTACTAAAACAACTCAAAATTGTAATGGGGCGATAATTCTCGGGGTTTTCGGCATTTCCTTTATTTTTATAGATCGGGCCGATAATACCTTCCAGCCATATTTCAGGAATTATTCCAGTCTCAAAAATAAGGTTAAATAAATTAGTATATATTGGTAACAATTGATTAGCCGTGGTCTTAATGTATTCGTTCAGAATTATGTCATTTCCAAAAGCCTTGTTGTTTTTAAGATTTTTGATGCAATTCATTATCTCCTGATCTGTGATCTGGGAATTTAAAATGTCATTATTGTCATGTAGATCTATGTCAACCTCGTGATCGTCCTCGATATTTTCTGCGGAATTAATATTTCTAAAATATTCATAAAATTCATTCAAGTCTAGGTCGGGATTATCTGATTTTTTCTCAAGCGAATTTAAGATTTTCCAAAATTCCTTTGGCTTATTAGAGTGTAATTTTTGTAAGTTTTCTTGGGTTTTAACTTGCTCTTTATTTATAAATTTATTCATTGTAGCCTTATAAATTTTACTTTTCTCTATCAAGGATTGTTTGTTTATCAAGTTTGGGTGTTTATTGTGTTTTGTCTTTGCCTTGTTATATTCATATCTTGCCACACGGCATTCATTTCCAAACCATTTTTTATCATTCTTGTTTTGGCTTACAAAATAGTTTTGTGTCTGAAACGTTTTTTGTGCTGCATTTTGAAAAATATCAGAAATTTGCTGAACATAATTATTTATATCATTGTTATCTACACATTCTATATCGTTCAGTTTAGTGTATATTTCATTTTGTAAATTCAGAATCTTCCCTTGGTCTAAATTTTCACAAAATTCCGTCTTTTTGTTTTCCTCCCATTTTTTTATTATATTTTGATTTTTTATGTTTTCGTTGAGTAGGCGAGGCGTGACCTAGTATTTGAAAATGTACCAAGGAGTGGCCATCCGAAAATATCGGATCAAGTTTTATGATATCAAAGTTTTGTACATGTTTTGCAGTTTCAGTGGTGACAATAGCGTAATCTATGACAGAGCAGTCTTTGAACGTAAATTTACCAATTCCTGCATCGTTTACCGACCTTCCGTTTAGAATAATTAAATTATTACTTTTACAAACAGAAAGTAGGTTTTCGCCTGACTTATTTTGTTGAGTATCTAAACTTTTCCGATTTTGTAATAAATTACTTGATTCATATACATTTGATTGATTAAAATGTTCCAAAAGTTCATTGTCTAAATCAAAATAATCAAATAAGAACGGGTCAGCCTCTGTGTAGTCTTGGGCATCTGCAGTTCTGGCGTTCATATCACCTACCAGGACAACTCTACTGTATGAAACGCACATTGATGTGATTTCAACCTCTAAAAGTTCCTTTTCATCGTCTTTAAGAAACCTAGAACCTTCAGGGGGCTGATAGACTACTCCAAGTAGAAAATCATTTTTAGAGTTCTTGGACTGATTTGAAAAGTGTAGCCAAAATACATAGTCTGAATCAGTTTCTCGGATTTTAACAAAAGGTAAAAGCTCATTTTTGACAAACACACCAATGCCTCCTGAACGGCGTATAAATTTTTGCTTCCGTATTTGAGATAAGAAGGTGTAGTTATTTAATCAATCAATGTTATCTAATTTTGTTTCTTGCACGCAGAAAACGTCATATTTTGAAATTAATGATTGAAACTCTGGATACCGTAAGCGCCTTCTCAGTCCGCACACATTAAGAGAACCTATTTGAATATGTAAATACCTGTGAATTTACCTGTAATAATCAGGCATGCGTATGCGTAAATGAGAGTAATTATCTTAAACTAAATAATAAAATAATGTGGTAATCCAAAAGAATAAACAGCCTTTGATTTTAACAATGCAGTATGGAAACATTTCAGTAACACAATTAAAAAAATGCAATTGTTATATTTTTCTCCGCTGTTAGAAATCTACTGTGATTCAGTTTAAATCAGCTGGATTAGTTTTCTTATTCATAATTAATAAAAAATATTAATTTCGAATACATTTCAATAGATAAACACATAATCAATCTATTTAATGACAAATTAATAGTTCAATGCATACGTATGCTTATTCGAAAATCTTATACTCCCGTCGTGCCGATAGCCAATACCTGTAGCATTGGCTATCCGCACGACGGTCGGGCCGATAACGCCGCTTATCGGCACGACCGTCGTGCGGATAACGCCGCTTATCGGCACGACCATCGTGCGGATAGCCTCAGCCTTTAAAGACACTGTGCTGTGCAGCTTGTAAAAGAAAGTTGTCGAGAACTTGGCGCCGAGTAATACGAGACTTCTCTTACGTCAAAATCTCTAACGTCAAAATAGCATTCTAATAGTATTTGGAGGGGGTGTTGCAATACATAAACACAAAAAGGATCCTTATCTTTTTGTATAACTTTTTCCTTGGATAACCTGATATTATTGATGGCCACGCATTTCTCCCATACCTGCAGTTCCTCTGAAATTTCTCCTCCTGGTCTTTTGATACATTTCAAAACATCAGAAAGGCAGAAACATACCAGAAATATGGAATGTTCACAGGTTAACAGAGTAGTTTTAGATGATACATTTTAGGTGCATTTTGGTGTAGTTTTCCCTCCAGATAGTCGCTTGGTAGGAAATCCATTGTCCTTGGTTTGAACTCTGCAGTGCCGTGCCTTGGAGCAAGACAGATTTACTCCCCATGGTACTGATACCAGGAAGCACAGGACTGGGTATTAAGCCTTAACTTGAACCAAGCCAATTGGATATAAAATTCTCTTTCAGGTGACTGTTTACAGTGCAGCCCCACTGGTAGATTACAGCCTGGTGTATGACCCTGACGTCTCTGATCTGTTGATCTACTGTTGCACAAGAGATGGGAAACTTTACAGACTAAATCACCTGGATGTTGAACACAAAATAAGGTAACTTAACCCATATTTGACGAATGGATTCTCCCATCATTATCAATTGGATGAGTCCACTTTCATTTTTAGGGGTGTTAGGAGTGATTTTTAATTTTTATCTCATTTTTCGATGAAATTCCTCCAAGCAAACAGAATAGTCCCAGATGGGACGCCTCCAAGCAAACAGAATAGTCCCAGATTCATGAAAATCAATGGAGATTTAAGAAAGGTATATGGTTTTAAACATTTTGGTGGTGTGCGTCCAAAACGAGGCTGTGACGGTATGACGTCACTCCCTCACAATCATAAAATTGAAAATATCAGCCATTCCCAAGCAAATATAAGTGAATAAAGTGACAAAATGCTTTCCTATAATTCATTGAAACAATCTTTTTCACTTTTTAAGTATAGAAAGAGAGCCAAGTGGTATAAATTAGTACCATATTTTTCAATTTTTGTCACATGTCTTGCTGAACAAAATGGCAGCCGCCATAGGCCGCCATTATAAAATATAAAAATGACCATAACTACACAATCGTTGGACCGAATTTCATAAAAATGGTTGCAAAATGTTTGTCTCTACTGACCACTATCTTTTTAAATGAATGAGAATATTTGCGAGCGTATTCCTTTAAACCCTACTGTTCAAGGGTATACCTATTTTTAATCTAAAACATAGATTGTGGGAGTTCATTAGAATCGCCTCACTGAGGCAGTTCTAATGTGTACTTACAACCAATGCTTTTAACAAAAACAAGAAAAATAATAATAAAAAAAAATTCAACTGAAGTTTTTAACTTGTTATAGCTTAGAAAATCTGTATATTGCATGGGCATGTTTTCGTTACGCAATAATCTGATTATTATTTTAGCTCTAAAGCCAACTCCTCAGGTGAAGATGTGTTCTCTGATTTGCTGGATGATGATGGGATTGAACTTAGTGTGTCCACTGAACCAGTCTACCAGCTTCAGTCATGTGACCTGGTCTATGACTTCAAAATGGCTGTATCCAGTTTGTGTGTCGCCTGTGGTCTTGTTGCTGTGACTTCAAGAGTACAATCGGGATTGAAAATACAGATTTACGAGGAGAAAGATTTGTGCAAACAAGTTGATGCAAATATTGGGCCTTTTAGAATTCTAGAACTAGAATTGGACATTAAGCCATTTAGAAATGAATCAGAGCAACTTCTGTCATTTCAAGACAATTCAGAACAAATCTGTACAAAATGTTTGATATCAGAAGATATAATATCCACCAATAACAAAAGTTCAGACTGTCTGAATGTTCCTATTGGACTGTTTAAAGCATTAGTTGGCCAAGATGGTTGCCTTCTGAGATCTCCAGTGATTCTTGTAGCTCCACCTGGTGGTTGTTTGTACTTTGCACCAATCAAAACTCTTGACACAGCTCAACCAATGAGAAAGTTTGTAAAGGATGAAACTTCAAATTCAATACTGAAAATGCTATGTGAAACAACTAGTGATGTTATCCTGTTAGATGTTCTGAAAATTGAAATATCCCAAATAAGAACAAAACAGTTCGCAGAAATGTTATGTGCTTTTAGTCAGAATGGTCTTGTTTATTTCATGGGTATCCATGAAGATACAACACATGACATGTCTGGAGTTCTTCAAACTTGGTCGGTTTCTGTTGATAGTCCAGTACTTTGTGCATGTTGTTATAAGAACATGTTGTACCACTCCACAGGGAGGTATGTATGTGAGACTACAGTTTCATTCACAATTCAGTCAGCCATGGGAGGAAAACTGGTTCCTCATACAGAAGTTAGACGGTTTCATTTGGTGGGTGTCGAACACATTGCTGCTTATATACCTGAGGGAATCTTTGAGACAGACGGTAAGTTTGAAATATTTGATATGCTTGTCCATGGATAATGTATAGATTTTAAAAGTAGCATTTCTTTGTCCTGTAGTTATCTGGACACCTTTGGTATAAATAATAAGATGGCTAGAAGTAGTGCCAACAGACACAACAAACAAACATAGAGATAACTCACTGTAAAACAGCCTTGGAAATCATGCTTGAAAAAACTCAATGAAGTTGAATGTTTAGACCATTGTTAGATAAAAATTGCTATACCTTAAGTATTTTCTGATTTTCTTTCTAGAATATATCTCTTCAAATGTTAGTTATACTATAGTAAATGTACTTCTTATTTCTTGATGTTATTTGTATAATTGTGAAACTGACAGTAATCCCTATAATAAGCAATAAATACATGTTAATAATGTTAATAATGTTGAAGAGCAGAAATAAGAAAAAGTACAAGCCCATGTAAAATTGTCTCATATAAAAGTATGCCATGATAAATACATATGTAACTTAAATTTGATATGTATGATATCATTTTTATTCAGAAATGGCATTTGTCAATTCCAGTCATAATTTTCCTTTCAGAAACTCCTTGCATGCTTCACTGCTCTCATATTGATGGTAGAACAACCAGACTAAACACAGCTGAACACTTCAAAGATACACCACCAAATAAACAAGCCAACTTTGCTAACACCATGAAGCAAACTCTACTTGGGATCGAAGAAATAGATGGAAAGAAGGAGAAAGTTGATAAAGAACTTGTTCAGTTTGAAATTGTGTTGAAACAGATCAACATTGCAGCTACTTTGTATCAGTATTATATCAAATCAGTCAAAAGATGCCAAGAAAATGAAATTGATACTAAAAATGGGACTGTTCCAGTGAAGTGTACGTTTAAAGCAAGTTTCACAGATGGTGAACATATTGACAGAATCATGTTAGACTGTGAAATAACCAATCAGATGCCTTGCTATATGTCATGTGACTGGAGTGTCATGGTAACTGTTGAACCAACCAATAAGAATGAAGATTGCTTATCAAGGTCATTCAAACTGGATAAAGACTTTGGGTCAACCCAAAGCTTTGTTATTAGCATACCAATTAATCCCAAATTGATTTTAGCAGGAATGACAGCATCTGTCTTCTTCGTCTTACAACTCAGTTTTCAAGATAGTGAAACAGTCAGTTTATGTGTCCCAATTTACACACAAAGTATTGATGTGTTGTATTTCTTGTACAGTGAAGAAACAGTGTCAAAGAGTGTCAACATCAAGTGTCTCCAGTCCAGTCTAATACAAGAGGAACTACAGAAAATTGCAAGAACTAAACCTGCATGTAAGTTATCTAGATACTGTGAGGAATAATAGATCTGGTTCAGAAGCTTTATTGATAACATGTTTGATTTATGATTTCGAACACATATTCAGCACATTTCTTTTATGAAGATTGGTCACTTTTTATAGAATTTCATCCTCTTGCATTGTTTCAAGAGATACTGTTGTAAATAAACCACTCAAGAAATGTGCATTAACTGCTGCTGCTAATTTTCCTTTAGGAGCCTTGTCTATTAACAATGTGGTTGAGAATAGGATGAATTGTTTCAAAATGACCTGCAAGCTCATCTTAACTATGGATGTAAAACATCATAACATAATTTTATTGAACTTTATAATAGCATTATACAGCTCAAGGTTACATCAACACTAACAAATCTTAAACAACATGTATTCCTTAAAAAATTATTCTGGCTTAATGATAACGGCTAGAATTCTTGTTTATTTGGCTCTATAGCCACTCTTCAGGAAGGGTAGTTGTTTTAAAGTAATTGTAAAAAGGTACAAGTAGGCAACAACCAGGAAAAGGTGCAATCAGAAAAAGATTCCCACTCTGAAAACCGAGGCGGAAAAAAAGAATGGGCATCAGTTATCATTAAACAGCTTCCATGTGGCTTGCTCAGGAACAGTGTGATTATTAATGAGAAAACTGACAAATCAACATGATTGCATATTCTAACACACCTCGCCTATATAGCCAATGGTAAAAAACGTGTTATATTGTGCAGCAATTTCACTGGGCGAATAAGCGTGACGTTACTTTGCGGCATTTGTGACGTCAGCTATTCCACGTCAGATGGTGAAACGTCGTTTTAGCGCACAACAAACGTAATAAGTGTGTGTAAATACCAGCATTACAGTCAAATATTTGGCGGGATATCTGCAATGCAATGGTGGAAAGCTGAACGATATCGACGGTTTCAGCAACATTTATTCCGTTTATTGTGTGTTAGAATCGAAATAGATCAGCTCAAGTGCGTGAATTGTCGGAGTAATAATTCACTGTTTGTCGGTCAGTTGTAAGAAGATAAATCACTCGCGCTACGCGCTCGTGATTTGATCTTCTTTACAACTGACCTCCAAACAGTGAATTATTACTTAACAATTCACTGCTAGAGCTGATCTATTTCTTAAATGACTTTACTTACCTTGGACTTTAAGCGACATACTGGTATAATATGTTTCAGTGACTGCAGGTGGCTCTTACTTTGTCAGTGCATTTTCATATGAGCCTGTGTGTGAGGAAACCAACTATTTGGGTTCCGACCAGGTCCGGCACAAACCGGCCTGTACAGTCACAGAAGATGGTTAGAAGCTTGAAATTTTGGATTTAAGTAGAAGAGGGATTGTACTATCCATGTAGCGAAAACAAAGGCACTGATCAGCTTCGCAGTTACTGCGAAGCTGATCTGCGTCTTTGTTTTCGCATATGCAAATTGTTGGTTTACCCATGGGGCATTTCAAGTGTCTTTTAAAATATTATACAAAACTTGATACATGCATTCATTCTAATTGCAGATGTTTTACATGACACCGCTTTAGGGAATGAGCAGAGTAGTGTTTGTATCAGTGTTAATGTTTGCTTGAAGCACAACAATATCACAAGATCTTATGGTGTGAATCCATCAGGTATGTTTTATACCCCGAGCATTTATAATGATTATGGCAGAATATATACATTAATTTTGGTTTCAGCTCTCCTGTTTTCTGTTCTTTTGTTAGTTCATACCTCTGCCAAATTCATGCAGTTTAGGCCAAAAATAAAAATTTGTTTGTTTGCACTCTCCCTACCTACTCACCACAAATGGGGCCTACTCAAAAAATTTTATTGTCCTTTCACAAGATTTTTTATTATTTCTGTCAGCCGATAAATTGTTTTCCCCAGAAAGTATGTAATGTGTTTTCATTTAAACCATCACCCTCCTCACCAACTGGATATATTTTGTTCTTATGTTCAAGCACTAGAAAACATAAAATGCAACTGTAATTGTGCTTTGACAAAATTGTAGCTAAATCCTTTGACTAAAAATAATGCATAATACAGCAGTTCATTAAAAAAAGCTAAAAACCAGAGGACCAATGGTCCTGTAAACGCTCACCTGAGTCTGCTGCATATACCAATAAACATGTTTGAATATTATGGTATTTAACCCCAGTGCAGGGGCAGATGAAGCCCTTGGGCCATTTTCTTTTTTCAGACTAATCAATATTCTGTCCATGGATGCTTCACGCCAAGTTTCATTAAAATCAATCTATTGGTTTCAGAGAAGAAGATATTTGAAGGGTTTTTACCATATATGGGCATGGTGGCCATCTTGGTCATGTGACTTAGATTATTAATATACACATTGGTTCCCCCATCCTATAGATGCTTCACATAAAATTTGGCTTCAATTGGCCCAGTGGTTTTAGAGGAGAAGATGTTTGAATATTATAGTAATATACATGTATATTGCCCCGGGGTGTGGACATATGAGCCCTTAGGTCCATTTTTTTTTCAGAATCATTAATATTTAGTCCTACTACCCATTTCCTGCAAGATTTTCACCTCAAATGACTTTTTAAAAGTTTTCCCCATTCCAATGCATTGGCGACCTACAGTTGAAGCTGCTGAATCAGCCACCTTTATAAGAGCTCCACCTGCATAAGAGAGCCAGTCTGAAACATTCCCAATCATTTTCACTATATTTTATCTCCATAAGACAGCCACCTCCACAAGACAACCAGCAGCCAGTAAAATCAATCCCAAAATGCTTATAACTCTCTATAAGACAGCCACATCATACTTGCCTAAAGTCAAATTTCCCATTTACAAGCTGTTAATTGGACAATTATTATTCATTATTGTATTTAAAGCAGTTAATTAGCAGAAAAAATCAATTAAGTTAATACCCATGAGGCTTTGTATATATTTTTGTGTAACGAAGCATGAAATGATGTCAACTTATGAAACACATACAGGTAGTCCTTCCTTAGAAAGGATTTTTCTTGTGACAGTAGGAATATTTTCTACATGACAACTGCTCTGACTGAACCTTGATAAGACAGCCACCTGTGTATAACAGCCAGCTTAGCTCACTCCCAAAGGTGGCGCTTTTATAGAGGTTTGACTGTATGTTGACCTTGTCGTAAAATAGGTCAAGGTCACCACAGGGTCATGATTTATATATACATTGTAGTACTTCAGCCATTGGTGCTTCATACCAAGTTTCTTTGAAATCGGTCCTCAAAATTCGGAGAAGAAGATTTTTGAAGGGTTTTTACCATATATGGGCATGGCAGCCATCTTGGTTATGTGAACTAGATAATTTATATATACATTAATTCCCCCATTCCATAGAATTTGGCTTTGATTCGCCAAGCGGTTTCAGAGGAGAAGATGTTTGAGTATTATGGTAATATACATGTATATTGCCCCGGGGTGGGGACAGATGAGCCCCTGGGGTCCAATTTTTTTCAGAATCATTAATATTCAGTCCTACTGCTCGCAAGACTTTCACTTTAAATGACATTTTAAAAGTTTTCCCTATTCAAATGCATTGGCGACCTATGTTGACCTTGCCGTAAAAAAAGGTCAAGGTCATCACAGGGTCATGATTTATATGCATATTGTAGTACTTCAGCCATCGATGCTTCATGCCAAGTTTCTTTGAAATCGATCCACCTGTTCTGGATAAGAAGATTTTTGAAGGGTTTTTACCATATATGGGCATCGCGGCCATCTTGGTCATGTGACCTGGATTATTTATATACACATTGATTACCCCTTTGTATTGATGCTTCACATAAAATTTGGCTTTGATTGGCCAAGCGGTTTCAGAGGAGATGATGTTTGAATATTATGGTAATATACATGTATATTGCCCCGGGGTGGGGGCATATGAGCCCCTGGGGTCCAATTTTTTTCAGAATCATTAATATTCAGTCCTACTGCCCATTTCCTGCAAGACTTTCACTTTAAATGACTTTAAATGACATGTTAAAAGTTTTCCCCATTCAAATGCATTGGCGACCTATGTTGACCTTGCCGTAAAATAAGTCAAGGTCACTACAGGGTCATGATTTGTGCTTGAGCCATCAATGCTTCATGCCAAGTTTCTTTGAAATCGATCCACCTCTTCTGGAGAAGAAGATTTTTGAAGGGTTTTTACCATATATGGGCATTGTGGCCATCTTGGTCATGTGACCTGGTTTATTTATATATACATTGATTACCCCTTCCTATTGATGCTTCACATAAAATTTGGCTTTGATTGGCCAAGCGGTTTCAGAGGAGATGATGTTTGAATATTATGGTAATATACATGTATATTGCCCCGGGGTGGGGGCGTATGAGCCCCTGGGGTCCAATTTTTTTCAGAATCATTAATATTCAGTCCTACTGCCCATTTCCTGCAAGACTTTCACTTTAAATGACTTTAAATGACATTTTAAAAGTTTTCCCCATTCAAATGCATTGGCGACCTATGTTGACCTTGCCGTAAAATAAGTCAAGGTCATCACAGGGTCATGATTTATATACACATTGTAGTGCTTGAGCCATCAATGCTTCATGCCAAGTTTCGTTGAAATCAGTCCACCGGTTCTGGAGAAGAAGATTTTTGAAGGGTTTTTACCATATATGGGCATGGCGGCCATCTTGGTCATGTGACCTGGATTTCTTATATACACATTGGTTCCCTCTTCCTATAGATGCTTCATATAAAATTTGGCTTTGGTTGGCCAAGCGGTTTCAGAGAAGAAGATCTTTGAAATTGTGGACGGACGGACGACGGACGGACGGACGCCGGACGGACGCCGGATCATGGCCATCCTATAAGCTCACCTTGTGAGCCTAACGGCTCAGGTGAGCTAAAAAAGCCTACCTACCTACCTACCCAACTTTTCTAGACAGGGTAGGGAGAGGGCAAACAGAAATAATTTTAAATGTGGCCTAATATGATTCACAATATTGTTTCTCATGTCAATAAGTGATGCTTATCTCATCTCATTAACTGGTGGTTATCAGGAACTGCTCATATTTGGAGCATGTATATACCATATAGCAAGGTTGGCTTTTCTTCAATGACATCAGACCCAAGGGTCCATGCCCATGGATTGCGCTAGACTGAAGAGGTCAGAAACTATGACACCTATAAAATGCATTCTGTATTTTTCTGTTTGCAGATACGTGTATACAATGAATTACATGTACTTTATTAGAAGGTTTTCTTGAACTGTGGTTTATATTTTCTTGCAGATCCTTGCAGCATCCTCAATTTTCTTCTCAACAACTCTGCTATATTGAAGAAACCAGTCTCTGATAATGGCTGCTACCAGACTTTCATTGGAGCACCAGTCTACCTCAGTGTAACAGTGAACCAGTCTAGGGTAGAAAGGGAGATCACTACAGTCACTGTGTCAATCAGAGCAGACCTGGCAACAGCTGCTGCAGTCCATAGAGCTGTAACTGACAGACTTACGGTAATTTTAATCTGTTTACTGTTTATGATGGGGATTGTGTGGGTACATTATTGGTGTCCAGATGGAAAGATTGAGGTTTGTACCTCCCCAAACTTACATTGAGCTGTATTTTTGCACAAGTATTTTGCACAAGACACATTGGCCCATCATATATAGTAATAATAATAATAATATAATAATAAAGACTTTATTTCACGAGGGTAACACAATTAGTACAAAACTAATCTCCCTTGCGGCCCTCAAATATTTACAAATATTAGCAATTATAAATATTCTCTCCATACACTGACACCTCACTCCACACATTCACACAAACAATTAATAGTCAAATGAAAATAAAAGTTAACAAAAGAACAAGCATATAAATGAAATGAATCAATTAATTAATGAGACACAACAATGATAAGACTCAATGAATACACAATGTACAATGAATGAATAAATGAATTTACAAATTAATGAATGAATGAATAAATGTTGAATGAATGAATGAATAAATGAATGAATATAAAAAGGAAAATAAAATTATTGAAACATAGGTACAGAATAAATGAATGAATAAATACACAAAATAATGCATTATTAGGTAGCCTTCATCCACTTAATACATCTGGAATGAAAGGAGCTGATAGAGGGAGCATTCTTTACATTGGTTTCAAGATAACTCCAAATAACTGGACCTGAAAATGCCAAACTACCTTTAAATAGTTCAGTATTTGGTTTAGGTAGCAAAAAGTTGTCAGCAGTCATGGATCGTAAAACTTAAGAATCTTGGATATTGTCAGGACCTTGCCTTTTGCTAAACATTTCCATTATATATTCAGGAGTTAAATTGTTTGAAACTTTGTACATAAACTTCGCTTTTCTGAAAAATACTCTTTCAGTCATTGACATAATTTTCAGATCATTCATTGACTGATATATATTATCAACATTAAAGTCAAGGATTGTCCTACACGCTCTCCTTTGCAATTTTTCTATTTGCATTAAATTTGCTTTAGATGTGCTACCCCATACAATATTTGCATAGTCCAGATGAGGTTGTATGTAACTTCTATAATACATCAACCTATGTTCCATTGATAAATAGACCTTAATTTTGGAAAGTAGCCAAATATTTGTTGACATTTTTCGAGTAACTTTTCGTACATGGTCCCCCAATAAGAGATTGTTATCAATTTCTACACCCAAAACCTTTTCTTTCTGAACAGTTACTAATTGGACATTGTTAAGTGATAATTGAAGACTGTCATCAAGTCTGCTTCTTCTTTGCCTTGTAGTTATTAACATTGCTTTTGTTTTGTCAGTGTTAATGACCATCCCATTTTGTTTACACCACGATGCTACTTCTGTGATTGCTTTCTGTAATTTTCTTTCTATCTCTTCCTTTGACTTACTAATTTCGTAAAGTGTTGTATCATCAGCATAAAGATCAGTCATTGCTTTAGTATATAAAGGAAGATCATTTATAAAAAGGAGGAACAAAAGCGGCCCTAAAATGGACCCTTGAGGCACTCCACATTTAACAGTTTTTTGGGCGGAGAATGTATCCCTTAAATATACCTTTTGAGTCCTATGAGTACGGTTTAATACCTGGTGACTGGATTCTGATGTACTGAAAAATTCTTAACCAGGAGGTTAAACAACACACCAAACACATGTCTGTGCGAATCTAGAAAATATTCTCATATGGGTTGCAGCTTCAAACCAGAAGAGACAGACCGACTTTTTAAAGCACTTTTCGGATGTCACTTCATCTTAATTTTAAAAGGGTAATACTGTTCCATTAAATGGAGGTAACGTCCCAACATGACCATACCAGTTGACTGGGATGTTAAGCATCAATTCAAACAAACAAATAAACAAACATAATTTTACCATTTTAAGAAATTGAGAGCGAGTCTAGCCAATATATTATGCATCATTCATCACATGAACATTTACAAAATTCATTCCATGCGCGGATCCAGAAAATTTTCTCCAGGGGGGGGGGGGGGGGGGGGGGGGGTCCAAATTCCCAGAAGGGGTCTGACGGAAAATTTCAACATGGCAAAAATTAATAATCTGGCAATTCCAGGGGGGGTCCGGACCCCCTGCCCCCCCCCCCCTCTCTGGATCCACCCATGCATTCAGTAGCATTGAGCACCTTGGTGAATTGAATTGTAACTAATAAATGTTATTCAGGCATAAATTATTCCCGATTTCAGCTGCTTTCCAGAGAGGCAAAGACTCATAAACTGCAGACAGAGACTCTCAAACACAAACTCTCGGATATACAGGTAATAAGAAAAACAAAGAAACTGTTTAACGACTAGGAAGGCCTTAGCATGGCTGTTTATTTCAACTGTGGGTATCATATGCAGTGATTGTTGGACATTACAGGACATTGGAATGTCATTTGAGCTGTGCCGACGCATGAGAAAACAGGATATTTGCCTCTGTGAAAACAAAGACGCAGATCAGTTGTGCAGTAACTGCACAACTGATCTGTGTCTTTGTTTTGTTACATGGATAGTTAAATGAGTCTTCTTTTTAAATCTGAAATTTCAAGATTCTAGCCTTTTTCTGTGACTGTACAGGCAGGTTTATGTCAGACCTGGTCGGAAACCCCGAAGACTGGTTTTCTCATGTCCTGGCACATTTATTATTATCCCATTGTCATATAGTCAGAATAGCTGTGATTTCCCAACATGAGTATTAGGCTGTTTATTACGACAACAAACAGACATACAATTTAAACTTTACTGTAATTCCGGAAACTTTCGCTCGACTTTTATTTTGCGAAGTATCTATTTAAAATTTACATGCAAGTTTTCGAATTTGCAAGAGGTCAGTTGTGCGCTCTTAAAGCCTTATTTAAGCAATTTATTAGTGAGAGCTTTGAATTTGTAAGTCATCGAATTGGTGAAAATTAGCGAAAATTAAGTTCTCGTGAACATTTCCGTACTTACAGTATTCGTTTTTCAGGAACTTGAGGATGAGCTTACAAAACTACAGACAGACAGAAGATGTCAGGATATCAGTTCTCTGGCAACTGTGTATGAAAAATTGAGAACAATTGCCACACTTCAATAAGACTGTCTGTTATGTAGACATCGCTGTTTGCACAAGGTGTTTCAAAATTAGGCTGATTGTGATTGTATTTTTATTGTATTTTTTGCATTTATTTCACTTGTTCTTCATCAAATTTTGGCATTTTGAGTATCTGTTATGATCAATCGATACTCACAATTTAAATGATAACAGATACCCACAATATAAATGTTAAAAATCAATATTTTTATTCCAACCCCTGACTTCTCCCATTTTTAGCTCAACTGCACAAAGTGCAGAGCTATTGTAGACACCCCGGGTGTTCGCATGTGTGTCAGTAAAGTTTTCTAGAAATCCATCAGAACGTATTCATACTTGGACCATATGCTTCGTAGTATAAGCTTAAATTCCATGGCAATGGAGCCCTGGGTCTTTGCCATGGGGTGGGGGCTGGAGGTTAAAATCTAAGACACAAAAATTCCCTTCCTGCTGGAAGCCTAAATATTGGCAACTGCTGATCAGCTTTCATACTTGAACCATAAATGAGCCACGGCGCGAAAAAACGGTCTTAGGGGTTTCCGACCAGGTCTGACACAAACCGGCCTGTACAGCCACAGAAAAAATGATAGAAGCTTGAAAATTCGGACCTAGGAAGAAGAGGCGAAGAAGTAGCGAAAACAAAGGCGCTGATCAGCTTCGCAGTTACTGCGACCCTAATCTGCCTTTGTTTTCACTTAGGCAAAAATCTGTTTTCTCATGGCGCAGCTCAAATATGCCAAGAGTTGGCTTTCATTTCATGGCATTAGACTGCGGGGGGTCCTTGCTTGGTTGTGGGGCTAAAGATTAAAACGTAGAACACCATGAAAATGTGGCTTCTCTGTGGACTGTTTTCTATAAGTCTATATATATCAGGGGCGGATCCAGAATTTCTCAAGAGGGGGTTCAAATGTAGAAAAGGGGGGTTCGTTTGCCTAATTTAACACAAAATTTTTTGAAATTCCCTATGAAAACGAAATAATTTGGCTCCAGAGGGGGGTTCGAGCGAACCCCTTGAACCCCCTCTAAATCCGCCACTGTATATTGACAAACCCTCACCAGAAGGCACTCATATTTTCATGTTTAAGAGGTGAATGAGAAAAATGGTGAGGAGGCCTAAACAAGGAAATCTTAGACTGGTTTTCAGATTATTCGGGCTCATCCTTTGCAGAGACTCAGATCTGACTTGAATAATCTGATAAATGGCTGAGATTTCCTCATCTTGTCCTCAACCCAATCATAGATTCTTTTCATCTTCTTTCTATCAAGGTCATCATTGAGACATAAATAGTGAAAGGTAAAAAGAAATGGCACAAATTAAAAACTCCCACTCCAAAAACGAAGGTGAGAAAAAATCTAAATTGACAATCAGGTATGAACATAATGAGAACATAATGTAAGCCAAGTGAGAAGCTATTTCCCAATAGGTGGTCACTCAGTTACACAGACTTATAAATATATATGAAAAAGTACATAAAATGCAACCAGTATAAAAATATCAACACCACAGCCTTCAACAATTAGAACCACAACAGAAGTATCGCCTTGGAACAGTAAGTAATACAATTGGGGCTTACAGGTACCTAATCTCCTCTGCTCCTGCAGAGGTTTACAACATTTAAATTTTGTTATGCTGCAGTCACATAATTATGCAAGTTTCTATAATAAATGTTCTACATCATTGTGTTAGAGTGGGATTGCATCTGATTGTTAATTATGAATTGTTGTCACAACTTGTTATACCCCCAGCATTTATGCCGACGGGTATATAGTTTTCGCTTTTCCGTTTGTCCGTTCGTATGTTCGTTAGTTCGTTCGTTAGTTCAGTAGAATTTGCGTCAAAGTTTTGGTTAAAGTTTCTCTCATGCAGTTATAGTCAGAAACCATTCATATTTGGACTATAGGTACCCTATAGGGTTTGCCTTGTTTCCATGAGTTCGCACCCCAGGGTCCATGCCCGGGGGTGGGGCTAGAGATCAAAATCTAGGTCACCTCTAATTTGCGACAAAGTTTTGGTTAAAGTTTCTCTAGTGGTGTATATCTCAAGAACCATTTATCAGAAATTATTCATATTTGGACATTAGGTACCCTATAGGGTTAGCTTTGATTCCAAGAGTTTGGACCCCAGGGTCCATGCCTGGGGGTGGGGCTAGAGGTCAAAATCCAGGTCACCTTTAATTTGCGTCAAAGTTTTGGTTAAAGTTTCTCTAATGGTGTATATCTCATGAGCCAATTTTCAGAAATCATTCATATTTGGACTTTAGGTACCCTATAAGGTTTGCTTTGTTTCCGTGAGTTCAGACCTGAGGGTCCATGCTCGGGGGGTGGGGCTAGAGTTCAAAATCTAGGTCACCTTGAAAATGTGCTATTTACATAGTGTGTTTTTCTTCTCTAAGTTTATATATTAACAAAGACTTATAGGAATGTATTCCTATTTGGATCATAGATACCCTTTAGGGTTGAATTAAATTCCATAGCACCAAACTCTAGGGGTGGGGCTGGAGGTCAAAATCTAGGACACATTTATAAAATACAGAATAATTACCAAGATTAATATTCTGTAGGTCTATATCTTGACAACCATTTGTCAGAAAGCATTCATACTAACAACATAGGTACCACATAAGGGTTAGACCCAAGGGTCCATGCATGGGGGTGGGGGTGGGATGGACCCAAGGGTCCATGCATGGGGTGGGGGTGGGACTTGAGGTCAAGGTCTGGGGCCTTTTTTTTTTTTTTTTTTTTTTTTTTTTTTTAAGAATGACACTCTATTTTCATTCCAATCTAGGACTGAGGAGCTGACCCATAATGTCCATGGATTATGTCCTAGATTGAGTATACACGTCAGCTCTGTCTACTGCTCTAAAATCACGCCTACCAAACGATCAAATACTTCTCCACCGGTGCATATAGTAAAATCGATTCGATTGTTACATGGTGAAGGATTAGATGACGCATAAAGGTAGACATATTTTACATACTCTTATCTTTTTTGCACAAAATACATTTTTAAGGAAAAAAGTGAAAAATCGGGGAATACAATTCCCCGTAATATTCACTTCTACGCTTGTGGTGTCAAGCTGAGGTCATATACTTCACGCATTTTGGTTTAATTCATCAAAAACTACACACGAGTAGCTAGAAGATATTGAAAACTCGCGAAAACTGATGATAAATAGGAAGCTAATTTAATTCTGAAGCCGGTCACAAGTTCTTACGACCATCACGCACACACGGCATGCACATTCAGGTATATTTTTGAAGGAAATTTCAGCTGACAATGTAGCAGGGCCGAGAAAACCCCGAGGGAACTGCCGAAAATTGTTGGTCAACAATTCGATCTATAAAAATTATAGTGAAAATGTTTGTCATAACAAAATCTTTAACTCGTCTCAAAAAGTCTTGAAATGCATAAATGTTCTTTAATTCGTGCTTGTCTGATCATATAGCACCGGCGATACACATGGGTTTCATAATTAGTCGTTCTTGCAGTGAAAATTTATACCAACTCCAAATTTGCAGCTGCAAAGGCTTTCTCTACAAATAGTATGCTTTCTAACTATTTCTATGGCCTCGTACATGTCCAAAATATCATTTTCAGTGTTTTGGATTTTTTTTTCATATTTGGAATGCACTCCTGGTCGATTTTCTCCGGTGAAGCATTAGATCGTCTGGTAAAAAATTCGATCGGGGATTGTGTATGTCTGTTAAACGCATGTTCTTAGTGTTGTCTCACGCATTGTAGTAATAATAGACATAACTCTGATTTTAATAGACAATGTCTCGCTGCATTGTCTCACTATATCTTTAATCCATGAGCGGACTGGTGCAGTTGGTAGCGCATCGGACTTTGGGCCGAAGGGTCCCCGGTACGATCCTCGTCAGGGGCGTCGTCTGTTGTGGCCTTGAGCAAGTCACATTTCCACAGCTCAATATGTATATATGTATTATATGTTCTTATGTATATAATCATGTCATGTCAAGAAAACAAAAAAGTGCGAAATGGAGCTCCTTGCAGGAACCAATTTTAAATTCAGGTTTTTCCAACCTCGGAAATTTATTTTTTTTCCCATCTCGGATTTTTGGGGTGGGACTTACTTTCTGATTGCGCCTTTTCCTGATCGTTGCCTACTTTTACCTTTTCTATATTAACCTGGCACTATTAAACAAGGATGAAGGATTCGATGAAAGAACATCGAAATTTCGCATTTGAATTGCACTGATTTTTAAACATTGAAGTAACATTTGCTGTTGAAAAATTAACCGTGATGGACAAGAATCTTGCAACTCAAAATCGCCGAGCTTATTTAGACGAGCATGTTTTTGAAAACTGTAAATCGAATAGACTTCTTATGAGTCATTACTTTTTGTTTTCTATGACTTATCTCCCTTCAAGTTATTCGTTTATTACAGATTTTGAGTAAAACGTGAGAGCAGATGGGGATTTGGAAAGGAAAGCGAAAACATGGGATCAAATTATCGTTTCAGTTTCGGAAATATCTAAAAGACTAAATTCATTTGTTATGTCGTTCAAGTCGCACACGCTTGACTCAAACAGCTGCTTGCGCGATGAAACTGGTGTATCGCGCCTAGGTGAGTGACTTGTTTTGAATGGTGTAGATGTTCTAAACGATGGGGAACATTTTAATCGTTTTGGGAATGGCGAGTCTCCCTTATTGTAGCACATCTTCCTTTTGGCGTACGATGTAACTTTTTTGTACGATAATTTGATCCCATGTTTTCGCTTTCCTTTCCAAATCCCCATCTGCTCTCACGTTTTACTCAAAATCTGTAATAAATGAATAACTTGAAGGGAGATAAGTCATAGAAAACAAAAAGTAATGACTCATAAGAAGTCTATTCGATTTACAGTTTTCAAAAACATGCTCGTCTAAATAAGCTCAGCGATTTTGAGTTGCAAGATTCTTGTCCATCACGGTTAATTTTTCAACAGCAAATGTTACTTCAATGTTTAAAAATCAGTGCAATTCAAATGCGAAATTCCGATGTTCTTTCATCGAATCCTTCATCCTTGTTTAATAGTGCCAGGTTAATATAGAAAAGGTAAAAGTAGGCAACAATCAGGAAAAGGCGCAATCAGAAAGTAAGTCCCACCCCAAAAATCCGAGGTGGGAAAAAAATAAATTTCCGAGGTTGGAAAAACCTGAATTTAAAATTGGTTCCTGCAAGGAGCTCCATTTCGCACTTTTTTGTTTTCTTGACATGACATGATTATATACATAAGAACATATAATACATATATACATATTGAGCTGTGGAAATGTGACTTGCTCAAGGCCACAACAGACGACGCCCCTGACGAGGATCGTACCGGGGACCCTTCGGCCCAAAGTCCGATGCGCTACCAACTGCACCAGTCCGCTCATGGATTAAAGATATAGTGAGACAATGCAGCGAGACATTGTCTATTAAAATCAGAGTTATGTCTATTATTACTACAATGCGTGAGACAACACTAAGAACATGCGTTTAACAGACATACACAATCCCCGATCGAATTTTTCACCAGACGATCTAATGCTTCACCGGAGAAAATCGACCAGGAGTGCATTCCAAATATGAAAAAAAAAAAAAAAAATCCAAAACACTGAAAATGATATTTTGGACATGTACGAGGCCATAGAAATAGTTAGAAAGCATACTATTTGTAGAGAAAGCCTTTGCAGCTGCAAATTTGGAGTTGGTATAAATTTTCACTGCAAGAACGACTAATTATGAAACCCATGTGTATCGCCGGTGCTATATGATCAGACAAGCACGAATTAAAGAACATTTATGCATTTCAAGACTTTTTGAGACGAGTTAAAGATTTTGTTATGACAAACATTTTCACTATCATTTTTATAGATCGAATTGTTGACCAACAATTTTCGGCAGTTCCCTCGGGGTTTTCTCGGCCCTGCTACATTGTCAGCTGAAATTTCCTTCAAAAATATACCTGAATGTGCATGCCGTGTGTGCGTGATGGTCGTAAGAACTTGTGACCGGCTTCAGAATTAAATTAGCTTCCTATTTATCATCAGTTTTCACGAGTTTTCAATATCTTCTAGCTACTCGTGTGTAGTTTTTGATGAATTAAACCAAAATGCGTGAAGTATATGACCTCAGCTTGACACCACAAGCGTAGAAGTGAATATTACGGGGAACTGTATTCCCCGATTTTTCACTTTTTTCCTTAAAAATGTATTTTGTGCAAAAAAGATAAGAGTATGTAAAATATGTCTGCCTTTATGAGTCATCTAATCCTTCACCATGTAACAATCGAATCGATTTTACTGTATGCACCGGTGGAGAAGTATTTGATCGTTTGGTAGGCGTGAAAATAGATCTGTCATTCTAAAACACCACTCCCCCATGTTTGTATGCAATGTGCTTTACAGTGCTTATTTCTAAAGTGTACTTGATAAGGGTACTGTCTTTCATTGGGGGGTTGAGGTTCAATGTCAGGGGTGAGCATGTGCAGGGTTGTATAGGTAGGGGGTAGGGAGGGGGCTTTGTGGCTACCAGCCGGGGGTATACGTGCCTCTCAAGGCACTTTTTCTAGCTTAACTTCTGTCAGTAAGAATCGATGGTAAATTATTCGATATAATCAGAATCTTTGTTTATAGATCTAGTCATATATGAGCAGCGACATGAGAAAACCGGTCTTTGGGGATTCTGCCTCGGTCTGACACAAACCGGCCTGTACAATTACTAAAGAAACTAGGTGCTTGAGATTTGGATATAAGTAGAAGAGGAATTCTACTATCCGTGTAGCGAAAACAAAGGCCCTGATCAGCTGTGCAATTACTGCACAGCTGATCTGTGTCTTTGTTTTCGCATAGGCAAAGATCCTGTTTTCTCATGATGCAGATTGTATCATTTTTCTTGTAGAATAATTGCCCTTTGCAATTCAACATAACTGGTATTTCATGTCCAGCAAATATTATATTGTCAGGATGTTTTTTATGCCCCCAACTTCGAAGAAGTTGAGGGGGCATATTGGTTTGGGTCTGTCCGTGCAGTGCAGTGAGTGAGTGAGTGCGTGCGTGCATGCAGTCAGTCAGTCTGTCTGTGATGCTTAAGCACTCGGTCAGGAACCGTTAGAGCTAGGATCTTGAAATTTGGTATGTAGTTTGTATATGAAAATTAAGAGGACCCGTATTTTTTCTTTCAGGTAAATTCAAGGGGCTAGGGGCCAATTCTGTGAGAGTTATTTCCCTTTTTAATTCTTGATAAAGTGAATAGATAGTGGATACCTTGTGTGCGCAACTCCTCCTACAGTTTTATTCCGATTCTCTTGAAACTTTATAGATGTTGTGACCATGCTTTGAAGATATGCATGTGGTTTGGATATAACCCTCAGATTAATTTTTGTCACTTTTTTCGCAATTTGAACTTAGCCATTTTTCGGGCATTTTGACAATGAAAGTGAATGGGCAGTGGGTACCTTGTGTGCGCAACTCCTACAGTTTCATGCCAATTCATTTTTAACTTTACATGTATTATGGGCATGGTCTGAAGATATGCATGTGGTTTGGATATAATCCTTGGATTATTTTTTGTCATTTTTTTCACAATTTGAACTTAGTCATTTTTTCGGGCATTTTAGTGGATGGATAGAGGGTAACTTGTGTGCGCAACTCCTCCTACAATTTAATACCAATACTTTTGAAACTTTGCAGACATTGTGACCATGCTTTGAAGATATGCATGTGGTTGGGATATACTCCTCAGATCACAGGCGCTCGACGACTGGACTCATTTTTTTTTTTTTTTTTTTTTGCATTTTCACCCGTTTGGAGACCCTTACGATATGTTCATGCAATTATTTTACCTTGGAAACCTTTTCTATCAATCCTCAATCAACCCTCGTCTATGGGCTACTATATAGACAAGGTCGGAAACGCGGTGTCCTAGTTTAATTGGGGTCATGGGATTTCCCGCATCTCAAACTCATACTTCACCCTTAACCGTTATTTCAATGCTGGCTGTCAACACATGAGTGTCTTTGTAAAAGGTCTCGCCCATTGCCTTCATTCAAAATAAGCACCACCGCCCGTAAAAACTAACAATTAAAGCATTCTACAGAATTGGAGGACATCCCGAATGAAATCGGCAATCTAGCCGTGACATTACTATAAATACACTGGTCACACGACGTGTTACGCCAGCGCGTGATATATGTTACGTTGGTTTTCATAGGTTGCTTGATTTAATATCCAGTCAAAACACTTTGTGATCTAGTGTCATGGCAACAATGCAATACAATTATCCAGTAGGATTGATTCTTTCATACGATATTTACAGTGACCTTCCACTGATTTCTAGAAACGAAAGGTCACCATACAAAAACATTCGGGATCCCATCCAAGTAGACAGGTGGTGGTATAAAATATAAGTTTACGGGCGACTATGCTTATTTTTGACGAAGGCAATGGGTGAGACCTTTTACAAAGTCGCTCATAAGTAGACACTCAGCATTGAAATAACGGTAAAGGGTGAAGTACGAGTTTGAAATGCGGGGAATCCCATGACCCCAATTAAACTAGGACACCGCGTTTCCGACCTTGTCTATATAGTAGCCCATAGACGAGGGTTGATTGAGGATTGATAGAAAAGGTTTTCAAGGTAAAATAATTGCATGAACATATCGTAAGGGTCTCCAAACGGGTGAAAATGCAAAAAAAAAAAAAAAAAAAATGAGTCCAGTCGTCGAGCGCCTGTGCTCAGATTAATTTTTGTCACTTTTTTTACAATTTGAACTTAGTCATTTTTTGGACATTTTTACATCTTGAAAGTGGCTTACCAGTTGGAGGCATAGTGTTTCATAAACACATTTTCTAGTTCCTGGACAGGCACAGACACTCTAAGTGATTAAGCAGTACTTGGTGGTTAAGCAGTACTTGGGTGATCCCTCTGTTAGCTGCTCTGTGGGGAGGCATCTAGCTGCCCATCTAATTATCACAGCCCGGAAAATATCTTTTTTGTGTGGTTTAGATCACTAACCACCCCCAGCTAGCATGGATATTAAATATCAAATCTTAATCAATCACACAATTCTTCATCTGATTGTTTTTAATAGAGAAATTTATTATTTCACAGGTTATAATATGGGCCGTGTCAGTAACTGCATAGCTGATTAGCGCCTTTGTTTTCACTACATGGATAGTACAATTCTTCCCCTACCTATACCCAAAATTTCAAGATTCTAGCCTTCTTTTGTGGGTGTACAGGTCGGTTTGTGTCAGACCTGCTTGGAAACCCCGAGACAGGTTTTCTCGCACCGCGATTCATATATCATAGCTACTTGCTATGGCCAATTCACATAATGCTCCTTTATAAATGAGCCGCCACATCAGAAAAACAACAATATGCATATGCAAAACAAAGGCGCTGATCAGCTTCGCGGTTGCCGCGAAGCTGATCAGCGCCTTTGTTTTTGCTACATGGACAGTACAATCCCTCTTCATTTCAAGCCTCTTACCTTTGTCTGTGACTGTATAGGCTGGTTTGTGTCAGTCCTGGTTAGAAATCTAAATTGTTGGTTTTCTCACGAGAAGACTCAAATGTGATGATGGCTGTCCAATCTAATGAGAAGGAAAATATACTCAGAGGAAAAAGTTTAGTCAGTAACTTTGACCAGCCCGATTACTATAATGCCTAGCCGCTTGCCTTAGATGTTTCCCTTTATTAAATTTGCAAAGTCAGTCTCTTTTTCTGGAAAGAAACTCCACCAGTTGTCAATTTCGACAGAGTTATTGACCTTTTTCGTAAAACATCATTTTTGTAATTACCCGATAAAAGATCAAATCGGCGCTTTGGTTAATAGCGGTTTCTGATAGAGGTTGTTGCCAGTGACAAAAATCCGAAAAAATCTTTTCAAAATTCGAGAAATAACAAATCAAATATGCATCATTTTTAGATTACCTCCCTTTCATTTAAAACAAGAACGAAAATTGGTGTATGCACTGTGGCAAAACCACATGCGATATTTCAATCGTTTTTGTTGGAAATAAGAGGTTTTACGTATAGGAGAAAGTCCTCTTAAGTATCCATTCCTGAAAAATAATGGATCCGAGGCCCCGAAGGGGCCGAGGATTCATTATTTTTCAGGAATGGATACTAACGAGGACTTTCTCCGACTTAAAATACACCATACACTGGCGCCTTTGTTTCGTTATAACAAGCGCTTTTAATCTTTAGACAGCAAGCCGGTTGACCAGACCTTGCACAACATATTTCCGCTTAATTTTCTTTTCTCGCGACATTATATGTTGGTCAAACTATCCCACGGACATAACGAGGAAACTAACTGTGAACGATGTTAACACTTTCTCGTGCATCCATGTACAAATAGAGCATTCACAGTAGTTTCCCTTTTTACACATCGTTAAACGTAGTGTCTATGTTCAATACCATTTAATTATGATTTTGTATAAATGCATAATGTGTGTTAATCAATGAGACAGCGTACATGGATCTGTTAAGGGCTAATCTCCATGCTCGAAAGACAGAGGACCATTATAATGCCCGGCTGTTTTGGGGGGAAACAGCTGGTCATAAATAACTGTGTGAAGTCTGTTCCTACTGCCAGGTTTCTCATTCACCTCACACTAACCCTAACCTTCTAACAATGAAACCAGGGAGCAAGAGCCTTTTTCATACAGAAATATGCGATGATTCGTTGGATATAACGTTTTGGGGAATTTATGATACCGACTATTTCATCGCAAAGGATTTCAAATACTAGGAAGAAATTGTATTTAATATTAGGTAGACTCTAAACCATTTGCTAGAAAAGCTTCCAATCAGCCTGCACAAAATTTAATGTCTTTGAACATAGCGAACACATTATTTTGGGGTGCAGCAAAGGGAAAATGAACACTTCATTGGTGACCATGACTTTTGTGCTCACACGAGCTCATGCGAAAAATAATGGACACTAAACTGTCCATTCCCGAAAAATAATGGACAGTTTTTATAAAAGGATGACGTCATGGGTGTATTTTAATTACAGTATAATGACTGGTAATTTTAATCCCAAACTATTGAGGGCTTTTGAACCTATAGCGATTTAAACTGTCTCAATGGGATTTTACATGTATTTTCACTGACTAAACTTTTGCCGGTGAGCATATTTAAAACTATTCATGCTCAAACCAGCTCAGCACAAGATTTTAAAACTTGTCACTATAAATGCAGCAACAGCAAAAACAAATTGAAAATTTGAAATTTCTGATGTAATTTGAAATTTAGAATGCCAGCTTTTTACTGTCTGTCACATAGGCACATCACCACATGAAAACCAGTCTTCAAAAGTCTGATGCTGATGTTAAATCGCACAATGATGTAAAGTTCCTATAATTATCTTCAACTTGAGATGTTTATCAGGCCCAGCAGCCATAACCCAGAGCAGATTAGGGGAAGTCTTGCGTTTCTTCATCAGAATCAAACTCAGCATCTTGGTCTCTGACCCACTTCCCTGCCCAATCTCTCTTCCAGCCAGCTCTGTAAACACATGACAGTAGATTAGGGGATGGAGTCTCCTCATCTGAATCAAACTCAGCATCTTGGTCTCTGACCCACTTCCCTGCCCAGTCTCTCTTCCAGCCAGCTCTGTAAACACAACCCATGTAGGAAAGGACAGTAGATTAGGGGATGTCTGGCGTCTCCTCATCTGAATCAAACTCAGCATCTTGGTCTTTGACCCACTTCCCTGCCCAGTCTCTCTTCCAGCCAGCTCTGTAAACACAACCCATGTAGGAAAGGACAGTAGATTAGGGGAAGTCTGGCGTCTCCTCATCTGAATCAAACTCAGCATCTTGGTCTTTGACCCACTTCCCTGCCCAGTCTCTCTTCCAGCCAGCTCTGTAAACACAATCCATGTAGGTAATGACAGTAGATTAGGGGAAGTCTGGCGCCTCCTCATCTGAATCAAACTCGGCGTCTTGGTCTTTGACCCATTTCCCTGCCCAGTCTCTCTTCCAGCCAGCTCTGTGAACACAAACAGTGGAGATAGTCAGGAAATATGAGCCGCCGCACCAGAAATCCAGTCTTCGGGGTTTCCGACCAGGTCCGACACAAACCGGCCTGTACAGTCTGAGACGAAAGCTAGATGCTTGAAATTTTGGATATAAGTATAAGAGAAATTGTACTATAGTTCGATTTTGACCTCAGATACATCAAAAGATCGACGAGTCTACTTAGTAGCATGTGAAAGGATATTCAGATTGTAACAGTACAAATACTTACTGTGCGGGCAACCAAAGTGTAATGGAAAATTGAGCCATTTCGTACCGATATACCTTTCACGTGCTACTTCATGGACTCGTCAATCTTTTGACGCACCCGAGGTCAAAATCGAGCTATACCCGTGAATGTAAACAAGGGCGCTGATAGCTTCGCAATGACTGTGAAGCAGATCTGCGCCTTTGGTTTCCAATATGCAGATTGTTGGTTTTCTTATGAGTTGGCTCAATTATTTTCAACTTGACTTTTATCTGGCCCAGCAGCCATTACCCAGTGGAGATCATGGGAAGTCTGGAATCTCTTCTAGCCAGCTCTGTGAACACAGTGTAGGTAATCAGAATATTTCCTGGAATAATGTCCCAGTCAACAATCTTTCAGTCATGTTGGGATGAAGCAACCACTTTCCCACTTCCTAGGTATTAAGCAGTACTACGAGTGAGGATTTTAAGGACACAGTTCCTGTTCCAAATCAACAACCTCTTGATTTGGAATATGACACTCAACCTCTAGGCCACCACAGCCCCAATGAGATTTTTTTTATATTTCACAAATTAATACCTTTTCTGTTTTAATCAAGAAGCACAGTAGCTGATTAATGACAACAAAAGCTTATTAGGTACACAGAGTGCTTTAAATCGCCTTCAGGAGGATAGAAATGTAAGCAATATGGTTAGGATTCCTAAAAATAACTGGGCCTGAAGTATGAGAAAGGGTATTAAAAGGACAAAACTGAGTATTCTAAAAGACCCTAGAATAAAGTTATCACCAACTATGCTTGCAAGAATATAAGAATCTTACATGAGTGTCAGGTATGGATAGACAAATCTGTCCCGAGGGTCACATTTTGGCATCACGAGGCTCGCCGAGTGATGCCAAACTGTGACCCGAGGGACAGATTTGTCTATCCATACCTTACACGCATGGTGGATTCTTTTTCTTGCACGCCTTAATGTGACGAAGCTTGATTTTCATACTATTTACCCAGAAAAATGCTACAATTGCGGCGTCCACCATTTTGAATTTAAACGTTTTGACGTCATTGTGACGTGTGCGCTTAGCGACGAAATTACGTGACGTCCTTTACAACCAATGTTAAAAAAGAACACTTGAACGTGGGGTGCGACCGGGGTGAGATAACTAGAGGACCATTGGTCCTGTAGCTCACCTGAGAGATTATCACATTGTGAGCTCATGAGATTTAAATTAATTGAGAATCGACCAATGAAAGTCTATGCATGGACACTATTGACCGGCCCCCCCCCCCCCCCCCCCCCCCCCAAATTTGACCCAGGGGCATGACTGGCACAATTTATAATGGGGACTACCAAACATTGCTACATACAAAATATAGAAGCTCTGGGCCTTTTGGTTTCAGAGAAGAATATTTTTGTTAGTTTTTCCCATTGTAAGTCTATGGAGACTATCTACCCCCGGGGCGTGGCCAAATTTGACCCCAGGGCATGGCTGGCACAATTTATGTAGAGGACCATTAGCCATTGCCACATACAAAATATCAAAGCTGTGTGCCCTGTGGTTTCAGAGAAGAAGATTTTTGAATTTTTTTCCCATAGCAAGTCTATTGAGACTATCAACCTCCGGGGCCTGGCCAAATTTGACCCCAGGGGCATGAATGGCACAATTTATGTAGAGGACCATTAGCCATTGCTACATACCAAATATCAAAGCTGTGGGCCTAGTGGTTTCAGAGAAGAAGATTTTTTAATTTTTTTCCCATAGTAAGTCTATGGAGACTATCAACCCCCAGGGCGTGGCCAAATTTGACCCCAGGGGCATGAATGGCACAATTTATGTAGAGGACCATTAGCCATTGCTACATACCAAATATCAAAGCTGTGGGCCTAGTGGTTTCAGAGAAGAAGATTTTTTTAGTTTTTCCTATTGTAGGTCTATATATGGAGACTATCGACCCCCGGGGCGTGGCCAAATTTGACCCCGGGGACATGATTGGCACAATTGATGTAGAGGACCATTAGCCATTGCCACATACAAAATATCAAAGCTGTGGGCCCTGTGGTTTCAGAGAAGAAGATTTTTTTTTTTCCCATAGTAAGTCTATGGAGACTATCAACCCCCTGAGCGTGGCCAAATTTGACCCCAGGGGCATGAATGGCACAATTTATGTAGAGGACCATTAGCCATTGCTACATACCAAATATCAAAGTTGTTGGCCTAGTGGTTTCAGAGAAAAAGATTTTTTTAGTTTTTTTCCTATTGTAGGTCTATGGAGACTATCGACCCCCGGGGCGTGGCCAAATTTGACCCCAGGGGCATGATTGGCACAATTTATGTAGCGGACCATTAGCCATTGCCACCTACAAAATATCAAAGCTGTGGGCCCTGTGGTTTCAGAGAAGAAGATCTTTTAATTTTTTTCCCATAGTAAGTCTATGGAGACTATCAACCCCCGGGGCGTGGCCAAATTTGACCCCAGGGGCATGAATGGCACAATTTATGTAGAGGACCATTAGCCATTGCTACATACCAAATATCAAAGCTGTGGGCCTAGTGGTTTCAGAGAAGAAGATTTTTTTAGTTTTTCCAATTGTAAGTCTATGGAGACTATCTACCCCCGGGGCGTGGCCAAATTTGACCCGGGGGCATGGCTGGCACAATTTATGTAGAGGACCATTAGCCATTGCCACATACCAAATATCAAAGCTGTGGGCCCTGTGGTTTCAGAGAAGAAGATTTTTGAATTTTTTTCCCATTGTAAGTCTATGGAGACTATCGACCCCCGGGGCGTGGCCAAATTTGACCCCAGGGGCATGATTGGCACAATTTATGTAGGGGACCATTAGCCATTGCCACCTACAAAATATCAAAGCTGTGGGCCCTGTGGTTTCAGAGAAGAAGATCTTTTAATTTTTTTCCCATAGTAAGTCTATGGAGACTATCAACCCCCGGGGCGTGGCCAAATTTGACCCCAGGGGCATGAATGGCACAATTTATGTAGAGGACCATTAGCCATTGCTACATACCAAATATCAAAGCTGTGGGCCTAGTGGTTTCAGAGAAGAAGATTTTTTTAGTTTTTCCAATTGTAAGTCTATGGAGACTATCTACCCCCGGGGCGTGGCCAAATTTGACCCCAGGGGCATGGCTGGCACAATTTATGTAGAGGACCATTAGCCATTGCCACATACCAAATATCAAAGCTGTGGGCCCTGTGGTTTCAGAGAAGAAGATTTTTGAATTTTTTTCCCATTGTAAGTCTATGGAGACTATCGACCCCCGGGGTGTGGCCAAATTTGACCCCAAGGGCATGAATGGCACAATTTATGTAGAGGACCATTAGCCATTGCTACATACCAAATATCATAGCTGTTGGTCTAGTGGTTTCAGAGAAAAAGATTTTTTTAGTTTTTTTCCTATTGTAGGTCTATGGAGACTATCGACCCCCAGGGCGTGGCCAAATTTGACCCCAGGGGCATGATTGGCACAATTTATGTAGAGGACCATTAGCCATTGCCACCTACAAAAATTCAAAGCTGTGGGCCCTGTGGTTTCAGAGAAGAAGATTTTTTAATTTTTTTCCCATAGTAAGTCTATGGAGACTATCAACCCCCGGGGCGTGGCCAAATTTGACCCCAGGGGCATGAATGGCACAATTTATGTAGAGGACCATTAGCCATTGCTACATACCAAATATCAAAGCTGTGGGCCCTGTGGTTTCAGAGAAGAAGATTTGAATTTTTTTCCCATTGTAAGTCTATGGAGACTATCGACCCCCGGGGCGTGGCCAAATTTGACCCCAGGGGCATGAATGGCACAATTTATGTAGAGGACCATTAGCCATTGCTACATACCAAATATCAAAGCTGTGGGCCTAGTGGTTTCAGAGAAGAAGATTTTTTTAGTTTTTCCCATTGTAAGTCTATGGGACCTATCTGTTGCCATGGAAACCACAATTTTGATACAATCTGCTCCAAAACCTAATGCCATCAATCCCCCAACCCAATTATGGTTCACATTAAATTTGATCAAGATCGGCCTACCAGCTTCAGAAATATTCTTCTTTGAAATTGTGGACGGACGACGACGACGGACGACGACGGACGACGGATGCCTGCCTATCCTATAAGCTCACCTGTGAGCCTTCGGCTCAGGTGAGCTAACAAGGGTGAGATAAGAATTTCTCACATGGGGTAAAACGTCGGATTTCTCTATCTGGTGTGCAAGAAATGACTGTACTAACCCTCTCAGCTGAAGTTCTCTCTCTGCTTGAACCTTTTTGTTTATCTGTATATCACTGGCTCTGGTATCAGGAATTGTTGCCTTCCCATTGTTACTAACTTTGTTACTAGCACCTCCAGTCTGCACTGTGCTATCAGGTATACATGGATCTGGTTTAGTGTCCTTTCGTTTTCTATGTTTATCTGGAATTGGTTTGCTTGAAATGGTCATGATTTCTGTTCTATATTTCTGAAACTTTTCCCAATCAACAGCACTCTTAGATTCTGAACTACTAGCAGAAGGAATTGCATTATTCTGTCTTGAAAGTTCTGTCTCCAGTTTCATAGTGGTGTCAGCTTTTAATTTCTTACGCTTAATAAAGAAGTGACTAGAGTTTTGGTTTTGGTTTACTTGTGAAATAAACTTTCCTATTTTGTCCGATAGTAGAACAGAATTGTCACTGGAGGACAAATGTACTGGTACATGTAACTTGCTTTTAGATTGTGCATTACCCAAGTTTTTGTCATTGTGTCTTTCTTGGTTTTTGATGCTCTCACCAGCATGTTTATTTTGGTTTGTGTTACTCTGATAAGAGTTTCTATCAGAATCATTCAAATCTACTCTAGTTCTCTTCTTGAAAGCAATGAAATCTTTCCTATTCCCAGGTAAAACAGCTGTAGAGGTAGATTCTACTGGGGACACTACATCAAGTGAGCCATCTCCAATGTCTAGTGTTGGTTTTCTGTCATATGGCATTGCATGTTTCTTTGTTCTCGGATCGTAAGGTTTGCCCATGCCAAGACCTCTGGGGGCTGGGACCTGAGCCTGAAAGAAGATGACGATATATCTGTGCATAAATCTTATTTAAATACATTATCCCCAAAGTTTTACATAAATAAAAATAGAACTGAGCTCATTTAAGAGCAGTGAACATATTCATGTGAAAGGGGATGGGCCATACCGCGGTTTCGGATACTTAAGCATCTTCAGTGACTATAGATTTGGCAACAAAAAGCCAAGAAGAATTACTGTAATTGTACAACTTTCAACAGGGTAATCAATATAAAGACTAGTATAATCCAATGGGGCCAAATATATTAAATGTTGGCTAGAAAATGAGTCTAGACCGATAATTTTCTGATTTCTCAGAATACCCTCGCTGATCTCAAAGGACAAAATGGAAAAAGTAATCTGCACTTTAAACCAGCTTGAACAGCTACTCAGTAGGTGGCTGAAATTTCAGAAAACACCATGGAGAGATTATACAGCCTAAGTATAGCTATCATAGCCTTTCTTCTATCAGGTTATCTTGCTACATGGCTTTAGGAACATGACTCTCGGAACATACTTTGAAAACATGGCATTTTCTAAAGTGAAACAGTAACATATAAGATTCTCATCAGACTGTTTTTTTTCGGTAGTCTGATCTGTTTCCCAGATGGACTGCATGGAGAATGCCATTCTGCAAATAAAATTGTTTTCTTTCTAATCTTTTACTTTATACAGTTCACATCTCGTTTATTTGAGCCATGACGTGAAAAAAAGAGGTCTTCATGGGTTCCAACCAGGTCCAACACAAATTGGCCTGTACAGTCAGAAATCAAAGGCTAGAAGCTTGAAATTTTGGATTTGAGTAGAAGGGGAATTGTACTAGTATCCAGTTAGCGAAATTAGTGGTTTGTTTTGGCATAATTATGCAGAAATCTGGTGTTATCAAGCTGCGGCTCATATGATGTCTTGTTGCTGACAGTACCTGTTGTATATAAGTATTTCCCGTCTTCACAAACTGTTCATGCTGCCTCTTAGCTATCAGGTCCTGCAACTCTTGCTTCTCTACAGCTTGGTATGCAGCATCTGTAAATATAGAGACAATTCTAAACTTTTTTTCTGAGAATGAAAAAAATAAGAAAAGAGACACCAGATATAGACAGAAGGTGGGAAAGAAAGACATCGCAAAACATTTGAGCCACATCATGATAATTTGATAAAACCAACATATGCGAAAACAAAGGTGCAGATCAGCTTCACAGGCGATGAGCATAGAAAAGAGGAAGACAGAATAAACAGATTTAACATGAAGACAAATCACTGCACTGGGACAGTGACGCTCCCACTGGGACAGGGAACCAGAGGACCAATGGTCCTGTAAGCGCTCACCTGAGACCTGATATATATACTGAACAAAAGTGAAAACGCTACACCTTAATTGTTTGTCAAATTTCTGAAAAATGAAACAAGCCCTCAAATCAAATAAAAGTGTTTTGAAATGTTTAAAGACTTGGCTGTCCATAACACTAAACATGATACGGTTATTGTCACAAATAAAGACAGAACCGCCCATTCAGTGTGCCAGGGTACCATTTTTTATGTGTGCAATTTGAACAGAAATTTCACACAGTTTACGACTTGAGAAAACCAAGAGTAAACGTTTCAACCATGTGGAATTGCGTGGATATGTAGTCAGGACATGTGTCAGTCAGAAACTGTAAACGATTCACCACAAGCTTATGTGATGGTTTTTAAAATCAACCTTGAAAAGGGTATTTTTCATCAAATCGCAATGCTTGAAATTTTCTCAATGTAATCTCCATAGGATAATGAACCTGTTGTTACATCGACATTTGAAGATACTCCTAATCGAGAAATGGTAGGAATGATGTGTTTGTAGACCTTAATGAATTGGAAAAAGAAATTTTTCGAAAATTGGTATACACCGGAGAATACCGAACATTCAATATTCCCTATTTGTTTATGTCAAAGGGAGACAATTGGCAAAATGGCAAAATTAGACATTGATTTCTGAGCTTGTTTCAAAGGATAAGTCAAGTTTTTAAACGTTTTAATGTAACACGGGCATCGTACGTTTTAAAAAGCGTAAAAAATCTTTTCTTGCGCATGCGCACATGCATAATTTATCGAAAAACACTTTAAACGCATAATGATCCCTAACTCAGATATCAAATGAGACCAATCGATGAAATTTTCACGAAACATTTGCTGGAAGCCTGGAAAACATTATAGAAACTGATTAAATGCCCCTTTTCTGATACTTTGTCTGGAATATAATTATAGCAACATGTAGCGTTTTCACTTTTGCTTAGTATATAAAAATCAGAAGTCCGATACTGCAGTATAAACTTGTAATTGTCACTATATTCTACCGGTTTCACTGATTTGTTACAGATTTTCAAGAATACATTACTAAGCAACGACACGTAACGTCTTCAGTAACGTTACGATAATATAACGTAATTAACATGAAAATAACGTACGTTATAATGTTCGAGATTTGAAGGCAAATAATACGTAATAAACATATATGCATATGGCGTTAAGAACACTCTGATGGCACTGCTGTAGATTATGCTGCTCTGTTCAATTTTGGTTTCAAAGTATTAATAAAATATCGTTCTTTAATATATATATATATAAATTTGTTCGACTCTAGAATGGTAATTGCTTGTATATAACCCCAAGCCAGAGTCAGAATAACCCCTGGAGTCAATGTCTTTTTCAAAACATAAAAATTCACTCAATTTGCCAATTTACTGCAAGATTTGCCCTTCAAATGACATATTAACAATTTTCCCCATTCAAATGCATGAGCAACCTAAGCTGACCTTGCCGTAAAAAAGGTCAAGGTCATCCAAGGGTCATGATTTATATAAATTTTGTAGACCTCCATTCCTTGATGCTTCATGCCAAGTTTCAAAATCATAGGCCTTCTGGTTCTGGAGAAAAAGATTTTTAAAGGTTTTTGCTATTTATAGCCATGGCAGCCATCTTGGTCATGTGACCATGACCATTTATATATACTTTCATTCCCACTTCCTAGCGATGCTCCTCATAAAGTTTGGCTTTGATTACAAGTAATTTCAGAGAAGAAGATCTTTGAATATCACTGTATATTGCTCTGGGGTAGGGGCAGACACACCCCTGGGGTCCAATTTATTTCAGAATCATCAATCTTAAGTCCATTCGCTCATTTCCTGCAAGTTATTCCCTACAAATGACAGTTTAACAAATTTCCCCATTCAAATGCATGGGCGACCTATGTTGACCTTGCCCTATTATAGGTCAAGGTCATCCCAGGGTGATGATTTATATAAATTTTGTAAAGCTCCAGTCACTGATGCTTCACACCAAGTTTCAAAATCATTGGCCTTCTGGTACTGGAGAAGAAGACTTTTAAAGGTTTTTACTATTTATAGCCATGGCGGCCATCTTGGTCATGTGACCTGGACCATTTATATAAACTTTCTTTCCCCCTTCCCAAGGATGCTCCAAATGAAGTTTGGTGCTGATTGGCCAAGCAGTTTCAGGGGAGAAGATGTTTCATTATTATGGAAATATACATGTATATAGCCCCAGGGCAGGGGCAGACAACCCACAGGGGCTAAAGTTTTCCATTAACATTAATATTTGTCCATTTGCCTGTTCCCAGTAAGTTTTACCCATTAAATAGCATTTTACCATTTTTTCCCATCCAAATGCATTGGCGACCTAAGTTGACCTTGCCATAAAATAGGTCAAGGTCATCCTAGGGTCATGATTTATATAAGCTATGATGGGCCTACATCCCCGATGCTACATACCAAGTTTCGTGGAAATCGGCCTACTAGTTCTGGAGAAGAAGATTTTTAAAGTTTTTTTTCTATTTATAGCCATGGCAGCCATCTTGGTCATGTGACCTTGACCATTTATATAAACTTTCTTTCTCCCTTCCCAAGGATGCTCCATATGAAGTTTGGCTTTGATTGGCCAAGCGGTTTCAGGGGAGAAGATGTTTCATTATTATGGAAATATACATGTATATAGCCCCGGGGCAGGGGCAGACAACCCCCCAGGGGCTAAAATTTTCTATTAACATTAATCTTCTGTCCATTTGCCTATTCCCAGTAAGTTTTACCCATTAAATAGCATTTTACCATTTTTTCCCATTCAAATGCATTGGCGACCTAAGTTGACCTTGCCGTAAAATAGGTCAAGGTCATCACAGGGTCATGATTTATATAAACTATGATGGGCCCGTGTCCCTAATGCTACATACCAAGTTTCATGGAAATCGGCCCACTGGTTCTGGAAAAGAAGATTTTTAAAGGTTTTTGCAATTTATAGCCATGGTGGCCATCTTGGTCATGTGACCTGGACCATTTATATAAAATTTAGTTCCCCCTTCCCAAGGATGCTCCATATGAAGTTTGGCTTTGATTGGCCAAGCGGTTTCAGAGTAGAAGATCTTTGAAATTGTGAACGATGGACGACGACGGTGCATGGGTATACTATAAGCTCACCTGTGAGCCTTCGGCTCAGGTGAGCTAACAATCCAATAGGGATGACTACCCCTTTACTGAACAGGCCGACCAGGATGGAGAAGAACATTTTAAAGTGTAACAAAGACAATTCTGCGGCAATTTTAAGTATGTTTGCAATGTATGTAAAATCTTAACAAAGATAATAAGCAGCCTGCCGTTACATGCTTCTACAATGTTCAGGTGAAAATTTCAAGTTGGTAGGGGTGGGTCTAAGCAATTTCAGATTGACTGAAATTTGATATGATGGACACGTTCAAGCTAGAGAAAAGTTGGTATAATAATCAGGTTGCTCAGAGAAAAAGGCCAAAATATGAAACACCCTAAACAGGGTCCTCGAATGACACTTGGTTGAATATAACATTAAGTTAAATATAAAATTTGGTCAAAAAATTATTGAACTATGACATTTGGTCAATTTTTGACTGTGAAGTAACTGCAAAGCTGATCAGCACTTTTGTGTTCCCTACATGGATAGTACAATTCCTCTACTTTCTAAACCCCAAATTTCCAGTCTCTAGCCATCTTCTGTGCATGTACAGCTCGGTTTGTGTCGGACCTGGTAGGAAACAACATATGGCGGTTTTCTCAAGTATTAAGCAATACCTACTCTTAGTGTGTTTCTTTCCTTGCCTATGGACATAGAACATATCTAAAGTATCGAATATGGGCCGATGATGGCACACCATACAGGTCAGTCTGGAAGAAAAAATCTTTGATTATGATTTTGAAACTAATATTTTTATTGAAATTGCTTATTTAATCTAAGTACAATTTCTTAAACCAAAATGAAGCAGCTGATCACGTCTTTGTTTTTACTACACAGATAGTACAATTCCTCTACTCTCTAAATCCAAAATTTCAAGCCTCTAACCATCTTCTTTGACTGTACAGCCTGGTTTGTGTCGGACCTGGTCTGAAATCAAAATTGTTGGTTTTCTCACACAAAGGCTCAAATGTTAAAATTTTAGCCCTATTTAATGAAATCAGGTGATCTGATAAGATGGACATTAATCAATAATTTGATGCAAGGTTACCGGTATAGTTTTTCCATAAAAAAACTTTGTTGACAGAATTCTGAATGCTCAAATGAAACAACTATAAACCCAAAACACGACGCTTATTGAGTTATTGGGTCTTTGGCAAAATAATGATTGACAAGTGTCTCTATAAGTACATGTATGTCTATAGTATATTTCATGTCAAGTAGTGCTAGGAATCATGCTACCTTTGCTTCGGTTGTGGCCCTGTATTCCGAGGGCCCTATAGTCCGAGGGCCCGGTAGTCCGAGGGCCCGATGGTCCGAGGGCCCGATGGTCCGAGGATTTATGGAATAAATCCAATACCAATATTCTGATTCTCGGACTAGCGGGCCCTCGGACTATTGGGCCCTCGGACTATCGGACCCTCGGACTATTGGGCCTCGGACTATCGGACCCTCGGACTATCAGGATCTGCAACATTTTCCAAGGTTTTCACACACACACACACACACACACACACACACACACACACACGTCGCGCGCACGCACACACGCACGTGCTTTCACACATACATACCTATACACGAATACAGATACATTCTTACACAATGATACATACACACACACACACACACACACGCACGCACGCACGCACGTACGCACGCACGCACACTTTTTAGTTCAGTTTAACGCCCCTGTCAAGATTATTTCACTCATCGAGACGATGCAAATCAGTAGGTGGGTGAAAGCGGGAGAACCCCGAGGAAAACCACCTGGCACGCCCGAAAGCAGATCTTGGCTTATGCCACTTGTGACCCAATCGAGCACCATAAACATTTTCAGTCTCTGTTTGGGAATCAGACTACACGTATAGAAAATATTTTACATTTTTAAGTCAATATCTCTCTAAACTAAAAAGTTTAAAACAATTCTGTATGGTTCTGAATTCATTCATCTTCGACGAAGTTTCATTGAAATTACATAAAAACTGAGTGACATAATTTTGGATCATGGTGTTTAATGTTTGATCTACAAAAGGCTGAAAAATTGATTCCCAATCTGGAACACAGACAGTCTTCACACGTGATAAACTGATTCCCGAACAGGCAGCATCGGGACCATCGGGCCCTCGGACTATCGGGCCCTCGGATCATCGGGCCCTCGGACTATCGGGCCCTCGGACTAACGGACCCTCGGGCTAACGGACCCTCGGACTACAGGACCCTCGGAATACCGGGCCTACACGCTTTGCTTCTACTTTCTAGATTGCTTGTACATGTATATCAAGATCTGGCCCCGAGGTTATGAAACTTTTTTTCATGCTTAACTCAACAGTCAGCTGAGAATGAAATTTAGACTGCTCATAAATACTGAAAATAGCCCAAATATTTTGAAAATTGAAGGTTTAGAATGCCAAATCCTGTAATCTATCCTGCTCATAAATCGTCACCTTAGCGCAAAAACAGTGTAACTGCCAAATGCTAACTTTTCAGGAGAGACAAAAAACTTTTTAATTGTAGTATTTCACATATAGGCACATCAAAAAGCAGTTTGAAAACATCTTATTAATTGTTGTCATCTATGAGTAAAGTAAGTTTGTTAAAGAATGGTCACCGAAAAAATTTATGGCATTTTTATTTTCAGATACAACATTTTAGCATTGAAAAAGTTTGCGCAAAAACCTTGTAAGTGCACTTACACTGTTTTTGCGCTAAGGTATTTGAGAATTTTTGGACAGTGAAAAAATTGCAATGCAGAACTTATTTTTCTTCTTTTTTGCCTTAATTATATTGCTTTTAGAGTATTTTACAAGTTGACCATATGAAAATACCAAAAACAAATATTTTTGATGATTTTATTTCAAAAATTGCAGTTACAACATTTTAGCGCTGAATTATTTTCTTAGCGCAAAAACCTTGTAAGTGCACTTACAAGGTTTTTGCGCTAAAATTCAAAAATAAAATTTTACATGGGAATTTTTCCAAAAACTTTAATAAATTCAGATATAGATTGAATCCAGTCGTAATACTTCTCCATGTATTGTATCTTGATAGTAGGCACCCATTTATGCAAAAAAGTGATTTTGGCCAAAATGTCAGTTACACTGTTTTTGCGCTAAGGTGACGAAATGTTAAAATGCCAACAATTGTTGGCATTTTAACATTTATGAGCAGCATAAATTTTAGTCTCAGCTGACCTGAGCATGAAATGAGCATGAAAAAAGTTTTATAACATCTGGGCCAGGTCATTATTTTTTTCTTTCTTTTTTTGTGACTGGACAAACCTTCCATTACTGAGCCTTGCCACTTCATCTTCTGCTATGTCCTCTCTGAGTAAATCACCAACTCTTCTCCTCTGTAAGTCATTGTAAAACATCTATAGACAATGATGTTTCAAATTTATATATAGATAGTGTAACGGTTTGCAAATTTCCAACTCGGTAGTTGGTGAAGTTTGTGTCGCATATACAGCACAGTAAACCACCATTGATGGATGAGCATGCTTTTTCACAGACAGGGTTTAGTTGTAGCTGGTATGGCTCACGTTACATTTGGTGGTAGCGGTGGGATTGTGACAACTGCCAGACTGAAGTTGCCTTGCCTATGTAGTTCCCAGGCCAAGACTAGGGACCTGTCTTCTTGGAGGGGGAAATAGTGTAACAGTGTGCTAAAAATATAGATGCCAATTTCGAATTCAGTAGTTGGTGAAGTGCATATAACAGCAAATTAAACCACCCTTGGTGGATGAGCATTCTTTTCCATCGACAGGGTTTAGCTGTTGCTGGTTCGGCTCAAGTTACAATACCTTTTTTTTTCAATACAGTTTTCAAGATTATTTCAGCTCATAATTATGAGGCTTGCCAATCATTAGGTGGGGCGAAAACGGGAGAACCCCAAGAAAGATCACCTGGCACACCAGCAAGCAGAACTTGGTATGTCTTCAAGTTGCCAGTGTAAATATAGGGTGATTAAGATACAGAGCTCTTTACCGCTCAGCCACGGGGGCCACCAATAACGTTTTTGGCATTTCTGAATGTGTAATTATAAAGGTGTTTATGGTTACACTAATGTGTCAAACTTTTTAGGGATTTCAAAGGAATTCCTCTCATCTTTGTCATAAAAAATCATATAAAAGTTTCCCAACCAACCATATTTTAATTTTATAAAACCAATTGAGAATGCAAATCACACTTTCTTGTTTAGGCCTAAATGGCCTCAGTACCTATGTGCTCGCTCTTTTGCTAGCTTTCTTAGCATCATGCAAACGCTTTAGTGTGTTCACTTACAGATTTAAGCACTAGTCATTTGTAACCAGGTCCTCCACGACCGGGGAGGAGCGGGGACTTTGACTTTTGGTGCAGCAAATCCAGGCTAAAATGTCCCATCCTTTTACCTGCTAGCACTGCTAGTTGGTAAAATCACTGTCATTCCCACACAGCCTATCTTTTCATTTCACCTGAGATAAAGATGAAGAGATAAGAAAGTCCACCTAGCGGTCACTTTTGATTGATGCGCCTCTACCTGTGGCTCCACCTACTTCCGCCATTTTGTTTTTTTACTCTAAACGAAGACAATTTCAACGCTATAAAAATCAACTTCCATCGGCGATTTTATACATCTGATGAAGCAATATTTTAGTCCTAAAGAAATGGAAAGCATTTTATCTTTCATTTATGAACCAGATTTTGAAATTTGTAGTGTTCTTATTGGGTTTTTACTCGTGTATTTTACGTTGATAAAACGATGCAATCCTTGTTGAAGGTTTCAAAATGGCGACCAAGCGTAAAATAGTCGGTACTTTTTTACTGCAACGCGTTGTTATTAATAGGCTAGGTAATTTTTAGTCAACAAAATATGAAAGAAGAAAGATGTAAAAGTCGTTTTATTTGTAAATTAGCACTCAGCGCGTGACTGCGTTTGGGTTATGATCGTATAAATATTGACTATTTTTGTAATTTTAGGAAAATCTGTTCCGTCCGATCTCAAAACGATGCATTTTATTTTTCATTATAAGGCTTCCATGAATGACATTTTTTTGATAAACATCATCAATATTCTTAAAGAACAATGTCTTACAAATCGTTTTATTGCCCTTTGATACTGTTTGGGTATTTTGACAGGGTCAAATCGTCCGAATTAAGCAGCTGTTTTTCACAACTTTTCGCGCTTTTGAATTTAAAATGGCGATATTTTCTACACCTTGTTTGGCATTGCAAATAAGATGAAAAAGTTACATTTTGAAACCCAATGTCTGTATAGTGACAGTATATAATTGTAGATCTATTTAGATAACAAATATTACGGCACATCAACCTGGAATATCTAAAATGTTTCAAAAATTGTAATAAATTCTTACCAGATACCGAAATTTCATAAATCCATTCAACATGCGTGATCTATCGACTTATCCGCACTCCACGTTTTGCACGTGCAGAAAAGGCTTCATATCTGATCATATTTTTGGCGCCCTTATTACACTGCATACGTTTTTTTCGTAGATGACCGCGCAACCCAGATATCGACGCATACGAATTAGTACACTCGGAACAATTGTACGTTTTAGCCTTAGCACTATTTTCACTATTGTCACTTTTCACTTTTTTTGCTTTCTGTTTTTTTTTTTTGTCGATGGTTCATCGTTAAATATGATTAGTATTACGGCGAGATTAATCAATCGGCGATTATTTAATCTAAAGATAATCCGTAAATAATTGTTTCAAATGTGTCCAGTCGCGTAGATAATAATCATAATTCAGTAGCTTAATTAGTCAGCGTATTTGCGTAATTACGCAATTCAATTAGTAAAAAACCCAATACAAGACGACCCGATTGCGTACAAAAACGCAAAAGAAATCGGCGATACGCAATCCCGGGAAAATTCAATGCGTACCGGTTTTTATCAGTACCGGCGTTTATAACGTTTCCGGTTTGCCAGTGCGTAAGCGACCTGGTGGCGAGAATGGTTTCCAGCGCACACCAAAGTATTTCATTACAATATCCGATAATGACGAGATACAGTATTGGGGGAAAATCTCAAAAATGACAAATATGGTGTCAATCTTCCACAAAGCAATTAAATTACGATAAAATAACAGGTAGTCTATGGCGATTTGATATCTACACTCATCCTTTCATCACTGGAATTGTAAACGAACGTTTTGACATGTGTCTGGTAGGGAATATACGCTTGAAATCACGTTCGATGGAGGGTAAACATGACATAATGAAAAACGAAAGTAGCGAGTTGGAACTTTGGCTTTTCAAAGTACCTTGGCTGCTATCAAATCATTAAGAAAGTTGGCAAATCAGTAATGATCCAGGTTTGTACCTTGTAGCACATGCAAATCAGCTAAATACCATTGACAATGAGTGGTGCCCTTTCTTACTTGTCCCTTCAGTTCAATACAACAGTGATGCAGGCAATTCTTAAAAATAAACTTAATTAAATAAATGATAAAAAAATAAACACTAAATACCCAAATAATCTGTTTTCGTGACCATTTACCCAATTGATTTTCAATTTTACCCAATTGATTGAAAACAGAGGGGGTAAAAAATATGAACATACCCAATTAAAATTTCAGATACCCAATTGAATAAAAAAGGGGTGGGTAATTACCCAGTGGTCTAAAAAATTAATTAAGGTACTGTAATTAAAAACGTATTAATTTGTGGGAGAAAAAAACAACAACAACGGCTTTTACAAATCGTAGGACAAAGGATAATACATGTAATTATATAAATTATCAACCGTAAATAAATAACTCTTTTTAACAAAGATACCGGGCGTGTTTAGTATCTATTTGTTGGAAATTCGAAGGCCTATTTAACAAAAATAAATATTTCTACTATTATCTAGATAATAGCGAACCAAACGAAGAAAATATTAACAATATATTTTTGCTAATATACAAACTTTCAGAACAGATTCAGCGGCCGATAAAAATATTGATTTTTTCCCTCGATTTACCTGTCTACCTGAGCGACAGTCATAGCGGGGGCAAATATCGATGTTCAATAGCAGTTTCAAATCTCTGTATAGTATATATCTCTGATTTCACAGCTCTTTCTGCCTATATAAAGCAAACCCTGGGATTTCCCCTCAAACTGCGATGGCAAAACTTTGGTCAAAGCCCCTGCTAATTTCCATGGCTATACCCCCCTCTCCCTGTAACTTACCCTTAACTCATGAAGAGACTGGCCACTGTCATCTTCTGCTCTTTTGAATGACATGTTCTTTTGGAAAGGGTATGCAGCTCCTATTTGGCATCCCTATCATGAAACTCAGATTGAGATGGTGGAGAAGGTGCAGAGGACTGCTGCCCGGTGGACCTGCAGGCGATGGAGGAACACCAGTAGCGTCGGTGAAATGCTAGACGAACTTGAGTGGCCATCCCTGGAGTCTCGCAGGGAGCGGTCCTCCTTAACCTTCTTCTACAAGATACACTCCGGTACAGTGTCTCTTGATAAAGACAAATACCTGACCCCGGCACCCAATCTAAGGCATACTCGGGCATCACATGAATCACAATACACAAGACCATTTGCCTATAGTGATGCCCTGAAAAATTCCTTTTTCCCCAGAACTATTCCGGTTTGGAATAGTCTCCCTTCTTCAGTGGTCCTATCTAAGACCATTGAGGAATTTAAGGCTTCTATTTAAATCATTAGCCCAGAGGCATGCGTTTTAGTATGCCTCTCATCTATATCTTGTAAATAGTTTTAATGGTCCACCCCAAATGTTTTATTTTCCCTTGACTAAATTCTAAATTTAGCCACCCACCCCACACCTGAGGTGATGATCAGAAATTGATCGACTCAGTATCAGAAGATAGATAGATAGGGTCGCGAAAACTAATGCAAATGGGAATATACCCAGAAGTTTTGCAATACGCGAGTGTTTTTTTAATATAAAATATATCAACAGTTATCCCATGATAATTATTTCATATAATTATTGAAAAGATCGTATTCCTTTTGAGATAAAAAGTGAAAATGTTTTCCACAATAAATATTGTCTAATGAAATGCTTGTTTAATTACAAAGTGTAAGCCGTTATATCTGACAGCTGGTACAACTAAATGCCGAAAATAACTTCTCAGAAGACTGATAATCACCTCAGGTGTGAGGTATACGCGCTCACTAAAAATACAGCCTTTTGACTTACAAGATTCACCAGTTTTGCATTATCTGCTATCCAAGTAATTTTTTGCCATGTCAGGACTAAATCACAGTGGGGTATGAAAGACCCAGCCGAGCCCGAGCTGCCGAGCTGGATATTTTGAATTCGTATTTTTGTCAAAGTTAAGATTTGGATTTTACTAAAGATGTTTTTGGTAACTCCCTATATACTAAATAAAAGCTTCGGCAGTGGTATTTTATTAAATTTCTGGCAAATTATGTTTTTATTTGAATTTTACCTCCGCCGGGGGTACATGTATGAAAGACCCAGCTGACAAAAATATCGATTTTCAGTCAATTTGTTCATTTAGAGCAAATGAACACCTTTTTGGCCGAGTCTAAATGTTAAATTTGTTAAATCCATCACAATCATCACAAATTATTAGAGAAAATTGATAAATTTACAATTTTCCCCGTTTTTGTTGATAACCAATTTTTACAGGTAAGGTAAGAAAACGAATGGACAGGATTGGACCGAAACGGACACAATATAATGGAGAAAACGTTATTAAGCAAATTATGTCAGAACTATTCATACAATCGAATTTATTTTGTCTGCTTTTACTATGGAAATATATTTTGCTCCATATATCAACTTATTATTGCAAAAAATCGGAGGTAAAAATTCCCAGCTCAGCAGCTCGGGCTCAGCTCGGTCTTTCATACCCCACCCTAAATCACTTCTAACTGGGTACAAACTAGTACTTTTGGGACTTCATCTTGTCGAAGGACATAGTCTGGGTGCCAGATGGGTTCAAATCTCCTACCTCCCAATTTGGCAAATCCTACTCTCTCCACTAGGCCACAACGTTCACCATACAAAAGACACATAGGGGAACAGTAGAAGAAAATATCAGTGATTATTCGAGGGACTTTTTCATGGTCTTGTGACCTTAAATTAGATAAAGGTCACCAAAATTTCTCCCAACAATGTATTGGTTAAAATTTGGTCAAAATTCTCTCAATGGTTCAAAAGATATCGCAGCAGAAAGAAGCTACACAGACACCAACAGGATCAGCACCAAAAACAATATGTGCTTGACTGTGCTTCTCTTCAGTTGCCAGGACATAAATAGTTTACATAGAGGATGACAGTGAAAAGAAATATTATAAATATTTTAATTACATGTTTACTCAAGATCATTAATGCACCAAATAACACAATAGAGACATTATCACAACATAAACGGTCTAAGATTGTGTAGTTATCACTGGTATGCATTGAAAATAGTAACAAAACATGATTTATAAATTTATGCAAGTGATGTTTTCTTGCTTGTGTGCCACACTGATCTTAGGACTGCTCAATTAATGATTGATAATGTGCCCATGCATGGAAAGTTTTAATCAGTTAAAAATATGCTCAGAGTTTAGTCAATGAAAAAACATTTTAACCTATGCAAAAAACCAAACCACAGTAATTGCGAAGCTGATCAGAACCTTTTTTTTAGCTCACCTGAGCCGAAGGCTCACAAGGTGAGCTAATCCAGCGTCCTTCTGTCGTCTGTCCGTCGTTGTCGTCCACAATTTTTGTCGTCCACAATTTCAAAGATCTTCTTCTCTGAAACAGCTTGGCCGATCTAATCTAAAATTTATGTGGGTAGTGGCATTGAAATATTGTTCGCCATATCTTGGTCACATGACCAAGATGGCCACCATGCCCATATATGGTAACCAGAGGACCAATGGTCCTGTAAACGCTCACCTGAGATCTGCTACATATGCCAATAAACATGTTTGAATATTATGGTATTTAGCCCCAGTGCAGGGGCAGATGAAGCCCTTGGGCCATTTGTTTTCAGAATAATCAATTTTCTGTCCATTTGCCAATTTCTATTTTATTTATTCCCTTTAAATGACATGTTAACAGTTTTCCCCAGGTTGCATTGGCAACCTATGTTGATTTTGCCATAAAATAGGTCAAGGTCATCACAGGATCATGATTTATATACACATTGTAGTACTTTAGCCATCAATGCTTCATTCCAAGTTTCTTTGAAATCAGTCCACTGGTTCCGGAGAAGAAGATTTTTGAAGGGTTTTTACCATATATGGGCATGGCGTCCATCTTGGTCATGTGACCTGGATTATTTATATACATGTATACATTGGTTACCCTATCCTATAGATGCTTCACATAAAATTTGGCTTTGATTGGCCAAGTGGTTTCAGAGGAGAAGATGTTTGAATATTATGGAAATATACATGTATAATGCCACGGGGTGGGGGCATATGAGCTCCTGAGGACCAATCTTTATCAGAATCATTAATATTCAGTCCTACTATGCATTTCCTGCAAGACTTTCACTTTAAATGACATTTCAAAAGTTTTCCCCATTCAAATGCATTGGCAACCTATGTTGACCTTGCCTTAAAATAGGTCAAGGTCATCACAGGGTCATGATTTATATATACATTGTAGTACTTGAGCCATTGATACTTCATGCCAAGTTTCGTTGAAATCGGTCAACCGGTTCCGGAGAAGAAGATTCTTGAAGGGTTTTTACCATATATGGGCATGGTGGCCATCTTGGTCATGTACCTGGATTATTTATATACACATTGGTTACCCCATCCTATAGATGCTTCACATAAAATTTGGCTTTGATTGGCCAAGCGGTTTCAGAGGAGAAGACGTTTGAATATTATGGAGATATACATGTATATTGCCCCGGGTTGGGGGCATATGAGCCCCAGGGGTCCATTTTATTTTTCAGAATCATTAATATTCAGTCCTACTGCCCATTTCCTGCAAGACTTTCACTTTAAATGACATTTTAAAAGTTTTCCCCATTCAAATGCATTGGCAACCTATGTTGACCTTGCCGTAAAATAGGTCAAGGTCATCACAGGGCCATGATTTATATACACATTGTGGACCTTGAGTCCCTCATGCTGCATGCCAAGTTTCAAGATCCTAGGCCTTTGGGTTCTGGAGAAGAAGATTTTTAAAGGTTTTTACCATATATGGGCATGGCGGCCATCTTGGTCATGTGACCTGGATTATTTATATACACATTGGTTCCCCCTTCTTATAGATGCTTCACATAAAATTTGGCTTTGATTGGCCAAGCGGTTTCAGAGGAGAAGATCTTTGAAAATGGTGGACGACGACGACGCCGACGACGCCGACGGACGGACGCCGGGTGCCTACCTATCCTATAAGCTCACCTGTGAGCCTTCGGCTCAGGTGAGCTAAAAACCACTAAAAAATCTTCTTCTCCAGAACCGGTGAGCCGATTTTCATGAAACTTGGTATGTAGCATCAGGGACTTCAGCCCATCATGTTTTGATAAATTGATGACCATAAGATGACCTTGACCTATTTTACAGCAAGGTCAATTTTGGAAACATAGGCTTTTACATGGGAAAAAGTGAAAACTATGGATTTTTTTGAAAAGTTTTTGCAGCCTGAGGCCTGAAAAGTGGTAGATGTAAACAACTAATGGAGTAGATGAAGGTATGTGATTAATTTAGGTCAAGGTCATCTCTTGACCTTGGCCAGTCTGTCTTCCATACACACTTTTCAAAGGTCTTCTTCTCAGAAACTGCTTGACCAATCAAAGTGAAATTTTATGTGGAGCATCCATGGGTAGGGGGAACGAAAGTTTGATCCCAAAATCCAGGTCACATGACCAAGATGGCTGCCATGCCCAACTATAGTAAAAAACACTCAAAAATCTTCTTCTCCAGAACCGGCAGGCCGATTTTCATGAAACTTGGTGTGTAGCATTTGGGACCTGAAAGTTGCTCGATGCAGACAACCAAGGTCATTTAAATATCAAAATTAAAAATATGGTTTCCTCAGAAATCACTGGGTTTGGAAACTATTGCAGCCTGAGACCTGAAACTTTGCAGATGCAGACAACTTATAAATTCAATAAAGGTGTGTGAGTATTCAAGGTAAAGGTCATTTCATGATGACTTAATACTCTAGGATCAGGCTTCAGGTGAGCGTTCTCAGGACCAATGGTCCTCTGGTTCTGCTACACAGAAAGCAGCTGCATAATCCTTCTACTTCATAAATCCCATATTTTAAGCTTCTAGCCTTTTTCTGTGACTATACAGGCAAGCTTTTGTCAAACCTGGTCGGAAACCTAAAAGACCGGTGTTCTCACGATGCGGCACAAATTAAAATGATCCAACAGATATGGGATCTGGGATAAAAATTGTAAAGAAATGAAATGAGCCCTTGCATGAGAAAACCAACAATTTGAGTTTCTGACCAGGTCTGACACATACCGGCCTGTACAATCACAGAAATCCAGAAGCTTGAAATTTCGGATTTAACAAGGGGAGAGATTGTATATTCCTTGTAGTGAAAACAAAGGTGCTGATCAGCTGTTTAGTTACTGCAAAGCTAATCTGCGCCTTTGATTTCACCTGTGCATGTTGTGTTTTCTCATGCGGCGGCTCAAATCAAATTAAAAATTATGAAAGATCAGATAGGAAAGTAAGAGACAAAACAGGACAAAATAGTTTAAAAGAGAAAAACAAGAAGTATAATTCTAAAAAAAAATGACATTAATGCACTTATTGTGGCATCACATCTGGGGCTATGCTGTTTGCCTTTGTCTCATAAAAAGGACGCCAGGCTTAAATGAGTTAAAAGCACACATACTGGATTTCTGTTGCATTAGCCCGCAGGTTATAAAACTTTTTTCATGCTCAACTCAGCTGAGCGTGAATTTTTAACTGCTCATAATTACTGAAATGACCAAAATTGGATGAAATTTCATATTAAGATTGCCAGAGCCTGTAATTTATCCTGCTTATAAATGTTAAAATGCCAACAAATGTTGGCATTTTAACAATTATGAGCAACATAAATTTTAGTCTCAACTAAGCTGAGCTGAGCATAAAAAATTCATAACCTCGGGACCAGGTTACTGCCTTCCATTCATTTTTACAAAATTTGTATTTTGATAGAGTTTTTGAATGCATACATCGACTGGATGAATGTTAATTAAGGCTGCTTCAAATCAATACCGTGCCGCCTTAAGGCTTGAATAACTGGATTACATTAAATGATGACTAGCAATATAAATACTTGAATAACAAAAATATAATTAAACATTAATATACTTGCATGCGAGCAATTCTCGGCGTTTTTATCATCATTTTTTCATTTTTCTTCAGTGAAAGAGGAATTCATACACAACTGATCACAGAAATACAAACTATGCCACATTTGTAAACTTATGACACAGTTTTTGCAAATCTATTTTTAGATAAGCGCGCACTGCGGGAGTCGGCATTAGTTACACTAATTGGTCCAATTAGTGACACTTACAGGAGCACTTCTCGGCACATATGTTCTATCTTGTTTTATCATCTCCAAATTAAAAACAGCAAATTGTATTTGTTGTCTTGTCTATACAGTAAAGTAAGAACTCTTTTTCATTTAATTTTGTGATTACTTTCAAAACTTTATGGTTTACTGTGACATATTATAACACAGCTTTGACGTTGCATTAAGTGCGCCATCACAGACAACCTACTTGCTGTAAATGCTTATGTTTTCTAAGAAATATATTTTCTTTCTACATCATTGATACCCATTGTTATTTGGTAGATGATTAATTATTGCATTTAACTGAACCAATTAAATGACGTTATCGCGAGCATTGCGCGTGACGTCGCGAGCCCCCGGATGTAAATAAAAGAAAATGTAAACACGGAACAAACATATGTCAATTTTTCGTACATTTTAGGTTTTTATTAGCTGATTCTTTGTCTAATGGTTTAAAAGATAAAATTCCTCGATAATTTAGTGTCGAAGGAAGAACAAACAGGCGCAACGCGTCATTTAAGGGCATGTGCCGAGATTTACTAGGCGCCAACAATTGCTCGCATGCAAGTATGTCATATCTGAAGTTGTTACAAGAAAATGCATCAAATTAGAGCACTTAATTTCTAGAGTAAGAGCTGATTTGCAGAAAAAGACTTTCTTTGTCATAGACAAACCAGTCAGGGTTGATGCATGCACTGGCTAGATTTTCAGATCTTATATAATAACATCGACAGACATGGCAAAAGCATGTATTAAGACACATTTTGTCATGGATTAGGCTCAGCGTGTAAGAGCGCATTCACACTGTTCAGATTACATTTGTATTCACAAGTTAGACAAAGTTTTAATCTGGATCAGATTGGTTCACATCATAGCCTATTAACATTTTGGCTCATGTAAATGAAGCTTTAATCCAGATTAGACTGATCCAGATTAAAAATATATTTTACCCAGGGAGCCAAAAGTCTCTATCTCGCAAAAAAAAGGTTGGAGGTGACATCTCCTGCTATAGTTGTTTTGAATGCTTTTTTGGATAGCTCTGACCTTCCAAAAGAAGGTCTAAGTGGACTGCTCTGGAAATTTTTTTGGCGTGATGCTTTAATCAGACGGTATTTAGACGTACTATTTGTTATATACAGCTGAAATGCACTACACAAATATATTACGAACAGTCATATTTATATGTTTCTTCAATATCATATACCATTCTGATGTCATTTTATCTTGTCTGATTGCAGCTGAATATGTCTTAGCCATGTATAAAGCTGTAAATATGTCATCTGAGTAAACTGTGTCATCTTAAGGCATTGAATTACCCCACCCACTTAATGTATATGTGAAAAATTATGTGCAATTATGAGAATCAATATATTTTTATCAGTACATTTTTATCAATAAATGTTGATGTAATCATTATTTTTATAACAAATTTTATTGCTTATTTATTCCTTTTTTTGCATATTCATGATTTTTTTATTAAACTATTAAAATGAATAAACAGAAACAATTAAAAATCAATTAACCCATAAAAACTAATTTCAGGCCTAAACTAACATTGTGGCTCATTGTTATTGTACCAACAGTACTATTTGACAAATTTGTTGAAATCATGGGCCTAAATAAAAATTCTCATTTGCATTTTCATGAATATTAATGAAAATGATGAAAATCAAGATTAAAGAAAGGGAAAATCTATTACCATTAATTTTGAAGTGTTTGGGATTGGTTATCTTTAGGATGTTTCTTCCACCCTTAGAACAAATGCTCTTGGGTGCCAGTTTGGTCAGAGGATCACTTTAATGCCCGTTTGTGTCACATAAAATCACAGAGTGTTCTCCCACACCCATAATAAACAGAGGAAGTAATGTGGTACCCCTATATTACCACATGTATCTTGGCTACTGATAGACATAGATAGCTGAAATAGGCATCAAATGTTTGTTTTGACAATGTTCTTTAACAATGTAATAAGATATAAAAAAGCGAAATGACTTCCAGGTGTTTGAATATCAATGAGAACTTTCTATATTAGGAAAAATCACATAAAAATGGAGTATACCAGCACAATTGATTATATCTCAGCAATCAAAAGATCTAGAGAGCTTTAAATGGTATCAAATGATTGCTATGACAATGTTCTATAACCATGTACCGGTAATAAGATATTAAAAAAGATGGATAACGGTATGCTCAAATATTAAAGAGATCTTCAGATATTGTAGAAAAATAACAGATAAATGAAGGGGGTATACCAACAACATTGCTGATATCTCAGCAACCAAAATTTCTAGAGATCTGAAATTTATATCAAATTATTGTTATGCTAATGTTCTTTACTGATGTGATAAAATACAGACATAATTTGACATTCTATGTGTTCAAATATTGATGAGAACTTTCAGTATAAGAGAAAAATCACAGAACAATGGAGGGGTATACCTGCAGAAACATTTATTTCTCAGCAATTAAAACCCATAGAGAGCTGAAATTGGTAACAAATAATTGCTTTGACAACAACAAAATATGATACATAAATAATAAGATTTTCGTGCTGTTTGAGTAGTGATGAAAACTTAAAATATTAGAGAAACATCACACAAAATGGAGGGGGTATACGTACAGAAATGTTTATATCTCAGCAACCGAAAGCCACAGAGAGCACAAATTGGTATCAAAAGATTGCTATGACTATATTCTATAACCGTATATTAAGATATATAAATAAGCTGAATTCCGTGCTGCTTCAATATTAAAGAAAACTTAAGACATAAGAGAAAAATCATTGGAATCCTATGGGGTATACCAATAAAATTGAAAATATCTTAGTGACCAAAAGCTCTAGAGAGCTGAAATTGGTTTGAAATGATTGCTATAACAATGTGCTATAATCATTTATAAGACACAAAAATAATGCTACTTTCTTGTTGTTGGGATATGGACGAGAACTTTAAATATTTGATAAAAATCTAAAAAAAAATAGAGGGGGTATACCAGTAGAAACATATATATCTCAGCAACCAAAAGCCATAGAGAGCTGAAATTGGTATCAAATAATTGCTATGACTATATTCTATAACCATATTATAAGATATATAAATAAGCTGACTTTCTTGTTGCTCGAATATTTAAGAAAACTTAAGATAAAAGAGAAAAACCATTGGTAAATGAAGGGGTTATACCAATAAAATTGAATATATCTTCATCTTAGTGACCAAAAGCTCTAGAGAGCTGAAATGGGTTTCAAATGATTGCTATAATAATGTTCTATAATCATGTGATGAGACGCATATATAATATTACTTTCTTGTTGTTGTAATATTGATGAAAATTTTAAATATTGGATAAAAATCTCAGAAAATTAGAGGGGGTGTACCAATAGAAACGTATTTATCTCAGCAACCAAAAGCCATAGAGAGCTGTATCAAATAATTGCTATGACAATATTCTATAACCATGTAATAAGATACATAAACAAGCTGACTTTCTTGTAGCTCCAATATTTAAGAAAACATAAGATATAAGAGAAAAATCAATGACAAACGAAGGGGTATACCAATAAAACTGCTACTATCTCAGTGACCAAATGCTCCAGAGGGCTGAAATTGGTATCAAATGATTGCTAGGATAATGTTCAATAACCATGTGCTAGGACACACAAACAATCTGACTTACTTGTTTTTCGAATATTGATAACACTTTGAATATTAGAGAAATATCACAGAAACGTGGAGGGGTATGCCAACAAAAACATGATAACTCGGCAACCAAATGTCATAGAGAGCTGAAATTGACATAAAATGATTTTTATTATGATGTTCCATAACCAATGATTAGATAAATGAATATGATATCTTGTTGTTTAAATATTGATGATAATTTAAAATATTAGATACAAATCACAGAAATATAGAGGGGGTATACCAACGGAAACGTTTATATCTCAGCAACCAAAATCCCTAGAGAGCTGAAATTGGTATCAAAGGATTGATATGGCAATAATGAATATTTAACTAGATACAATTGTAGTATTTCATAGCCACTTGCTTAAAGGTATGCATGATCCAGCCTATGGAACAATGACAACTTACATCTGTCATTTTATAGGAAACGGTAATCTGACCATGGACTTGATTTATAAAGAAACCGAATGACTGAAACAAACATAAATACATGTATACTGTTTATGCGCACATCACATATTCATTTGTTCTTCAACATCTCACGAATCAAAATGCATTTATTTAACTTTCATGATCCATATTATTATGTAAGTGGGTGGGGTAATTCGACATCATAAATACTAAAACAAGAGCTGCAAAAGTATGAATTAAACAATAGAATAAGATTACTTCTTAATCTGTCATTCCTAGCATTGCTCTAGACTAGAAAATTAAGCAGTTTATGATCTGAAGCACAAAAGATATGGTCATATATCTTGAAAACGTTTGTAATAAGTAGGCAGCTTAAACAGCAAGAAACAATGTGTAATTTAACCATTGCGCCAAAAAAATTTCGTGAGCAGTCCACCCAGGCCTTCAATAGGATGGCAAAGCCTAACTAAAAATGTATTCAAACCAACTATAGCAGGTGATGTCACCTCCTCTCCCCAAAACGGGGCTTGGCTCCCTGGGTATTTCTAGTAAGAACTCAAATTTAATCCAGTCATATCATAGCTTGTTAACATTTTGCTTACTTTAATCTAGATCAGATTGATCCAGATTAACAATATATTTCTAGTAAGACTTCAATCCAGATAAGTCTAGTCCGGAATATAGTGTGAATGCATTAATTTGATCAAATCCAAATTAAAAGACCTTGTGTGAACACACTCTCAAAATACTTATATACATCAGTAAAGACAGATTTAGCATTATCTTTGCTCAACTTTAAATAAACTTTGAGATAATTAAGAACAAAAGCGAAGTAATGGAATGTACTGAAACTAAAATTTTACATACGCTTGGTAAAATGCAAAACTTTACACACTAATTGGTGACAGATATCTATGGACACAAAATAATGTTGATGCATTTCTTGTCACTTTAGGAGCCATTTATATTTACTAGGCCTCTGTAATAAATACATTAACATCTATCTTAAATATATACACACTGTAACAATAAACATATTACACATAAAAATACACATATTACACATAAAAATACACATTTTATGTAATGATAGGACTAGTGAAAGCATGTACATCTAGTACCGGTACTTTAAAGGCACTGTTATATGAGCTGCTCATGACCAGTTTTGCGCATATGCAAAAACAAAGCAGCAGATCTGCTGTGCACTTTCTTTGTTTTTCCCTACATTGACAACACAATCTGTCTTCTTCTTCTTAAATCTGAAATTTCAATCTTCTAGCCAGCTTCTGTGATTGTAAAGGCCGGTTTATGTCAGACCTGGTCAGAAACTCTGATGCAGCTCATATGGTTTCTGGATAAAAAAAAGTAATAGAGATACATGTATTATGGTAATCACACTTCCACCAAGAAAACATGTCCATGAAAAGTATTGCCCCTTGTACCCCACTTTTATATAGAAAAACTGGGGTGTGAGGGGGATATATTAAAAAATATCTTTGATCCAAACCATACATTGTGAGGCAGTTCTAACGTGTACCTAACATAAAAATAAAATAATCAATTTTTTTTTACTAAATTTTTAAAATTTTACAAATGAAAAAGATCTCTGTATACTACATGGACAAGTTTTCGTAATGTGAAAACTAAACAAGTTGCTTTCAACTAAGATCAAATTTTAGCTCCAATCAGTTGCTAAGAGTATTTACTGGTTTGTCCTCCAACTCATGCTATAAAATTGGAAAATTAAGAAATTACACAATCAAACTTTCCTTACTTTTTAACAAAGTCATATTTATATGATTAATCATTTTGATATAAAATCATTAAAATAAGAAAGCACAACTTTACTTATACAGTTGAAGCATTTTATAAATATGATACATGGTGTAGATTAGGGGTCCCTTAAAACAAAACTATCATGAGATTCTAAAATATCACCTACAAAGCCCTTTTCCTACTTCAGAAATCAGTACCAGGTGTATTTGAGGGACAGGAGGCTTTCTCCTTTTATGGGGTCAAAAAATTATGAATCAATAAACATTGAAAATAGACACCTATAATCAAAAAAATAATGACTCACAGATACACACGTACCAAGTAACCATATGCAGACACTTGTATATCTGAATTTATTAAATACAATTTACATATTAAGCAAATCGCCAAATGTATATTAATCTTCTTATATAGGGCATTATAAATACATCTCAGCTGTTTCTATGATAAATGCTAAGAATTTAGTTCAGAAATGTTCTAAACTTAATCTTCACAAATTCAAAGCCTCATAAAATCGATAAACGATTACCCTTTTGCGAATTCAATAACTCACTTGGAACTATCTAAAATTCAGAAATAGAAAATTTGCAAAATAAAACTCACTTGAAACTTTCCAACTTTACAGAGCTACATGTATGACTCAATGATAATAAAACAGAGTGAAAAGAAAAAAAAACACATTAAAATAATGCATTAAATTAAGAATGCTATTACCAGTATACAAAAGTCTGTACTGCAAAAATAAGATATTTCTGAAAATTTGAGATGCAAGTTATCTGGAGGACTTTTAAACATTTCAGACACTGACAGTTTGACATAAAATCTTGAAGTTATAAGACAGGTAAACAAAACATAAGATCCAAAATTTAAGATGATGACCTAAAATCAAAAGCTAAGACAGACAAACATTAAATTTATAAACCTTCGCTAATGGAACAGCATCAATGTAGACTAAAACTTGAGTATGTATTGCACTGTAGACACCATTGTTTGAAGTTAAACGGCCATTGAACTTGAGAAAGAAAATATCTCTTGAAAACTTGAAATTCTTCAGCAAAACTGAGGTCTATACTTCACACTAAATATTAAATATTCAAGCTGTATTTTTCATCAAGCCTTCCTGCATTTTCCTTTGTATTTCTTTCTTCATGGTTTGTTTGGCTATCGATCAATACTCAGTGAAAGTAGCTCAGAATCTCTTGTTAGGAGGCAATAATTTGCCTATTGGTGAGTTTCCAAGTTGGCAAGAGGGTTTTCGTAAAGAATTTCAAGAAAGTCAATACTTCTACTAAGTGGACTCCACTATAATGATGATGGCAATTATCAACAGAACACCGAGTGTGAAGCTTAGATAGCTGAGTATGGCCGCTTTCTTACTGTCTCGCTGCGCCAGTCCATAGAGTCCCTTGCTGTGATGTGTTTTAGCCGCACGGGCCAACTTTATTGCAAAAATCCCAGTCACAAAGAAAAACAGAGTACTGACCACTGACAGTATAATTATATGGTTAAACTTTTTGAATGGTGACGGTACCAAGTCAGCACTCGGCACCCGTCGGATGAAATTCTGAGTCGTGTCCGTGGTTTCCTTGTATGGATTTTCATAAGCATTCGATACCATAGTTGGATCTATGTGGTATGGTGATACCATGTCATTTTCATTGGTGTCTTCGACATGTCTGATCAAAGACTGTCCAGTCTGATTTGCATCACCCGAGGGCGGAGCCAATGGGTCACTACTTCTGTCTGGTTCCTCTTGGCCCTCATGTAGGGGCTGGCGTTCATGAGGGTCACCGTCATTCTGCCCGGCACAGGACATAATCTATCTGAAACAGAAAAGCATACTAATTGCCATTTTATGCAGGCCTGTGGAAACACCAAGCCGAATTTGCCCTAACTCATAGTTGACAACAGAGAACATTGAACTAATTGTTAATAAGAAACAAGCCTATCAGGATAACATGTCTTTGTATACACAGGTACAAACAATACGTCACAAACCACGTGGTCTATAAAATACAGGTAAATCATGTGACCATCACATGACCTTTTCTCACTTCCGGGTGGCAAAAAAGCGACCTCAGGTCAATGAATGCGTAATGAACTGTAATGTTTTGTTGTATAAAAGTGTAAAATAATGTCGAAATATTACTTAATCATAAATTAATTTCCAAATATGCTTGTTCATTAATTGATGCTGGTTATAAGTATGCAGTGTTTCTTCCCGTGCGGAATTAAAAATGATGAATTTAAAAGGTTTGCATCTCAGTCAAAAGATGAAATATTCCCACGGTATAATTCAATAATTTCCGTGTTTGAATCTTTTATAAATACAAAAAGAAACGGGAATATCAATAAGCCCTCATTTGGTCTCTCTCTCTCTCTCTCTCTCTCTCTCTGTCAAGAGCACATAATCTTAATTTGTTTTACATGCGGTGAAAAAAAAAAAAAAAAAAAAAAACACTTGCATTTTTTTCATTCAATGAAATAAATCTAATTTATTCACAAATTAAAATTACTTCATGTGTAGACTAGTGTATCCATTTTTATCCACGACACGACAATCATAATTATCTTTTGCTAATCCAAGCGATGTCAACACGTGTAATGATAATTAATCGACTGACTGAACACACAAGCCGGCTGCCCCGGGGAAGTTCATTAATCCCCTTGTATTTCATATTGTACCCCAAGAATGTGTCTTTTCTTTGAAGAAGGTGTCGTTTATAATAATTACAGAAGCCGATTATCATGATTATGGGCATCTTAATTTGAGATAGTGTGTCATAAAACTGTCTTCAATAGCTGAAACCGAGTCATTGTATATAATAACCTTTGAATAGTTTGACATGTATTTAAACTGGATAGTGTTTCCCCTAGCCACTTTTACTATGGCGCCGCGCCATGCCCTTTTTCTCCAGCGCCATGCCCTTTTTCTCAGCGCCATGCCCTTTTTCTGAATCTACATTCTATGCCCTAAATTTTGGTAAAAAGTTTCTCAAAATCGGACAAAAAGTAAGGAAATTACAAGACTTTTTGCTTGAAGTCTGCAGAAACAAATTTGGCAAAATTTTTTATCAGAACTCCTACAGTTGTTGATTGCTTTAATCCCTTGTTTATTGTCACTTTATTGCAGTGGTAAATGTTGATTATTACTCAATGACAATTACCCAATTTGACACCAAATGAGCTGTTAATCAGAAAAGGTGTGAAAATTGTATGTCCTACCTGGTAATTTAAGTGTGCCATTTAATTAGTTTCAATTATCAATAGTTAAAAAATACTTTTCAAAACAAATCATGAGTGAGGATATCTCTTATGGTTAGTTTAGTATTAGAGTAACGTGAGGCAGAGGGGAAAAAAATTTTATGTTTTCACCTGACAGGTGAAAGTGAATCCTGAAATATGGAAATTGGGGAAAGAACGCAAATTTGAACTTACAGAGAAAATATAGTTAGTGTTTAATTTAATGACAGTGCATAATGTGCCCTTCTATCATGCCATGGGCCACTTAAAAAGTGCCCTTTTTGCTTGCATTCGCGCGCTGGAAGTGCCCTTTTGACATGTTGTCGCGCGTTAAAAAGGGCCCTTTTTAGCAACCTTACCATGCCCTTTTTTGGGACTGGGGGAAACACTACTGGACCATGTTATATTTCGTTGGGATTATTTAAATATAATGTGAGCAAGAGTTGATGTTCTTAAGAATTAAAATGTAAAATATGGATTAAAAGAAGAAGAAAAATCGCTAATATGAATGCACTTTTATTTCTAGTTTCGGTACAAATAAGAAATAAGGTTGAAAAAAAAGGACCAAGAACTATTTATTTATTTGTTTATTACCTTTTTACCCATTTTGAACGATTTCTTTAGTCTGACGCATGGTTAACGCAAGTTGTTAACAGGGACAGTAGATTTACATTATAGTATTATAGATCACTGTTGTTAATTAATTATCAAAAATATCTAAGTAATACATAATTTTGTTCGCGCGGCTCAAACATCATTTAGTGTCTTGAGACGCTCAAGAAGGTGTTAAAAATCAGGGACAGTAGATTTATTATAGATCACTGTAAAAATGAAACTTTTTATAAAACAGCAAACAAATCAATGAATACAAAAGCCAAAAATTATTAGTAATATTGTATTTAGAGGTCATCATCGTTCACTGATTGAAATGGCACCACACATTTCACTTTCATTCTGAGATAAAGATTGTATCTGTATATGTCTCTGATTCTAACTAATGTATGTAAACAACATTGAACCGGAAATTGTTTTGCCACCTGGAAGTGAAAATTTCAACCACAATGCAACGCCCTCTACATCATCGAGGTCAAGGTCAAATAATGTAAACAATAACACTGTAAGTGTCTATTGTATAGCCCCTTACAGTTACACCTCACTTTCATGTCATATAAGTGGGGAATACTATTCTTATTTTTTTACAAAAACAGGTTGTGGGCACTTGTTAAAACTGGCAAGGCGCCAAGAAGGTTTTAAAGTGAACCCACAATCTATGTTTTCAGCAAGAATAAGAAAAATATCAGATTTTTTTTCTACTGATTTTTTTTTTTTTCTTTTTTTTTTTTTTTACAGCTTCAAAAAGCTCATGAAAAGTTTGGGTAATGAGAAAGGCTCTCCAATGTTTGTGCAATAGCCTGGCGGAGAGCAATGTTAATTGCATCTAGTGCAAATGATGGAACACACAGCCTAAGTAAGAAGGAAACGACGGAGCTCTTGGGCTGCTAAAAAGTATTTGGGTTGCTTTGTAAGGAAGGACATCCTGGCCATAACATATGACATGACTTAAATTTCACAGAAAGACCAACTCTTGACCATTCTATTGAATGGAAATGACATGGCTAGGAAAATTTGTAAAAATATTTACCTGCTGTAATTTGAGCTGGGCTTTAAAAAGCCTTCCTCCACCCCCCCCCCCCCACCCCCCACACACAAGTGTGATTACACATAATTCAAGGAAAAGTAATTCTGAAAGGGAACAAGACAACTCACTGACATGGTTTTTAAGACAATTCACGGGCAGATTTCGAGAGTCTGTGAATTGTCTTTAGTTTAGAAGTGTCGGTGAATTGATTCAAAATCTATCAAATTGTCTCAAAAACCAAGGTGATGAATTGTCTTATCGATGAATTTTGTTGATCAGAAAAAAGAACTGAAAGTGAAAGATGAAGATGATACTGTCAGTAGTCATTTTAGAACTGCTGCAGAATCAGAAGTTTGCACATACCTTTTAATTATTAGGGAGAAAGGTGATGAAGCTAATCTGACTTTCTTTTGTGTCCTTTATCTACAGTTAAACAGCTAAATCTGTGATTTTTGCGAATCAAAAAAGTCTATATTTTTTCCCGGAAACACAATTATATTTCTATGGTTCTCTCTCTGTCACTGCTTTGTTGCTCTAAGTTATTAAGAGCAGGGAACCATCTATTTCATTCAGCACCAATGGAACCGAGACAAACCGAAACAAGTAGAAAATACATTTAAGTTGGTCTGTCTAAACACAGTGATTACCATATTCTATCTAATGACAGCACTTCCCGTTTAGTTGGTTGGCTTTTTTAATTATATCCTGTAGCGAACAGCCGAGCCAAGCCACAGCAAACCCTGTCGATGGAAAAGCATGCTCAGCCACCAAGGGTGGTTTACTGGGCTATATACCTAACACTTACTCGCTTCACAAAGTTTCGAGTTTGAAATTTGCATATTTCCAAGGGAAGCTATCCAGCTACATTACTTCCCCTCCGAGAAGACTCGTCCAGAGTCTTGGCCGGTATCCGGACAAAATCCCCCCCGGACAGAATCCCCCCCACTCTTTTTTGTTGACTAGGACAGAATCCCCCCCAGTATATCTTGCAAATAGGACAGAATCCCCCCACCCCTTCTCAGACAGAATCTACTTCAATAATTGAGCAATCTTTGAATTCATTTAGATATTATTAAGTTGCTATAATAAGTGGTGATTAGAGAAAATTAAATATGACAATTTGGTTATTTTCGATACCTTTTACTATAACTTAGTTAATTACTCAAAACATAGAAGTTTTATCTCACCCCAATATTGCTATTAGCAGTAATTATAACATATTAAGATGCAGCTTCTGTTAAAAAATAAAAACCAAACAACATAATTATCCAATCATTAGCAAACAATGAATAAAGAAACTTTTTTGATGCAAAAATAGTTGACATATAGCTGTAAAATGTAACAATATGATTATGGAGATTCTGACTGGGAGTGGGGGGATTCTGTCCTATTTGCAAGATACACTGGGGGGGATTCTGTCCTCGTCAACAAAAAAGAGTGGGGGGGATTCTGTCCGGGGGGGATTTTGTCCTACACTCGTCTTGGCCTGGGGACTACTTGGGTAAGGCAATCCCGGTCTGGCAGTTGTCATTGTCCCACCGCTGCCACCAAATGTAGCGAACAGCCGAGCCAAGCCACAGCAAACCCGTCGATGGAAAAGCATGCTCACCCACCAAGGGTGGTTTACTGCGCTATATACCTAACACTTACTCGCTTCACAAAGTTTCGAGTTTGAAATTTGCATATTTCCAAGGGAAGCTATCCCGCTACATTACTTCCCCCTCCGAGAAGACTCGTCCAGAGTCTTGGCCTGGGGACTACTTGGGTAAGGCAACCCCTGTCTGGCAGTCGTCATTATCCCACCGCTGCCATCAAATGTTGCGAACAGCCGAGCCAAGCCACAGTAAACCCCGTCGATGGAAAAGCATGCTCACCCACCAAGGGTGGTTTACTGCGCTATATACCTAACACTAACTTGCTTCACAAAGTTTTGAGTTTGAAATTTGCATATTTCCAAGGGAAGCTATCCCGCTACAATCCAAACAACAGCTATGCCATACTGAGACAGGTCTTGATTTCAAGTCTAGTCCACAGATCAGGAGACGCCCTGGATCACAGCATACACACAAAGACAGTTATTCTCATGACAGGGTTCTACTCATTTAGTTATTAGACTGTGAAGCCTTTGTTGGGCAGCCCCAGTGGCCGAGTAGTTAAGAGCGCTGATATTTCATTACCGCACTTAACCATTTGATCATCTCACCGCTGTGTCTGGTGTGGGTTCACTCGGTTTAAAATCTCACCCGAGGGAGAGGTGACTATTTTGTGCCTAAAGTGTAGGGATCTCGACTTCGGAGATCAGACCAACTTTCCATAATAATTTGTATTAACTGGACTGTAACTGCCAAATAAATTGAATTTTATGTGGTTAAAATGACAGACCATACTAACAAAGATGTCTACTGATGTGACAAAAAACAGTTTGTTCACCTGACCATCAAAGTGTTCTAAGTCTTGCTTGCAACTGATTGGAAGCTTCTTGAACAGCTCTCTGTAACTTGTAAAACTGCACCACCCTACCTATGCCTTTGTTGGTTGTATTATCATGATACTCCTACATAGGTATTTGGAGAGAATTGATTTTGCAGTTCTAGAAACAGCCCGACTTCTTTCATAGAAATACTGGAATACATTACAATTTGTACAAAACTTTGCAATACTGACAGCAAACTGTTAGATTAATTACAAAAAGGGTATACTTGAGTGGGTCTTTTATGTCCCATTGCATCTTTATCGAGTTATCTGCTGTGGTTTTGAATGGTCAGGTTGGCAGATCACATGATATAGCACAGTTAGTTGATACATTGTATCCAACAGTACACTCTCTGACATACTGCGTCAGGAAGTCAACTCTGTGGCTCAGTCGTTAGAGCACTGGATTTTTGTGCAGGGGGTCCTGTGTTCAAATCCCAATAGGGATGTGGGGGATGTGGGATTTTTTTTAAAACCAATTCTCATATTCGTAAAACTCTGCAGCACAAGGGTTTACATTTAAAACCAATAAAGACTATTCCAGTTGTGCATTGTTGCATGGAAACCTGTCTATGCATTTCTGATTGAGTAACTCTTGAACAGAACTACTAGTGACTGGACATGTTTAATATAGAGATATTAAACTTTCTAAGCAGAGAAAAGCAAAGATCCTGATCAACCTGCACAGATGAGCAGGTTGATCTGTTTTCTTTTTGCTTAACATCCCAGTCAACAATTTTTCATTCATGCCTGTCGTTGCTATGGTAATCTTACTAGAGGTGACTATGCAGCGGAGGTAAGAATCAAAGCCAGGATTCCGGTACTCTAGCACTGAGCCAAAAGCACCCCCTATGCTAATCTGTGCCTTAATCATTCCAATGCTAAAACAAGTTTCCTCGCAATGTGCCTCTTTTAATAATTAAATAATATGTACAACAGTATGGCATATGGACAGGAAATGAAATTCAATAGGCAATAACATTTGAGCCGCCTTGTGGGAAAACCAACATTTGGGTGTCTAACCAGGTCCAGCACAAACCGAGCTGTACAAGCACTGAAGATGGCTAGAGGCTTGAAATTTTGGATTTAGAAAGTAGAGGAATGACAATGACAATTGTACTATGCATGTAGGGAAAACAAAGAAGCTGATCAGCTTCGCAGTTACTGCGAAGCTGATCTGCGTCTTTGTTTTCGCATCTGCAGATTGTTGGTTTTCTCATGAGGCGGCTCATTTATAACAAACAACTTTTCATAACCACAAAAATACAGATAAAGCTATTAGAAAACATATGTATCTTGTTATCTTCATAAAATTATATTCACACATGGTCACATGCACTCTTTTGATGAAATAGATGAACAATATAGATGTGTTTATGCGAATGAGTATTGCTTTACACCTTTTCTATTTATGATGCATGTTTTTTCATATTGCATGTCCTTTGACCCTGCCAGTTAAACAACACTTATAGAAATTAAACTGTTAGTAACAGCTTTTCATGTGGATAAGCCACCCACCATTCAAAACCAGTGAATGCAAGTCCCATTTCCCAGCTTCTCTGCTAATTTTGTCTACTGGATGGGACTTTAAACCAAAGTTGGCTTTTGATGGAACGTTAACCCCTGCTCAAACCGGTGTTTCAAACATGCTGTCTACAAGCAAACAAAAACAGACCAGATAACCAGGGTTTTTGCCACAATTTCCACCCTTCCACAGATATACATCAGGAAAACATGTCCATGCAATGAATACCCCCTTAAACCCCACTTTTATAAAGCAAAACTGGGGTATGGAGGGGTATACCTATTTTTCTTATTTTTGCTCCAAAACATAGATTGTGGGTACTCGTTAGAACCGCCTCGGCGAAGCAGTTCTAACGTGTACCCACAATCTATGTTTTGAGCAAAAATAAGAAAAATATTTTTAAAAATCCAATGAAATTTTGACTTTTTACCGCTGAAAAAAATCTCTGTATATTGCATGGGCAAGTTTTTGTAATGGCATGTGCTAAGTGAGGTCAACTGGCAAGGTCAAAGAAATTCAACAATACATTTCTTTATGGCATGTTGTCAGGTTGGATTTCTTTAATGTGTATTTTTACTGAAATCAAAAATCGATAAAACATTAACATTTCAAAGCACTCTTTAGACTACTTTAAGGCATCATGGTCTATTTTCCTCAGCTATATAGCAATTTTACTTGTCTCCCATAAGATTCTGGTAAATATATCACAAAAGTACAGTTTTGTGAAACTTCTAGGATATGTCAATCTTCTGTACTTGCAAAAATGTTGTGTACAAAAATAATGTAAGCTTGCTACACAAAAATATTGTTTCAAAGATTAAGGCAAAATATGGCTTTATGGAAGGAACACTAATTTGAGCCGCATCATGAGAAAACCAGATTCATTTTAGCTAAATGGATAGTACAATTCTTCTTCTACTATTATCCAAAATATCAACCTCCTAGCCTTCTTCAGGCCAGTTTGTGCCTGACCAGGTCAAAACTCTCAAAGACCGGTTTTCACATGTCACGGGCTTATTTGATAGCACTTTCAAACAAGCACAACATCTATCACACCAGAAAGGTTGCATTTGGAAATGCTGACACAATCAAAACCCTTAAAATAGAATTCTAAATTAAAGGTCTTTGTGTTACATATTTGTTTTTTTTTTCAGACCATTTTCAAGTGCCACCTTTCTGGTTTGTTTATGGAAGCCGAGCAAAAACACTATCACAATGGTCCCCTAAATTTCGCTCAATTTCTCTAAGAAAATATTTTGACTACATCAACACAAATAGAAATTATCTGTAAAATTCTATTATCAGACGCTAGGACACACATTTTAGAACCATAACATAATCAGTTAAATAAGATGTAAATATGACCAGGTACGAAATTGTTTAGAATTCCTATAGACAGTTTAATTTTTTTTTGTATGAAGCATCTCTCATCTATGAGAAATATGAATAACTTTTCCTGAGATTAGATATGCACGTTACATCACTTTGGTCATCCAGAGACAACCAACGTGACTGAGAACAACCAATGCAGATACAATCAATTTATGGCTGAATGAGGCAAATACCCGTCTTAGAACAATTTACGATGGATCAGAATTATCCATGATAAGTTGTTCCCAAACTGGTATTCACTCCCAAATGATGCATATCCATTTCATCTTTGTTGGTTGTTCTTCATCTTTGTTGTTTGTACACAGATATGTTGGTTGACTGGTTGTCTCTTGATAAAATCAGCTGTTTAACTATGATTGTAACAATTATGAAGCCCCTTTCAATCAAGCTCTTTTGGAATTCATAAAATATTCATACAACTTAAACAAAACATTCACAAAGCATAACATGTATACAGGTATAAAACTTCATCACCAAGTCAACAGTTACATATATATTCAATAAAATATTTCCCACTTTTCTAGTAACTCAATGACAAAAAGTATTAACTTTAATACTAACAAAATCACCATATAACCCTCCAACTATTGTGTTTAGAAATGTTTGTGGAAACACAACTTTCATTAACAGGCGCAAATTTGTTGCCTGGGTAATTTAAATTCTTGCTAACAAAGACTTGTGAACTTGCCAAACTTGCACAAATAAATATGTAATAGAAACTTTGTGACATGAATACCATGCAAAAAATTCCAACTTGCAATATTAGACAATTTGAACTGTGTTATGAGAAAACCGGATTTTTGCCCATGTGAAAACAAAGGCGCAGATCAGCTTCCCAGTAACTGCGAAGCTGATCAGCGCCTTCGTTTTCTCTACATGGATAGTACAATTCCTCCTCTATATATACCCAAAATTTCAAGACCTTAGCTTTCTTCTGTGGGTGTAAATGCCAGTTTGTGTCAAACTTGGTCGGAAATCCCGAAGACTGGTTTTATAGCGTCGTGGCTCATTTTGAAGCCTAGGGAATCCCTATAAATTCATATAAAAAATAAGTACTTGAACTTGAATCAATATGAATTTGTTTTAAAACAATTTTGATTTTTATACAAATGAATGCAAATCAGATCAATACTGGTAAAAAAGAAAAATCAATTAATTTCCCCTTATCAAGCCCCATTTTTGACATGGTCATGTTTCCATGATGATCTATTTAATAATCAGGATTGTGTAGAGATTAACATAATAATAGTATGTATATGCATATGGGATGACCTATCATACACCGGTACATGTAATTTGTTTCAGTTATTGTGGTTAAACATCCCAATCAACAATTTTTCAGTCATGTTGGGACAGAAAAACACCACTTCCTTGGTATCAACCATTTCAATTAGCCTGCCAAAGGACACAATCCAGAGCTAGTGGGGTTAGAAGTCCCTCTCCCTTGATCTGGAGACAGCTCCAAGCATTAACCACTAGAGCACCATGCTTCCCATTGATAGTTTTGCTTATACATGTATTAGTTACAGTAATAATCATACTTAATTGAGCCGCCGCATGACAAACCAACAATTTGTGTTTCCGACCACGGCTGACACAAACTAGGCTGTGTGGCCTAGGAAGACGACTAGAAGTAATTTTTGTATTTAGAAAGTAGAGGAATTGTAATATCCCTGTAGCGACAACAAAGGCCCTGATCAGCTGTGCAGTTACTGCATAGCTGATCTCCATCTTTGTTTTCGCATATGCAGATTGTATGTTTTCTCATGCGGCGGCTCAATTTTAATCATTAATTCAAACACCCCGTCCTTGATCCCTATCACACATTCATGTTCCAGTCTAATTCAGAAAACTGGTCTCGTCAGTCCACTGTTATTGTTGTCTTGGCGCTAAAAATTGCTGGATTAATTCGTTCAGTCAATAAATTATCCCACTTGATCATCATGAAATGCATCCTTCAAAACATTTCTTTACTGCGTCCCTGAAATAATTTAAGACAGGAATTGTATTGATGTGTAACTGTAAAAAGTCTATGAGCTGGTGCATGAGAAAACCAACAATTTGGGATTCCCATCAACTCTGAAACAAACCGGTATTTTACTATATCTGCAGTGAAAACAAAGGCGCTGATCAGCTGGGCAGTTGGCAGTTACTGCACAGCTGATCTGCACCTTTATTTTTTTGCGTATGCATGTTACTGGTTTTTTTTTTTTGCCGCCGCTCAAATGGTATTCTAACCCTAATTCAGACAATCACATTTTCAAAGAAAGATTTAGAATGTCGACATTGTTTTTATTTCATGACCAATTTACAAAAGACACTGTACAATGTTGAGAAGATCTAAGATTTGCACCTATATTTGAATCCATAACAATAACAACTAAACAATGTGCACCAGCTTACATTATGAGCTACCAACACATCAGGAAAACATGGCATGCCCGTGAAATATTTACCCCTTTACACCCCACTTTCATACAGTGAAAATGGTTTTTAAAGGGTTTACGTTCTTTCTTATTTTTGCTCCAAAACATAGATTGTTGGTACTCATTAGAACCGCCTCATTCTAATCTTTACCCACAATCTATGTTCTGAACAAAAACAAGAAAAAAATCAAAATGTTTCAACAAAAAATTATCAGTTTTTACAACTGAAAAAATTACTGTTTGCTGCATGGGCATGTTTTTGTAATGTGACATCATTTTTCACCTACTTACCTTGCATATGGAATGTATGATAAAGAGTACCAGGTGAGAGCTAGGAACTGTAGAATACAACATATCAATGCTAAAATGGGGGACTTTAACTGAAAGACAGAAAACATTGGTTATTGAATGTGTATCATTGAACATGTAAAAATAATTACACCACCAAATTAATTAAAAGACACACACCTGCTTCTGTATCAAACTTCTTCAGATACTGAACTGATTGATATAAGTTGCTTTGGAGCTTGCTTTCTTATCCTTTATTTTTTGTGCACTGTGTAAATTTACGAACAAACTAGTGTTAAAACCAAGCATGCTAACTCTTACATATCATATGGCTAATCTATACAAAAATATAATATGAGCTTGTGCATGGGAAAACCAACAATCTGCACAGGCGAAAACAAAGGCGCAGATCAGCTTCGCAGTAACTGCGAAGCTGATCAGCGCCTTTGTTTTCGCTACACGGATAGTACAATTCCTCTACTTTCTAAATCCAAAACTTCCAGCCTCTAGCCATCTTCTGTGACTGTACAGCCTGGTTTGTGTCGGAACTGGTCGGAACCCAAATTGTTAGTTTTTTCACGCATAGGCTCATTTGATAATTTAAATATATAGAAAACGTAAAAGGACTTACAGCTATAGCACAGACCAGTGTTAATACGAACATCACCTGGAAAAGAGAGGACACAATGGATAAAGTTCCTGACTTGGCATTGGTGCTTGTGTTTTATGTCCCAATCAATAGCTTAGGTCATATGCAGATGGGACCTCTAATTAAAGTCGAACCAAAAAGACTGAAGAAGCCCTGGCCTGAACTTAGGACCCCTGATATGGAGTGTGTTAATCACAACGTGACACAGGCTTCAGAAAATCTGTCTTTTGATACTCCACAGGGTTAGTGACACAAGCCAACAGTAAATTCATATTAAGGTTTTTGAGTAGCCAGCAGAACTTTCTTATTCTAAGGCTAAATTTTAAATCTTCATTGTTGCTTAGTAAACTATAGCACAAATTCAAAATGATATTATGTGAAGCACATATACATGGCTAGTTTTAACAGGTTGCCACTTTCAATTACTTTGAGCTTCACTATAAGAAGCCCGATGTTTGAGTTTCAAGATTATCATGAATGCGATAGATTTTTGTCTTTAAATTTAGGAAAACAATGACATCACCAAAACAAGAAAACCATATACACGTACTTGAATATATGAGCCGCCACATGGGAAAACCAACAATCTGCATAGGTGAAAACAAAGACGCAGATCAGCTTCGCGGTAACCGCGAAGCTGATCAGCGCCTTTGTTTTCGCTACACGGATAGTACAATCTCTCTTCTTCTTAAATCCGAAATTTCAAGCTTCTAGCTCATTTCTGTGCTTGTACAGCCTGGTTTGTGTCGGACCTGTTCGGAAACCACATTGTTGGTTTTCCCACGAGGTGGCTCATATGTGGAAAAAAATTTGTACTTACAAATACTAGAATTGTTGCTATTACTCTTGTTTTGGCAAACATCTTTTTTAACTGATTGACTGGTCCCATTAGAAAACAGGTACTGAAATAGATGTCAATACAAACTGCAACTTTATTTTCTATGGGTCTTCTACAAGAGCCACGACGTGAGAAAATTGGTCTATTGATCCAGTCGGAATGACGTCATCGGTCATTTGTACGAGGTGAATGACTCGGTGATTATCGCTATGGCCTTACTGAATTTAAAGCAGATGATATGTAAACAAAATCATTTATTTTCTTAAAAGCTTTGATAATATCTTAAGATTGTTACCATTTCTTCAACTCAAGGTATGAACCCTGTAATATTTCTGATAAAATACAATTTTATGAGCATCTAAACATGATTAAAGCATAGCGAGGATGACCGAATTATACAATCGACCGAATGAGCAAAGAGGCGGGAAATGAACAGTTCCAGTAACCAATATTGATTTTTTCTCACGAAAGAGTAGCTTGCCGACCGGATCAATGGAATATCCGACCAGTCCGACACAAAACGAGATGGCTAGAAGCCTTTTATAATCCTGATTTAGGAAGAAGAGGAATTGTAATATCTGTGTAGTGAAAACAGGCGCTTATCAGCTGTGCAGTTACTGCACAGGTGATCTGCGACTTTTTTTTTCGCATATGCTTAAAGCTGTTTTTCTCATGACATGGCTTATTATCAACCAATCCTCTTGCATACTTCTAAATCAATACAACACAGGCTAGTCTAATGTCTATACAAGATCACTATATGCTTCTTTTAAGTTAGACACCAATTTGTCACCAATTCATCACAGCAATCTATCTACATGTACTTGTCAGATCATGGTGCATTCATTCATTATACATGTATCATTTAACCAGCCTTTTAACAACTTAAAAAACATACGTTAATTTCTTCGATCTCCTAGAAAATTTAACAATAGTTTTGACTTAAATTTCAGTTTTGCCTATATATGCTACAGATTTATGCTTCACTCAAAGCTGAATTTTGGGAGAGTATTGATCATTTAGGGAAACAGGTTTGATCATTTAGGGAGACTATTTCTCCTTAGTCACCCTGTAGCTTATTCCCTGTACATGTATTTTGTTGTGAGCATTTTTTATGGTTTATCAAGTCTCATTCATACCTTGCTAATGACAGGAGATTTCCAACTGTGTACAGGACTGCAAACAATATCAGACCTTTCTTTGGTACCCAAAGTAAACAGGAACCCTGGAATTTACAGTAAAATGTAAACTATTTAGGTAATTTTCATGTAAACACCCTGGCAGCATAAACAACAGAGCTGTAAGTGGGCCAGTCAGTTATTTATATATAATTCCTAATAAGTTTACCAAAATTAGATGCTCATTCTTTACACAGACTTGCAACAACTGATAACCTCCTCAATTGTGAAAAAGAACATGGCAAGAAAATCCCACAAATGAATGTGCCCGATTTGGTGCAACGTATTAGCGGCATCTGAAGTGCTAGTAATATGCAAATTAGAAACTCGAAACTTTGTGAAGCGAGTGAGTGTTGGCTATATAGCGCAGTAAACCACCCTTGGTGGATGAGCATGCTTTTCCACCGACAGGGTTTGTTGTGGCTTGGCCCTGCCTTTCATTACACTACTGCTTTCAAAACAAACAAGCAATTGAACTGTCCTTGTTCTGGATATAAAGAGGTTACAAAATTCTCATCACCGTATGATAATGCAAACATGTCCATGTATTGAATAGGCCCTATTATATTTAACCCCCCTTTTATACAGAAAAACAGAGTTTACAGAGATAATTTTTAATCCCATAGATTGTGGGTACCTGTTACAACCACTTCGGCGAGGCTGTTCTAGATAATGTGTACCCACAATCAATGTTTTGAGCAAAAATATCACATTTTTTCAATGAAATTTTCTATTTTTACTGCTGAAAAAATCTCTGTATATTGCATGGGCAAGATTTCATAATTTGCTAAAAGTAATTTCATAGAAAAAATGAGAGAAAAATTAAAAATCACTTCTAACACCCCTAAAAATGAAAGTGGACTCATCCAATTGATAATGATGAGAGAATACATTTGTCAAATATGGGTTAAAGAGATAAGACACATCCAACGTCTGATAACTGGTCATTATGCAATATACAGTAAAATTTTCAGTAGAAGATTTTTGATATTTTTCTTATTTTTGCTCAAAACATAGATTGTAGTTTTGGAGCAAAAATAAGATAAATATGTATACCCCTGCAAACCCCAGTTTTGCTATATAATATAAAAGTGGGGTATAAGGGGGTATACATTACACAGACATATTTTCCTGATGTTAAAATATTTTAACAAGTCCAAATTGATTGTTGCCTTACCAGTATTGAGAGGCCAACACCGAGGACAAAACACACGATAAACCCCTTGATTCTTGTACTCCAACTTAACGTAGTAGCATCTGAGAACTGAAAAAAAGAAATCAATAAAAGTTGCTATTATTTGATAAATAATAATTTCATCACTTTTTAAAGAGAAAAATACATACTATACACTCATTAGCTAAATTCTGTATTTTCTGACATAGTATTAACTGCAGAGTTCTTAACTCCAAATTCAGATATCCTGGCTCCAGTTGTTTCGAAAGGCCCAAAAGTAAAGTATAGGAAGAATACAACATTTTTTGAAAAGCCTTATTTTAACTCCAGTTTTCAAAATCCTAGTGCTTACTTCGAAGCTGATCTGCACCTTTGTTTTCGCCTATGCAGATTCTTGGTTTTGCTATGCAGCGGCTCATTTGTCAAAAATGGGTTAACTTACATCTTCCATGAAGAAATATTTAACACATTCAGATGTCTGTATACCTTGAACAGAATTTCGGGGAAAAATGCAAAATTTCCTTTATTGTCTAAATAAGTGATGCGCAGAAAAAGGAAGTTTATTAAATCAGCATCTTTTAATTTCAAGCAAAAAATCTATGAATGAAATCTATCTGCTATTCAGAGAAATGAATGAGGAAGGAAATTTATCCGAAAACATATAAGCTGCAACACGACTCTTACACAAGAAAACTGGTCTTCAAGGTTTTTTGACTAGGTCTAACACAAATCGGCCTGTACAGCCAGAGGAGGTAGTTAGAAACATTACATGTCAGATTCACGAAGAAGTTGGAGTGTACTATTCATGAAGCAAAAAACAAAAGTGCTGATCAGCTGTGCAGTTACTGCATAGCTGATCTGCATCTTCATTTTAGCATATATGTAAAAATCTGTTTCTTAGTGGTCCTGGACAGTGGTGTTGTCTGGTTAAACCAACCCATATCTCCTAATGTCTGAGCTTGAGCTGACAGGTCTTGATGATCAGAACAAGGCCATGGTGCAACTCATATAAAAAGTTGTGTACTTTTAAACTGTCATGTCAAAATCTTGATCTTACTTTGTACTAATAGGACCTGCAAAAATTTTGAAAATCGGTCATCAGATAAAGTTTTAATGGAAAAATGAATTTTGAATAGGTATTCTGCATTGGCAAGGGAGATAATCCATGATCATGAAAATGGGTACTTTTCAAAAAAATTTACTTAACCTGTTGATCATGAAGAATTTGTATGAGGTAAATCATTTGTGTCATTTTAAAATAGTTTTGAGCAATCATTACGAAATACCATGAATTTCAAATTTTTGTATTTACCTCCCTTTGATGAGGTTTTTGTACAGAAAAGCCTTATTCAGTAAGACCTGTCGCAGGAGAGTGTAGGACAAAACACCCCACGGACAAAACACCCCACGTCAATTTTGTTATAGGTGGACGAAAACCACCACATGTTTTTTTAAAGGCTGACAAAACACCCCACGCCCAAAAGTATAACGTGGACAAAACACCCCATGCAGATTTTAAAATTAGGACAAAACCCCCCTCATGTTTTTGCAGTGTAGATAAGCAGATGGAAGCAGACAGAAGCATCCTAATGCAAACAACATGCATTTTCTGGTATTAATATCACTTCTTTTTCCTTCTTTCAATTCTATGTAGATGAATGGATATTTTCTTTGATGCCATTCCAATTATCACTTATTAAAACAAATGCATGTATACTGACTGGATTGTGTTTGTACATTCTTTAAACCCATAATGTGCTAATTGAGTGCTATTAAGGCACTTGAATTATTTAATCATTTAATTAATTTTCACAATTAACTCAAACACCTTTATAAACTGTCTGTGCTAAAATGGTTGTTTTTCAATTGAAGTCAAATTGTTAATTGCTTGTTTGTCTGATTAAAATGATTTGAAATATGTTGTGCTATTATTTTTGTAACAGCCCTTATACACATTAACACATAGACAACCAGATCTGTTCATTAAAAAGTTTAAATCTTAAATAAGTTCATATGCAGCTTTCATTCACTAATGTAAAGAAATAAATAAATTTTGGCCATGGTTTCATGTCCAAGTCATCAATTTTGTTATGTTATATGGGGAGCTAAAACATAAGACATTCTTATTGAAATCAAATTTGGTTATGGTTTCTTGTCCAAGTCATATCAGTTTTTAGTCATGTTATATGATTCATATTATCTTTGATAAAGAAAACATAAGATTTGGTTAGGCCTAAATTTTCCAGCCATCAATTTTCAGTCATGTCATTTGGGGATCTAAGAAAAACATGAGGGGGTTTTTGTCCTAATTTTGAAATCTGCATGGGGTGTTTTGTCCACATTATACTAATGGGCGTGGGGTGTTTTGTCAGCCTTCAAAAAAACATGTGGTGGTTTTCGTCCACCTATAACAAAATGGACGTGGGGTGTTTTGTCCGTGGGGTGTTTTGTCCGTATACCGTCGCAGGACAGCGTAGCTCGCCTGACTTGCGCTTTGCCACTACTAAAATGTATGACCCATGACACTGACCTCAAGCTAACTCTGGTGGGCCATCATGGTACAGCATAAAACTTCTGACCAATATCTACCTACATGCAAAGTGTAAACTCTATCTTTCCGCTCGTATTCAAGAGATATAGGCTTACACAAAAATTTTAACCCAAAACTTGAACACAAAAATTTCTAAGTCAAGGTCACCCTGGTGGGTTGCCATGGTACAGCATAAAACTTAAGACCAATATCTATGAACACGCAAAGTATCAACTTGATCCACCTACATATTAAAGAGATATAGACTTATCAAAAAAAAAAACTTTAACATTTGAGCAACACCGACACCATTGCAGTAGCTCTTCCTGTCCTTTCATGCAGGCGAGCTAAAAATGTTTTTGTTCACAATTTTTTTATTTGTCAACCGATTTTCAAAATTTTTGCTGCACATTTTGCAACAAACTAAATACTCAGTTGTGCCAAAAATATTTCATCTAAATTTAAACAGAACTTTGCAAAATATAAGAGAAAAACCAGTTCTAGTTCTAGTCTTCTTAGCATTCCCCCTTTGATTTATCGAGGCACCACCTTTTAAAGTGTAAAAGTTCACAAAAAGCTTGTTATTTAACTGGTGGGATGTATTTTATATACAAAGTTTATATAATGGTGGCCCCCGTGGCCGAGCGGTTAAGGGCGCTGTTTCTTAATCACTCGATCATCTCACCGTCGTGTCTGGTGTGGGTTCGAGCCCCGCTCTGGCCACATGTGAGACAAGCCAAGTTCTGCTTGCGGGTGGTTTTTCTCGGGGGTTCTCCCGTTTTCGCCCCACTTACTGACTGGCCTGTCTCATATGAGCTGAAATAATCTTGAAAGGGACGTAAAACTGAATTAAAAAAAAAAAAAAGTTTATATACATCACAACTTGACCATTCCTTATTCTGAAAACTGGCGGTTAAGGCTTGCAATTCTTTTCCTGTGAATCTGTGATACGTACTCCCTGAATGTACATGTAATTCTAACACGTCAGGAAAACATGTCCATGAAATGTATACCCCCTTAAACCCCACTTTTATATAGAAAAACTGGGGTATGCGGGGGTATACCTATTTTTCTTATTTTTGCTCCAAAACATAGATTGTGGGTACTTGTTAGAACTGCCTCGCCGAGGTGGTTCTAACGTGTACCCACAACCTATGTTTTGACAACCGGGACTGAGGCACGGCCATCTAATATCACTTTTTGGGAGCGTTCAGATCTCACCCATAGCGATGAAGGGACTTGAGCCTTTGGAGGGGATTTCCCCATAGCGATGAAGGGACGAGCCTTTGGAGGGGATTTCATCATTTGATTCGCAATTGAAGGTTGATGGAAACAGCCTATCACAAATGTTAGCCTTATCCAAAGTGTCAGTCTTCAAGATTCCATTTTCTCTGAGGGTAGTGATCCCAGACGCATTTTTTAAGGGACCTGACAAATGACCAGAACTTTTTTGCTTTTTAATTTTTACGTGGACAATCCGGATCTGGGTTATCGTTTTCAAAGGAGAAGATATTGGTATCATGCTTCCAATATGCATCTCTAATGCTCTTTTGAGCATGTGCTCTGAACCGTTTGTAATGGTTCTTAATGTCAGGACTACTTGACTTGCGAGCAAGAAAATAATGTTTATCATGTTTCCTAAGCAGCTATCGATCCATGGTAAACTATATTTTGATTTGGTCATTTTTGATGGAATTAACCTTTCAATTGCCAAGATAACTTCAGACTTGAAACTGACCCACAATCATTGACCGACATGTGACTATGGTCAGATGAAAGGAATGAATCCCTGTTGCTAGATAACCGCTCGTTTATATTATAGAAGAATCTTACGCGGGGCCTGCTGAATCACACATTTTTGAAAGTATGAACTGATGAAATTCACAGATACTTGGGGTTACTTTTTAGACTTTTTTCAAAAGCTCATACTTGTACTGTTTTTCAAAACTTACAATTATATTTTTTGTTATCTTTTTGAGCTTTTCTGCAATAGTCGTGACCTTGCAAAATTAGAAAAAAATGTCTAGAATCTATAGAAAGCAATTGAAATACTGATATGCTATCCTGAATGTAGAGAAAAAACACAAGATAAACAACTTCGCTTTTCCAAATGCTCGACCGTCACTTTGAAAAGACAAACTGATTCACTAATCCGTAACTTACAAGAATCTTATATATATCAGCATGTCCAGGAATCATTACGCTTCAAACGGACACAGAAAGTATTTAATTATTCCCTTGCAATTGCATACCCACAAAATCGTCTGTTAAACAGCACTTCTCATCGCTACCGCACTGAGGTGGCCACAGTTGTTTACAGTAAAGGAAATCCCGTTTGCCATGTGACTGGCCCGCTTGTTTTCATTGGTCAATCAGGTATGACGCAACCAAATCCAAATTGCCATGTGACTGGACCACTTGTTTTCATTGGTCAATCAAGTCTGACGCAATCAGAGGTTACTTTCGATTTGATCGCTGGTTACCCATTTTTGCTGTTTTAAAAACGTACGCCCGGAATCAGTGACATCCATTATTTACTTCCGACCACCTCAGTGCGGTAGCGATGAGAATCGTTGTTTAACAGCCGATTTTGTGGGTATGCAACAGAATATTTTAATGCTTTCTGTATCCGTTTGAAGTGTAATGATTCCCGGACATGCTGATATATATAAGGTTCTTGTAAGTTACAGATTAGTGAATCAGTTTGTCTTTCCAAAGTGACAGTCGAGAATTTGGAAAAGCGAAGTTGTTTATCTTGTGTTTTTTCTTTACATTAGTGATTGCTTATCAGTATTTCTAATGCTTTTTATGTATTCTAGACATGTTTTTCTAATTGCATAAGGTCAGGACTAATGCAGAAAAGCTAAATGAAGAAGAAAAAAATACAAGTATACGTTTGTTTTTTTTAAAATACAAGTATTAGCTTTTTGCAAAATCTAAACAGTAACCCCAAGTATCTGTGATGAAATTCAACTGTAAGATGACAAAAGTAATGACCTTCGTGGGCTTTTTATAGCCATATATCATCTGTTGAACTTCACTGTCAAACTGCTATTTCTTTTTAGCAAAAATTTAATAATGTGTTAACACTTTACCCCACCCACTTTTTACAATTGACACACCTACAATTTGGCCACAAGAAACCAACCTGTGTGACAATGCCTTGTTCTTCGTCGTCATCCCCGCTAAGGGCCTTCTTCAATTTGTCCATTTCGAACCAGAAATTGCCTTGGAAAACAAGGAATTCTGTAAGAAAAACCAATTTGTTTTATATTTCCAACTCCCTTGACGTTACCGGAAATGTTTATAAAGGGGGATGACTCAAATCACATCTGACCATGACGTCATATTGTTGTTGTTCACATAAATTCTGCCTGTATTTTTACTCCTCACACAGTCGTCTTGTGTGAATGTTGGGGTGGGGATTGTGTATTGCATGGGAATTGTAAACGACAGCTGGATCTGGATCTACTGGGGTTTTAGTCGGTAAATAGCTATACATAGCTAATGTTATACTGTTATATACTCTCCGACTTTAAATAAAATTTGTCTTATGTCTTATGTCTTAAACAGGGCTGATTTATGGCACCAATACTGCGTTCCTTTACCGGAATGGACCGGAATGGGCCTGATTACCGGAATGGACTACCGGAATGGACATTTATATATGTCCTAGAGTAGTTTTCATTTGGTTTTTAAAGACAGACTGGCCTAGAATATACACACCATGATTAATTCGAGAATCACGTGGTTTAAGTACAGTTAAATTGTGTTCCGTACGGTCGGATAACCTGGGTCAGTGCTCATATATACTTATATAGGTCCCTGTCACAGTGCCATCACATTTTAATCATTTCTACTTCTATTCATCCTTGTGTTTGCTATAGAACAACCACTGAAGATGTCTATACATATCAATCAAAGAAACTTCTGAACAGTGCCCCTACCCCGGACCCCACCACTGAGTTACCCTAACCACCCTGAGAAGTCAATTTTGCTATACTGGGGTGAATTTATTTTATTTTATGCAAACTATTCATATGACTACAGAAGTACATTTTATGCAGATAAAATACATTTTAAGCACCCAAAGCCATACATAAAGTCCATTCCGGTAGTCCATTCCGGTAATTATGTCCATTCCGGTAAAAGAACGCACCCTTCAGCATGATGTTTTCTGCCATGCTCATGGATGCTTTTCAGGTCAGTGCAGTGATCTATATTCCAATTAGGTACCGTTTTGGTGGCAATATATTCAACCTTAGAAGGTTGCAAGCCAAAACTAAGGTGCAGACTGATGTGCTAGATGAGCTCCTCTATGCAGATGATAAGAATGCCAGCTCAGAGGCAAAAATGCAAAGAACCATGGATCAAGTCTCACAGTCATGTGATAACTATGATCTCACAATCAGCACAAAAAGACAGAGGTTGTACAAAAACCAGCACCTGGAAAACCGTACAATAAACGAACCATCACTGTGAATGGACAAAAACTGAAAGTTGATAAATTCACCTACCTGGGAAGCACTCTTTCCAGAGCAGGGCGCATTGATGATGAGGTCACTGCCAGAATTGCAAAAGCCATTGTGGCATTCGGAAGACTCCGTGCAAATGTCTGGGAGCGAAATGGAATCAACCACTGAAAGTCTACACGGCTGTGGTACTGCCAACCCTCTTGTATGCATGTGAGACCTGGACAGTATAGTAGCGTCATGCAAAGAGACTTAATTACCATTTCCACTTAAGCTGTTTGAGAAAGCTGTTAAAAATCAAGTGGCAAGACAAGATCCCAGACACAGAGGTCCTGAAGAAAGCAGGCATGCAAAGCATGCATACTGTCTTAAAGCTAGCACAGCTACGGTGGACTGGCCATGTTATAAGAATGCCTGATGGGCGCCTTCCTAAGAAAGTCTTCTATGGAGAACTACAAGAGGGAAAGCGCTCTCAAGGTGGCCAGAAGAAACGCTACAAAGACACGCTCAAAGCCTCTCTGAAGGATTTCGATATACCAATTGGGTCTCGGGAACAGACTGCACAGGAGCGATCAAAGTGGCGAGGTCTCGTCAACAAAGGAGCAGCTCTCTATGAAAAAAGAGAATCTGTGAAGCTGAAAGAAAGCGCAGAGAACGCAAAGCCAATATCAATGGGACACTAGCTGATTCATTGACTCTGACTTGCTCTACTTGCAACCGACAGTTTAGAGCTAGAATTGGCCTAGTCAAAGAACTCACCAACACACACGAACCTATTCAAGAAATAATGATGGTCTTTCTCATTTATAGTGAGAGACGAACGACCATTCTTGTTGTTCACATAAATTCTGCCTGTATTTTTACTCCTCACACAGTCGTCTTGTGTGAATGTTGGGGTGGGGATTGTGTATTGCATGGGAATTGTAAACGACAGCTGGGTCTGGATCTATGAGTGTAGCAGATTCATGAGACTGCGTCAGAATGAGTGACTCTCTCTCTCTGTATTGTATTGTATTGTATTGTATTGTATTGTATTGTATTGTATTGTATTGTATTGTATTGTATTGTATTGTATTGTATTATTGTATTGTATTGTATTGTATTGTATTATTGTATTGTATTGTATTGTATTGTATTGTACTGCACTGCACTGCACTGCACTGCACTGCACTGCACTGCATTGTATTGTATTGTATTGTATTGTATTGTATTGTATTGTATTGTATTGTATTGTATTGTATTGTATTGTATTGTATTGTATTGTATTGTATTGTATTGTATTGTTTGTTTCCCTTTGTTTCATAAACATGATAAATAAATAAGATATATATTATTCATATCAAATTCATAGACCCGGAGTATTCCCTCTAATAGTACATGTATCTAGTTCTACATGCCAAACAAAAATTGCAAGACAGAAAATTTTGACCTGTCACTCAAGAAACTGTAAAATTCAAGCAAAAGTAAGCATATTCTATATGTACTAGCTGGTGATTTTAACTGCCCACCATTGTCTAACACTGGGCTGGTCGATTAGTTTTCCTATTTAAAAAAAATAAATATCACTTGAAGCCTATTAAGAGTTAGAGATGGGTCAAAAATAATCGATGTTGTTGTTGTTAAAAGCCTAACAAGGAAATCTCAGGCTCTTTTGCAGATTATCCGAGGCTCGGATGAGACTTGAATAATCTGTCAACTTGCCTGAGATTTCTTTGTCTCAGCCTCAACACCACCATACAACCCTTTGTTAATGTTTTTATCAGAAGAGGTGACATCATTAACTAAAGATAAATGCTAAATAGATTTTAAGAACATCTGGCACTTGTGACACTGTTTCATTTCTAAAATAGAATAAAAAATACCTAAATGCTGAAACGGCAAGCTCGAGTGAAAAGGGCTGTAGATTCTTTTACTGGAACAAGAACAAATGATTTGATCTAGTATAGAAGTGAACCGTGTTCTGGGTTTCTTTTTTGCATTTATCTAATCATGAATGTTTGTATGTGTGTTTTCTTGTAAGAGGTGGACTGAAGGGTGCTGATGAGATAATCGAGTCTGAGTGGGTAATAAAATCTAAATAGCAGCTCGTAGCTATGGCCGCATGATTTACATTTTCACATTTACAGCAAAGCAAAGCGATGCATTCCTTTTCAAGTTATATCAAGTTTTTGTGTACACGTTTAGACATCTCAATGATATTTTACTGGTGTGAAATCTTATAATTATGGATATGAGCTTATTAGAGCATGTGCGCTGAATAGAACGAGTACGATAATTGAATGCGCAGAGCTTCGGTAAAAGTCGGTATTTTCCGTGTTTATTTATAGCTAGGACAAGAACGAGGTCAATATACGTACTTGACAGCTGCGTAAATTAGCAGCGAATAAATAGAGAATTTCAGTATAATTTGTCATTGTTTCCAATTGAAAACATTGTGAAATACTCATTAAATATCGTTTAACAGAACGGCCGAGCATTTTGTGACATCTTCATTCAGGTAATGTGAGATTTGTGTTTGTTTTCTTGTTAATTCTGGCAGGGTTCGTTGTTTGTTTACCTTTTTCAGCTGTTATGACCGCGGACCAATCAGCTTGCAGCACAACTCGGTCACTAGGTTGGAGCTGTCAAACTGTGCATCGGTGACAATTTCGCTCAAAGCCCTTCGGACGAGCCAGTAGGTGTTGACGGAGGGTATGCGATGTTGAGTTGTCTGTTCACAGGTCTCGAGTACCCCTGTCGAGTACTCCTATCTATCTCTGTATACTGCCAAAGTATTGATGCATAATTTATAAATGCGATGCATTATGATAATAATGACAAGTAATGTCTTTCACCAGAGACTTAAAATTTAGTCAGCACATAGCAAAGAAGATAAACAACATGAACAAGGCTAACAGTATATTAGCTCTAATTAGAGGAACATTTGAACACCTAGATAAATATTCTTTTCTGAGGCTTTACACTGCCTTAGTGAGAAGTCATCTAGTCGTTGTATGGCATCCGTATCTGCGGAAGGACATTGAAAGCATTGAACGAGTACAAATGAGGGCTACGAAGCTTGTGCCGGCTCTGAAGGATTTATCATATGAAGCCAGACTTAAGGAACTTAAATTACCAACATTAGCACATAGGAGACTTCGAGGAGACATGATACAAACATTCAAACTTGTTAAAGGACTTGACGATTGTCCATTGGAGAATTTCTTTACTATTGCACATTATAACAAGAGAAGCCATTCCCATAAACTGGAAAAACCTCGATGCTCACTGACATTCACTCTCAATCAGTTTTCTTATCGTGTGATAAATGTCTGGAACAGCTTACCTCAACATGTCGTGGATGCTGAAACATTAAACAGTTTAAAGCGCGGTTAGATAAACACTGGCAAGGAAACATGGTGTATGAGTATTAAACATAAATTGTACTAGTTGCTGTTACCATAAATAACTCGTATCAGTCACCAAATCACTCTACAAGATACAAGAGAACTAGATAAAGCTGAATAAGTCTGAAAGATGGAGGGCTAAAAAAAGGACTTTGTCCTTACAACCGAGCCCGTCAACGATTCTACAGGTATTCTACAGGTAATACCAAATGCAAGGCGGCACCGTGGCCGAGCGGTACAGAGCGCTGTTTCATAGTTACTTGATCATCTCACCACTGTGTCTGGTGTGGGTTCGAGCCCCGCACTGGATACAAGTGAGAAAAGCCAAGTTCTGCTTGCGGGTGTGCTAGGTGGTTTTGCTCGGGGTTCTTCCGTTTTCGCCCCACCAACTGATTCGCCCGTCTTACACCAGCTGAAATAATCTTGAAAGTGACGTAAAATTGAATTAACATATTAATGTAAAGTGTATATGTAGACGCACAGACGACCATGAGAGAGTGATATGTTGCGCACGCTCCTTGACTGAGAGATAGTAGGCGGGTTCGATCCTGGGCCGTGGCCGTGGTATACCAACATCGATAAAAATATGCCTTACATATGAGCCGCCCCATGGGAAAACCAACAATCTGCATAGGCGAAAACAAAGGCGCAGATCAGCTTCGCGGTAACCGCGAAGCTGATCAGCGCCTTTGTTTTCGCTACTCGGATAGTACAATTCCTCCTCTACTTAACTCCAAAATTTCAAGCTTCTAGCCAGCAGCTGCCTGCTTCTGTAGCTGTACAGCTCGGTTTGTGTCAGACCTGTTCGGAAACCACATTGTTGGTTTTCCCATGAGGCGGCTCATATTGTTCGTTGCCCGAGTTAGTTGTTCATCCAGACTTGGATTACATCGAAATGTTCGGGTGATTCATGATTTGTCATGTGCATGCATTCATTCGTCCACGGTATAAAGTCGGAACGGCCGGACCGTGATTCATGAATGCTTTAGCGTTAACGACTCGGTTCATGCAATGGCAGATTTCCCGAGTAGAGTTTACTGATATTTGGCCTGTGAACAGAAACAGAAAATACACGAATGTAGTTGACACTGAAATAATAATAGAGCCTTCGCATGAGAAAACCAGCAATTTGGTGTACCGACCAGGTCCGACACAAATCGGCCTGTATATAGTCACAGAAGCAGACTAGAAGCTTGCAATTTCGTTTAAATTTAAGAAGAGGAATTGTATTATACGTGTGGCACTGATCTGATCAACGCCTTTAACAACAACAACAGCAACAACAACAACAATTTGAAATGCAAACATTCTTTTACGTAAACAGTGTTTTTCAGTTTGTCGAGATGAACAACAGAAATATATCTATGTATTACCATGGCAACCACCATTGGAACCAAGGTCAAGGTCATCCTGACTGGAATCCAGGGATGTTTATGAACCCCGCACCTCACTATCCCCCCGGGCCACCATCACCACCGTATGGCCCGTTCCACAACAGGTAATTAGAATATACGTAGTCATTATATTTGGGTTTAAACATACTTATACAGTATAAATTCTCAAATATTCTCAAATAATACATACAATACAAAATATACAGTAGGATACAAAAAGAAGACAAATGGCTTATACACGAATGTATACGAATCTGTCTCCCTGATATTAAACATAAATTACAAACAGCATGATTATAACACATTCAACTTATCGTTCAAACCAATAGATCTACATGGTAACACATAACAAAGAGAACGAGAGAGAGAGAGAGAGAGAGAGAGAGAGAGAGAGAGAGAGAGAGAGAGAGAGAGAGAGAGATTCTCAAGAATTGAAGCGTTTACTGTCAGAAATATACTTCTGTACAGCAATAAATATCACCGAGTTGCAATTCGTCTCCATATAGCAGACAATTTAAACTAGGCGTACAATATCTTGATATTACATTTATTATTCATTATTTTTGTGAAAGAAGGTAGCCGCAGAATTGCTTCTGTACCTCAGTTTAAGATTGTTGATTTCTGACAACACTGGGATGCCGCTGCATGCGCTTGAATGTACGAAGTAATGACCATGGCTCGATCTATGGTTTCGAGCAAAACATCGTTTAGGCTGAAAATACAACTTTGTTTGTTCGTCCTTTAGCTCCCTACCTACCCACAATTTAGCCCCCTACTCAAAATTATATTGCAGTTTCTTGAGGATTTTATTATTATTATTATTATTATTATTATTATTATTATTATTATTATTATTATTTTCTATGGCTGAAGTGTATGACTTGAGTTTCATTAAATCATTCAAATGCTTGTATACAAACTTGCTTGTATGCAAATTATGCACTGTATGTGAAATATCTAATCCTTTAATTCATACATGTCTATATTACATGTACAAGTAGTATTTCAGACAAAATAAAAGCCAGTTCTTACTACACTAAAATGTTGAAAGTTAATTTTCTATTTTCTACAGAAAGCAAAATATAGTTTATTAATTTCCCTACCAACCCACCCAAGATTAAATTGATGAGTAGGTAAAGGACAAACAAACATTTTTTTTCATTCGGGCATTATTACAGACATTTTCAGGTACATACACTACATTAATGAATATTAACAGTAAACATTTTTTTTCTTTCCCGAACATAGTTAGGTTTAAAGAACATTTGTTTGTATCAATTTTATTTCGTAGGATGAACAATTACAATAACTACATGAATCATGCGCATCAGGGACCAAGTTGGCAGGGGCCCGGTCCCTCCAGGCCAAGAAATTGGAACTACCGGGGTGGCGGAAGATCACGGCGTCACTCAGTTGCCAGGATTATTGATAGCGGTAACAATAAGGTCGGTGAACATGCCCGCACATTTATTGTGAGTCTAACGACGGTGTTTAGCTCTCAGCATGATTGTGGCTACACATTCGAACCACCTTTTAAAGAATTAGCCGCCTCATGGGAAAACCAACAATCTGCATAGGCGAAAACAAAGGCGCAGATCAGCTTCGCAGTCACTGCGAAGCTGATCACGCCTTTGTTTTCGCTACACGGATAGTACAATTCCTCTACTTTCTAAATCCAAAATTTCCAGTCTCCAGCCATCTTCTGCCCGGTTTGTGTCGGACCTGGTCGAAACCCAAATTGTTGGTTTTCTCACGCACAGGCTCAAATCTTAGTGAGCATAATCTGTCTTTGAAATGCCTTACAGAGAATACATACCAATCAATCGTCATATGAAACCTCAATTCCACAGGATTAGATTGGAGTTGCATTCTGTCATGAAGATCCTTCATGACTTGAAGTATATGAAAACACAGATGACACCCCGGAAAAATGCAATAAGTATTTACTTCGAGAGTAAAGATGTAATACTATTTTTCATAAAGTTACACAGCAGCCTCATAAGAATAAAATGAATTTCCCATCTTGGTTTATTTAATTGGCTTTATTGGGGGTTTGGCTCTGCTTGCACGTGTTCCTGGTCTTTGCCAGTTGTCTTTTACTTTTTACACGCAAAACATATATAATATCATTTGTTTAGGACACATGTTGCCAGTGCGGCGAACAGCTACAAAACTCCGGAGAGCCAGGGATACACCTCTGTTCTGGTGTACACTCTGACGAGGAAGAGATAAACAATGAGAAGAGCGGTAGTGAAAATGATGAGACCAGTGATGCTAAAGAAGAAGACCTAGATGAACGACTTGGTAAGATATCTTGGATATATCTTATAGGGTGCCTATAATTATTTATGGATATCCTTAATTCACCTGTGGACCATAGCCTATCATATGTTCGTATCATATATTCGTTTTAGGATATATTCAAATGGATTTAGGATATCTGTAACGTAACATATGCACCTTATTGTTCCTGAATTGTAAGATTGAAACTTCCAAACAAAATTTGTGTTGAAATAAATAAATAATAACCTACTGCCTCCGCATTGTGATCGATAATAAAGACCTTCTCAAAAGATGTTAGAATGCTCTATAAACTATTTAATTGATATTTTCAACTTGACTTTTAGAGAAACTGTTGGACAATTTGAAAGATTGCATGCGAAAGAAATACCAGACAGTGACAGAGGCATTGGAGGAATATGTCACAGAGAAAATTGGAGAAATAAGTACACTCCATAGGTAAAATGATACGATTTTATCCAGTGTTTAATACTAGATAATGCTATGAGTGTGTCTATAAAAGCAGAGGGAACACAACTAGAGAGAGAGAGAGAGAGAGAGAGAGAGAGAGAGAGAGAGAGAGAGAGGGAGAGAGGATAAAATTCCTAAGAGAGTTAGAGAATGTGTTTTAAGAGAGATTCGAATACCAACCAAATGCTTTGCTTTTTACGAATATCAGCAATCAGCAGTATTGTAAACCATAAGGTATATATGTCTTTTAGACTCGGTAAGTGCTTATGATATTGTTAAAAGACATTGAAAGCAAATTCTGTTAACACCATGTATTAACATACCTATTTTCTGTGGCATAGAGAAAACTCGGAACAAAAAGAAACACTTGAGAAACTCAAGACTGAGCTAGAAACAAAAGCAGCATCGTTGATAAAGGAGGAGAAAGATCTCAGGGAGAAGCAGAGACGCCTCACAAAGGACCAGGAGAGTTTCAAGAGAGAGATGAAGAAGGAGAAAGAAGAGGTGTGTCGGAAATGGCAGGAATTGAAGGACGAGATAACCCGGATGGAAGAGACGCACGAAATACAAAAGGTAATGTATCGTAGCTGGATTAATCTTCATTATAGTAAATTTTGTCAAACCAAAGTTTTAGAATGTTATGGTAGAAATGATGTTTATACCAACATTTTAAAACTGGGTTTGTAAAATGTTATTGTAATTTACTTGACATACGAATGGTGGCTTCAGAAAAGTTATTCTTGTCTGCATTCAATAAAATAGCAAGAGGCGTAGACCATGTTACACATGAATCTCTCTGATTTGAAGAATTTGCCTGATTTGGATGAGTGTGTACTGTTTGGACAAGCATCTTAAACTTACTGGCCAGTTGTGTGGTAATATATTTAAAGAGTGTCATCATTGTCCGAAAGATGGTGCTAACATAATTTCCAGCAATTAAAATAGATCTCTCGATTAGGACCCATAATATTTGCAAAGACAATTGGAAAAAATCGATCACTATAGATCTAGAAAGTTTACACAACTATGAAATGAAAAACAAAATAAATTCTTCAAGGGCGTTGAACATATTAGTGAGAAAGGGGATGTCTCGTCAGTGTCCCTTTAGATTTGACAACATGGAGCCAAAGAGAATTAACCTGCATAATACAAAACAATTTTGCGTAATGCCAAAATGCTGCTTTTTCCCGAAGAAGGTCGTAAATTACAAAATTGATAAGATATCAGATCAAGTATGGTACTAACATTTAAATCTAAGCTCAACGACACCGACGGCAATGGATTTGACCAATAAGATCAGGAACTTTATATACAGCTAGAAAACGAAGGCTAACTAAATACACTACTCGTATGAACAGAGATCTATTGTAATCGCGGATCTTGCTACACCGGAGCTTAATGTTTATCCAAGGGAGACAGGAATATCTTACGAAACTATTTGTTGTTCTTACAACTGTTTATAAATTTGATCTGTATCAATCAAAAATGATTATCTGGCCAAGGGTTTGAAGTTGAAGTGGTGTTTCGTTGAATTGTTAGAACCAATCAATGGAACACCTTTCAAATTTTTTCATGGCCTTAGTCAGTCAATGTTGATGAGGATGGTATTTCTGTCTTATTTAGGGGAAGGTTAAATATGTTTCCTGGACGAATCTACAGTACAATGAAGATACAACAATACTTATATTTCTTTCCAGTATAATTTATGACATGGGATGAAATATTTTAAGGCTCTACAGACTACAGTTTTCATTAGTACTTCTCTTATTTATAATTGTTAGTGGTAGTAGTGCAAAAGAGCTCGAACCTAAAAATCCAAACCCTCTATGATTAGATATTAATAAATCTTGATATCGTTTTTGTCATGTTCGTGTCATGTTTTATTTTATTAATTTTATCAACAGGGATTTCGGCTTTGTTTAGTAAAACAAACTATGAGAAGCAGAGGTGTATAATGAAATGAAGAGTCCTAACGAAGATAGTAAACTCGTTCAGTCGTGGTCATAAGCAATAATTCTCTCCCATTTGTATTTGGTCATTATAACTAGATACAGGGGGTCTGAAACTTTGATCACTTTCCTAATCTGAACGCGCAGGTAAGCCGGAAAGGTTTTCAAGATTGTGCAGTGAATTGACACGAAGCTTTCTTAATCCGGAAACCTTTCTTAGTAAATTCCCTTTTATCAGACTGGTCTTCACACTGCTTCTTTTAAGGTATTTTTTCATCTGAATATATATTCTTGAAATGAATAACATCCCGGTTATTTTACGTTTTTGGGTTGTAACGAAAGAATTATAACTACACTGCTCAAAATCATTAAGGGACGTTATATTTATAAAAATTACCATTGGTGAACGTGTTAAGCAATTCAAAACAAGTACCGAAATCAATTGGTATATTGATGTTACTACAACTTTGTAGCTTGATCAAGAGTACAAGTTACTAAAGTTTTCAACATTGTTTTTCCCCGAAACCTTGATAAAGAATTTAACAACAACCAGAAATAAGTTGTTTTTGATGGAAAAAAGATGAGATTTTAAGTTGAAGGAAACGCATGCAAACAGCAATTAGACATTCAACAAGCAATGGTTGTGTTCAAAGACCTGCATAGGTTGAAAGAGAGTTTACTGCTTGAACTGTTGGTATGAATAGGATAATTAAAATAGCTTAATAATCCACCTACAGTAAGTATGATACGTAAGAAACAAAAAAAAAAGTGTGTTGTTTGTTTGTCGATTATCGATGGTAAACTAATTGGACATGAATCACACAGTATATCTGTAGATTCACAGAAAGTGAAGCGTCCTTGAATATTTTGAGCAGCGTATTTCTCCTCATAAGTTTAATCTCATTGAGTTTGTGATTGGGGGAAATGTGAAGTTCAGTCTGTGGATGTAGTGTTTGAAGAAACATTTTCAGTCATTGTCTACAACAACAGTGTTTTATTTAATTAATTAGTACATACATAATTACTTAATAACCACATTGACCTTTGACTTGGCTAATGTTCATTTATGCAGCACCTCTCCGGAAGGAGTGTGCCCAATATGCTTCAAGACGTTTCGTTACTTCTTTTTATTCTTCTCCAGTCTCGTTGTGGAGAGCATTGCTCGGTAGATATTCTGGTTAATCTGACTGACATTTATGAGGTTCAGTATAATGATTTTGATAAATTTCATTATTGCGTTCCCTATATCCGATTAGTAGAATTGTTGTTCGCTTTGATTTTCTGTGCTATCTAGTGGGTTACCATATACATTTTAATTTTTAAACTGGTGATTGAAGTCTGAATTTTTTAGGCAGTGTCTTTTATGCATACAATCGAGTCTTCAGAATGTCATTGTTACAACACAATCCACTAGATTGCATCTAGAAATTTCTGAAAATGGTTTTCTTTGTTTAAAATGATTTATTGCTTTACGAAGGTTTCATCAGACAAGTACATGTTGCTAGTATATTTTGGAAGGTAAGTTGAGTAAACTGTATTTAAATTGCATTCAAATTGTTCTTTGATGATCTTGAGATGTTTCGTAATTTGTTATTTGATTTCTGTAGAAATGATTTAAACAAGGACGAGCTTCCATTATCATAAACCCAATAAGTTTCTCAATAAAAATTTAACCTTATATGTCTAATATGCTTCTGCTAGTTTTGATCCTGTTGTATTTGTTTGCTCAGCGCCTTCGCTACCAATTTAGCTTACTGTTCCTACAAATATTGTTGTTTGAATTTGTATTTCGTTTGACAGAACATTGTGTTTCAGGGTATTTTATCTCCCATTTCGTCAGTTTGTGTGGTATAAGTCAATACACAAGTGTATCGATAGAAGATATGCCACAACAGCCATATTAGATTCTACAGAAACAAGCATGTCGCAGCGCCTCAAAGTTACTCAAAGTTGTGCTTACAAAAATATTCCCAAAAGTATAGAGCGTTTTGCTGAGTTATTAGCATTCCAGTGAAGTTGTAATTAGGATACGCCACAGAGTTATATGTTACTAAATAAAGTGTGATATGTAAGATACACATCATGTGGTGGCGGCTATTTTTCAACCATTGTGAGGCCCCAGCTACATGAAGAATTGAGAATGAAACCGAGGATATCAAAAAGACAGTTAGCTCCCATCAGATATATGGAGAAAATGGAATACACGTATATTAGCAATAGATTATTTAGTACGCATTGGAATATAGACTCCATATGACATTTAAGGGGTTCAAAGAAAAGAACGAATGTCAAAGGTTTAGTGCAAATATAAAGGATTAAATAACCCAAAACATCTTATGATCTCTACAAAATGTTACAGGTATACCTCTTTCATTTTAGCTCGCCTGCACGAAGTGCATAGAGCTATTGTAGTCACCTCGGTCGTCCGCGTTTACGTTTACGTTTACGTTTACGTCCGCGTCACACTTTCGGTTAAAGTTTTTTAGAAGTCTATATCTCTTGACCATGTTGATGGATCAAGTTGATACTTTGCATGTGGATAGATATTGGTCTGAAGTTTTACTCAGTACCATCATGACCCACCCTGGGCGACCTTGAGGTCAAGGTCATGGACTTAGAAATTTTGTGTTTTTTAAAAGTTTTTGGTTAAAGTTTTTGTAAGTCAATATCTCTTGACCATATTGATGGATTGAGTTGATACTTTGCATGTTGCTAGATATTGGTCTGAAGTTTTACTCAGTACCATCATGACCCAACCTGGGTGACCTTGAGGTCACGGACTTAGAAATTTTGTGTTTAAGTTTTTGGTTAAAGTTTTTGTAAGTCTATATCTCTTGACCATATTGATGGATTGAGTTGATACTTTGAATGTTGCTAGATATTGGTCTGAAGTTTTATGCAGAATCATCATGACCCAACCTGGGTGACCTTGAGGTCAAGGTCACAGACTTAGAAATTTTGTGTTTAAGTTTTTGGTTAAAGTTTTTGTAAGTCTATATCTCTTGACCATATTGATGGATTGAGTTGATACTTTGCATGTTGCTAGATATTGGTCTGAAGTTTTATGCAGTACCATCATGACCCACTCTCGATGACCTTGAGGTCAAGGTCACAGACTTCGAAATTTTGTGTTTAAGTTTTTGATTTAAGCTTTTGTAAGTCTATATCTCTTGACCATGTTGATTGATCGAGTTGATACTTTGCATGTTGGTAGATATTGGTCTAAAGTTTTATGCAGTACCATCATGACCTACCCTGGGTGTCCTTGAGGTCAAGGTCACAGACTTAGAAATTTTGTGTTAAATTTTTTGGTTAAAGTCTAAATCTCTTGAACATGTTAATGGATAAAGTTGATACTTGCATGTTGATAGATATTGGTCTCAGGTTTTATGCTGTACATCACAACTCACCTAGATGACCTCGAGGTCAGGGTCACGGACTTGGAAGTTTTGTGTTTAAGTTTTGGTTAATGTTTTTATAAGTCTATATCTCTTGAACATGTAGATTGATCAAGTTGATACTTTGCATTAGTCTGAAGTTTTATGTTGTACCATGATGACCCACCTGAGTGACCTTGAGGTCAAGGTCATGGGTCATAGATTTTAACAGATGTAGTGGCAAAGCACAAGTCAGGCGAGCTTCGCTGTCCTGCGACAGCTCTTATTTTATTCTGCTGTTGGTTATTAAATCAGAATTTAAAAGAAAATAATTGAATTATCTGGAAGGAAGAAGCGTCTGCGTTCTATTAAGAAATGGCAGTAGTCTTACTTACCCGCAGTGAATGAATGAATAATCCATACTGTCAATATTTAGTACATCGAGTCCTCTTCGAGACGGAAAAAGAAATATATGCCAATTTTCGAAATGCAGTTCCTTTCGAAGTCATTTTTTAAGTTATGCCTTTATTGTGAGACTTTTGGTCAGCCTAATTGTGTGTGTTTATTACCTTGTATTTTCATATTGAGAGTGTGAAAGAATAACCAAAAACCTTGTTCCTTATAATAGGTAGCCCAGATCTGGATTCGGTTGAAGAGTTATTACGCTTTAAGTATGAACGGAATGGTAATTTACGCGGTCAGGTCTTTGTAAGTAAAGGTATGGGTAACGGTATCGTAAGAAATGACGTTTGAATTAAACGCAGTCGCACGGACACTGAAAATGTACTTACATCTGAAAACTATTTAAACCTTTGGAATTGGTCACACCAGTTTTATTGAAAGGAAAAGATGCGAGCACGCTTGGTAAATGAATTAAATGCTGTGGACGACTCAACTGCTAGCATCTCAAGATCTAGGAACGTATTACGCAAAACACTTGAAGTACATGTAATTGAATTTAAAAGTAAAAATATTTTACACCTGAAATTTGCCGGTAAATGGATGTCATTGATAGTAAATGGTATCTGTCTAGTCGGCAGGAAAATAGGTAGTGTAATATCTTTCTTTGACATGGCTTTTATAGACACCCTTACATTGTTTTTTCTTGTGCAGGATCCATAATAATAAGCTGTATCTTTATATATTTTCCAGGGACGGATCAAGCTGGACGTTGGTGGAAATATCTTCACGACGTCCATCCTGACCTTGACACGTGAGTCTGACTCCATGTTGGCCGCCATGTTTAGCGGACGTCACGAGATCATCACAGAGCCTGACGGATGCGTCTTCATTGACCGTGATGGGACGCATTTCCGGCATGTTCTGAACTACCTTAGGGATGGAGGTATACAGATGGATTCTTTACCAAGAAACCGACAACTCTTAAAGGAGTTGAGAAAGGAGGCTGTGTATTACCAGTTGCACGGTCTTATTCAGCAGATTGAGAAGTACTTGTACTGACTAATTTGTTAAAGTATATACTTGCATTGAAAGTGCTTCAATTGCACAAAGTGTCTGCGATTCCAGAAGACAAAGACACCATAAGGAGAAAACTGTGAAGTTAAATCAAAACGTACTTTACAGGAATGTGAACAATAAAGGGACTAGGTGGAGCGAATTGCTTTTTAAAGTTTTGAAACTAGTTTGTCAAAGTGTATGGTCATGTTGGAGAATCGATATCAAGTATCTTGTACTAAATACATGCACGCAGTATTCGAACAGAACCAGTTACAAATTGGCCATACGATACCAAATTGGTATTCTTAACTGAAAACGTTAAAAGCAGGTCACATCTTCGCGCTATAGAATAACAGGGGCAGTTTCAGAATATTGCATGTAGATATAGTTTTATCATCTGCCGAATGTACGGTGATTAATATTTCAGGAAAGATTTGACAATGTAATACCAAAAATATAAAATACTGGATACAGTGTTTTTCTTTCACTATCACTATAAATGTAAACGATGTATCTGATGTTGATTGCTCACAGATACACGTCAATGTTTCAGTATTTGGTTAATTATGGCCAATTTTCCATTCTGGTTTTGTCCGAACTATAGCAGGATATGAACTTAGTGACTGGATAAAGATAGACAAGTGAACAAACGTTTCAAGAAACCTCTATTTCAATCGATCTCGTCATTCTATAAAACCATCTTACTATGATTTACGGTTGTTTGCTGTCTTTAAAACAGGCCCTTGTGCAAAATGGTTGAAAAAATCATTATACTAAGATGATTTTTAATAATAATGATCGTGATCGTTTCATGCTTTTTGTTAATTTACGCTTTTAGTGACGTTATTAAATCCTGATCCATTGTTTATCTGATGCTAACAGGAGTGCTTCCATGGGGCACAACTATTATATCCAGTTTGCTACTCATGTGTATTGGTAAAGGCCCAGGGTGTTTAAAAACATAAAAGGAGCCTCACATATCCTCTTTTAAAATCGAGAATGATTTTTGTCATATAATTGGTTTCAGTTTTTAAACTTTGAAATAGCCATAGATAAAACAGCTGAATAGTATACTGTCAGATGTATGCTGATATCTTGACAGTGACTGAATTTCACTCAGATAGTTGGTTCGATAAATGACTACATCTGAACTACATTGGGAAAATGGTACTTTTTAGAAAAAAAGACTATCTATACAGGCTTCGCCATTTACTATAATTGTTTTAGAGCTTTTAAGGTTTTGAAAAGGGTATGTTTACAAGACAGCAAATGACATTATACGTGTAATTGAGTCCAGTTTCACTTGTTATATTTTTGAGTGTTGTAATAATTGACATGTACATAGTTGCTTATTATTTACATTGCCAAGAATTTTGTTAAGATGTGCGTTGAGACAAGTGTTGAATGCAAAGTGACAATTGTTGAATTTAGTTTAACTGAAAAATATTTATTGCTGTCAGTGAGAATATGAAAATGAAAATAAAATGTTAAGTTTGCCAAATCTAAGTTGCTTTACAAACAAAATTAAAAAAGTCCTGAAATTTGCATTTAGCATTTGAAAATTAGCATGCATCATTCTGTGGATACAATGTATATGTGTTTGTTTTTGGTGTTCTGTTTTCATATCCTGTGATAAACTATGAAACTAAAATGATATTGGTTTTAAAGTGGAAAATCTCTGGGAACCGTTGATATATTGTTAGTGGTAATCAGAAAGAGTTTGTTTCCTTATGGTTCGATTTGTTTTGTTATTGCGTACTAGTGATGTTAAAATAGCCTACACTTTGAGTGCCATACTTAATAAACTAAACTATTTTGATGTCTGTTGTGTTTTAATGGCTGCACTTGGGACTTGGGAAGAACCATTGAAAAGTTGACATGCGTCTCTTTGGTAACATTTTGCTTTCTGTCGATTTTGTTCTGGTCAAATTTGAGATGAAACATAGTAGATTTTGATTTTTATTCTTGCTTAATATCCTGGAGATTCTTTTAGTGGGAAACTGATGTTTAGCTGTCTTTGTGCGTTTTGGCAATACCTTGTACTAGTATTACACCGTTAATATTTATTATTTATTTGAACAAAGAAGAATCATGCCTGTTCAGACAAAATGTAAATGATATGGTTGTTAATTTAAACAGCCTTGAAATTGCAGCAATCACAAATGTCTGGCTTTCGCTGCCAGTTTTGTAAAGGGTCACTGATGAAGGTTCATTACCCGAAATTGTACAATATGGCCCACCTCTCTTTGAATGTTTTTACTGCTTCCAAAGGATCTAACAATTATATTTTATTCGCCTAATTAGAACGTTTACAACGCGGGTGTGAAGATCAAAATTGTTACAAAACATATGATTTAAAATGATCTGGGATCTTTCTCTACACTGCATTTAAAGAATGCCAGTATACAGATGAACTCAGCACTTGCTTTCGTTACATTGGATATGATTGATTGATTGATTGATTGATTGATTGATTGATTGATTCATGGAGCATTGCCATCTTGTCCATTGAAACTTAGTCTGTGATACCTTGTGCATCTGGGAAAGATTGTGTTTCGTAAATATGATAAATGTTTTTGTTATTTACTTAATATTTTGACTTTACTTGTCCAAAATCCAATTATATTACAGGTCTGTTTTTCTCGTAATTAATTTCAAATTGATTTCTTGTTTAGAAATTGTGACATCTAGTCTTTGAAAGTTTTTGATGTGCAGTGTGTATGAGCGTCTTCAATTAGTCATTTTTTGTGTATCAATGATTGTGCAGTTCCTGGTCGTTGCATATTTCCATATTCATGAACAGAAAATCATTATAATAATATTTAAGAAGGGACCTATCCATACGTTCGTTCAGGATGAATTACTGAAGTGTACATGTATGTAAAATAGAAAAAAAATCGAACATCTATTCATTTGAGAAGATATTTTAGTTTAAAAACTGTGTATCTTATTTTGACTGCATCATTTGCAAATTAGCTTCGTGTATGTGCAACTAAACGAATCACAAAGATTAATTGATCGTTGGAACAATTTTAGTCCCTCTGAATGTCGTGAATAGTACGCATTTTGCAAAGTGAATGTCTGTATATTACGAAAACTTGCCCATGCAATATACAGAGATTTTTTTTCATCTGTAAAAATCAAAAATTTCATCGGAAAAATTTTGATATTTTTCTTATGTTTGCTCAAAACATAGATTGTGGGTACACGTTAGAACCGCCTCGCCGAGGCGGTTCTAACGAGTACCCACAATCTTTGTTTTGGAGCAAATATAAGAAAAATAGGTATACCCCTGCATACCCCAGTTTTACTATATAAAAGTGGGGTTTAATGGGGTATTCATTGCACTGACATGTTTTCCTGATGATGATATTTCCTGTGTGCTGCCGACAAAATTACTATCCATTCATGTTGTGGGCTGCAAATGAACTTTAAAAGTAATTGTGCTTTCATGTTGCATCCTAATTTTGATGTATTTTCAAGAGAACAGCGTATTAGATTACACTGGTAATTGTTTTTGTTTGTGAAAATAAACTGGTCAAAATAAGATAAGCCCTAGCTAAGTGTTTTCCTAAAGACAATGTAAATACGCCGGTCAACCTTGTTTTATCATAACTTCATATAGTGATTTAAATGTTCCAAATTTTCCACGATAAAGTAGTCGATGTTACTTTCGAATTGAAACGTTGGATTTCATAATATAAGATTTTTAACTTGAGATGAGTTGGATGGTTTTAAGTTTGTTCTTTTGAAATGATCAACGAAACTGCGTCACTCTCGCATTATAATATGGAAACACCTGACATGAGGCTTACTTATTTTGAATATTTTATATTATGTAAATCAATAAAAAACAATATGCAATGTTTTTTCTTGAACTTTTATTTCTAATTACCTTTGTAGTCTTTTAAACATTGTCTGACTTTCACAAAGAAACGCCGTTTCCTCGAGCTGTTTTGTTATCGGATTTTAAAACTCAAGTGTGTTTCTGCTTATGAATATGAAAATTCACAAATAAGAAATGACGCATAGTTTGAAAAATCCCACGTCCCTGATGGGATTCGAAACCCGGACCGCCGGGGTAGAAATCCAATGCTCTAACCACTGAGCTAAAGAGTCGACTCGGAGCATCGGATTTCTACCTCGGCGGTTCGGGTTCGAATCCCGTAAGGAACGAGTGATTTTTTTAAGCTATGCATCATCTCTTAGTTACGAATTTTCATATTCGTAAGATGGGGGCTCGTCGGAGATGGACCATTTGAGTCATTCAGTCATGAAAATGACATTCTCGTAATCATAAATGATTACTCTCTCGAAATGGGGGGGGGGGGGTGTTATGTCCCATTGCACCACTCATGTATTCGAGATTTATCTGCCGTGGTTGGAAGGTCGGATTGGCAGTAGACCATTCCATATCTTCAATAAAATAGAAGACTATCACAAACCAATGGTGACCCTTGCTTAACCTGCCAGCTCTAGATTTTTACTGGCTGGCTGTAGTGGTAAACACAACGTCATATCTGAACGTCTGCAAGTTACCTGTTCTGTTTATAGAGCAGCTGAAGAGTCAGTTCAAATATTTCAGTTCCCCAGATGAACATCACAGTGAAACCCACAAAATAAAATTTAATATATTAAGTGCAAGCGTGGACCAATATAGAATATAAAGATAAGTATCATGAGAGCATTTGTCTTAATTTAATACCCACGCTAAAGCTGACCCACTTACAGGTTTTCCGCAAGAAAAATTTGGTTAGTTACTGCTGTTGTCTTGGGGTGAAAGCACCATTTAAAATGCCATAGACCTCAATACAAACATTTTGGCTAAACAGTATGTTTCCTGTAATTTGGTGAAACTTTTATCCACTTACTTGTTTGCATTAGGGTGTCATACATAAGTTAAGAAGAAAAAAATACATACCTCATGTTGCATTTTAGAGCACCAGGGAGTATCGATGAGGTGCGCCATCAAAGGAGGAGATATTTGACCGAAGTGACCTGAAAAAATATTAAAATTAAAAATTGACTTGCAACCACACCTGGAATCAATAAATCACTGTACCTAAATAATTCCATTACTTTGAGCTTTATATTTAAATGATTGAAAATAATTATCTATATAATTATTGTTGCTCAGTATAATGCAACCTCAAATCAACGCTAAAATTTGACATCTAGAAAACAACCTACCGTTGCCTAGCAACGAGAGAATGCTAGTCAACAGCCCATGGCCACGTAGGTAATATGTACATAAATTTGGTTGCCATGGTAACTGGTGGCAAAGGATCCACAAAAGATACATTGTAGTTTATAAAGTGCATTGTTGGCTTTATGCTATTAAATTCACACAAAACGTAATTAAATTTCAAATTTAATTGGATTTTTGTATTTAAGTTGGAATTATATTTCAAATATACTTTCCTTTTGCTTTAAGTTTAATGTAACGTAAACTGTAACAGTTTTCTGCATTTATGTATAAATTAAACTCAAACAAACTTTGAAAACTACAGAACCGTAAACTCAAATAATATGTCCTGTAAACGCGAAATATTTTTTGCTTAAACTCATAGGAACCTCGGAGTTTAATTTGAAGTAAACTTGACTAAAATTTGACAATTATACATGAAAAATTATAATTGGCATTTTAATATTTTTATGCATTTTTCTATGTTCGAGCTTCCGTAGATATATAAAGTGGTTCAACGAAACTAAAAAAAAAAAGAAGAAACAAAGAGAAAATGAAAAAAAAAAAAAAAAAAAAAAAAAAAAAAAATGAAGATAGAAGTGGGATTCGAACCCACCGCTTTTGGTTTCCCTATACGCAATACCCCTCCCCCACCCTGCACCCTCCCGTCCTAAGGTCCGTTTTCACACCGGTCTAAGCAAGGACTCATACCAGCGGATCTTCGACTGAAAGAAACAAGACATGGGGGAGGACATACACTACCTAAACACTTTACCCTAACAATGTACTAACACATTACGCCATATCAACAGTTGGAAGGAAGACTGCAATTTAAGAAAATAAGCTTTATTTTAGTAGTGTCCAAGTTTAATGAGATTTACGGTCATGAAAAAACATCAAGTTTTAGTATATTTATTTCTAATTCAAACACGAAATTTTCATGCCGTTTACTTGTAGTTTAAGAGGAACAAAAACTTAACATTTTATTTATATCTAAAATTTGAATTATATCTTACAAACCTAATTGTTGGGCATTTAATTGTTCATTATTGTCTTTTATATGAGAAGTTTACTTTAACTTTAAGTGTCCCAACAATATCTCGTTTTATTTTTCTAAAATCCTGATTAAATCTTAAAGGTCAAATTATTTCTAATTTAATGCATGCTTATACGCAGGTAAACATGGAATAAAAGGCACAACTAATTGTTACAACAACGTCAAGTTTTATGTCACCTTAAATTTAAATTAAATCTAAAACTTCGAGTTATATGGAATTTTACGAAATTGTAAACTTACTTAAACGCGTTATTTCATGCAGTGTACTATGATCAGTTATCTCTTTTAAACTGTGTGGCATAGCTCTATTTTAATATACTATATTAGTTCAAAGGACAAATCGTGGCCATGAATACTGCACGAGTAGTTCTCAAATAACCATAGCGACCAAAGTTGTTGGGCAAATCAGATAAAATGTGCTCTATAGAGAGATCAGATGTGTATCTAGTAAATGGAAGTAGTAAACTTGAGTCAGTCAATAGGGTTCATGAAATAGGAGAAAAGTCCCATTCATTATTGGATCACCCTCGTACTGCGTCAGGGAGTCGACTCTTTGGCTCAGTGGTTAGAGCATTGGATTTCTACCCCGAATCCCATCAGTCCCTGATGTAGGATTTTTTTTTTCAAACTATGCATCATTTCTTAGTTACGAATTTTCATATTCGTAAGACGGTTCTTAAGAACCCTAGTGTATTAAGAGGATATAAATTACACGGATATTACACCAAACACGAACAGAGCAACTACTTGTTACGTTTTTGTAAAATCAAGACAAATTAATTAAGTTACAGTCATTATGGATTCCCATTTCAATTTACACGCTAACGTGAGACATTTCTTATAAAGTAATTCCGCGCTTTAAAATCAAGTTCTGTGTAATTTACTGAGACAAACCACACGAAAAAATTAAAAAAAAATGAGCCACCGCATGAGATAACTAACAATCTGCATAGGCGAAAACAAAGGCGCAGATCAGCTTCGCAGTAACAACTGATCAGCGCCTTTGTTTTCGCTACACGGATAGTACAATTCCTCTACTTTCTAAATCCAAAATTTCCAGCCTCTAACCATCTTCTGTGACTGTACAGTCCGGTTTGTGTCGGACCTGGCTGGAAACCCAAATTGTTGGTTTTCTCACGCATAGGCTCAACTAGTTTTCGTGTCTACAGTTGTTTCCTGTATCATTGTCAAAGAGACTAAGATTCACAGTAAGATTCACAGGGTGCATTTACTCATGTCTATTTCCACGGATATTTTATTCTGGATTTCCCTGGCCCTTACATGAGGGGGGGGGGGGGGGGGGCAGGAACCTTTTCTGTGACAAGTGAATGGCCTTTTTTAAAGTCTGTGATTTGTGAAAAATTTAAATTTAACTCTGTGATGTGTGAAACACAAATTTAAATCCCTGTGATCTGTGATTTGTAAATTTTCAAGTCTGTGAATTGTGATTATCATCATTCCTTGTGATTGTAAAACCAATGTTCTAAAAGTGCATTAAAATGGCATCCCCTGACCTCCAGAATTAGAAAATTTTCTCGGGGGAAATCCCCCGAACCCCCCTTTCAACAATAAGCATACCCCAGCTCATACGGTCATACCCTTTGCAACTTGGCGCTAATTAAGTACTTTAACATTTTGTGGCCTACAGGTCTGGTGACTTTTTAAACAGAAATAAAACTATCATGCATAGAATTACCATTTTCATTTGAGGTTTAAGACTATATTTTAAAGCTGTTAATATACTGACCAACACCAGAATAAAATATTGATGCACATCATATTAAAGTTTAAATAGAGGTTTATGTTATACTTTTTAGGCAGTTTAATAGTAAAATGATTCCATTTTCCTCTGCACCACCGTGAAAAGGCAAGAGTCTCTACCATACAAGTAATGTAAGGCTAATAAGGTATTCTTATTTTACAAGTAACTATGAAATAATGAGTTAAAATGACTTATTCCTTTGATACGAATAGTTAGTTTTAGTAACTGAGAAGTTATATGCTGTAAATCAGTCAATACAGTGCAAAAACATTGGCCAAATTGTTGAATTCTCTGTGATTACGAAAATTCATTGTCTGTGATTTGTGAAATCATCATTTGAAAACTCTGTGATTTGTGATTTTGTGTTTTTAATCTCTGTGATCTGTGACCAGACCCCCTCCTGCCCCCCCCCCCTCTTCCATTTACACGCAGTTCAATCAATAAGTGTGCGGCGTAACGGAGGGGTCGGTTTAAGCGTACTTCCGCGTAGGTGGGTTGAAAAAAACAAACTATGGATAAATGAGTCTGCCAGGTAAGATCAGTGTTAGTCATTTCTCTGTAGATAGTTGTTGTATATGTGTATGCGTAGTATAAAGTACATCAAACAATTGAGTATGAAAATTACCTTGCAACACTTCGTAGAAACCGCGTGATTGATGCGCCAAAATTTCAATCGAAGCTTTGTTTCTTACCTGTTCTGTCATGCGACATCATAAAAATGACAAGTTTCGAGCAATTCCATCTTATCTGTAAAAAAATTGATGATGTCTGACATTCACAGTAACCGAATAATGATCTATACTATCCTAAATTAAGATGGCATGCCACATGGCCGATTTTTTTCGGGTATACATAGTTTCTTCAACGGTGTCGTCTGTAATAGGTACCTTTCTTCCGGAGGGGATGGATATTTTAAATCTTCATGCGTATAAAATACGTTTTTCGCTTGTGCTACCGTAATGCACAATACCTATACGTGTCAGCACCTCCAATGTGCCGGGGTCGTGCCGGGGTCTTAGTTTCTATATACGGCCACAATTAATTAAAATAAACTTATTGTTGTGCATGAACGCATCTTTTACATTTAACTACTTTTGTGGTAATTATTTCATTTGCAAATGTACCTGTGCACATACATGCAGACACCCAAGTCTCTCCCTAATATTTTTGTTGCCATTAGAACAACTCTCAGCTGTTGTTTCTCATTATTGTAAGTGTTCAGGGGCCCGGGCTTTTAGGTGGGATATAACCACAAATTTGACCCACATTGCCGGGATTTTATCTGGACTTTAAAATTTTTAAAGTGTATACCGACTTTATTGTCTGAACGTTTTTCCGTAGTCAACGCCAGAAATCTTCATGTACATCCTTTTTAAGTGATTGACGTAAATTGTCACGTGATCGATCTCAAAGCAACAGTCAATCCATCAGGAAAATATGTCAATTGAAATACCCTCTTGAACCAAAATATTTTTATAGTAAAATTGGGGTTTACAGGGGTACGGTATACCTATTATTCTTATATTTGATCCAAAACATAGATTGTTGGTACTCGTTAGAACCGCCTCGGTGAGGAGGTTCTAATGTGTACCCACAATCAATGTTTTAGCAAATATATTATAAACAGCATTTTTTTTTTTTTTAACACCTGAAATTTTTTTTTTTTTTTTTTTTTTTACACCTGAAAAAAATTCTCTGTATATTGCATGGGCAAGTTTTCGTAATGATATGCTTTGAGCCTTTGCATGTGAAAACCGGGCCAACAATTGTTTCCGATCAGGTACGACAATACCGACCTGTACAGTCACACAATCAGGCTAGAGGTTTAAATATCGGATTTAACAAGTTTAACAAGAAGATGGATTTTAGTATTGACCCCCCCCCCCCCCCCCCCCGCTTAAAATAATATAATCGAATTTAAACGAACGCAAATGCCACATTTCCGACATATGACAAATTGCTACCAGATTTTCTAATTTCATTATTTCCCGTTCATGTTTCGTAAAACATCCGACTCTTCCGCGGTAGTAGAACGAGATCCACTCACATGTCTGTGAAATTTGCGGTTCAAATGGTTTTATCAGCACCTTTAAATGTTTTATTTATGTTTTTTTTTACAATAACAATAATCCTTAGTTAGTGTTTACGCGTTTCACATTGAATTTAACTAAAATGCATCTGGGGAGTGTGGTGGCTTATATTTAGAGCTCAGGGCTCATGAGCGAGCGTAGCATCCAGGAATCAGTGGTTTCGTCCCGACATGACTGAAAAAGCTGTTGACTTGGACTAAAACCCATAGTCAAATCAAAATAACATTCATGAAACAAGAAGTTTTATCGACGATGGCCTCCTCCGTAAATGTATGCTTACCCTCAACCCCTCCGTCTAAGGAGACGACGTTATTGATTTATATCAACATATTTTCAAAATTGTGGGGCTTTAAACAAAAGATATTAATTTAAAGTATACAACAATACCGGTAGGTCTAGATAGCGAAAAGAGGCTCTTTTTGCGAAAAGATGCGAAAAGATGCGAAAAGAGGCAAAATGATGCGAAAAGAGGAAAAGGAGGGAAATGAAAGGGGGGAAAGATATATTCAAGACATATCGACGAAGAAAATATGGAACATCAAAATAAAAAAGAAGATTCTGTATTGACTCTGTATGTAAATTTGGTCATTTTAGGTGTTTTTATATCGATCGCCCTTGATATTGATTGAGATTATCTTAGGTAAAATTTCGTAATTGATTTTGAGATTTGTTTTATCTCATTAAGTAACATATGTTCATAAAATGAACAAATACGAGATGATGGATTTAACTGATGAACCTTTACTGATCAAAAGAAATAATAGCAATGTCGCTATTAAACATTTGAAGATGTCACTCATAAGCACAAACGACGGTACTTGTAAGAATCAACATGGGTCTGTTATGTGCATAACTAAAAATTGAATTTGTTATATGTACCTTATCTGGAAACTTACACATGCGGCTACATGGTTCTACCTTATGAATATTATTTTGTTACAAGACTGGCATGTCGACCAAGCGTAAATGGGGGCAGACTAAAACGCTGCTAAATTCAACAAACAGACGATCAGCAAGATATACTAAAACACTGAAATAATCGTACTGACCTGCTGATTTTTTTTCTTGGTCAATTTTGAGTTCAGTTTATCAAATGTAAATAATGATCTAATGTTTTTACAACGTGTATAATGCAGTATATTTGACAGTGCCAGTGCGCGACCATACCATTTAGAAACTTGAAACTCATTTGCTGATGTGCTGATTTTTGTGATCAGGTATTATGCTTTGTTATGTTTTCGGTACGTTGTCGCGCAGTCAAATCACATTACCATTAAATGGCACGCGTGCACATGTATATTGCTTCAAGATGACACCTATGTAATTACCGAATGTTTTGATAGTAAGAATTGTGATGGTCTTGAGCACCTTTAATTTGTAGATTTTGAATTTTCACGGTAGCCATTGAAAGGCACGCGCGTACATGTATATTGCTTCAAGATGACACCTATGTAATTACCAAATGTTTTGATAGTACGAAGTGTGATATCTTGGGGCAGAGCACCTTTAATTTGTATGTGTAAAATTTCACGGTAGCTATTTAATGGCACGCGTATACATGTATATTGCTTCAATATGACACCAATGTTATTTAGCTAATGTTGTCCTTACATAAAGCTAATTCAATTGAAATATCCATTTAATGGAGGTATCTGCTTGACACGGACCATAAAGCAAAAGCGTGTCCTAACTGATTATTGCACTAGCTATCTTTTTTTCTAAGAAGTTAAAATCTATGGCAATCTTATATATGTTTCCAATAAAAAAGGAAAAAGTAGAATTAAGAAGAAAAGAACTTCCCACTCCATTCATTATTCATTTGAAAAGAAAGTGCAACATGTTGTTAATGAATGAATGAATGAATGAATGAATTCATTCGTCGCTATCGTTGCTATGCACAGGTTTAATGGTTACTTGACATACTTAAATGCAGTTTTTCAGTAGGAAAGTTAAAATGATATTTGTCTTATTTTTGCTCAATAGCATAGATTGTAGGCGGTTCTAACGAGTACCGACAATCTATGTTTTGGAGCAAAAATAAGAAAAGATATGTATAAGGGAGTATCTATTACACGGAAATATTTTCCTGATGAAAACCACGTTGGGGGTGTCTACTTTCCAGCTATTCAACAAACGGTAGCTGTTTATGGCACGCTTATCGAATTAGGTAGCTGTCTATTGCTTGCATTAATGACGCACGTTTATGGGTCCATAAAAGTGCGTCATTAATGCTTGCAATAGACAGACAGCTACAATATTCGATAAGCGACTACCATAGTAGCCATATATAAGCGACTACCATAGGGGCCATAAATAGCTACCTGATTTTTAAGATATACCTATATATATTCTGAGATTTAGAAATTTATAACAATCGTGAGATAAAAAAAAAAAAAAGCAGAAGAAACCTTCCCACTTTTACATTAAATTAGAAAAGTTATCAAAATATGAAACTTAGCGAACATTTATTTATTAAAACTATTTGATTTATTCAATTATTTAATTTTAATTTTTTATTTGTTTAAAACGCTACATGTTTGTATGTTTGAAACAATCCTATCATTTCAATTTTATATTAAAAATGAATACGAATGTATGAGAAATTATCACCATAACGAAAACATGCCCATGCAATATACAGATTTTTTCTGTTGCAAAAAGTGAAAATTTTCAGTAGAAACCAACAATTTGGGTTTCCAACCAGGCCCGACACAAACCAGGCTGTACAAGAAAGTAATGACCAGGATATAGTATCCAATGGGGACAAGCGCCTTTGTTTTCGCATAAGCAGATTTTTGGTTTTCCCACGCGGCGGCTCAACTACGCTGCGATCTTTTCTCGCATTTTCCCGTGACGCGTCTAAATTTTTAAAGTTAAATAAATTAAATTTACAACCGACTCATTAATTTTTAGACGACATTAGCTAAAATAATGCATGAAAGATTGTAATAAGTATCACTTTGATTAATGCGCGATGCACAACTCCTTTTTGGATTTGCTCCATATATAAAATTGTTAAAAAGGTAATATTTTTGCTTATTTATTTATTTATTTATTTATTTTTTTTTTTTTTTTTTTTTTTTTTTAATATTTCAAATAAACATTGACATTATAAATATTTCCAAAAATGTCAAGTCTGTATGATATATACAACTTTGATACTAACTACTGCCTCTTTTCCCATCATTTTGCCTCTTTTCGCATCTTTTCGCATCTTTTCGCAAAAAGAGCCTCTTTTCGCTATCTAGTCCCACCCCAAAAATACGTAGTCCAAATAGCACTTACCTCTTTACAAGTGTTTGCAAAATACAGGAAATCAATTTGGTCAAAATAAGGAAGTAGTCTGATTTCGACCCCCCAATTTCCACGGGCTGATTTATACTGGCGCATATTTACGTGCTGCACGAGGCATGACTGCGACATAATTGTTTATACCAGAACGTGTAGTGTGATATAACCCTTTGTATGCGCTATATATCTTTTGGATCGAAAATAGCGGAGAAGGAGTTTTAAAACGACATCTTTGTCGTAAAAATGCAAGTACCGTCTATAAAATGGTTGTATTCTTTTCCCACCCGCCTATTATCGAACTATAGATTACCTATTACCGACTTAGGATGTTTACCACCCGTGTAATTGTTCTTTCTGAAGATCGATTTATAATGCATACACGCTTGTTCAGACTAAAATACATAATGCATATAACAACGCAGAAGAGGAAGTTCAAGGAATAACAATTTACGTTAGTATTTCATCATATTTTGATAAGATACATGTTGTTTTTTTTAGATCCGTGCGTTCTAGTCTTTCGTTTGTTTGCACATGTACTTGTTTCTTAAAGATAAAGATGAATAATGACTAGACAAGGATGTACTCGTCAATTTACAACCCCTTATCTGTCTGATAAGAGGTTTCATTTATTGAGACTTCGATACTCGACCACTAAAATGCATTTTAAATACATGTAGGATGAATATGAATTCAATACTATAATGAAAGAAGCGACTGGTATGTAGACTTGTAATTGTTACACAAATGTCACTTCACTGCATTCTTTTTTTTTTTTTTTTTTTTTTTTTTTTTTACTTTTTCCAAAATATTAACCTTTAACACGGCTACCAAACAGATAAATGCGTAACCGCGGTTAAGAAAAGAAATCCGATTCACGTCCTTCCGGTTTTGCGTGTGAGGTGCAGTAAAAGGTAAACAAATTTTCGCAGCTCGCATTTCCAAGTAATTTATTTTCACCTGGAGAAAGTTATTAAAATTTTCTCAATGCAATTTTGTTAGTTATAAATTGATCTTATCGTATCTGAAAGGATTTCCAGATTTGTCGCCTTATAATCGTGATTTTTATTTCCTCCTCCAAAATGCATGTTGAGATTGCATTGTACATGAAGAAAACGTGGGTCAGTCATAGGGATATTTTTAGATCCCCGCTAATTGCGTCATTATAAACGGACGGCAAGGCTGCGAACAGATGATTTTAACATTGTAAAAGTTCTGTGAACTCTTTCCTTGCCATTGACCGCTGCATTCTATGTATATGTGGCTAAAAGCTGTGTCAAAATTTCGGTCACGCATTTAATCATTAGAATGATAGCAAAATAATCGACATTAAAAGCACGTGTATTTTAGTTTCTCTCTCGAGTTCTACGTTTAACAATTTAATTATCACAATTTGTCTCGTCATCACCGCTACAAATCATTTTTTATTGAAGGGTTTTTGACTTACAGTGGTGTGCAAGAAAAACAAACAAACGAGAATCTGCATATACAAAAGCCTTAAATATACCTTGGTTTTCCTTTTGCTCATGGTTTTAGTGAGTGATAATGTTAAAAATAATTAACCCAGTTAATGCATATAGACAACCCCTATCAAGGAAAAAAAAAAAAAAAAAAAAAAAAAAATGGTTTATTTGTGATGTTTGCAGTGGGAATACTTGGTATATATCAAAATACATTCAAACATTTTTGCAACAAACATGCAATACAAAACACTGTAATTTACATGTATGGTACTCCTGTTTATGATAAAACTTAGACTTTAAAACATTGTGAATACTGTAATTTGCTTTTTTTTTCGTTTGCGTTCATCTAAATGTTAAATATGATAAAACAGGCAGAGGTTTTCAAACATATCTTGAAGCAAATCCTTCTTATTTTAATGATTAAATGCTTGGTATTCGGACACATCGGCACCACTACGAATTCGGCACCTAGACAAATCGGAACCTAGTCAAATCGGCCCCAGTACCAAATCGGCACCACTTTAGAAAAATACCATAGTCACTTCGGACCCTAGTCACTTCGGACCCTAGATACTTCGGCACCTATTTATTACATTTCAAAAATCAGTTTCGTCGAACTTTGGTATCAGCAAGGCGTTGTTCCTCATGAGAGTAGAAATGGCTAACTTGAAAAAACGCAATTTTCATAAATTTATTCCAGCATAAACTACAAGAATTTGTTTGCTTGTTTGTATTAAGGCTTAACGTCCCAGACAACAATTTTTCAATCATGTCGGGACGTAGCCAACGCTTCTGGGTTTATAGTAATAGGCGGCGGTATAGCGCACCCTGGGTTTCAGTTTAAAATGAACTAGCCAAGTGGTAAGACATCACTTGGCTAAAACACGCATTCACTTGGCCAAATTTCACACATCATTTGGCCAAATAAAAAATCTTCACATGGCCAAATAAAAAATCATCAGATGGCCCAAAAATTAATACTCACTTGGCCAAAATAGAATTTCCATAACACACCTTTATTAAGATACCACCCTCCTTTTTGTCGCTGGGGACCGGCAGGCAGAACCTGGCGAAGTTAGGGTATTTTATTAGTTCTGTTTAAAACTAAAATCTTATTTTAAAACCATTTTTTAGGGTATAACATAATACCCCGCACTTTTTAAGTGGCGGGGTATAAAAAAGGCGCAGATCAACTTTGCAGTAACCATGTACACGGCATCTTGTTACCAACTTCCAGAATGTCTAAAAGATTAGGACATACAGTAAAAAGGGATATTGAACAGGAGGGTTCATTGATAAAATGTGAAGTGGACAAGCTCATTACTTTGTAGGTGATATTGGCTACATGTACGAGTACGTGTATTAAAAACGTTTGTCACAACTATAATGCTATATATCGGTCACTCACACATTAAAATGTTTATTTATATAAAGAAAATTTTAGAAATTAAAATGATAAATGAGAAAATTGAATTTTCTCTGTTTTAGTTTTAAATCATATACATTCAGTCAAAACTAATCTTAAAATAACCGAGCCTCTGGAATTATATATGTTGCAATCCTTTTATCAACCACTTAGCCCTATATGCAGGCAAAAATCTATCAGACAAAAAAGAAACACAATGGTGCGATTTTCCCGTTAATTTCCGTTCATAAATCAATCAAATTCACTTTTCAACCCTTAACACTTTTACTGTCACGCCTCTCAAAAGCCAAGCATTATTTTCATTGATTTATTAATTAATTTACTTTAGAAATATTTTTACTTTACGGTGAATTATCGTGATTAACGCGCGGAGGAGTTGTGCACATCTATGCGCCGCACAACTAGTGTGTGATATGACATTCTAAAGACAATGCAGTGCAAGGTGCAACTCAGGACTTCAAAAGCCTGTATGCTGAAAAAGGTTTATACCAACATGTATGTAGGGACTCATGAAGTGAAAATGCATTTTTCATATAATTACAAACATATATGCAATTGTACAACCAGAAACGATAGCTAGAAGACTAAAGGTAATATGAAAAAAATAGGTGCCGAATAGTCTAGGTGCCGAAATAAAAGGGGGCCGATATGACAATTGTGACGAAGCATCTAGGGTCCGAAGTGACTGGGGCCGAAATGACTGGGGCCGATTTGACTAGGGTCCAATTTGTCTAGGTGCCGAAGTCGTAGTGGTGCCGAAGTGTCTGTAATTCAAATGCTTAACCATTTTTTTCTTCCCTTCGAAAAATAAATGTTGAACCCTAAGAAAAGTGAATACTTTGGCAGACATCAGTTGTAATTTATTTGATATATAACTACAAATTTGTCGCGGAACAATCACAAAAACATGATATTTAACAGCAAATTGCCCAATTTTTAGCTCACCTGAGCCGAAGGCTCACAAGGTGAGCTTATACTAGTATAGTAGTCGAGCCGGCGTCCGTCCGTGCGTCCGTCCACATTTTCAAACTTCAATATCTCTAAGACAACAAGGCCAATCGTGACCAAATTTTATCTAAAGCATCATTGAGGAGCGGGAAAGGTTGTATTAGGTTTTGGGCCAGGTCGGATCAGAACTCTGGTTTCCATGGCAACGGATAGCTCCCTTAGACTTACAATGGGAAAAACATATAGAAATCTTCTTCTCTGAAACCACAAGGCCAAGAGCGTTCATATTTTGTGTGCAGCAATGTCTAGTGGTCCTCTTCATAAATCCTGCCAACCGTGCCCCTGGGGTCCATACGGGCCCCGCCCCGGGGGCGTCATGATGAAAATATAAAAAAAATCTTCTTCTCTGAAACCACAAGGCCCAGAGCTTTCATATTTTGTGTGTAGCAATGTTTAGTGGTCCTCTATATAAATCCTGCCAATCATGCCCCCTTGGGTCAAAAATGGCCCCGCCCCGGGGGTCATTAGCTCCCATAGACTTACAATGGGAAAAACATAAAAAATCTTCTTCTCCGAAACCACAAGGCCCAGAGCTTTCATATTTTGTCAGTAGCAATGTATAGTGGTCCTCTTTATAAATCCTGCCAACCGTGCCCCTGGGGTCCATACGGGCCCCGCCCCGGGGGGTCATGGGTAAAACACAAAAAAATCTTCTTCTCCGAAACCACAAGGCCCAGAGCTTTCATTTTTTGTTTGCAGCAATATATAGTGTTCGTCTTTATAAATCCTGCCAACCGTGCCCCTGTGGTCCACACGGGCCCCGCCCCGGGGGCGTCATGATGAAAATATATAAAAAAAAATCTTCTTTGAAACGACAAGGCCCAGAGCTTTCACATTGTGTATGTAGCAATGTTTAGTGGTCCTCTATATAAATCCTGCCAATCATGCCCCTGGGGTCAAAAATGGCCCCGCCCCGGGGGTCATTAGCTCCCATAGACTTACAATGGGAAAAACATAAAAAAAATCTTCTTCTCCGAAACCACAAGGCCCAGAGCTTTCATATTTTGTGTGTAGCAATGTATAATGGTCCTCTTTATAAATCCTGCCTACCGTGCCCCTGGGGTCCATACGGGCCCTGCCCTGGTGGTGTCACGGGAAAAACATAAAAAAAAATCTTCTTCTCCAAAACCACAAGGCCCAAAGCTTTCATATTTTGTATGTAGCAATGTTTAGTGGTCCTCTATATAAATCCTGCCAATCATGCCCCTGGGGTCAAAAATGTCCCCGCCCCGGGGGTCATTAGCTCCCATAGACTTACAATGGGAAAAACATAAAAAATCTTCTTCTCCAAAACCACAAGGCCCAGAGCTTTCATATTTTGTCAGTAGCAATGTATAGTGATCCTCTTTATAAATCCTGCCAACCGTGCCCCTGGGGTCCATACGGGCCCCGCCCCGGGGGGTCATGGGTAAAACACAAAAAAATCTTCTTCTCCGAAACCACAAGGCCCAGAGCTTTCATATTTTATTTGTAGCAATATAAAGTGATCCTCTTTATAAATCCTGCCAACCATGCCCCTGTGGTACACACGGGCCCGCCCCGGGGGTATCATGGGAAAAAAACATAAAAAAATCTTCTTCTCCGAAACCACAAGGCACAGGGCTTTCATATTTTGTTTGTAGCAATGTACAGTGTTCCTCTTTATAAATCCTGCCAACGGTGCCCCTGGGGTCCATACAGGCCACGCCCCAGGCATGTCATTATCTACCATAGACTTATAATGGAAATAAATGAAAAAAATCTGTGCAACAGCATGACACAAAGCTTGTATATTTGATATACAACATTGTCATGTGGAGCTCTACATAAATCCTGCCAATCTTGCCCCTGGGGTCAAATATGGTCCAACCCCGGGGGTCATTATAGGACCCTGAACTTGTTAGATGGTTTTTTCAAGTGAACCAAAATGGCAGAAAAGAGGATACACAATCCAGACAAGAGCTCTTCTGCTGATGTAAGTAGGGTTTCAAGGTCACATGACCAAGATGGCCACCACACCCATATATATGGTAAAAAACCCAACTACTTTGTCCAGTGACTGTACTTTTTGGCTCTCAGGTGAGCGATCGTTGCCCCTGGGCTACTTGTTAGTTGTATTTTGCCGTTCTTGACCGTGTTGAAACACATATTTCGAAGGAGGGAACAAATAACCCCCCAAAACATCAAGTAATGTTGCAAACTGTTTTGGTGCTGTCTAACAATGATAAATAAGTGACAAAATAGCATTCTTAGATTTTTGATACCCTTCTGTACTTCAAAATAATTATCGATCGAAACGAGTAGTGTATGTTTTGTTTACATTTTGTTGCACCTCACACGCAAAACCGGAAGGACGTGAATCGGATATCTATTCTTAACCGGCGGTTACGCATTTAACTGTTTGGTAGCCGTGTTTAATATTTTTCCTGCCACTGCACCAGAAATACCTACCATTAGCTTCCCATTGAAGCACCCGGCTAGAGAAACACGGGGATACCGTTCACACCTTCATCGTAAAGCCAAGGACACACTGGCAACGGCCTGCCTACAATGCCAGGAAGTTCATGCCAAGCTAAAATATCGTTTAATTGCTACAATGATTACATAAACAATTATTGTTTTCAATGCTCTTAAATCTAAAATACATAATAAGTAAGGCTACCAAAATCACTTTAAAACAAAGATGGTGAGCATAGCTAAAACTGACAGAACAAGGAGACAATATAAAGATAAATAACGTTTCAAGTTTGAAAGTTTATTTCTCCTAGTTACACATATAACAAAACAACAAATAGCTTTGGCAATACACACACGCAGGCACACTCACACTATGTACTCATGTAGGCAACTTACATAGGTCTACTTTACTAATACATGTTATACTTGGCAGAGTCGCTTAGTTTTCGTTTTGTTGGCATTTTTGAGTACATTATTCTACCTGTGCTCATAATATTCATGTGCTCATAATATTCCATAATATTACTATACTAGACATGTGCCCGAACTGGTACGGGTGGATGCCAGGTCTGTAAATGACCCTGGGTCACAAAACTAGGTCAGAGGTCAAATGAGTGCAAAAATAGCAAAAATCTGTAAAAATGAAAAGAAACATTATTATTTTGGGAAATCATTGAGTGATTTTAGGTAACTTGTACCCATGTAATTCCTTGACATGTGTCCAAAGACATAGGGGTGGGTATCACGGGACTGTAAATGCTCCTGGGCGACAGAATTAGGTCAAAAGTCAAATGAGTGCAAAATAACAAACACCCGTTACAATAATCAAGTAATTTGCATATCAAACATGGACTGACTTTAAGCAGCATATGTTTATTTTATTCATTGACAAGTGCTTAAACTCATACGGGTATATTCCAAGTTTGTTACTGCCTCTGGGTCATAGTGTTAGGTCAAAGGTCATAAGAGTGCAAAAATATCAAAACCTGTAATGATTACTAAATAATTCATTTCTATCACAAAATTATGGGCTGGCTTAAAGAAAGTTTACCAAAGCATTTGTAGTACATCTCTGAGATGATTTAAGGCTAATCTAGAAAACAATGCATGTCAGCCATTGAGGTCAAAGGTCAGTTGAGGTCATCAATTCAAAACAGGGTATACCCTGAAAATGCATTCACAATTTCAGTTACTGGAACATTTTAGTTGTAAAAGTAGCTGACATAGATAGGAGGTCTTACTGTGCTTGTTCGGCATTGATAGTTTTAAGTATGAAATACAAAATCTGGACTATAGTCATCTGTTATTGCAGGTCCATTTGTACCCCATCGCACTGTTTCGCTTAGGATGAAAGTGTAGCAAAACAAGACTAAATCATTAAAACAAGCATGTTTCACTATAACCCACAAAAACATTTTTTAAATCTAATCCACTTTTGTAAACATTATACCATAGGATGTCCATTTCATTTGTACATGATATGAAGATCCCGTACTTAGTGAATGTAATTGCACCCCCCCCCCCCAAACAAAACCGTATGGATGCATTATTCATTTTGTCATTTTCAGAACTGTAGCAATTTCCAGAATTTAAGTCATGATAAACAATTTGGTAATTATGGAACTTTCAAAGATGGGATACAAAATGGCTACCAACATAAAATGCTTGGCATTAGGAGAATAATATTGTTATGCTAAACTTACTGGTCCATTTTTAGCTCACCTGAGCCGTTAGGCTCACAAGGTGAGCTTATATCCGGCGTCCGTCCGTCGTCCGTCCGTCCGTCCACAATTTCGAAGATCTTCTTCTCTGAAACCGCTTGGCCAACCAAAGCCAAATTTTATCTATAGGAAGGGGGAACCAATGTGTATATAAGAAATCCAGGTCACATGACCAAGATGGCCGCAATGCCCATATATGGTAAAAACCCTTCAAAAATCTTCTTCTCCAGAACCGGTGGACTGATTTCAACGAAACTTGGCATGAAGCATCAATGGCTCAAGCACTTCAATATGTATATAAATCATGACCCTGTGATGACCTTGACATATTTTACGGCAAAGTCAACATAGGTCGCCAATGCATTTGAATGGGGAAAACTTGAAAAAATGTCATTTAAAGTCATTTAAAGTGAAAGTCTTGCAGGACTGAATATTAATGATTCCGAAAAAAATGGACCCCAGGGCCTCATATGCCCCCACCCCTGGGCAATATACATGTATACTACCATAATATTCAAACATCATCTCCTCCGAAACCGCTTGGCCAATCAAAGCAAAATTTTATGTGAAGCATCAATAGGAAGGGGTAATCAATGTGTATATAAATAATCCAGGTCACATGACCAAGATGGCCGCAATGCCCATATATGGTAAACACCCATCAAAAATCTTCTTCTCCAGAACCGGTGGATCGATTTCAAAGAAACTTGGCATGAAGCATCGATGGCTTAAGTACTACTATGTGTATATATATAATTCATGACCCTGCGATGACCTTGACTTTTTTACGGCAATATCAACATAGGTCGCCAATGCATTTGAATAGGGAAAACTTTTTAAATGTCATTTAAAGTGAAAATCTTCCAGGAAATGGGCAGTAGGACTGAATATTAATGATTCTGAAAAGAAAATTGGACCCCAGGGGCTCATCTGCCTCCACCCCGGGGCAATATATAGAGGATCTTACACGAGTGGTCATTTCATATGAAATTTATTAAACGAGCCTTTGGCGAGTTTAATAAATTTCATATGAAATGACCACGAGTGTTAGATTCGTTTTATCATATGACTTTTAAAATAGTATTTTATCGCCTCCAAAGTGGACATATTTTCAATGATACAAGATACAAGATTTATTCAGATAACCTCCATAACAGTCGGTGTCCTCCAATACATGTTTATAACATACGACAACATACATGTACATGAGTGCGATGAGGGATGTTGAATGAATATGATGAGATAATATGGCATAACAGTTAGCATTCCAAGTTATCTTAAGACAAGAGACATTGTTATAAACTCACAAACATATTTTGTCTCCTCAGCAGTTGCTGGGTTCATTAAATGAACAAATGCATTGAATGAGGCATCACTACCAGGTTTCAAATCATGATAAGTTATAAAGTTATATTCATTTTTTTAAATAAATCATTTCTAAGCGCAGAATTCATAGAACAATACAGCATGAAATGCTCTTCATCTTCAATTTCATTACAACTAGTACAAAGTCTACTCTCACGAGGAATCCGAGGTCTAAAATAGCGACCTCGTTCTATTAATAGATCATGGGCACTTATTCTAAGTTTTGCTAGCTCTCTAGTTTTGTCTTTTGGAAGCCCAAATGAAAGGTAATCTTGTAATGAAACGTTTGAGTAAATGTTTGAAAAAGTATATAATTTATTATCCTGGATCTGTCGTCTCAGGCTTGAAAGTTCAGTATTTAAGTCACACTTGTATTTGGTAGATATAATATCTGACATAGTACATGTCTGAGCTTCTGATTCACTTACTGAAAACTTCTGCATAAAGTTATGTATACAAGAATACCATGATTTGTAACCAGTTTGAAACAATTTTTTATCTAGTTAAAAAACCTCTTTCAATAAACGATCTTCTGGAAGCTGAGATAAACGAGAATAATATTTAAACGCTTGGGAGCATATTAAGTTAAGTATTGGCTCTCTACCAAGTTCAATTCTTGAAGCTAAATTTGATGCTTTTTTATGAACACCTAACAAGTTTTTGCAAAACCGATTGTGTTTTTTTTTTCAAAAGGTAATGTGTCAAGAGTTTTCTCCTTTATATTATAATCACCTATCCAAATTTCTGCACCATATGTCAAAATTGGACGTATAAGGGTATCAAAAAGTTTTAACTTCAAGGTATTACTCGTCGATTCAAAATCAAGAACGCTTGATTTAAGTGAAAAAATTGCTTTCAAGCTTTTTTGGTACATATGATCGGCAGCATGTTTGAAATTACCATTATACGAAAGTAGTATACCCAAATATTTATAGTTGTCGACAATCTCAATGTCAGACTTATTTAATGTGAACTTGATGTTATCAGTTTTAATTTTTCCTGCACTAAAAACCATAACTTTGGTTTTCTCGGTATTGATCCTCAGCTTCCAGTAGTCACAATATACATTCAGAGAGTCCAGGCAGGACTGCAGACCTTCCTTGCTTTCTGATAATAAAAACACATCATCGGCATATATCAAACAATTAAGTTTCGTAGTATTTAAGATCACAGGTTGTGAAATAGTTTCATCAAATATGTCATTTATATCATTTAGGAAAATATTGAACAGTAACGGACTAAGGCCATCGCCTTGGCGTACTCCTCTTTCATACTGTCCTAAATGAGACAAAAAGTTGTCCATTTTAACAACAAATTTAGAATTAGAATGCATATATTTGACAACATTGTAAAAATTACCTCCTATACCCAGGGTTCGTAATTTCTGGAATAACCCTGAGCGCCAAACAGTGTCAAAAGCTTTTGAAAAGTCTACGAAACAAGCATATATTCTCTTTTTACATTTAAATATGTATTTATTGATAATTGTTTTAATAGTGTATATGTGATCTGTTGTTCTATGTCCGGGTCTAAATCCTGCCTGAAATCTATTATACAAGTTATTGTTTTCCATATAGTTATGAAGTCGAGTCTGGAGTAAAGAAGTAAACAGTTTTCCAAAGCAACTAGTTAAGCTTAAACAACGGTAATTGTTACAATCGTATATTTCATTATTTTTAGCTATAAATGAAACAAGTGAAATGTTCCAGCTATGTGGAAAAGTTCCAGATTTTAAAATGCGTTTATAAATTGAACGCTTGGTCATCTTAAGCGTTTTATTGTATTCTTTCTTTAATGCACATTTTAGGTCAGCATTATTTGAGTTCATTAGAAGGCGTTTTCCTAGCTTCCTCAATTCTCTTTTCATTATGTAACAATTGTTATCAAACCATTTCTTTTTTAATCTTTTCTTTCTTTTGTGACTGCTATATAATTTGAACTTAGCAGATTTTTGTACAGACGTATTAATAATTTCTGCAAATTGATTAGTTAATGTCTCAATGTCTATGTCATTATTTTCCACATCATTCAAAAAGCTTTGGATTAAACAATAAGACTCGTTATCTAACAAAGATTCGACATACATCTGTTTTGTAGATTCATCAACAATAAATTTGCCAGGTAATGTAGCATATACAGTTGCAAATTCATCATTAATTTCACTATACGATACAGTAGTTTTCATACCACACCATATGACACAGTGATCAGACAATTCATTTGGAGGACGGACATTTATGAAATTGAATAAATCAAATAAATTTTCAGAAACAACAATATAATCAATTGTGCTACTGCCCCTTGGACCAAAGTAAGTATTGTATCCTAATGAATCACTGAGTATCCTCCCATTAAGTATCCGTAATTTAGATTTTATGCACATATCAAGCAAGTTCTTCCCCTAGTCATTCACTATCTGGTCAACGTTAAGACGAGTAGGGAGAACAATATCTTCTAAATAATCAGAAGGTAATAAGTCAAGGTCTAACCTTGCAGTGTCGTCTAATTCAACATAGTCATTTAGTACACCAGTTCGGGCATTGAAATCACCCATTAACATCAATTTTCCCTGTGTTGAGTAATCACGGATACAAGTTTTTAGATTTTCAAAAATATTGTCATTTTCAGGACAGACGGATTTTACTCTAGGCGGCATGTATAAAATACATAAAAATATGTCAGAATCGGAATTAAAAGCATATTTGCTCAATTTTAGCCATATAAAATTTTTGGTTGTTTTTATTCTTTTAACAAAACCTCTATTGAATAGCATCTCTCTTATGTAAATAACAAGTCCGCCTGAGAGTCGCCCTTTTTTCCTATTTCCCTTAGAAGCATAACTTGTGAATGCTCTGTAACCTGGGAGGTTAATATTTGAATCCTTACTGGTCCAAGTTTCAGTCAAACCAAAAATATCAATTTTTTTTATAAAATGTGTCATTTTCAAATTTTTCTTGAGAAAAACCATTTATGTTCCAACAGGCAAAATTAAACATATTTCATATGATAAAATGAGTGAACAGTTTTCAGTCTACATAAATATTTTGTTTCGTTCTAATTATAATTATTTGATATAAATTATCACTTAATGGCTTGAGAGAATTACCATTATGGAATAATTATGAACACTTGACAGCAATAATTTAAAAATACATATATGTAACTGAGTGTAATCAACTACGTAATAGCCATAGGTAAAATGCATGAAAGATGCACTTCTAATTTTATGACTATAAGAATTTAATATGCACAGCATTGTAAACATTAAGAAGCAGCATATTAATTATATTAACATTTCAGTCAAAAACATTATCAGCACGGCTTAAAAGCCCAAGAGTCTTAATAGAATGTCACGTTCATTCAAGTTGTTAGTATTCATGAAGGCTTGGTCATGATGGCTTCCATATCGAAGGTTACGGTTTCCGCCGAAGAAATTGTTACGTGCACCACCAAACTGAGCGAGCGCCACGACCACCATTGAAGTTAGGTCTACGTCCACCGCCACCACCTAATTGAGAGCTGCGTTCACTGCGAAACTGAGAACTACTATCGAAATGTCCGTTAGGTTGTGATTTTCTGTCTTTCTGAGAATATGAAGAATAAGGCGGGAGTCCGAGTTTAGGGTTGAGGTGAGTTTTCAGTAACCTCACTAGGACAAGATTGCCTTGTTTAGACAGGTGAACGTTGTCCTTGTTGAACAATATTCTGTCATCTGGGGAGATATCTAGGTTGACAATACTTGTATTGTCAGATGCCAATTCCTGCAATTTAGAGTTCACAACACATGCGTTTCTGTTATAGCTTTCATTGTTATAACGTGGTAGGACTAGAACTATGTTCAGTTTACAGGATGGGAATTTACTTTCAAACTTGTCCCTGATATTACGAAATTTTCTGAACACTGTATCGGCTGAACTTTCCCCAATGTCATTACTCCCGACAATCAACACCGTTTCTTTTCCAAGAGTCTGTGCCGACTGAATGAATTCAGCTGCCCCATCAAGATTTTTCTTCCGTGCATCCAGTACTTTGATTTCAACGTTTTTGTTTTTATACATCTTCTTAGGGTCAAGAGAACGTCCATGAGAGTCAGCGATAATTGTTATATCTGTGTTGGAGATATCCACTTCTTGAATATCTTGAGAGTCCATATTTTGCAGTGGTGAAAACGAATTCTGGGTCGAAACATTGGCCTCTACTGAACTGTTCTCATTTCCTGAAATCATGGTCTCACTCGCTGCTTGAGCAAAAGTGCTTCTATCATCTTTTAACTTTTGTATTTCTGCTTTAAGATTTTCATTGATCTGAGTAAGTTCCCCATTACTTTTAGAAAGAGTGTTGATCTCTGTGTCCTTAGTTTCAATCTTCTTTTCTAGAGTCTTGATAGTGTTGAGAAGATTTTTCTGTTCCTGCTTAATATTGTTTTTCTCATATCTGAGTTCCTCTAGCCTTCCCTTAAGAATACTGATTTCATTATCTTTTTCACTAGAATTGCTTCTTCCAGCCACAGAATTTCTGAGATCTTCTAACTGCAAACCTATGCCTGAGTTCTTCTTCAAACTGAATATTTTGTCTATTATTATCAGTCACTTTTTCTTCAAGTGTGAGAACTCTATTTTCAATCTTACTACTTCTGGCTTTCATTGATTCCTTCTCTTCAGCTAGTTGTTGTATATCAGATCTTAATTCTGATATAAGGCAGCAATTTCCTTCAATTCTGTTCAGAGTTTCTAATATTGTTTTATTCATTTTTTCTTGAAAGTCAAGTTTAATTTGCATTTTCTTTAATTCACTCTCTTTCATTCCAGTAGTGGGTTTATCTGTATGTGATTCCTTGCTGCTCTTTCTTGTCTGTAGGCCTGTTTTGAAGTGAGTTTATGTTTATCTGTACTTCATTATCTTCATCAAATGAGGGACCTGAAGGGACAATCTGGATATGGTTCACTGGAGAATCTTTCAAATTTGAAACTCTTGTTATATTTGGCATATTTGTTTCACTGAAGTCCAGGGATTTCATTTGGCCATTGGTAGAGGGGGGTTCTTCTGTGATAACTATCTTTGGATGGGACTTGGTCTGTGTATGGGTTGGGTGTCTGGGTAGGATTTCTTCAAATATTACTTTGGGAATTGTCTCCTCCTCATCTTCTGATTGATCTGGATAGACATGATGACTGCAACTGTTGTTAGAATCCTTACTGATCAAATTGACTAGTAACTTCAGTTTAGGAAAATGTTCTGAGACAAACAGGCTGACATTGTTTCCTTGTACTTGTATAGTTCCTGTGGTGATGAAGAAACGCAACTGGTATTTTCTGGAATTTTCTTCAGTATTGGAATTGTCAGCCGAATGCAGGGATATAACAATCATGTTAGCCGGGGATTATGGATCTGTCCATCTATGGGGTTCGTCCTGCCAGTCGACGATGAAATCTTCTTCGTTGCCAAAATTATCATAGTACAAAATTTCTAGAGCTTTAATCCATGCTAACAATCTTGGTCGGTTGGTATTGAATGCAATCATTTTAGCCTCCTTTTCATAGTGATTCAACAAGATTTCTTCGAAACCACAACTCTTCGCTTTTCCATATTGCGCTTTTTTAATTTTGAGGGCAAACAGTGTGCGGGGTAGGACTTGTTAGTTTTTTCCATCGACAAGTTGATGGTGAGGTTGTCTAAGCAGTCTGACATTTTGATATAGGTTTATATATTCGTGATGAATTCTCGTCAAGTGTCAATATGTTTGTTCTATTGATGTGTAATATTCATATTCTTATTTGTTTTACTGATATACATTTCATATTTCAGTTAAGTTCATGTAGTTCATGACAATAGACTGTTTTCCTGTCACTCATGTTGCACAAAACTAAGCGGACATTGTTCTTTGCTGATTATTTCTGCATAAAATCAATGATCCTACCGTGTTTCTGTAGATTTTGAACTTTTTCAGGTTTGAATGATGATACTTTCCGTATTTCTGTTCACTGCATGAAAAAACGCGTTTAAGCAAGTTTACATTTTTGTAAAATTCCATACAACTCGGAGTTTTAGATTTAATTCAAATTTTAGGTGACACAAAACTTGACGTTGTTTAAACATTTTGATGTGCTTTCTATTCCGCGTTTACCTGCGTATAAGCATATAATATGACGTCTAAGATTTAATTAAGATTTAAGAAAAAGAAAATGTGAAATTGCTGGGACACTTAAACTTAAAGTATATTCCTGATATAAAAGAATATAATGCACAATTATATGTCCAACAATTCGTTTGTAAAATAAAATTCAAATTTAAAATATAGATAAAATGTGAAGTTGTTGCAGTACCTCTTAAACTCCAAGTAAACGGCTTGAAAATTACATGTGTGCAGTGAAAAATTAAATGCTATAAAACTTGGAGTTTTTGATCTTCGTAAATTTCATCAAACTTAGACCCTAACAAGAGAAAGCTTATTATCTTAAATCTCACCGCTTCTACCAACTGTTGATACCGTTTCTACCAACTGTTGCTAGTACCTTGTTAGGGTATAATGTTTAATGTGTTGTATCTCACCCTCAAATCACCTACATGTCTTGTTCTTTCAGTCTAAGGTCCGCTGGTATAATTCCTTGCTTAGGCCGGTGCGAAAACGGACTTGAAACCTGGGTTTGGGAAGACTGGGGGTGCAGGGTGGGACGGAGTAGCGCGGAAAAGGGAGATCCGCAAAAGCGGTGGGTTAGAATCCCACTGTGAATTCCATTTTTTTTTTTTTTATTATTACTTTTTCATTTTTTCCTTTTCCTTCTTCTAGTTAAGACAGAAAATGAGAAAAGACGCTTCCTTATGAAGGTACAGGCATTTTGTGAGGAAAAGGGTTTGAGATCATTTTTAGGGGTATTCGGGTATGCTGAATCCAAAAACCAATGTTGGCAAGCTGAGAAATGGCTCCTTCACCATCTAATTTGCATATTTCCAAGATGGCCGCCAAAATTAAGAAAAACATCAATTGCTGCAAATTGGTATATGTTTAGGATTCCAAACTGCTACATAATAAAAAAAATAACATTTTATAATGATGGGAAGGTCTTCAATGAATAAAAAAAATCCTTAAAAGTTAAAAGGCTGAGGTGGGGGTGCGGAGGGGGCAGGGGTGTGGCCTTTTCTACTTGTGCCTACAAAAGTGATCATATTTCCACTGTAACAAGTCCTAGACCACTGCACCTGGTCTCACTCTAAAGCATAGATTTAGCATTTTGATCCTTTGGTAAGTAGTGCAAATTATCGAATTTGCATATTCATGAATTTTAATGAAAACATTAAAAATGGCTGAAAATGGTTTTAAAATCCACAAATAAACACATTTCAGACAGAAGCTATCATTATGACAACTTGTTATTGATTGCACCAGTAATACCACATATGACAAATATATTGATGGCATGGGTCAATATGAGACTCATCTCATTAGCATATTCATGAATATTGATTGAAATGTCAAAAATATGGGCGAAACCCAGGGAAAAACTATCGCCATTTACAGGTTTTTGGTGCGTTATATGATCAGTATTGCATTTTAGGACAAATTTTGATGGCTGCCAGTTTGTTAAGATGGGCAGATTAAATGCCATAAAAAGTTGTCTTCAACAATGAACACATTCCCATGATGTAAACATCACATTGTTTCCACAACCACCCGTAGTGTGATACTATAGAATGGGATGAACTTACAAAAATACCCATGTCCCAGAAAAAGCATACTTTAGAATACTACGATTGGTCGGATAGTATTGCATTGACATAGCTATTTCACCTTCATAACTAATATTGAAATCATTGAATTTACATATATTCATGAATATTAATAAAAATCACAATGGGAGAAAAATCGTGGAAAAATAGGGGGTATAATTACAAAAACACCTGTATCGAGGCTGCTTATGAACCTAGGATGCCGAAAGAGATATCAAATGAGTGCTGTGGCAATGTACTATCACTCTGAAATATTATATAAGAATAAACGAATTTGTAATTTCATATTTATTAATGAAATCTTCAAAAACAAGACAAGAAAAAATGGAAAAATTAAATGGGTAAACGTAAGAAGTGGCTTGTATCTTGGCAACCCAAAGCCCTAAAGTGCTGAATAATGTATCAAATGGCTGTTAAGGCAATATTATGCCATCCTATATTACAATTTTTAAGTCATTTGATTTTTATTTTCATGAATATCAATAATATCTTTAGTAGTTTGGGTAAAAATGCTAAAAACATAAGGCGGTATTCAAGTAAAAACTCATATATCATGGTTGCTGATAGACCTAGTTAGCTGAAATTGGTATCGAATGATTGTTTAGACATTGTTCTATAACCATATAATCTGCTATCTGCTTTATCTGGCATATTTGTTGTATGAATGTTAATAAGATCTTACACTGAAATAAGAAAGATGGCCGGAAAATGAAGGGGGTTGACCAATAAAATTGCTTATATCTGGACTGCAAATAGCCTTAGAGAGTTCAAAGCGGCATCAAATTATTGCTACATGTAGTATACGTACAATCTATTATTGCCGTTTCTTCAGATTTATAAAGCATATTTATTAGAAACCAAGATACAAGCGATTTTTTTAAGCACAACCTTCAATTTTATGTATTTTTTACAATTTTCCGTAACATTCATGGCTTTTAATAAAATATGGCTTATCTATCAGACTACATGGTTTTTAATAAGATACTGTTTATCTATCAGACTACATTGTCTAAACATTCTATGACTACCATTTTCATCCCTCTAAGGGTATAAGCAGTGGATATATAAGCAACTTTGTTGGTATACCGCCTTTACTTTTCGGTGATATTTTTCTAATTTGAAAGATACCATAAATGTCCATACAACAAAAATATCTAGATGCCTTATGTATCAGAAAATAGTCATAAAACACGTTCATAGCAATCATTTGATTTCAACTTCGGCTCTTTAGGTCTTTCAGTAGACAAGATAAATGTGTTTAAATGTATAACTCCTTATGTTTACTGCATTTTACCTCAATTCCTAAAGACTTCATTAATATTCATGAAAATGAAACTCAAATAACGTATCTTTTACATTATGGATGGTATAATATTGCCCTAGCAACAATTTCGGCACTTTGGGGCCTTTGGTTGCCAAGCTACATGTGAATTTGAAGGTGTATCTGTTTAATATTTTCCATTTCCATCAGTGCAAATATTTGGAGTATTTCAAATATACTGTACGTTAAGAATCACCATCTTAACAGAATTTTGAATTTTTGGCCTCTTTTGGATTATTAGTCTTTGATTTAGACTATACTGGTGTAAACTTTGGAAATTGCAGCGATCGTGAATGTCTGGCTTTCGCTGCCAGTTTTGTAAAGGGTCACTGATGAAGGTTCATTACCCGAAATCGTACAATGTTTTTACTGCTTCCAATGGATCTAACAATTATATTTTATTCATTAACATACACGAAACAGTATTTTTTTTTCTTATATCACACTTCAAAAGGATAGTACGATAACTTAGCATTTATGTGATACCATTTTCAACGTCCTATGTTTATTTACAGCCCAGGTAATAGTGATTTTGTATGTACATCCCACATTTTTTCAAAGATTTTCCTCCTATTTCTTACGATTGTCTTAAATATTCTTGAATATGCAAACTCAATGATTTGAATATTAGGATTACCATTAAATCGTTATGTCCAAACACTACAATCTACTATAAGATAAATCATAGTATTCTAGAGCAAGCTATTGGTAGGATATGGGTATTTCTTTAAGTGCATCTTATTCTTTAGAAACATACAATGTATTGGCGCGGAAACAATATGATTTTACATCATGTAACTATGTTCATTGTTGAATACAATATTTCAAAGAATTTAAGTGGTCCCTCTGACCAAACTGGCAGCCATGAAAATTTGTCCTAAAATGCAAGAAAGATCTTATAGTCCACCAAAAAGCTTTCAATGGCAATAGTTTTCCCCCCAGTTTTCAACATTATTATTAATATTCATGAATATGCAAATGAGATAAAAAAAAAATTCAAACAGGCCCATCTATATATTTGTCACATGATATATTACTAGTGCAATAACAGTGTCATACGGATGGATTTGGCCTGAAAATTGTTTATTTATGGCTTTTAACCTATTTTAATGCTTTCATTAAAATTCATGAATATGCAAATTAGATAATTTGCAATACTTACCACAGGATAAAAGGGATTTGTCTACGCTTAACAACGAGACAAGGCTAAGTGGTCTAGAACGAGCAACAGTGGCCATATGATCAATTTTGTAGGTTCACCCCTCGTCAAGAATCACATTAACAGTTGCCATGGAAACCATGCATTTTTCATAGTGCGATTGAGTTTATCTTTGCGGGCAAAAATTCTTTGCTTTCTAATTTATGTAATTTAGTCAAGCAATCATATACCAATATATTTTAAGTGTTTTCAGGCTCAGAGCATGACAAACAAATGCAATGTTTCATCAATATAACGGATTCTAAATATTTTGGCGGCCATTTTGAAAATATGCAAATTAGGGCATGAAGACGTCATTTCTCAACTTGCCAACATTGGTTTTTGGATTCAGCACACCAAATTACCCCTAGTTCAAGTGTCAAACCCTTTTCCTCACAAAATGCCTGTACTTGTTAACTTTTTTCAATTCCTGTCTTAACTATTCTGTTTAAACACTTTATTTTTTCTGTCTATGTTGCATAAAACATGATTCGCTAATTACGATAATGCATGTATTATTGTCAAATTTAAGTCAAGTTTAGGTCAAATTAAACTCCAAGTTTTTATGAATTTAAGCTGACACAATTCCACGTTTACAAGGCATATAATATGCGTTTACTTTCTTTAGATTTTACGTTTTGTTTGAGTATAATTTGCACATAAACGCAGTAAACTGTAACAGTTTACGTTGCATTAAACTTAAAGTAAACTAGAAGTATATTTGAAATATGATTTCAATGTAAACTCACAAAAAATCAATTAAATTTGAAATTTAATTACGTTTTGTGCGAATATTATGGCAAATTAAACGCGTTTTTTTTTCATGCAGTGGTTGTATTTCCACCTATCCGAGGTCAAAAGATGAAAGAAGCACTTTCGCCGGACATAGCTGATTTCTCCGTGAACTGTCAAAATTTTCAAAGTTAATTTTCTCGATAAATATCAAAAATCCAGAGAATTCCTTTCAGGGTCATCAAAAGTCCGATGAAATGAATCGAATCTGCACAATTTTGTATAAAGTCACGTCTTTCTCTTTGAAAAAACACTGTTTATTTATTAATTTTCGTTTGTTTACAAAAAAAAAAAAAACAACTAGGTTTACGGAAAATTTAATGAAAATTTACATTGTTGTTACGGACGTCGTCAATGACGTTACTTATTCCCGCAAAAGTGTTATTACACGTGTGGTCATACGATTTTTATGACATGACGTTATCCACTGGAAAACAGCGACGTCATATGATAAACATGTATATTACCATAATATTCAAACATCATCTCCTCTGAAACCGCTAGGCGAATCAAAGCCAAATTTTATGTGAAGCATCTATGGAATGGGGAAATTAATGTATATATAAATTATCTAGTTCACATGACCAAGATGGCTGCCATGCCCATATATGGTAAAAACCCTTCAAAAATCTTCTTCTCCGAATCTGGTGGACCGATTTCAAAGAAACTTGGCATGAAGCACCAATGGCTAAAGTACTACAATGTATATATAAATTATGACCCTGTTGTGACCTTGACCTATTTTACGACAAGGTCAACATAGGTTGCCCATGCATTGGAATGGGGAAAACTTTTAAAAAAGTCATTTTAGGTGAAAATCTTGCAGGAAATGGGTAGTAGGACTAAATATTAATGATTCTGAAAAACAAATTGGACCTAAGGGCTCATATGCCCACACCCCGGGGCAATATACATGTATATTACCATAATATTAAAACATCTTGTCCTCTGAAACCACGTGGCCAATTGAAGCCAAATTTTATGTGAGGCATCTATAGGATGGGGGAACCAATGTATATATTAATAATATAGGTCACATGACCAAGATGGCCGCCATGTCCATATATGGTAAAAACCCTTCAAATATCTTCTTCTCTGAAACCAATTGATTGATTTCAATCAAACTTGGCGTGAAGCATCCATGGCTAAAGTACTACAATGTATATATAAATCATGACCCTGTGATGACCTTGACCAAGTTTATGGCAAGGTCAACATGGGTTGCCCATGCATTTGAATGGGAAAAACTGTTAAAATGTCATTTGAAGGGAAAGGCCAGCAAGAAATTATCAAATGGACAGAATGTTGATTGTTCTGACAAAAGAAAACGGCCCAAGGGCTTCATCTGCCCCTGCACTGGGGTTAAATACCATAATATTCAAACATGTTTATTGGTATATGCAGCAGACTCAGGTGAACGTTTACAGGACCATTGGTCCTCTGGTTGAGTATGCAGTAGCTTTAAGTTTGGTTTAGCTTTCCACAGTCAGTTGTTATTAAGCAAATAAAACTGCAAAATTGATAGGTATTGCAGCGTTCCAAGAAGACAATGCTTAACTACATACGCGAAGAAGCAAACGTTTAGTCAGTGAAAAAACATGTAAAATACCATTGAGCCTGTTTAAATCAATGTGTTTTCAAACCTCCTTGATAGTTTAGGGTTGAAAATATTAACTTAAATTTCCAATATAAACAACTGAATTATCGTTTGTGGTTTTGCCAGAGTGCATACACCAATTTTCCTTCTTATTTTAAATCAAAGGGGGGGGGGGGGGGGAGGGGGCAATCTCCAAATTCTTAATTTTTGACATGTTATTTCTCGAGACTGGGGCTGAATTTTGCTGAGAGTTTTTTTCGGATTCTTGTCACTAGCAACAACTTCTATTCCACAATGCTATAAATAAAAGTAATGATTTTATCATTCATCGGGTAGTTGCAGAAATGATGTATTGCGAATAAGACCAACGACTGTATCAAAATGTGCAACTTGGGTAATTTCTTATCAAATTTAGAAAGAAACAATCTTTGCAAATTCAACAAGAAGGAACAGCTAAGGCTATCAGCAGGATAAATAGTTACGGGGCTAGTCAAAGTTAATAACAGTGTCAAAACTTTATCCTTTGAGTACATTTTCGCTTAATATAAGCTGGGGTAAGCAGGGAGTGAATAAACTCATTTACACCATGCTTGAGAGCTATTGTAAAATTGGTATTTCTAATACGAGCGTGCATAAGTGCAGTAAACCAGTCTTTGTGGTTGCAGTGGTGGGATGATAACAATTGTCATGCCAGAATTGCCTAACCCATGCTATTCCTAGGCCAAGTCTCGGGACAAGGAAGTAATGTGACACTGTGTGTCATAGATATGATACGCTGGTAAAATTTATGAGAGCCATGGTGAAATTTACATAAAGAAACTCAGTACTTTGAGACACAAGTAAAGCTTGCATATATAATATGTGTGCAGTAGTCCCCACTTGGTAAATGAGAATGACTTTTCATTGACAGGATTTGTTGTAAGTACGGCTCATGTTGCATAAATAGTGTACTGACAATATGTTTAAGGTTTTGAATTAAAGAATGAGCAGCGACCTCAGTAAAGCTACACCAGACATAAGTTTGGATCTGCAGTGACTTTTCAATTTATCTGTTTAAACACCAAACATGCACAAGTTTATTTATTTCATAAGTAACATGTAAGTAGTCTCGTCAAATGATAAAAAGCAGCAGCTGAGCTGAATCAATGAAGTAATGCATTTATGATAAGCACGCAATAATATACAGCTTATGACTTTGTACCATACTCTATTTTCGATTTTCGTAAAATTCTCCAAGTTGCTATATGATACCTTAATGAATGGACGTATGTACAAATGCCTAAGTCAAAGCTAGCATCTCAATGCCAACACAACCAAGCCAATCTCTCTACCAATGCAAAACATCTTTACATAATAAGAGTCTCCACAAAAACGTAAAGATCTTCCATGTCGAAAGGCTTTAAATTCACGAAATTGCTCTTGATAACTCTGCCGACAAACCGTATCACATGACCGTAAAACCAAACCTAATGGCGAAGTCACGTCAATGTCCAAACACCCCAACAGTGCCAACACCTCCGTTGCTCTCCGATATTGTTTTATGAAATACTCACGTCCGGAAGTGGAACACCGCGGCCTGGAGTTTGGTAAATGTCAGCCATTGTCGTAGTTTGTTTACTCATAATGGTGTGACGTCCTGTGGCATATTCCATGACGTTCAGGGTAAACATTACTATTGTTTATGAGCACTCTGTTTGCGCAACGTCGGCGTTTAGTATGTGTACGTTACGCGTAGTTTTTAACGTCGTTTTGTTTTGATTTCCCAATGACGTTGCAAGCTGTAGAATCGCATTTTGTTTGTTTCTGCATAATTAAGTTCTAAAGCGGGTATACATATTGTTCATTTTTATTTTAAAAGAAGTTCTGTGGCAATTGATATACCCACATTCGTGTATAAGGTTAATTATAATGTGAAAACGTTTATTTCGCTGTTGATGACGTCGGATAAATCATACGCGACGTCAGTGCAACGTTTGGCGTTCAAACAAAAAAGGCGGGAATATTGAACGTTTTTTCTATATATCTTCCAACGCAATCCGGTGACCCCCACTTTTTATTTGAGCTTTTAAATCGTTACCACGTTTCCTATCTGTTGGTGTAATTTAATCAAAATCATATGCGTAGTTTAGGAGATATCGCAAAAATACGTACTTTTTCCAGGTTTGAAAAGATGGCGGGAAAGTTAATTTTGCATGTAATCTCCTCAGTTTAAGAGCAAATAGTATCAAAATGTCAAAACCCACTTTTATTTCGATTTTAGTCCAAGGATACAATTATCCTCAAGCATAGGAAGTTTCATGAAAATCATATGCAGGAATTAAAAAGTAATGTTTCCCTTTAAGCTGGAAAATTTAGCGTTTGGGCTGTTCCGACATTCCGGTAAGTCTGATTTAATGTCAATATCCGGAAGATTAGCAATTTTGGAACTAAAAGACAGATACTTGATTGATAATAAAAATGTAAATATAAGTACTGAAATTTACATGTTTAGCTTTCACTGGATGATGATAAACAGCAATTTTAATGTCTTTGAGAGGCCCTTCGGGCTTCACAGACGTCAAAACAGCCTGAATTTCAATCAATTTATATTTATCATTAATACACTATTTATTGATCTGGCAGTTTCGAAGAATAGATTAGCTTGACAACTAAATTATTGGAGAGAATACGCCCTAAACAGAATAACTTGCGATTAAATCAAGACTACTTATGTTCTCCAAACGTAAGGTAATAAAATTTCACCAAAACATATTTAATTATTGCTGTTGTGGCAGCCATCTTGACCGCCATCATTATACAAAATAAGTAAAAAAATAAAACAATTTGACTCATTTGAAATGACTCTGATTACCATCAATACTCTTATTTTCAATCATAACTTTTCTCAGGGTCAAAATTAGAAAACAACATGAAAAATAATTATTTTGTCCTTACATGACATTGAACCTCAAGTCATTTATTAATCCCAAAAATAATTTTTAACGACATAAATGTATCAAATGTTTCTTAGTTTAACAAATCTAATCAATTACAATATGAAATAGCACGATAAAATTGGATGTGTATGAAGATTTTTAGATTAGGGTAAGTTACTTGTACATGTATCAACTGTTATAGCATGTCATATCATAGCATGTCATGTATCTTGTTTTTGACAGCCGTATTGAACACCATCTTGAAATGACAAAAACTACAAAATCAAACAGTAGTCTCAAGAAGTACCTAAAAGAACTTTATCCCCACCAGAATACCACTGGCACTGATGTTTATACAGACAATTGTAAAAGGGCATGAAAATAAGCATTTTTGCACTAACGTGACCTTTGACCTAAATCTGCACCACTGTGCTGTAACAATGGCTGCTGATTAAACCTCACAAATGCACTAGATGTAATTTAGGGGTTATTTTGACAAATAAATTGAAAAAATACATAAGATATTGCTGATATGTTGAAATATATGACATTTTGCACTTAGTTGACCTTTGACCTACTTTTGGGACTCCGGGGCATTTTCAGACTTGGCATCCACCCTAGCGTGTATTGTTACACATCAAGCAACATATTTATCATGGATGCCAAAATGTACTCTAAAATGCCAACTATAACTAGACATCAAATTTAATGTACAAAATACAACTTAAAGCAACAGATACTGCAGATAAAACTTTTGTTTCGCCGGTTCATGATCGTTTTAATGCACCCTCACAGCGTATCTCAGTTGCTAATATATAATCATTTCACGCACTGCGATTTCTGCTACAAAGAATGTCAAAACTTAATGTTTTGCCTAAACAATATATTTGTTTTACAACAGAACCACCTTGGAACGTCCTCAGTTTTTTCTTTCTTCTTTCTTTTAATGAGACTCGTCTTTTTCAGGAATACCCTTTATTCAACGAAATACATAACAGTTCTACAAGATAAGGAACAACTAGAATCAAAGTGCCATGGATAATTTAGAAAGCCAAACTGTAACAGATGTCCTCGGAAGCATTAGCACCGGTACATTCCAGGCGGACTACGAGTTCCTTGAAACTATTGGAAAAGGCGGCCACGGCGAAGTCTACAAAGTTGTATCAAAGAGAGATAATCAGACTTATGCGGTAAAGAAAGTGCGCTTTGATCAACATAGAGACAGGAGCCGTATACATCTCTTAAAAAGAGAGTTAATTAATAACGCTAAGCTCTCCCATGAAAACGTCGTTAGGTACTACGATTCGTGGATTGAAGTGAGTGCTGACCAAAGTTTGGGCAGCTCAGACTGGAGTGACAGTGAGACTGACTACTCTGGGGATCAGAGATCAAGTGAAAGTGTGTTTATTGATTCTGCAACGAAAGAAGTAGATGCTTTAGACATCAGGAACGCGGAGGCTTATTCCTCAACGAAGAAGAGCAGATTGGATCAAAAGAGAGGCACCAGCCATGAATATGCGGCAGAAGAAAGTATGACAAATGTAGCATTTGAAAACACGTCACTGTTTACAGAAACTGGAATTAACAAGGAAAGTCTCATTGGTACGTTAAAAGGAAGCCAATTTAAAGCACAACGTCCGTCGTCAACAGATACTGAGGCAGCAGATGATACAAAATGTTCCGATGATGCTCCGTCAAAAGTTAAAGATATAGATGATAATGCTGATACTGAAGATGAAGTTTTCGATGAGGATGAAATAGAAGAAGACATTACACAAACATTGAAACAAGATGCCGCAAAACTTAATGAAATCTTGATGCAAGTTAGTAGTTCCGATCGCAAAGGCGGCTTTTTTGAGCAACTGTCAAAATCGGATTCTGAATATTTCGAGAAAATCCTTGAAGCTACCAATGAATCTGGCCCAAGGTATTTAGATTTGTTTATCAAGATGGAGTTCTGTGATAAGACACTAAGAGACGCAATTGATAATGATGAACTTGTTGACAACGATGAGAGAGTCTGGAACTACTTCAGGCAAATCGTTAGAGGTCTTAATTACATCCACAGCAAAGGCATAACGCAGGATTTAAACCCAAATAATATATTTATAGCAAACGGAGATATTGTGAAAATAGGTGACTTTGGACTTTCTAGATTTCATAGCAACGACGAATTTGATTTGGACAAAATTAATGTCCCTTTGAATTCATCAGACTTGGACAAAAGTGCCAAATCAGGAATGACTGGTAATGTTGGCACAGTGTGGTACTCTGCCCCAGAGGTTTTTGGAAAACCTCCATGCGTTTATGGCCATGAGATAGATTTATTTAGTTTGGGACTGGTATTCTTTGAAATGTGTCATAAGCCATTAAGCACTGGTCACGAGAAAATGGAAATATTTAAAAAGTTGCGAAATGAAGCCATATTGCCGCAAGGTTTTGACACGCCATCTAAGACAAAACAAGCAAATATAATCGTCAACCTGTTGCGAAGTAATCCCGCTGAAAGAGTACCTCTAAAGAAACTAATGGACCCATCGGAAGGGCTTGTTGAACCAGAGCCTGAGGAGGAACATCACTTCAGGATTATGTTGCCTGAGGTTATTGCGAAGCCAAGTGGAGAATTGTATCAATTAATGGTGCATCATCTCTTCCAACCAAGAGAGTCGGCTTGTTTGACACCTTTTCCGTGCCAAACCGTGACAAAACAAGTGGCTCTAATAAATAACACGTTTTCCAGTATTGCTTTGAGTAATGGTGTCACGAAAATAAATTTACCTTTACTTTTGCCTGCAAAGGGATCATGCGAACCAATGGATGAATCAAACATGTTTATAGATTCAGAGGGACAGCTTGTACTGTTGTCTGCCTCGTCGCTTAGATCTTTTGTATATGGGCTACAGAACAACATGATTCCGGCGAATGAAAGAAATACCTTTTATACAAGTCAACCGGTATGTAGACCAGATCCATGTTTCTACGGACCCGACAACAACACAAATATCCACTATTTTTCAATTTCCAAGACCAACGATATGGTAGCAATTGCAAAAGCTGCTTTGATTCTCCAGCAATGCATTAAAAAGAGTAACTCCGATTTAACGGATGATTCAGACTTTGATGTGACGCAGAAGTTTGTTCTGTGCTTATCCCATGCAGACATTGACTTTTGTCTTGTTAAACTGTACAGTCTCGGAGAAACAGAACAAAAGATTATTAATACACTATTTGACCAGATTGGAGGATCAAGGCGCCGACAACAAATGGCTAAACTACTGAAGAAATATCCACATTATGATTTTAGCCTTCCAGTTGATTTGATGGGCATAGGAAGCGTAGAGAAAATGTCAAATCGAATAAGTCGTCGCTTAAAATACATGCAAAAGACTGCTAAGGGCTCAAGCATTGTGTTGATTGACAGAGCTCACAACTCTCTCAATTTTATTAAAGACCTGGCAGATGTTATGACAAAGATTGGCGTAACATTTGAGATGAAAATAGAAAATTTCATCACATCTCCCCAAGAAGGTGCAACAGAGAATGGAATTAAGTTCCGGCTAAGATCGAAATCTGACATGCAAATCGTTGCTAGAGGATGTGAATTTCGGATTGACAAAGGCGGTTGTATATCAAGGAGAGAATTTCTTTGGTATGAATTGGATTCGATAAAGCTAGGAGAGACATATGCTGATGATGACAAAACAGAAGTTGCCATTCTGTACCAAGAAACAAATCTTGACGAAGCAAAGGACACTGCTTATTTATATAGGAAACTGGTAAGCGTTGGATTTAGTGTGTCAACTGCTAGCAGACTATTCAGTATGAGGATGCGCAGCAAGTTCTTAATTCTGTTCAATGACGAAGGTACTGTTGCTGTATATTGTGAAGGAACAAAGATGAAAAGAATACCAATGAAAGTACAAACTGTTGCTAATCATTTGGAGCAGAGAAAACAAGTTCGTGCTGTGACATGGGCCATAACAGATGATGATGTAATGATGTTGTATTGAATAGACCCTATTTCGCAGCAAGTACCAAACCATGTGCAAAATACTGTACATACAATGTAGGACAGCTGTCAGAGCTGTAGATAAAATAACCGTCCCGGTTAAATGTGCGTGCGTGCGTGCGCGCGCTTCTGTGTGTGTGTGTGTGTGTGTTAGAAACAGCTGAAGGACACAACCAGCTTAGTGTCTCGTCAAATATACTTAGCGTCAATGAAAAGTTACCAGTAAATCAGGTTCAATTAATACACGACAATATTTGATTCATCCTGAAAAGAAAACTGTCGGTGCTTCAGCATACATTTTCATGGCATTGAATGCCATCCATCATTGCTATTGAAATGCTGTTTATCGCAACCGAATAGATTATACCGGGCAGTCCTTGACAAATGTCAGAAGCTTCTGGGAAATGCAGAAATTATGTACTACCTGAAAGTAAGGTCCTCAGTTCGGCTGTCGATGGAAAAATTTGAACCAATTTGGTTGCGTTAACTGCGGGAATTAAATACACGAGAAGACATGACGACTTGTGAAAATCTCAAAAATTTCGAAATCATCGGACAAATTGCACGTGTTACACGTGCACCATAGTTCCAGGGTTAGTGGAACTGTCGAAACTCTATACATGTAAATCATTTTGCTGTTGACCAGAATCATGAACGAAGCCACAATGTTTGAAAGGAATTTCATATTTTTCGAGATATCGAAATTTTGGTGGTGGTAACTTTTCATTGACGGTGAGTATATTTATCATGCCAAATTTGTCGCAGGTTGAACTCTGGTTTATGAAGAGCTACAATTTGTTATTAAAGTGTATTTCCTAGTGTCTGATAATGGTTTTTCGCAGATATTTTACAATTTTTCAAATGTAGATACAATATTTTCTTGGCACAATAGAGCATCTAGTTTGTCGCAAAATGTGCAGCAAAATTTTGAGAATCGGTTGGCAAATATAAAACTTATGGTTGACAAATATAAAACTTCTGGTCAAAAACGTTTTTGAATAGGAATTTCCTGTACAAAAATCTCATGGAAGGGAGATAAATATTTTCCCGCAAAAATGTCAAAATCTTCCCATTTTATCACGCATTCCAAATCATTTTAAAATGACACAAATGACATACCTGAGACGAAATCTTCATGATCAAGTGAAAATTTTCGAAAACTATGCATTATCATGAACATCGATTATCTACCTTGCCAATGCAAAATCCCTATTCAAAAGTTATTTGGGCTATAAAAACTTAATCTGTTCTCCGATTTTAAAAACTTGATTTTGCAGGTCCAATTAGGACAAACTAAGATGAAGATATTGACATGAAATTAATTTTCTTTTCGTCCTCCATCCAAACATTTTCTGCGAAAAACCATTATCAGAGGCAAGTTTTTGGACAGTAGATGTAAATATTGAAGTGTTTGGCTCTATATGAAACACGTATTCTTTGATGAATTTACAAGTATTAATAAAAATAAACTGAGATCCTTTAAGAGCAGTGAACAGTTAACCTGTATCTGTACGAGTAATCATAACATTACGAAAACGTGCCCATGTTATAAACAGATTTTCCTAAGCTGTAAAAATCGAATATTTCCTAAGCTGTAAAAATCGGATGATTTTTGATATTTTAGCTCAAAACATAGATCGTGGGTACACGTTAGTAGTTAGTACCCACAATCTATGTTTTGGATCAAAAATAAAGAAAAATAGGTATACCCATGTAAACCCCATTTCCACTATAATATAGTGGAGAAAATTATGTTCTTTAATAAAAGTGGGGTATAAGGGGGTGTACATTTCATGGACATGTTTCACGAAACCAGGCTCAAGGGCACAATCATTGTTACCGTAGTACTACCAACATATTTTTTTTTTTGTTCTGAAAGAATACATTTTAGCAACAAGAATGAAGAGCAAGAGGACTAATACTAACTCTTTCTTAAAGATGGCTAATTCTTTCTTAACCTGGAAGACATCCGGCATCATCGCACCAACTAAACTCCCCCATTAGGAAAACATGTCCGGGAAATAGATACCCCCTTATACCCCACTTTTATATAGTAAAACTGGAGTATGCAGGGGTATACCTATTTTTCTCATTTTTGCTCCAAAACATAGATTGTGGGTACTCGTTAGAACCGCCTCGACGAGGCGGTTCTAACGTGTACCTACAAAATATGTTTTTGAGCAAAAATAAGAAAAATAACAAAAATTTTCTACTGAAAATTTTGAATTTTTGCAACTTAAAAAATCTCTGTATATCGCATTGACGTGCTTTCGTTATGACACAAAAGCGGCGATTATATCAGAGAGACGGACGAAATAAACAAAAAGAAACTCATTGGAGCGATTTGTAAAGAAATGCCAGAGCATAAGATGTCATAGCTAGTTAATTCATAGTCCGGTCCGCCCATCTATTTGACAACTTTTAAGTGATCTTAAGTCGGGTCCGTAATTGAGCCTGGGGTCCGACCCGCCGCCGTGCACTTGAAGAGGAAAGTAAAGACATTAGTCATGTCTTGATTAAGTCGAAGCATGCTGTTTGTTGCACTACATACATATTATAAATAACCATTTCTTAACTCATTTTTATATTTACATTACAGTAATTCCAAAACATTTCCCATGTTAACCCCGATTTTCGAGTTTCTTAGATAAACATTTGAAGAATAGTTTGGAAATGCTTTTTCCTAGACGTATTGCTGTCAAAGCTGAAGAGCAAGTTTTGTATTGGGCTTTCAAAATCCAAGCTCGGTTTTCGCAACTTATTAGGGTTGCTAGAGTCTGCAATCATGTTGCGGACTTCAATGTTCGAAATAAATGTTTAGCAGCCAATCTTCTTCAGCAGGGCTATCGGTTCATAAACTTCGAAAAACCTTGCCTAAATTTTATCGCAGACACTTTGAACTGATTTCCAAATTTGATGTTGGGCTCATGACCCTTTTACGCGAGGGCCTATCGGAACCTGAATTTTATGGTGACTTGGTTTACAAATTTAAGAAGCTTAAAGGAAGGAATGATTTTTCTTTTCGATTCAGAAAAATCATTACGCGTTACAGACGTATGGGATATAACTTAAATGTTATGCGACAGTCTGCATGCTTAGTTTTTAACCCAATCACGGTTGATAATTATGCTGCCTTCTTTAATTGCGCGCCGCTGGGTTGGGCGTCAGACTCTATGATGGCCACGACATAAAGCTATTCACTTTAGTTGGTTGGGGCCGGAGCTTCTTGTCTGTTGCTTGGCCCACCGGGGTTCAACTGGTGTTTTGATTTTGCTCCGGAGTTTGTAAGTTATTGGGCGCCCAAGGATCTCCATCGTAGGGCAGCTTACTCAATCTGTGAGTCCTCAATTTTGATTCATCATGGTATTTATCATGATTTATTTGTTTGTCCATGATGATCCATGGACTAGTAAGAGATTCACTACGAGGACCGAACAACTAACTAAATGTTTTGAACCACTGCAGAAGCTGAGGGTGAGGTTAGGTACTTGTAAAACCGGTTTAAGCCCGCCAGTAATTTTATGTTACTGATCGTTCCCAGGCGATACTTCTGTGGTGGTTCTTATTGTTGTATGTCTTGGTGTTTATTTTTTTTGTTCTGTTGGCGCTTTATGTATGTTATCATATTTTTAGTTAAGTTTAGGTAACTGAGTGGCCACCTATTGGGATAATAGCTGCTCATTCGGCTTACGAAATGGTTTTATGTATAAGTACCTTATTGTTATTTTGTTTGTTTCCCGCCTCGGTTTTTGGAGTGGGAATCTTTTTCTGACTGCGCCTTTTCCTTTGTATAAGGCTCTAGCAAAAGTACATGAATTGCCACCCAAGGCTTAATGTGCTTTCCGAACAGGTTCGACACAAACCAAGCTGTACAAACACAGAAGATCGCTAGATGTTGGAAATTTTTGATTTAGAAAGTAGAGGAATTATACTATCCGTGTAGCGAAAACAAAGCACTGATCAGCTTCGCAGTTACTGCGAAGCTGATCTGCGCCTTTGTTGTCGCATATGCAGATAATTGGTCTTCTCATGGCGCGACTCATTTAGAAATAGAGAAATAAAGTGTTGTTGTGTTGGCTAGGGAAGTGAGGATAATGATGAATGGAAGTTTAGAAGACAAAGAAGCCAATGCATGTAAGATAGGAGAATCAATGGAAATGTGCATGGTTAAGAGGCATGCCAATGCATATGTATGGTAAGCATGACCCTCTTTTAGAAATCATAGATCAGACCACTCGTATATCTAAAGTAAAACATGTTCCCATTTGAGACATAAATGAGATAAAAACCGCCGCATGAGAAAACCAACAATTTGCATATGCGAAAACAAAGGCGCAGATCAGCTTCGCAGTAACTGCGAAGCTGATCAGCGCCTTGTTTTCGCTACACGGATAGCACAAATTCCTCTAATTTCTAAATTCAAAATTCTCAGCCTCTTACCATCTTCTGTGACTGTACAGCCCGGTTTGTGTCGGACCTGGTCGGAACCCAAATTGTTGGTTTTCTCACGCACAGGCTCATATATCTAAAGTTAACATGTTCCGCACTCGGATGGGCGGTTTAAGACATAAATGAGACACTATTTTAGGCTGAATATTAGCTTTCGTCTGGGAGCTCTATATTGCTTTGAACAAATTTGTCCAGTTCTGTATCTGTGACCAAACAGAGAATAAAAATTAAAACAGAGAAAGCCGTTTCCATAGTTATTATACGACACCGTGATATACCAAGCAATTGAAGACTAGCGCCAAAGGCTTGACCTTTTGCGCCTAGCGCCATTAACAGTTTCACTGAAACAAAATATGAGCCGCCACATGGGAAAACCAACAATCTGTTTAGGCGAAAACAAAGGCGCAGATCAGCTTCGCGGTAACCGCGAAGCTGATCAGCGCCTTTGTTTTCGCTGCATGGATACTACAATTACTCTTCTACTTAAATCTGAAATTTCAAGCTTCTAGCTCTTTTCTGTGCTTGTACAGGCTGGTTTGTGTCGGACCTGTTCGGAAACCAAATTGTTGGTTTTCCCACGAGGCGGCTCAAATATGTATACCCCTATTGAGTGGACTGACAATTGTTGTTATTGGATAGTCAGGATACGATCACATTTGAAACATTGTCCCGAAACGTGCTGAATGCAAAATAGAGTTATCCGTCAAATTGAATTTTAGTTAGGGTTTACAGCGCGCATAAATGGCTTAGTTCTAAGCGAAATTGGGAGAATTCATAAGAGCTATTGGATTTTGACAGTAGCCCACGAGGCTTCCAGAAATTGATGTATAGCTTTAATGAAATCTTTGCGGAGTAATGTGACAGAATTAGGAACTGGAATTTAAAGTTAACATGTTCGATTAGGAGAAGGCGACAGAGGTAAATAATAATTAAAATCAGTTGTATTAATATATAATAAACATAAATATAAACACGTACTTGGGTTTGCTTTTTATGTAAAGACGTTTGTTTTCTTAGAAGTAACCATGCCACTCTGAGCATTGACCTTTATCAGGGAAGGAAACCCTTTCATGAAATTCACGTTGAACAATTTAATCAGTGGGCAAACGAACGTAGCTATAATAGTTATACAGTTAAAATCAAAATTCCGAGGGAAAACGACACAATGCATAATAGAAGGGAAAACAACACGAATAAAGGGCAGCATTGATTATATCTCTTCTAAACATTAGGGAAAGTTGTGACTTTCTGAACGGAAATTCTTATGTATGATTTAATAGAATTATGAGCAGACATTGCCTACTACGTTACATCAGCGGATAACATGTCCGTGTAGAATATACCCCTTTACACCCCACTTTTATATCACAAAACTGGGGAATGCAGGAGCATGCCTGTTTTTCTTATTTTTGATTGTGGGTACTCGTTAGAACCGCCTCATCAAAATTTTAAAGTAGTATAAAATACCGTTATCATTGTCTGGAATCATTTGACTAAAGCTGAAGCTACTCAGACACTTATTCTTTCCACCCTTTATCTACATTTTGTTCTAACAAGGGTTCTAACCTGGTCAACGTAGTTGGCGTTTGACAACAATTACATGAGCCGTGACGCGAGAAAATCGGTCTTCGGGGTTTCCGACCAGGTCTGACACAAACCGGCCTCTGTACAGCCACAGGAGCTTGAAGTTTTGGGAAGAGGTAGAGAAGGAATTTTACTATTCGAGTAGCGAAAACAAAGGCGCTGATCAGCTGTGCAGTCACTGCACAGCTGATCTGCGTCTTTGTTTTCGCAAAGGCAAAAATTCGGTTTTCTCATGACGCTGATTACATGCCAGAGAGTGAAAAATTCTAGGAAGCAAATTAAAACAAACTGTAACGATCATGGCCGGTCTAATTTGAGTTTTTAGAGACAAAATGCATAAATTCTACATCATAAGCTTAAGGGTATGTATCATTATCAAGTCGAAACGCATACCCCACCCAAAATCGTGTTACGGTCCCTGTTCAAACCAAAATCACGGGTTGCAATAATTTTAGCAAGATTTGATTAGAAATAAGAATTCCAGGACATGTTGTGGTTCTAATTGAAGGGGTTAGTGCGAGTACATGTCTAAGTCCACTTTGTCGAATGTCACTGCGTTCTACATACAAAAAAGCTACTTTCTGTTATATAGTTTGTGATGCCTTTTACATTTTGTTCGTGTAAAATTTGTATTTTAAATGTTTACCACATGTGCTAAGTCCAAGTCTGCACAGCATCTTCCAGAAACTGCATTTTTCAAAATCTCACTTTTCTGAAAGACCTCAAGAAAAATATTACCACGCCACCATTTTGCATTCCAAAAGTCTTAAAAAGTGCCACAAAAATTTTGAAAATCGGTTAACAAATGAAAATTTTATGCCAGAAAATGGTTTTGAATAGGGCTTTTCCATTGTAAAAATGTCAGCAAGGGAAGTAACTATTTTCCCGGAAAAAAATCTAAATTGGTTATTTTTCATTAAAAAAGCACCAAACCAAAACAAAAATTCTATTGTATGGATAGCTGTGTGCTAAACTCTTAAAATTATTCCACAGATTTGCTTGATTTTCATTTTTAAGGCATTTGGATTACCTCCCTTGCACGTGCAAAAGGCCTATAGATTCAAAATAATTTTTGGGCATAATTATTTTATTTGTGAACCGATTTTCAAAATTTTTGCGGCACTTTTTAGGACTTTTGGAATGTAAAATGGTGACATGGTAATATTTTTCTTGTGATGTTTCAGAAAAGTGAGATTTTGAAAAATGCAGTTTCTGAAAGATGGTGTGCAGACAATAAGTCCACAATTTGTTCTGATATGGTTTCAGGAGCTCAAAACATCCACTTTAGACAAAAAATATGTATTTCAACAATATTTCAGCCAAAACAGGTATGCGAAAAATGGGGGTTTGGACTAAGCACATTCTTGCATTAACATATTTCATAAATATTTGAATTTCTTAATTTTCTGCCGTATCTATTGACGAATTTTCATGACATTTTAGTTTTTTACTTTGTTTGATAAGACCAATAAGTTGGTACTATTTTCAAATGGTTGCCAAACCTTTTTCAAAAGTTTGTGTTTTTCGCGTTTTTATGAAATATACAAAACTGGACTTAGACATATTCTTGCACTAACCCCTTCAATTGTTTTATGTTTTGGTGTTAATCTTTTTGCCGTTTGTAATTTACGTTTTCATATGTATAGTTAACTTAAAGGTAACTGAGTTTTCTCCTATTGGAAAATAGCTGCTCACTCAGCTTACAAAGTACCTGATTTTTAAATTAAAGTTTTACTCACCTTGGTTTTTGGAGTGTTAATTCCTTTCTGATGGCGCCATTTCCTGAGCATTGCTTACATTTACCTTTTTGTCGGGTAGACTACATCTTAATTTTCTCAGTATCATCAATCATGTCGATTTATGGAATTTGAGCCGCCTCGTGGGAAAACCAACAATGTGGTTTCCGAACTGGTCTGACACAAATCAGGCTGTACAGTCACAGTAGCAGGCTAGAAGCTTGAAATTTCGGATTTAGGAAGAAGAGGAAGTGTACTATCCGTCTAGCGAAAACAAAGGCGCTGATCAGCTTTGCGAAGCTGAGCTGCGCCTTTGTTTTCGCCTATGCAGATTGTTGGTTTTCCCATGGGGCGGCTCATTTATTTCAATTGTCTCTAGAGAAAAACAAACACGTCAATTGGTTGGTTAAATTTGTCTCAACCTGAGCCAAAAATGTGTTTTCCTAACAGGAATTAATCGAATAGAAGTGCTACCATATAGGAAAAGCTATTTATAATGAAACACGAACTTCAGTGCAGTTCAGGATTAATTAAATGCAGTCCATTTTTGCAACATATTTCTTAAACTCATAGAACAGAACAGATCAGAAGTTTATTCAGAACTCCAAAAGGCTACGAAGCCCATGAGGATACAACATATTACATATATAAGCCTGGCGTCCGCTTTTTGTGGGACATAGCCGCAAAACGCGGCGTCCCATCTGGGGCTATTCTGTTTGCAACGAGAAATTTCATCGAAAAGTGAGATAAAAAAAAATAATAAAAATCACACCTATCTCCCCTAAAATGAAAGTGGACTTACCCAAATAATATTGATGGGAGAACCCATTCGTCGCATATGGGTTAAGAAGGTTATCGCTCGAAAGGAAATCGAAATGCCTTACTTTGTGAACGCAGTTAAAACAATCTAGATTGGGCATGGTTTCCACGGACATTTTTTCTCTAGCAAAGTAGGTTTGTCAAAGAAGTACATGCTGGTGTCAACTCAATTCTATTTCAAATATATGTGACAAAGGTGAGCGAGCTCAGTATTATATGTAATCTTTGCTGTGTGTGCACGCAAACTCATTGACAAAGTTTCTGTGACAAATGATCTTCGTCTAAGAAACATTGTCCGTCGAAACCAGGCCTAAGATGTAACAAGTTGGCTTCTTTAAAAAGAAACCAATGAAAAGGTCAGCAGCCGTTTGTTATAAGATATTCCTTTTGCTCTAGATTTCAGTGTTGTTGATTCTCTGGTTTGTCATTAATTTCGATTCTCATACGTTTCAGTTTCGTTTCCTATACATGAATGTCGTTTCTTGTTATGAACGCTTTGCCAGTGTGTGTATCTGTCACTCAATGCATTGACCAAAATTTCTGATGTTATGGAATCAAAGCCAATACTAAAGGGAACACGATTGGTCGTTCGTCTCTCACTAATGAGAAAGACCATCATTATTTTTTGAATAGGTTCGTGTGTGTTGGTGAGTTCTTTGATGGCTGACTAGGCCAATTCTAGCTCTAAACTGTCGGTTGCAAGTAGAGCAAGTCAATGTCATTGAATCAGCTGGTGGCCCATTGGTATTGGCTTTGCGTTCTCTGCGCTTTCTTTCAGCTTCACAGATTCTCTTTTTTTTCATGGAGAGCTGCTCCTTTGTTGATGAGACCTCGCCACTTTGATCGCTCCTGTGCCGTCTGTTCCCAAGACCCAATTGGTATGTCAAAATTCTTCAGAGAGGCTTTCAGGGTGTCTTTGTAGCGTTTCTTCTGGCCACCTTGAGAGCGCTTTCCCTCTTGTTATGGTCAGGGAACACGATTACAATCAATATGTCGATGTGTAGAAAACCATTTTGCAGTGCAGTCAATTTGTGACAGAGTTCTGAATTTTGACCTGCAGCCACAGTACCAGAAACAGACCCATGGGACCGATGTGATGGACTAAAAGTCAGCCATATAGAGTTCCTATAGTTTCTGTACCCCTCGTCAGGGTATCTACGATCTAAACCTAGATGCGCTATGTATTGCAGTCACCACGATCGAGACTGCTTGCTAGATTTTACCGCTATTTGACAGGGAGTGTCAAAAATGGATAAATTTAATTGATTGCGGTTAACTGTCTAGTCAGTATAGACGGGTTCACTAGTTTTTATTAAGCGCTTTATGTGGCAAAACGCGTAATTGAGAGAGAGCAGTCGATCATGGGTAGAATTTTCTTCATATTCAAAGTAAACACTGTGGAAAAGGTCCTGAGGGACCTTTTCCAATGACCATGATCCTCGTGTTTTGCATTAGCTATTATATATTCTTTCCGAAACTAACGGGTGATGACGGTTCCTGGGCGAGAAAACCAGTATTGCCGATGAGAACTTGTGACCCTGGTTTCCAGCTTAGAAATATAGAATAGCGACTTACAATCGTAGGTTTCGTCCATAAAGCCATGTTACGATCAAGACAGATAAATTAGAGTTTTTAAAGACGAAATGCATTACACCAACTTCACAAGCTTATAAAAAGTGATATGAGTAACGTTAGCGGCTTATAACTCCCCCCCCCCCCCCCCCCGCTCCCCAGCCACCCCCATAATAGACTTTTATGGTTCCTGAAAAAATCCTATTTAAACCAAGTTCACCAATTGCAATACTGTATTCTCCCAGTTGGCCACGTAACAATCATGTCGATTTATGGTATTTGTTTCCAGCCGATGATGATTGTCTCTAGAGAAAAGAACCGTCAATTGGCTGATTAAATTTGTCTAAACCTGAGCCAAAATGTTTCTTTCTTAACAGGAGTTCTAATGTATGAATTAACCGAAGTGCTACCATATAGGATAAGCGATGATGAAACATGAACTTCGACGCAATTCAGAAATAGACGCAAGGTTCATTTTTGCATCTTTTTTATTTCTTTAAGAAGGTTAGCGCTTTAATGGAAATCGAAATTCCTTAATTTGCAATCAAGATTAGATGTAATATTCACGACCCTGCTCCTCGTATTTTGCATTAACTATTATATATTCTTCTCTTCTGAAAATATCCTGGTTATGAATGCTCCCGGGCGAGAAATAAAATATAATTGTTAGATCCTTTGAAATCAGTAAAACATTAAAAGTGAAAAGGTGGGCCATATTGTACAATTTCGGGTAATGAACCTTCATCAGTGACCCTTTACAAAACCGGCAGCGAAAGCCAGACATAATTGCTGCAATTTCAAGAATTTACACCAGTGTAGTCTAAATCAAAGACTCTTATTCCCAAAGGGGCCAAATAATCAAAATACTGTTAAGATGATGATTCTTAGCGTACAATAAATTTGAAATGCTCCAAATATTCTCACTGATCCCAAAGGACCAAAAGAAAAATATAATCTGCACTATGGATGATGTACGGGGAGACTTTTTAGGGCCGCCACACGGCACAACACCAGCTGCAGCAACAGCAAATAAAATATAATTGTTAGATCCTTTGAAATCAGTAAAAACATTAAAAGTAAAAAGGTGGGCCATATTGTACAATTTCGGGTAATGAACCTTCATCAGTGACCCTTTACAAAACCGGTAGCGAAAGCCAGACATTATTGCTGCAATTTCAAGAATTTACACCAGTGTAGTCTAAATCAAAGACTCTTATTCCCAAAGGGGCAAGATAATCAAAATACTGTTAAGATGATGATTCTTAGCGTACAATAAATTTGAAATACTCCAAATATTCTCACTGATCCCAGTATTGCCGTTGAGAAACTCTGGTTTCCAGCTTAGATCTAGAATAACGACTTACAATCATAGGCCCATGTTTTCCGATTATAAACCAAGGTTTCTTGACTTACTATGCAAACGGCTATAGCCATACCTCGTCCTTTCGTAAATGTCAACTGGCTACCTAAAATCGAGACAAACTTGTTTGTTATAAATGGCAGTTTTTAGACATGCATCTGCGAGATAATTGTTACAGTCGCCTTGCTTCGTGATTAAAGCTGATTATATGTAAATATGCGAAAATAAGGCGTGAAAATAGCAGGGAAATAAGCACTTTGTATCAGCACTTCCTGCCTGAAAATAAGCACTTCCTGCCTGATAATCAGAACACCGAAGATAAATAGATTAAATCAACTCGTTAGCACAACAATAGGTAAATCAGAAAAATGCCACAGTACATGTACACTGTAAGTATGGTGGTTACCTACAAAAAAAAAAAAAAAAAAAAAAAAAAAAAAAAAAAAAAAAAACGAACACGAGACGTCATTATTATCATAAATCGCTTTCAGTTGCCACTCAGAATTTTTTTTTCGAGAAAATGTGATCTAATTTTTAAAATTATGTATACCAGGTGAACTTTGCACAGCATTACGAAAGTGTGCATAGAACATCCATGTTGTCCACATTATAGTGTTCCAGTCATCACTCACATTGTTGACATAAATTGAGCCGCGCCATGAGAAACCAAACAATCTGCATATGCGAAAACAGACGCAGACCAGCTTCGCGGTAATCGCGAAGCTGGTCAGCGCCTTTGTTTTTCGCTACACGGATAGTACAATTCCCCTACTTTTTAGATTCAACATTTCAATTTTCTAACCTGCTTCTGTGACTGTACAGGCCAGATTGTATCCAACCTGTTAAGAAACCATAATGCCAAAACAAAAAAGGTAAAAGTAGGCAACGATCAGGAAATTGCGCAATCAGAATGAATTTCCCACTCCAAAGCCGAGTGAGCAGCTATTTCTCCATAGGCGGTCGCTCAGTTACCCGAACTTAACTAAAATATGAAAACGTACTTAAGGTGCAAACAATAAATATTCAACACCAAAACATAAAACAGTTTGAAAAACATGGTCACAAATTCCACCTGTATCCCTGAAAATGTCTGTTAGTCGTCTGAAATCTAAGGATTTAATCTTGGGCTGTACACACTTCCTTTCACCTTTCTGTCAACAATATGTCCCAATATGTCATCTTAAATATACGACAACCTTTGTCAACGAGCCCTTGTTATGCTGAATAAGCATCCGTCTGGGAGTTTTATTGCGTTGAACGGATTTGTCCAGTTCCGTTTCTATGACGAAATAGAGAAAACCTTTCCATAGTGATTATATGACACCTTGCTATATCAAGCGAATGGAGACTGCTATCAAAGAGTTGACCTTTTATGCACAGCGTCATGAAAATAAACGGCATACACGAAAACTGTTGTCCAGATAAGGCATTAGTTGAGGACTATGCAGGTGCTACAATTGCTGGTTAGGCTTTTGCGATTTTGAGATTTTTGTGCTTTAAAAGTTGAAATTTTTCAGTTGAAAAAATTTGATATTTTTCTTATTTTTGCTCAAAACATAGATTCTGGGTACACGTTAGAACCGCCTCGCCGAGGCAGTTCTAACGAGTACCCACAATCTATGTTTTGGATGAAAAATAAGAAAAATAGGTATACCTCTGCATACCCCAGTTTTGCTATATAAAAGTGGGGTTTAAGGGGGTATACATTACACGGACATGTTTCCCTGTTGGAAAGAATGGTGTCACAATCAAAATACTGGTCTGTTGGATACAAAATTTTCATATTTTCAGTTTTGGAAAGTGTTTCCAGGGCGCATAAATGGCATAAAAGACAAATTGGAAGAATTCATCAGAGCTATTGGATTTTGACAGTAGCTCACGAGGCTTCCAGAAATTGATGTATAGCTTTAATGAAAACTAAGCTGAGTACGTCTAAATAATTATCTGACATTGTTGGAAACCGGAATTTATAGGTGACATGTTGGATTAGGAGAAAGCAACAGAGGTAAATACATGTAGTAGTTTACATCCAAATGGAAAATTCAAGATAAACATAAAATATAGCGAAACGGCGTGCACAAGCTATCTACAAATTTGAAAAGGACAAGCGCGTACAAAATTTAGCCAGAAAAAATCCAAAACAATTCTGGAAAGAAATTAAAAAAATTACTGGCTAGAAATCTAAAATTTCAAATTAATTATCGTCTGAAGACTCTTTAGAACATTTTTCAAATGTTTTAGAATTCAACCGGATAATAATAATGATGATACTTTCGATGGAAATTTTGGTGAATCGTCCGATGAGATGTTGGATTGTCCTATATCTGACAAAGAATGAAGAAAAGTTATCGTCTCCTTGAAAAAGTCCAGGTGTAGACGGGTTACTAGCTGAAATCTTCAAATGCTTGTATGATTATTTGTCCCAACTGTTATTAAGGCTATTTAATTTAATACAATTTTCCTGAACTGGGTATATCCTGTTTCTTGGTCGGAAGGAGTAATAACACCTATCCATAAAAAGGGCAGTTTAGACGATACAAATAACCATAGAGCGTATTACTGTAGTTGGCCTTCCATGCCCAAATTTAAAAGTCTCCTACAATCGAAGTCAAAAATACTCATAAATAATATCTCTTAATACATTTATTTTGCTTTTAACAAACGAAATGAAGGATCCTGACATATTATTGAAAGGATCATATAATCTCATAGAAATAAGATGTAGCCTAAAGACAATAAATACATGTGCATGTACTTGCATTAGAATTTAAACTGTGTATTTATATTGCTTCTTGTTAACCACGTTTATATATGTAGTTACCACTCACTTTGTTTATTTGTATTGGCGAAAAGCATTGTAATATGTTTGATGTCAATAAATTGTATTGTATTGTATTGTATTGTATTGTATTGTATTGTATTGTATTGTATTGTATTGTATTGTATTGTATTGTATTGTATTGTATTGTATTGTATTGTATTGTATTGTATTGTATTACAGAGTTCAAAGTTTATTACAGAATTTAAAGTTGACATGTTGAATAAGACACAGAGGTAAATAATAATTTAGATACACAAACTGAACAGAACATATCTAAATGATAATTTTCCATCCACCTTCGTTGAAACGTTAAACAAAGGATGACCTACAGGATCTCAGATTTTATTTTCATTTACAAACCACCTATAACTTTTACCTTCATGCCCGGCGATCTTCTGCTTTCTTCCAACATGTGTTTTTCTGTCTTTTTTTTCGCGAAACCAAAATGATAATATGTTTTAATTTTGCATCTTTAAGAAGTTTCACGAGCTTTTGAAACAGACCAATCAGTAGGTGGGGGCAAAACAAGAGTGTTTCTCCTCACGAAATGGAAAACGGTGTCACCAAGATTGCTTCTATTTCAATTATGTCTATTTATGGAATGTATTCCCATTGTCTCCAGAGAGAAAATCCGTCAATTGTCGGATTAATTTTGTCTCAATATGAACCAAAAGTGTGGCTTTCTAAACAGGAGTTCCAATGTATGAATTCATCGAAGTGCTATCAGTTTTCCACGCGAGGTCGAAACATGACTACAGTTTGCAAGAATTGCCTTTAGAATGCTAGAACTAAAATGGAAATTAAATGCCTTCGCACAGTATGTAATCAAAGCAAAGTAAACGTATAGGGATACATGAGCCGCCCCATGGGAAAACCAACAATCTACATATGCGAAAACAAAGTCGCAGATCAGCTTCGCGGTAACCGCAAAGCTGATCAGCGCCTTTGTTTTCGCTACTCGGATAGTACAGTTCCTCTTCTTTCTAAATCCGAAATTTCAAGCTTCTAGCCTGCTTCTGTGCTTGTGCAGCTCGGTTTGTGTCAGACCTGGTCGGAAACCACATTGTTAGTTTCCCCACGAGGTGGCTCAATTATCTTGAAGCTCTATTGCAGTAGATGTCGCTTCTTTCTTTCAATCGCTTTCTCTTTTTGCATATGAGCCTGTGCGTGAGAAAACCAACAATCTGCCTATGCGAAAACAAAGACGCAGATCAGCTTCGCGGTAACCGCGAAGCTGATCAGCGCCTTTGTTTTCGCTACACGGATAGTACAGTCCCTCTTCTTCTTAAATCCAAAATTTCAAGCCTCTTGCCATCTTCTGTGCTTGTACAGCTCGGTTTGTGTCAGACCTGGTCGGAAACCACATTGTTAGTTTCCCTACGAGGCGGCTCAATTATCTTGAAGCTCTATTGCAGTAGATGTCGCTTCTTTCTTTCAATCGCTTTCTCTTTTTGCATATGAGCCTGTGCGTGAGAAAACCAACAATCTGCCTATGCGAAAACAAAGACGCAGATCAGCTTCGCGGTAACCGCGAAGCTGATCAGCGCCTTTGTTTTCGCTACACGGATAGTACAGTCCCTCTTCTTCTTAAATCCAAAATTTCAAGCCTCTTGCCATCTTCTGTGCTTGTACAGCCCGGTTTGTGTCGGACCTGGTCAGAAACCCAAATTGTTGGTTTTCTCACGCACAGGCTCATATGTCAAATGGTTGCCGAATGATAAGGGCAAGCCTGATAGACATTGCTTATAGTTTACAAACGTGAGTCTGCGAGATAATTGTAACAGTCGATAACGTTGCTTAGAGTAGCCTGGGTCCAGTCGTCAATATAATTACTTTCCCAAATACTGTTTTATTTCGACAATGAGTACGTTATAAAATGACACATCAAAAGTATCGGTAGCCGTTATTGATGTCCGTAGATTTTTTACCATTTTGACCAAGAAACGAAAGAGAGAGAGAGAGAGAGAGAGAGAGAGAGAGAGAGAGAGAGGGAAATGAGAAAGAATGATCAGACTGGAACCCAGGCTATGGTTAGAGCTGCTTTATATCTTCCACAACCAAAGTTGATGCCGATGGGCTGTGCATCCATATATAGAATAACGTTTGCTGGATGGAACTGATTTGTCGAGTCTATACAATTATCTTAGATAAACATAGTGTTATTGCGTGTTGCCTGTCCGAGGAATTGTAGTCACTAAAATTCATCTTTGAAAAAAAATTTCCTGGCTGTCAGTAATTCCTTTCTTTCTTTTGTTTTGTAGGTTCTACATAGACATAAAGGTTACTATCGATAACGATATCCACAAGATCTATGTCATATCAGCACAAGACATTTCCTCAACAATGTATGATACAAACCAGGCTTCAGATGTCCACCGTGTTCATCCTGGTATAGCGATGTGTTCTAAACAATGTTTAAACGTAAAGACATCCTACGCTCTATGTTTTTACTCCTGCTTATGTTCACCATTATGATGACGCTGTCGCAGATCTTGGTAGTTCACCAACATAAACATCACGACGGGAAACAGAGAGATGTAACGAAACTTAGAAACATGCTGAGAGAATTAGAGCGGAATATAGACTTGATGCTAAATAAAGACGCTTTACCATTGGATAAGTATGAGAAAACGCTTCAGGCGATGATTTATTCTAAACGCATCGCTGATCTTGTCCAAAAGGAGACGTCGTTTGTTGAAATCTCAGGGACGTTTTATAGACGTGGAACTGTCGATGATGAACAATACCATCCGCAAACTGAGAGGAAGTCTAGAGTATTACAACACGTAGACATCACAAAGCCCAGCAATGAACCGAAGAAGCCCATAGAAAACATTTATAGAAAATCGCCGTCCAAAACAAAGAATCAAAGTAAGAGTATACTAGCATCTGTTGTGAATATGAATGACATTGGCTGGAAAGAGTTACGTAATGACATTGAATCAGATAGGGACAAAGACAATAATAGAGACGATTTATCCAGTGCATCGACAAGACTTGATCTGATATCGGTTCATGGAAAAGGATCTACCAAATCCAAATATGAAGGAATCTTGACGGAGAGAGACAAATATATAGAGAACAAGTGTCCGAACGTTCCGGTGAGACTAGGTAAGAATCTGAATACTTTTAAATATTTCCGTACACTTACACCTGTAAAAGTGTCTATATATCTTACATTTCAGAGGGCATTTCTAAAAATAGTTTTTTTTTCTACAACACCCTAGTTAGATAGCATCTTAAAATACGACAAGACAAAATCGAAGTTATTTTTTATAAATTGTAGGGCTGATAGTATCATGTAAAGCAGAGTGTTACAGTATTATTATTGACGATTTTCACATTTTAAAAACATTTCCTTCGAATTTTTATTTATTTATGGCCTACCGTGTACATCAATTCGGCAAGAAACATGAAGATTGATCGATTGAATTTACATGTAGACGCTGTAGCTAGGAATTGACTTCTTTATTCAAACACTAATTCTTATAGTATTATTTGCGAACCAGCTGACCTTAACTTATAATATCAATGAAAATATAATCATTAATTTCTTAGTTTTGCGTATATATAACAATATTGGTAGAACAACAATTACAAATTCAAATTTCCTCATGACAGAATTTTGGTAACCTACTCAGTTGTCAATCTTTCATTTGGATAAAGATTCTTGGAAAATCGTCGCCGAAACGCGTGTTCAGAAGCAAATAAATAACGATTGTCGAACATTGGAAATCTAAAGTGTTTCATATTCACGACTAAAGGTGTTGATACAAGTTGATGATTGCGATATCCTTTTTGACTCCTGTATTTTTTTGTATATTATTGCACTTTTGCTAAGTAGAACATTGTATAGTACTTACCATAAGTGCCAAGGATATCCGGGATGAATATTTCATATAATTGAAAACATTTTATGTAATTATGGTTACGACATGGGAATTTTCAAATAGATCTATTCAGGTTTATAGATGTTTATGCACAAAAAATGAAAAAGATCTTGACAAGAACAGACAATGCTACACGAAAATGCATGCCTATCTAGATTTTCATTTTCAAATCTACCACGACATGGTCCGACATGGAAACATGCATTCAAATATACGTTTGACTATCGCCATGAATAATAAAGCGATTATTGTATTATTTTTGTGAAAGGTCTTGTAAGAGAAATCTACAGATCTGGCCGTGTGACAACGAGAAAATGGCACTAGCAAAGTATGCGTTAACGCATTGGTGAGATTAATCGCTTTTACTATATGGATAACAAATGTGGATGTACAGATTGTTACGTGACAAAGTACCTTCACTCGTTTCAAGAGATCCTGGTTAGCATAAGTATTTCATCAAATAATCATTATACCACCATGCATATGATGAAAATGCAAAGTGCTTTCGTAACATATGAATATGGTGGAACAAATATGTGGAATTAAATTCATAAGGAGAAATGCCGTTTTCATAGCTTTATTCACACTGGGTATATTGGTTATGATTAGTGTGTTTTACCAAAATATTGTTCTAGAAAATGTTCAATACATACGGTATAAATTTTACTCAAGGAGCTTCGTAATACATGGAAACCAAACTTTCACAAAAACACGATGTAATTGTAGTGCTGTTACTGCAGCCTCAGCACCTCTAACTAAGCTACCAATCTGCAACCAAGATGCATTCAGTAGTAAGGCAGGTAAGTCACGCGTATTTATACGCATGTAGACCTCTTTTTTTAGTTAAAAATCTCTCCTTTTTAGTTAAAAATCTGAAATCTCTACTGGTCTGGCTTGTTGCTTTGCTTTTGAATATTTGCAATACTTTGAAAAGAAGTACCAAATCCCATTTTTAATTTTGATTGGAAAACGTTTCTTATCAGTTACTTCAAAATGCAACTCTCGCCATGATTGGAGCCGCATCGCGAGAAAACCGGATTTTTGCCTAGGCGAAAACAAAGGCGCAGATCAGCTTCGCGGTAACCGCGAAGCTGATCAGCGCCTTTGTTTTCGCTACTCGGATAGTACAATTCCTCTTCTACTTAAATCTGAAATTTCAAGCTTCTAGCTCTTTTCTGAGTTTGTACAGGTCGGTTTGTGTCGGACCTGGTCGGAAACCCCGAAGACCGGTTTTCTCGCGTCGAGGCTCATTAATTTTGTCTGATCCAGGTTGCATTGAGCAAATTAGACTTTGATTTTATTAGCTCACCTGAGCCGAAGGCTACCAAGCCTACCAAACCCATTTTAATGCTTCTCTGACAATGGTGAGTTTGTCCGGATTGTGTATTGAGCAAATCAGTCTTGGATTTTATTAGCTCACCTGAGCCGAAGGCTACCAAGCCTACCAAACCCATTTTAATACTTCTCTGACAATGGTGAGTTTGTCCAGGTTGTGTATTGAGCAAATCAGTCTTGGATTTTATGAGCTCACCTGAGCCGAAGGCTCATAGGTGAGATTATAGGATAGGCAGGTACCCGTCCGTCGAGGCTGTTCTAACGAGTACACACAATCTATTGGACAAAACAAAAAAAATGTTTACTCTTATTATGTTTTGGGCAAACCAAGAAAAAAATATCAATAATTTTCAGCAGAAAATTTTCAGGTTTTACAGTTTTTGAGCTGTTAAAGTCTCTGTAATTGCATGGGCACGCTTTCCTAATGATGACGGATTCTGTTTCAGGTCCTGTTACAGTCGATCTCAATATAAGTGAAAGTGACATCGCTGCACGTGCTCACCATAATGACCTTCACCCTGGAGGCGCGTGGCAACCACGTGACTGTATCTCCAAACATCGGGTTGCTATCGTGATACCCTATAGGGATAGATTGGGACATCTCAGGATTTTGTTGCACTTTCTTATTCCAGTTCTTCAAAGGCAAAAAATAAACTTCAGGATATTTGTAGTTGAACAGGTATATGAGCACAATGCATATTGTTTATAACATGTTTTTGCCTAAATCAAATTGAGTGTTATTGGCAATGGAATCGATGCAGACAGATTAAAAGCCCAACACAGACATCAAACGGTGTGGGGGGGGGGGGGCAAACCTTCACCAAAGGTGTTTTTTTCGATAACACGCTTGCAGAGCAAGATTACCAGCTCTTTCCCAACAAGGTTGTTATTCGACTAACATACCAAAAAACTAAAGCAACGAGCACAACAGAGAGGCAGACAAGTCCAGTCGTGTACAGTTACTCCGACAAGATTTCGGTAATCGGACATTCAACAAGTGTCGGATAGAGAATGTTGTGGGGATATAAATGATTTTGACTGTTTTATATAAATTCCACAATATTTATATTATTTTCAACAAGGCACTGGGACGTTCTGCAAGAGCCGGTTATTAAAACGGTCTTTAAGAAGGCCTCGTATAGTGGATTTTACTCTATTTCATATCTCACAATGTTAATATTTTTCAGCAAGGTAATGGAACATTCAACAAGGGTCGGATAATGAATGCTGCCTTTAAGGAGGCATGGAAAATAGCTGACTTCGACTGTTTTATATTCCATGATGTTGATCTCATACCAGAGGATGACAGAAATATGTATACTTGCCCTGATCAACCAAGACATATGTCACCTTCTGTGGACAAGTTTGGATACGTGTAAGTTTACTAACCGTACTGTAGTTGTTCTGTTTACGCACACATTTACCAAACATGTCCTTATAGGCACACATTTACCAAACATGCCCTTATAGACAAACATTAAGCTGTCTTTCAAAAAAAAAAAAAAAAAAAAAAAAATGTGTCGACTGCTTGCAAGATATATGTTCGTTTCGAATCTTACTCGTTTTATCAACCTTATGTCTAAGTGTGATCACCTTTGCTATACAATTATTTTTTTTTTTTTATTTTTTTTTTTTTTTTGATTCAGTTTTACGTCCCTTCCAAGCTTTTTCACTCATATCGAGACGGATCAATCGGTAGGTGGGGCGAAAACCGGAGTACCCGGGGAAAAACCACCTGACACACCCGCAAGCAGAACTTGGCTTGTCCCACATGTGACTCGTGCCCCGAGCGAGGCGCGAACCCACAGCGGTGAGATGATCGAATGATCAAGAGCACTGAAGTCAGCGACCTTAACCACTCGCCCACGGGGGCCGCCCTATACAGTTATGTTTTTTAAGCGTTTTTGATAATGGTAAAATTACCGCGGGAGGATTAACTTTTTTAATTTTCCGCGTCAACAGTGTACATGTTCCATCTAATTCTGTTGCTCACTTTTTCTTTAAATGTGTGCTTACGAGGAGTTTTATCTCCCAATTGGAGGCGATTCTGTAAAATGTTAGCACGCTGTACGCGAATCTAGACCTTTATCCAATAAATAGTTGTCTAATTTAAGTATTACTAAGATTATATGATACTATAAGGCTGCGGTCACATAGGAGTAGACTATTCGGGTATACGGTGTACGTTTTTGAGGGCACGCGAATACTTGAAATCAAACATTATGATTTCCTTATACCGGGTCACATAGGAGGACACTATTCGAAAAGTTCGGATAGGCGCGTATAGGTGCGTATAGTATAGTATAGCGGGAATTGAACATGTTCGATTTTCGTATAGCGTATAGTGGTTTTCCTGGTCTCATTTTTTTATTTACACAAGTTATAGAGCGTTAAACAATAAAGTCATATATTTGAATTCTCATGAATATGTAAAACAACTTAAATAACTTAAATAACTTCTCAAAATACAAGTAACGTTTGTTTGTTTGTTTGTTTGCTTGCTTGTTTGTCCCCATACTCCTCCCAGATAGGTACCTATCTTTACCAAAGTTGGTGGGATCCGGGTGTGTCATTTGAAAGGACAATGTCGACTAGGTCACAGGTCAAATCTGTATGGGTTTTCAATGAGAGTGGATGGCTTAAATAATTCATGAGATTCTGAAATGTTGTGTTAATTTCGACCAACACAGGCCGCATTTCAAAGTGCTGTCGAACCAATATGCGTCTGTTTTACTTAGGTTTTGTCGCCTCCTCCTCCTCCTCGGCTAGTAAAAGCACAAATGTTTTCAAAATACCGAATTCGTAACTTTTATTCATACTCTCGAAAAGAGCACACTGAAAGCACGTGCTACTTCTATGTGAACCGCCGTGTCCGTATAGCGGATAGCGAATACCGAATAGCGTATAGCGAATAGCGTATAGCGAATAGCGTATAGCGTATACCGTATATTTCTATGTGAACGCAGCCTAAGGCTGCGGTCACATAGGAGTATACTATTCGGGTATACGGTGTACGTTTTTGAGGGCACGCGAATACTTGAAATCAAACATTATGATTTCCATATACCGGGTCACATAGGAGGACACTTTTCGAAAAGTTCGTATAGGCGCGTATAGTATAGTATAGTGGGAATCGAACATGTTCGATTTTCGTATAGCGTATAGTGGTTTTGCTGGTCTGAATTTTGTAGTACACGAGTTTCAGAGCGTTTTGCTAGAAAACTAAGTTAAAAACAATTTTTACACAGTATACGCATATATTTGAATCCTCATAAATATGTAAAACAACGAATTTGCAACTTTTTTCGTACTCACGAAAAGAGCACACTGACAGAACGTGCTACTTCTATGTGAACCGCCGTGCCCGTATAGCGTATAACGAATACCGAATAGCGTATAGCGAATACCATATACCGTATACCGTATATTTCTATGTGAACATTAGGCTGCGTTCACATAGAAATATACGGTATACGTTATACGGTATTCGCTATACGCTATTCGGTATTCGCTATACGCTATACGGGCACGGCGGTTCACACAGAAGTATACGCTATACGAAAATCGAACATGTTCGATTCCCACTATACTATACTATACTATACGCACCTATACGCGCCTATAGGAACTTTTCGAATAGTGTCCTCCTATGTGACCCGGTATAAGTAAATCATAATGTTTGATTTCAAGTATTCGCGTGCCCTCAAAAACGTACACCGTATACCCGAATAGTCTACTTCTATGTGACCGCAGCCTAAGAGGGTCCCTTAGGCTGCGGTCACATAGAAGTAGACTATTCGGGTATACGGTGTACGTTTTTGAGGGCACGCGAATACTTGAAATCAAACATTATGATTTCCTTATACCGGGTCAAATAGGAGGACATTTTTCGAAAAGTTCGTATATGCGCGTATAGGTGCGTATAGTATAGTATCGTGGGAATCGAACATGTTCGATTTTCGTATAGCGTATAGTGGTTTTGCTCGTCTGAATTTTGTATTTACATGAGTTTTAGAGCGTTTTGCTAGAAAATTAAGTTAAAAACAATTTTTACACGGTAAAGGCATATATTTGAATCCTCATTAATATGTAAAACACCGAACTCGCAACTTTTTTCGTACTCACGAAAAGAGCACACTGACAGAACGTGCTACTTCTATGTGAACCGCCGTGCCCGTATAGCGTATAGCGAATACCGAATAGCGTATAGCGAATACCATATACCGTATACCGTATATTTCTATGTGAACGCAGCCTTATTTATCACATCCTTTGATTTAATTTAAACGGGAACAAATAGACACTGAAGTGTCATTAATACTACTCTAACGTTACTTATTAGTCTGGCTTCTTTCTCATTTATTTGAAGCCATAAAATACCAATGAAGCCTGTTTTTGTTACCATTATATTAAGGCTACGTTCATCACACGAGGAAAACATTTCCATGAAAAATACCTTCTTGAACCCCAATTTTATATAGTAAAGCTGGCGTGGAAAGGGGTATACATTCTTCTTATTTTTGATCCGAAACATAGATTGTGGGTACATGTTAGAAACGCCTCGTCGATACTCGTTAGAAACGCCTCTACCTGGCGGTTCTACCGGCGTATACCCACAATCAATGTATTTTAAAAACAACAGTATTGAAATATTTTTTTAAAACGAAATTTTCAGTTTTTGCCTTTGAAAATAATCTCTGTATATTGCACGGGCAAGTTTTCATAAGGCTGCGGTCACATAGGAGTAGACTATTCGGGTATACGGTGTACGTTTTTGAAGGCACGCGAATACTTGAAATCAAACATCATGATTTCCTTATACCGGATCACATAGGAGGACACTATTCGAAAAGTTCGTATCGGCGCGTATAGGTGCGTATAGTATAGTATAGTGGAAATCGAACATGTTCGATTCTCGTATAGCGTATAGTGGTTTTGCTGGTCTGAATTTTGTATTTACACGAGTTTTAGAGCGTTTTGCTAGAAAACTAAGTTAAAAACAATTTTTGCACAATAAAAGCATATATTTGAATCCTCATGAATATGTAAAACACCGAATTTGCAACTTTTTACATACTCACGAAAAGAGCACACTGACAGCACGTGCTACTTCTATGTGAACCGCCGTGCCCGTATAGCGTATAGCGAATACCGAATAGCGTATAGCGAATACCATACACCGTATACCGTATATTTCTATGTGAACGCAGCCTAATGAAACCTGATTGAGTCTTCTAGAAGTTTACGATATTCTGTGCACGTATACTTAATCATCTCAAAAATCGGCGCTTAATTGGAAACCGTTCACAATAACTCGTAGTAATTCAAAGTCCATACTTTAAGATATTTCTAGACTCTATCAAGTACGTGCTAAAACCTCGAAAAGATATACTAGCTTTGATGTATTGCTTATGAAAGAAAATTTTCAGCTGAGGCGGTTCTAACGAGTAGCCAAAATCTATTTTTTGAGCAAAAATAAGAAAAAATAGGTATAAGTAGTAATGGGTGGCGGACGGTATGGACCGATCCATTACTACTGGTATACCCCTCCATACCCCGGTTTTACAAGATAAAAGTGGGGTTCAAGGGGGTATGCATACCACAGACATGTTTTCATGATGAATGTTTTGGCATCGAGTACTTATGTTGAATGAAGAAAACACCCCCTCCCCCCATGATCTCGGATTTATGAGGGTGCAAGGGCCAGTCTCAAGAAATTGTTGGCGAACTTGCAGTAAACAAATCTGTCTGTAAATACCTGTAATATCTTCTAGAAATCAAAAGTACGTTCTATAAGATGTTAATCGAATTTCGAACGATTTCAGCCTTAATATCCTACACTTGTTGTCCGAAAATGACGCTTATTGAGACTGAAGTAGTCTGCGCCATGAACTTTAAACCATCTTCGTGATTTCTCGGAAATCTGCGTGAATCATTACGAAAACTTGCCCATGCAATAAACAGAGATTTTTTAGCTTTGAAAATTGAAAATTTTCAGCTGAATTTTTTTTGATATTTTTCTTATTTTTGCTCAAAACATAGAGGCGGTTCTAACGAGTACCCACAATCTATGTTTTGAAGCAAAAATAAGAAAAATAGGTATACCCCTGCATACCCCAGTTTTACTATATAAAAGTGGGGTTTAAGGGGGTATTGATTGCTCGAACATGTTTTCCTGATGATTGATACGGATGAATGTTGGTAGAAATAAGATAAAAATTCAGATATTTTATTTATTTTTTGAGTTTTACCTTTGCTCAACAAACCATTTTTATAAATAAATGCATGGTTCGATATTTTAGCAATAAAATTTTGCATAAGCTTTTCGAATATTATGATGCCAATACGTAGACCAAGACATTTATTTTCGCCCATAGTATTTTTTTAAAACATGGATAAAAGGACTAAGGAAAAAAACAACAAAGAAAAACGAAAATAACTAAATTCTCAGATATATGCCTAAATTTACAAGTTGATGATATACAATCTGCATCCCATGATGAGTTTCCGAGTGCAGGACAATATTTTGGTAAACACTGGTCTCCTTTCGTTGAGTCAAACAATATACAAATTTTCAAATAAGCCATTATTTGCTAAGAATACGTTAAAATTACTATCTGGGGAACTGTCCTAATAATGTTATTCATGATATCAACGCAAACAAAAGGGACTCTGGAAAATATCCGATCACTAAAGACCTATCTGTCAGTTTGACAAATGTGGATCAAATAAGGTTACAGATAACCTTACTTCGATAAAAGTAATCAACTCAATTCTTTCAGAGCATTTTACGATAACAAGTATTAACTTTATCATGGCATTTCTTCACATTTTGAAGCACAGTTCGGTATTTTATTAGAAACGGTTCAAAATAAGAGTCCATATTTCTAGATAATCAAGGGCCCAAGAAAATATCAATTGAATACTTTCTAAAAGGTGATGCAAGAAGCAATACTAGCCCTGGCGTTCTGCAGCAAGTAGCAAAATGACAGCAAGTAGCCCAAAAGCATATTGTCAAGTAATTCGCATTTGACACATTGTGTTTATACATTGAAACTAGCCATCATGTAGTATTGGCTTATTGATGTAAATAATCTTAACTGACTTCTTCATGTTGGGATCCCATATCTGTACCGTTGGTAATTTACTATTCTTTCCATCCCTTAACTTCAGCTTGACCTTTATGTCACCCATGACACTAACTGCGCCATATCCCATTCGCTCTACGACGTCTGAATTCAGAGAATTAAAGTCAGTAACAGCATCAAATTCCGACCCCTGTTTTAGAAATTTTCTGTAAACAGGGCTTTTTGAGGGCACCTCTCTTGTGCCTTTCATGAACGCTTTCACAACCGCTGGCGCTATGCCGTGAACAGAACGAGGCCGTCTCGTGCTGATCACGTGATTTGTAACACCTCCAAGACTCCCGTCATCTGCTGGATATGATAGTCTCTTACAATCAGAAGTGGTGACAAATGCATAAACCCATACGGATATCGTGACACAGGCTGAAATCCACGAATTCATTCTGGAAATAACATAATACATACATTGCACATGTACATGTCTTTAAATAATAAATATATAGTAAGTGGGTTATGTCCGTTGCAGTTTTTCCTGTTTTGCTAGTAATTGGTGTTTACTTTAGTGAAATAATCAGTAATGGTAAAGTCTTTTGTTTTATATGGTTTTATTTTTTATATTTTAGTTGTCAACCACAGTTTAGTTTGGCATGACTATATTTTGGGTAATACCAATGCACTCGTGTGCAGAACCGATTTTAGGATGGTATAAATGTTTCTGATGTTTGGTAGAGGTTTGGTTTAACCATACAAAATTTGTACGATATCTGACCGTCGGACTAGCATCAATTTTAATTTGTGATAAAGTATCATCGCAATATTCGCAACAGGCTCAAGAATTGTGTACTGTATATCATATCGAAGAACAGTTTACCTAGATGCATTATCCTGATCAAATTGGCGGTAACAAGTAATTGTCCCACATCGACAGAAACCGGACACCAGTTGATCGAGGGTACCGTCTGAGTCTGGGTCAAATAACATTATCTGAACCTGCGCATGAGAAAACAAGCAATTTGGGTTTCTGACTAGGTCGGACAGAAACCGGCCTGTACAGTCACAGAAGCAGGCTAGAGGCTTGAAATTTTGGACATAGCTAGAAGAGGAATTGTACTATCCGTAGGCGCTGATCAGCTATGCAGTTATTGCACAGCTGATCTGCTTTTTTGTTTTCGCATACGTAGATTGTTGTTTTCTGGTGCCGCGGCTGAATTATTTGATGTCATTTTGTGCGATATGATTAAACTACCAGCTATGAAGCTGTTTTAAGTAACAGAATGGAATTGAGAGCACGGCGGCGAAGATCTTATGGATGCGTATCTTCTGTATATTTGCATTTTGGTTTGTCCCTTTCATAGTTTGACATTTAACTTGCTCGTTCTTCGCGCCGATCTGATCCTAAATCATGTCATTTTGTAAGTATTTCTGAATGCAGCTCGTAAGTTTTGATCATTGTCATAGGGTATGTAATCTGAGGTTTGTAAAATCGATCAAATTTCAACGGTTTAAGTGTCAAATTTAGGTAAACAGTTATTTTTTGCATAATTTACATACCGGTCTCTCGAAGTGCATTAGTGATAAATACTTGAACAATATCAAGTTTTGGATTGTCAAGGATTGTCTTCGCTGTTCAAGGATTCGCTAAGAGTCACGGCCTAGTTGATGTTTTGACTCTCATTTATGAGCTATGAATCTTCTTTTAGAACCTAGCAATTAATTGCTACAGATTAGTAACAGAGAAAGGCTGGGGAATGTGGCCACGTAATATCGATTCATTCCCGTCTACCTCTCTGCTGTACTCGTCAATTTTGTATTTGGCTGAGGCTTGTCGGATGAATACCTTAATGGGAAATAGCTAGTCATCTTCCTCCACATGCGTGTTGTAGCATTTTTGTGGTGTTTTGTGAGGTAATTTCTTTCCACTTGGTGTCTGAGTTGGAATTTAATCATAGTTTTAACTGTACCTTCTTTCCTTAGTTCTCCGATAAACAGGGCGAACATGATCAGACTTCTAAAAATGGTTTGCCACCAAGCTGTTGTATGATATAGTAGTTTGTATCTCAGTTTTCGGATAACTGCAAGTACAAGGAACCAGTTTCAAGATATTCTGGACGAACTTGCAATAAGCAAAGTTTTCTGTAAATAATATTCCCCGGAGTCATTCTTAACGTTCATTAAGAAATTAATCGCATGCATTAATATCCTAAGGTTGTTCTTTAAATGGCGCTTATTGAGAAATAAATCAAGTTATTGAGTATTGAGTATTGGCTGTCTTAGTCTGGCGGGTCAGCCGTCAAAATTAATTTTTGATAACTGATTTATCATTTTGACGTCTGGCTCCAGCACTATCAAAATTTCCCAAGTTCTATTAATATCTATGCAAGCTGTTTTTAGACATTGATTTTATGGGAATTCCTAATCTGATTGGTTGATGGCTGGGTGCTGAGGTCATGCACTCTCTGACAGCCAATCAGAAGCTCGCAATTAGAATTGTCTCCCCTCTCAAGGTGACTTGAAGAAAACCAGGTCAGCCATGATGAATGGATTCTTATAAGAAATCATCAAAATAAACAAAACTTGGATATATTTTATGAATTTTCAAATGGAGGTTTGTTTATTATTTTAATTTACAGTGTTTAACACCATTTGTTTTGCATTAAAACTTGTTATTCTGTAAATAATGGCTTTCACCCAAAAGTGGCTAACAGCTTGGCTTTTTGATAATGTGCTGGAGTCAGACGGCAAAATGAACCACTGGGTATGATACTTCATTTTGACGGCTGACCAGTCAGACTATGGCTGTCTGTGCCGTCGGCCTAAGTCCATCGCCGTGAACAGAAGAAAATCTCCGAAAACTGATATCAAACCACCAGAGACCCAATGTTCCTGTAAACGCTCACCTGAGATATAAACAATTAACCTTGCTTGACTATAATGGTCATATATATGTATATAGCACCAGGGCAGGACCTGAATAACCCCTGGGGTCCTAGAAATCTTCTTTTAGACCTAGAAAGCTTGTTTCAGAACCGAGCAATTAAATCACATCAGACAAAGGCCGGGGATTATGGCCACCTAAAATCTATTCAAACCCGTCTACCTCTCTGCCGTACTCGTCGATTTTTATTTGGCTGAGGCTTGCCGGATGAATACCCTGTTGGGAAAGAGCTAGCCATCTTCGTCTAAATGCGTTTTGTCTGGATGCTTGGTGTCTGGTCGCCTGGTTGCCTGGGGTCCGGGTTGGGATTTTGAATTTAATTGTACAATCTCTGTGCCTTCTGTTATTGCTTTTCCGAGAAACATGATCAATTTTTTCATTAAATGGTTCAGCTGAAGATATTGAAGTTTGTTTCTCAGATCTCAGGAAACATCCTCAAAAATTGTTGACGAACTTGCAATAAGCAACCATTTCTTTAAATAATATCCCCAGGATTCAATGATATGTTCTTTCAAAAAAAAAAAAAAAAAAAAAAAAAAAAACAAAAAAAAAACGCATTTTGAGCGACTTCAGCATTAATATCCCAAGCTAGTTCTTCTAATAACGCTTACTGAGAATGAAGTTATTGAGTATTGAGTATTGGCTGTCTGTGCCGTGGGCCTTAAGAACATCAGCGTGAACAGTCGAAAATCTTCGTAAACTGATATAAAACCAGAGGACCAATGGTCCTGTAAACGCTCACCTGAGATATAAACCAAAAAACTTGCTTGACTATAATGCTATAATGGTAATATATATGTATATAGCACCAGGGCAGGACCTGAATAACCCCTGGGGTGCTAGAAAGCTTCATTTAGACCTAGAAAGCTTCTTCAGAATTAAGCAATTAAATCACAACAGACAAAGGCTTGGGATTGTGGCCACGTAAAATCGATTCAAACCCGTCTACCTCTCTGCTGTACTCGTCAATTTTGGATGAGGCTTGCCGGATGAATACCTGGTTGGGAAAGAGCTAGTCATCTTCCCTTAAAATGCGTGTTGGCTGGTTGACTGGTGTCTGGTTGGCTGGTGTCTGGGTTGGGATTTTTAATTTAATTGTACAATCTTTGTTCCTTCTTTTCTTAACTTTCGGATAAAGAAAAACGATATTGTAATTTGTTTTTCAGGTCTCGGATAAATGTAGGTACACGGATTCAGTGTCAGGATGTTCTGGCTGAACTTGCAATAAGTAAACTTTTCTGTAAATAATATACCCAGGAATCAATAACATTTCCTTAAGAAATTAATCGCATTTCGAGCGACTTCAGCCTTAATATCCTAAGCTTGTTCTTCAAATGACGCTTATTAAGAATGAAGTTATTGAGTATTGAATACTAGCTGTCTCTGCCGTGGGCCTTTAGAACATCATCGTGAACAGTCGAAAATCTTCGTAAACTGATATAAAACCAGAGGACCAATGGTCCTGTAAACGCTCACCTGAGATATAAACCAATAAACTTGCTTGAATATAATAGTCATATACAGCTCGGTTTCAAAAATAACATACCCCTGCAATGTCGCAAAATAAATTGACCTCTTCGCCTACATTGCATCGACCATTGCTTGATGTTGATTAACCTGGTACAAATGAAACTTCTATATTTTGTATATATAAGTGTGTTAAAATGGTATAAATATTATATCGATCAGGAGCAGTCCGATCGGACAGGAAGCTGCTTTTGGCGTATACCAAAATTCTGACAGATTTAACGGCAAGTTTTCAAATTTAGGCGGTTGTCATGATGTACGTACTGTGAATATTGCAACTTTATGACCTGCATGCTATGCATTGACACCTATTTGGGACATCTTTAAACTTGCACCACGTTCGCACAAGTATAGAATTAGAAAGTGGGAGTTTAATGTATCCACTGCCTTGTATATAAGTACCTTGCAAATGCATGTTTTCAGCACAAAAATCTCTTCAAAGTTATCCAATTTTATAAATTTGCATCTGAGAATAGCAGTAACAATTGAAATGATTATTTTTAGATATTTTCTATATATATTGTTTCTCATGCAACGCGCACATGCCTATGACAATGTTTAAGTTATGTAATGACCCTCTTAAACATAATACATTAATCAAAGACATTTGTTGGTATGTGAATATATTTGATTGAAATACTGTAACTGGTGATCTTATGAAGACGGTTTATATGAGAAACAATTCCAGAGAAACTCTAACGAACAAATAATAGGCGCAAGAGAACACAGTAAGATGTAAATGGACAGTAAGAAAAGTTTTGCTTTCTGAACACACGCATTTAATGAAAGGAATAGCGTCTATTTAAGCATTATTTCTGTACTTAAAATGTAAAGCGAATCTGGTGCAAGTTTTAAGGTATCTAAAATAGATGTCCATGAATGGCATTCAAGTCGGAAAGTGGCAATATTCACAGTAAGTACATCATACCAATCGCCTAAACTTGCAAACTTGACTTTAAATCTGTCAGAATTTTGGTATACGCCAACGACAGCATCCCATCCGAACGAACTGCACATTATCAATATAAATTTAATACCATTTTAACACACATACAAATATGCACAAAATGTAGAAGTTTCATTTGAACAAGGCCAACAGTCATCAAGCAATGGTCGGTGCAATGAAGGTGAAGAGGTCATTTTATTTTGCGACATTGCTGGGGTATGTTAATTTTGAAACCGAGCTGTATATGTATATAGCCCCAGGGCAGGACCTGAATAACCCCTGGGGTCCTAGAAAGCTTGTTTCAGAACCGAGCTATTAAATCACAACAGACAAAGGCTGGGGAGTGTGACCACGTAAAATCGATTTAATAATAAGAATAAAACGGAGATCCTTCAAGAGCAGTGAGCATATTAATGAGAAGAAGGGGGGGGGTCATACCGCGGCCTACTTCTCTGCTGTACTCGTCAATTTTGTATTTGGCTGAGGCTTGCCGGATAAACACCTTGTTGTGACAGAGCTAGTCATTTTTTTTTAGTTTTAAATGCGTGTTGACTGGTTGCCTGGTGTCTGATTGCCTGGTGTCTTGGTTGGGATTTTGAATTTAACTGTACAATCTCTGTGCCTTCCTTCCTTACTTTTCCGATAAACAGGACAACATAATCAAACTTTTCAACAAATGGTTGGCCATCAAGCAGTTGTAGTTTGTTTTTCAGGTCTCGGATAAATGCAAGTACAAAGATTCACTCTAAAGATTTTCTGGATGAACTTGCAATAAGCAAACCTTTCTGTAAATAATATTCCAAGAAATCAATAATACCTTCTTCAAGAAATTAATCGCATTTCGTGTGATTTCAGCCTTAATATCCTAAGAGTGTTCTTCAAATAACGCTTATTTAGACTGAAGTTATTGAGTATAAGCTGTTCTCTTTCCTTGGAGTCCAAAACGTTGAACAAGAGTGCACAGAACACTGTCAAAAAGCACATAAAACAAATACCAAATAAGCCAGTTTTGCTAGGAATACGTCATGATTGCTCTCCAGGGAACTGTCCTGATAATGTTATTCATGATATTAACGCAAACAAAAGAGACTCTGGAATATATCCGTTCACTAAAGACCTATCTGTCAGTTTGACAAATGTGGATCAAATAAGGTTACAGATAACCTTTCTTCGGGAAAGCACTCAGAACAGCTCAGATGATTATTCTGTTACTGAATATTCACCATTGCATTTATTCTTGTTATTGACAATTTCAAACACAGTCCGACTTGTGTTGTTACAACAAAGAAGTATCCTTTTATGGGGTCATTAAATAAAAGTGAATGTACGCTGAACTATTAAAGTAGTTAAATGGAAGCTATAGGTGAATCGACATTACAAGGTAGTCGGAGGTGGTGGTGGGGGGATGGTAGCAGAGAGGAAAAATCCTCGGACATAGACAACATAGTGACTTGTAATGCTTCCTCTGAAAACACGAGAAACATTTTAGTATCTTTTTCTTGACCTACAGAGCCTACAATGATACAACCATCGACAGTTGAGTCAAAGCAAATGCACACACACTCACAGAATCATTAAAATAAACTTTAAAATCTTAAAATGGCAGTTCTCGTTTTTTTTTATTCATCATGGTGTTTATTATGATTTATTTGTTTGTCCTTGATGATTCATTGACTAGCTAGAGATTCACCACGAGGGCCGAGTTGCTAACTAAATGTTGTGAACTACTGCAGAAGCTGAGGGTGAGGTTAAAGCCCTGTAAAACAGGTTTAAGCCCCGCAATAATTTTATTTTACGTTCGTGCCAAGGCAATACTTCTGTCGTGGTTCTAATTGTTTTATGTTTTGGTTTTGAATTTTTGTGTTGTTTGCACATTATGTACAATGTAAGTCAGAATATCACAAGATATTGCACTGAAATGGAGCGATCGCAGATGCACATCGTTTAAAATTCGCATGATACGTGTACATGTATGGTATTAATTTTATTGAATTTTGACCTAACGTTTTTTAAATATCACGTTTTCAAAAGTGAAACTTATTATTTTCAATTAAATCGCGTGTTGAACTTCAGTAAATTACACAGAACTTTGTTTTAAAACACGTCATTACTTTAAAAGAAATGTCTGGCATTTAAATGTTATTAGATTTAGAATCCCTAGTGGCTGTTATTTAATTGAATTGTCTGGATTTTACGAAGTAACGTAATACACTATTGCTCTGATCGTTTTTGGTGTAATAGCTCGCCAAAAATGGAAATACGTGTCTTTACGTAAAATTGTATATGTACGAGGGCAAGTAGCACATTAGACGAGAGCTATCAGGTACAATTTCAGGTCTTTCGGCAATGGATTACCTGATTGGTCAGGATTTCAAAGACCCCTTGGAACCATATCTAATTTTATCAAAGCAGGGCAGTTAGTCAGGAATGTGGCAAGTCATTAAAATCAGATAGGCTGGCTGTTTTATGACCATGCTTCCCTCACAAACTACCTTAGAATACCTAACATTTCAGTTTGGAAAAGTTTTACATTGGATGTTTAACAGCAATATGTCTTGAGATGATAAAGATAAATAATAATAAAACAAAGGAAAATTGAATTGTTTAGATCAAGGAAAACCGAGTATTTTCAAGAAAAATATTGCTAATAACAGAGAAATTTATGCAGAACATTTCAGAGAGTAGTTTTGTGCCTTTGGAAGATTTGCTGGATAGAAAACATAACAATTGTTTGTTTGTTTCTATTGAGGCTTAACGTCCCAGTCAACAATATTTTCAGTCATGTCGGGACGGAGCCAACTCTTCCTGGGTTTAACCAGTACTGTAGGGAGTCTTGCTCAATGACACAACACGGTGATGCCTGTTGGGACCTATGGATTCTGAGTCTGACGCTCTAGCACTACGCCGCCGCGCTCCCTTTTTTCATGAGAAAACCTGCATGTGTGACAATAAAAGACATAGGTCAGCTGTGCTGCCTCAATGCAGACTGATCAGTGTCTTTGTTTTTCACCGCTGCCTAGATAGTATATTATTTCATATTTTTAGTCTCTAAAATTCCTTAAACCATCCCTTAACTGAAGATAGAGTGCACATGTGCTTTAATATGCATGGGCTGAGTAGAAACCACTCTGCTCAGCAATAATAGATTCTAGTTATATTTTTTTACTTCAGAATATAAATACATTACATGTATATGCTATATGAGATATACACCCTATAACGGCAGCAAATATGAACAGACTGGTTATCTCAAGACATGTTGTTTTTCACTAGTATGACTTTACAGCATCAAATTTAGCATATTAAAGCACATTATAATGTATGATCCTCCAATAATTATATGGTGTTATTATTTTTGTTTTCAAATCCTGATTAGGGAATATTGCATATTCTTCAACTACATTCTGCTTTGATAGTAAGCACAAGACAGATTCTGGTAGTACACAGGTTAAAAGTAATTAATGTTCTGGCAGATGGTGATAAAACTCTCAGCAGGGTCAGCAATTTGATGTAATACTGGCGGCTAATGATCCTGGAGAAATAGTAAACCTTTGATCCCTTTATCCAATGAAAGGCCATGGAAGTTTGGTTGGCCGAACTACCAGAAATCTATACCCCATAGAGGTACTTGGAAGCTCTGTCTAATAAGCTCTTGACGAGGGTCATTCAAGAATTAATGACAATGATTCAATAAAACTTTATTCTTAACACTTTTGTGATTCTCATATACCATTTGCTAAATTGAAAGGTGTATGCTATTCAATCGATCCTCCAAAAGTTTGCTAAGATATCGGTTCTGTGGTTGCTAGGCAACCAAAGAATGCAAGGTAAATGACCTTGGACGCGACACACTGTTGTTTATAAAAGCTAGTACTTGCCTGGATGGGAGACCAGAATTTTGAATTTGTTAACAGCTTTTTATGAGGATAAAATAAGTGTTTGTTATAAGCATTACCACCAATGGTGTTGTTCACTGTGACACTGTACAGAGGGGTTTCAAATTGAATCAGCACATCCTCCTGTTCAAATTTAACAGTATTAAATCTAGCTAGTCTTTTTAAAATGTAATACTTGTTTCATAACAGTGTTAGATTTTTGTTAAGAAACCATTTGGATACCTATAAGATAACCGTATTATTAGTTGTTTGCATTTATTTGATTTTCTCATTATTTGGTTTAAATCACACTGTTGAGCTCAGAATATGTTGATTTTGTCCTGTTCTGCTGTTGCTTCGCAACCACGCGTGTTGCAAATCAGGAAATTGATATGAATGATAGTGTTGCTCTTGTTGGCCTCTGGTGCTGTCATTTATCATAAAAATCACTGATAAGACTGTCCCAGCAACTATCCTGCACGTTTTACTTACCTTACCCCATACAAAAGTGTGTAAACATTGACATTTTCGCGTCCATGGACGCTCCAGGGGTTATATTCAAATTAGCAAAGTGTCAAATTTAGTCATGATAAAAGCACAACATTTTCAGCAAGAATGCACAATATATGAGCCGCATCATAAAACCAACAATTTGCATAGGCGAAATGAAAGACGCAGATCAGCTTCGCGGTAACCGCAAAGAGATCAGGGCATTTGTTTTCGCTACTCGGAAAGAACAGTTACTCTTCTTCTTAAATCCGAAATTTCAAGCTTCTGGCTGTTTTCTGTGGCTGTACAGCCCGGTTTATGTCGGACCTGTTCAAAAACCACATTGTTGGTTTTCCCACGAGGCGGCTCTTATGTGTGCGTATGTAACATATTAATTAAAACCTAGTCTAATTAGTCTGACTCTCCTAGTTATGGATCTACTGTCATTGATTCTTGAATGACCCCCGTACTTGAACGTGGTTATGGAAGGTTCTATTCACAACTTGTTGTGTATTGTTAGTATTCAATGTCTGTCGTACAGGTTGTACAGCACAATGTATGTCAAGGTAAAATTAAGCAAGTATCATGAACTGACACAATTAAACCATAGTCCCACCCTTTAAGCTGGGTGTAATTGACAATAAGGTACTGCTACAAAAAAAAAAAAACAAAAAAAAAAACAAAAAAAAAAAAAAAAAAAAAAAAAAAAAAAAACGCAAGCTGATTTAGCATATGTTTCCTTATAGGTGGCCACATACGCACATTTATCGTTTCAGGCTGCCATATAAACAACTAGTGGGTGGGGTATTCAGTATACGCAGAGAACACTTTATAAAAGTTAATGGATATTCCAATCTATACTGGGGCTGGGGTGCAGAGGATGATGATATGTTTCTAAGGTAATATCCACACCATTTTGTTTTAGTTTGGCTGAAACGGTCACAATTTTATTTACCATGTGCTGTACAAAAACATCATGCTGTAGAACAAGCGATACAACTGCCATGGCTTAGGGTATAATTACATATTGAACACAATAGCATTCCTGCTTCATATTGAGCACAATTGCATTCTTGCCACATTTGATAAATGAAATAGTTTAACATACGTACTCGTACATTGTATATTTACGTTTTCAAAAATAGAACTTAATATTTAGAACTACATAGAATATTTAGAACTTACTAGAATATTTAGAACTTACTAGAATATTTAGAACTTACATATTGCCATGGCTTAGGGTATAATTACATATTGAAAACAATCGCATTCTTGCATCATATTGAACACAATTGTAGTCTTTCCTCATTAAAATAAAATATTAAAACATATTTACGTTTTCAAAAATAGAACTTAATAGTAAATCTAAGTTTATTGTTTTCAGAATGGACAAAGTTGGCCTAAAGCTTCTTCGCCCAGCCTTTCACATAGGACGATATAAAATGATACGCCATTCTCAGAGGGAATTAGCCCCAGCCAAATGGAGGTAAATGAACTTGAAGTCTGCTATCGAGCGATTTGAAATCACACTTTTGCACTATCGTTAGTCGTTCTTTTATTCTCAGCTTAAAGTTTATTAAATTTTGTAGAATGTGTTTTAATAAGACGCCATAAACTTATCACGCTATGGTATTGTAAGATTATACTGACGAACAAATGAATTATTAAGAAAGAGACACATTACCCCGTGATATATGGTAATGCCACTTTTGGTATGTTATTCATAATACATGTAGAAAACTGAATTTTCCGTACTTTCAATTAATTTGCAACGAAACCGGGGTTCAAAACAAATGGCAGACTTTGTGGTTTGTTAGGTGTGTACAAAAATTCTTAATTGATCATGAACTTGAAGCCTTCTTATTTTAATGATAAAAAATCTCACTAATCACAAAATACGCAATTCAGATAAATTCGAATCAAATTCGCTGCAAAGTACGGAAATCAGCTTTTGTATTTTGAATGGCAGATCACCATTTCTCGCCAAGTAAAGTTTTGTTTTCTTTAAATCGCACATCATGATATATTTAATTTTCAGGCAGTATCTTTTGAAGACAGTAAAGAAGCGGTTCAGGAAAGACGGGCTGAACAGTGTAGAGTATAAAGTTGAATTTATAAACAACACACAACTGTTTACTCACATCATGGTAGACGTTGGAAAACCGCCGACAGAGGTCCCGAACATATCGAAAATGATGCAATGACAACTATTAACTATTCTGGTGCTACTTCGTATGCTATTTATTCAATTCTAAAACAGGTGCAGCGCAAAAGATTCCAAGCAATTTAATATTTAATTCTAGTAGAAAAGTTACTTTTAACATGTCAGTTGAGATAAACTTATGAGCATTATTCGTACATTATGCTTACAGCGAAAATAATATTCGTTTCTTAGAGCTCTAAAAAAGACGCCAATTAGCATGATTAATGGGATGAAAGCTAAAAAAGACGCCAATTAGCATGATTAATGGGATGAAAGAGTGCCTCGAGAGAAGCTGGGGATTTAGTATATGAGCAATCCTGTGAGTATGATTGACATCACGACTCGGAAATTGGAGTGTATTTATAAAACTGGTCAAATCTCAGTTGCTGCATATCCATTGATCTTGGTCTTATTTATATCTTAGGTATGCAACCATCATCCATTGGTAAGCTATGCCATTACACAAATTTGTATATTCATGCATAGTAACAATGACATTAAAATGCCAGAAAAAATCATTAAAACGCAATAAATAAATGGCCGAATCATCATGGAACATTGTTTGTTGTACTTGTGATACTATTTAACACATGTTCTACTTTAATGAATTTCTTCGACAATAATCTCATTTGTATATTCATGAATATTCATGAACTTAATGAAACAAACTTTGGAATTCTTAGAATTTCATAGAAAATGTAAGGCCATATACAAATAAGAGCTGTCGCAGGACAGCGTGCTCGATTGCTTCTGACCTTTGTCAAACATAAGGCCAAACCCGACCAGTAACCCATACATCTTTTTGCCTTGATGCAATAAGGCAAAATCACTGAACCATGGAAGTTAACTATAACTACCTAAGATTTAGAGGTCTCACTCATATTGTGAAAGAAGTGTGTTCATATATCAACTGAGTGCCAAGACACAAGGCAAAATCACTGAACCGTGAAATAAGGTCACACTGACCTATAAGTATTTCAGGGTCAAAGGTCTAGTGATAATGTGAAAGAAATATGATCATATACCCATTTAGTGTTGAGATATAAAGCAAAATCACTGAACCATGAAATTAGGTCATAGTGACCTATAAGTATGTTTGGGTTAATGGTCTGGTCATACTCATTCATAATCAGAAAGAAGTATGAAAAAATACCAACTGAGTGTCGAGATATAAGGCAAAATCACTGAACCATGAAATTAAGTCACAGTGACCCAGGAATACTTTACGGTCAAAGGTCTTGTCATACTCATACATATCCTGAAAGCAGTATGTCCATATACCAATTGAGTGCCGAGATATAAAGGAAAATCACTGAACCGTGAAATCAGGTCATATTGACCTAGGACTACTTTAGGGTCAAAGGTCTTGTCATACGCAAACATAGAGATATAAGGCAAAGTCACTGAACCATGAAATTAGGTCACAGTGACCTATAAGTATATTGGGGTCAAAGATCTGGTCATACTCACTCATAATCTGAAAAAAGTATGAAAATATACTAATTGAGTGTCAAGATATAAGGCAAAATCACTGAACCGTGAAATTAGGTCATAGTGACCTAGGACTACTTCAGGGTCAAAGGTCTTGTCATACGCAAACATACTTTGAAAGAAGTTTGTTCATAAACCATTTGAGTACCGAGATATAAGGCAAAATCACTGAACCGTGAAATTAGGTCACAGTGACCTATAAGTATATTGGGGTCAAAGGTCTGGTCATACTCACTCATAATCTGAAAAAAGTATGAAAATATACTAATTGAGTGTCAAGATATAAGGCAAAATCACTGAACCGTGAAATTAGGTCACAGTGACCTAGGACTACTTCAGGGTGAAAGGTCTTGTCATAAGCAAACATACTTTGAAAGAAGTTTGTTCATAAACCATTTGAGTACCGAGATATAAGGCAAAATCACTGAACCGTGAAATTAGGTCACAGTGACCTATAAGTATATTGGGGTCAAAGGTCTGGTCATACTCACTCATAATCTGAAAAAAGTATGAAAATATACTAATTGAGTGTCAAGATATAAGGCAAAATCACTGAACCGTGAAATTAGGTCACAGTGACCTAGGACTACTTCAGGTCGAAAGGTCTTGTCATAAGCAAACATACTTTGAAAGAAGTTTGTTCATAAACCATTTGAGTACCGAGATATAAGGCAAAATCACTGAACCGTGAAATTAGGTCACAGTGACCTATAAGTATATTGGGGTCAAAGGTCTGGTCATACTCACTCATAATCTGAAAAAAGTATGAAAATATACTAATTGAATGTCAAGATATAAGGCAAAATCACTGAACCGTGAAATTAGGTCACAGTGACCTATAAGTATATTGGGGTCAAAGGCCTGGTCGTACTCACTCATAATCTGAAAGAAGTAAGAAAATATACTAATTGAGTGTCAACATATAAGGCAAAATCACTGAACCATGGAAAGTAGGTCAACCGACCCTTACCGTCGTGACACACAAGACAGTGTCAAAAAGTCAAAAGATGAATGACCAACCATCTTCCTAAGTTGTTTCTATTAAGAAATAAAAAGAAAAGAAAAAATCGGTGTTCTAGATTTTGACCTCTAGCCCCGCCCCCCTGACTCCGACCCGGTCGGATGCCATGGAACCTAAAGTGTACGAAGTATGAATGCTTTATGATAAGTTGTTGTCAAGATATGGACTCCTTGTAAAAGTTACACAACAGTACATCTATTTTTTACAGTGTTCTAGTTTTTAACCTCCAGCCCCACCCCCAGGCATGGACCCAGAGAGCCGATGCCATGAAATGAAACTCAACCCTACAGGGTACCTATGGTCCCAGTATGAAAGCCCTCTGATAAAATTTTTTCAACATATAGACTTCTAGAATACAATATCACAGAAAAGCCATTATTATTAATGGTGTTCTAGATTTTAACCTCTAGCCCCTCCCCCTGGCATGGACCCAGGGACCTGATGCTATGGAATGAAAGCCGACCCTACAGGGTGTCAATGGCCCAAGTATCAATGCTTTCTGATGAGTGGTTGTCAAGATATGGACTTCTAGAAAACTTTAACACAATAATAGCTATATTTTAAGGTGTTCTAGATTTTAACCTCCAGCCCCACCCCCCAGGCCTTGACCCAGGGGCCCGATGCCATGGAATGAAAGCTAACCCTACAGGGTATCTATGGTCCAAGTATGAATGCTTTCTGATGAGTGGTTGTCAAGATATGGACTTCTAGAAAACTTTAACGCAAGTGTGACGCGCACGGGAACGGGAACGGGAACGCACACGGGAACGGGAACGTGGACGACCGGGGTGACTGCAATAGCTCTAGTCGAGCTAAACAGAGTAGAAAATCAATTGTATTGGATGACCTAGTGCTCAGAATGGTGCCATATAAATGCCAATGTAATGCAATGTAATACATATGAGCCACCTCATGGGAAAACCAACAACCTGCATAGGCGAAAACAAAGACGCAGATCAGCTTCGCGGTAACCGCGAAGCTGATCAGCGCCTTTGTTTTCGCTACTCGGATAGTACAATTCCTCTACTTTCTAAATCCAAAATTTCAAGCTTCTAGCCAGCTTCTGTAGCTGTACAGACCTGTTTGTTTCAGACCTGTTTGGAAACCACATTGTTGGTTTTCCCACGAGGCGGCTCATATATTGTAATGGCGTCATATACAAATATGTACAAATGAGTGTTCCAGAGTCTAAAACATGTCTTCAGTTAGAAATTCCGTCGCTCAGACAGGCAAATAACAGGTATGTCCGCCATCAACCACAATCGTAGTCCCAGATATCATCTTAGACTTGTCACTAAGTAGGAATAGCACACTTTGTACCACATCGTCAACCTCATTGAAACAACCTATAGGAATTTTTGATATTAGACTGATGCGCTCTCTTTCATCCAAAAACGTATCCAAACTTTTTGTTTTAACAGCCGTTGGAGCCACAGAGTTAACTCGAATCTTATTTGGACCCAGTTCTAACGCAAATACTTTTGTCGCCATGTTCAATCCGGCCTTGGCCACACAATATGCCATATGGTTTCCGATTGCAACAGTACCGCCGTTGCCTGATATGTTCACAATAGAACCCCCTTTTCCGGATTTAATCATCTTTCTCCCAACCACTTGCATCAGATTAATCGCAGCTTTGAGATCCACATCAAGTATACTATCAATATCTTCTTTCGCTTCCTCGACTGCAGGAGCTCCTTCTGTGAGTATCCCGGCACAATTTACCAAACCATCCAGCTCATCTATCTCCGAAACAGCTTCTCTAGTTTTATCCCAATCCTTAAGATCTTGGTGTAGTGCAGTAATACACGGTATTTCTTTAACGAGACCATCTAAAACCCCCTTATCACGAACTAGTACGTACACGTTTGTCCCCGTCGCAGCCAGGCTCGAGGCTATTCCCCGGCCTATCCCGCGCCCTGCACCTGTTACTAAAATGTTTCGTCCTTCGAGGCTATATTCCATATTAACGTTTGAAGGTTATTGTATTATATCGTATCGTTTAAGCACGAATAATATGAAAGTATGTCAACTGCGCAACAACTTAATTATAATATGAGCCGCCGCATGGAAAAGCCCACAATCTGTATATGCGAAAACAAAGGCGCAGATCTGCGAAGCTGATCAGCGCCTTTGTTTTCGCTACATGGAAAGTACAATTCCTCAGCTTTCTCAATCCAAAATTTCCAACCTCTTACAATCTTCTGTGGCTGTACAACCCGGTTTGTGTCGGACCTGGTCGGAACCCAAATTGTTGGTTTTCTGACGCACATGCTCATATATAGCTACATTGAAAAAGTGTTAAACGAATACCTTGCTACTTGCATGATCTTGCATCTACTTAACCCATATTTGACGAATGGATTCTCCCATCATGATCAATTGGGTGAATCTACTTTCATTTTTAGGGGTGGTAGGGGTGATTTTTAATTTTTATGTCATTTTTCGATAAAATTCCCCCAAGCAAACAGAATTCTGCGGCGTCACATCTGGGGCTATGCTGTTTGCATATGTCCCATAAAAGGAACGCCAGGCTTAAATGAGTTAAATAAAACGGGTTTAGCCAACACCAGGAATTGATTTTCAAAATTAATCTTGGGATAAAATGTAAAAGTTTGTTGATTTGGGTTTTAACGTCCCATAAAAACTAAAACAGTTAGTGCCTTTGACCCCAGGTTTACAAGGCGAGTGACATTACCACTGCGCCATGGAGGCTTCTTAAAAAGTAATAGTAAGCAATGATTGGGAAATGGTGCACTCATAACGAAAACCCACCCCAGAGACCGAGGTGGGACAAACTAAATTGACAATCATGTACTTATAAAAAGAGACCATACCGTAAGCCGAGTGAGCAGTTATTTTCCAATAGATGGCAAATCAGTTATCAGACTTAACTAAATATAACAAAACGTACATGGTGCAAACAGAAGAAAACTTCAATACCGAAACATAATTAAAACAATAAGAACCACAAAAGTGTAGCGCCTTGAAACGGTCAGTAATATAGAATTACTCTAGGGCCTAAACCGGCAACATACGAGGTGTGAGCAGAAAGTTCTAAGCCTGATACAATTCAAAGCATTCCATAGGACAAAATCCTTGTTCAGTCTGTCATTCTATTTAATTGAAAGTCATCTGGAGAGTAAAGAGCATTTGGTCACGCATGATTGCTTTTGTACGACAGTATTGAGAGAGGACAGTGCGTCAAACTTGCAAAATGGAGAAAGGTGATAAAAATATCTTTGAAAGAAGGGAATGACTCCCCAGGAAATTTACGAAGACTTCAGGAAAACACTTGGAAATTAGTCTCCTTCTTATAGCACGGTGAAAAAATGGGCTGCAGAATTTAAGCGGGGGAGAGAGAGCATTGAGGATGATGAAAGGTCAGGCCGCCTCAAAGATGCCACCACTGATGAAAATGTAGAGATCGTGTACAACCTGGTAATGTGTGACAGGAGGCGAGACTTGCGAAGTATAGCCAGCGAAGTCTGTATAAGTTTTGGGGCAGTGCAAACAATTCTAACATATATCTGGGGTATGTCCAAGGTCTTGGCAAGATGGGTACCGAGAATGATGACGGCTCGATATTTATAAGTATCCCCTGTCTCGATATGAAGATGATCCCGGTGATTTTATCGACCAAGTTGTAACCAAAGATGAGACATGGGCTCATCACGTTGACCCATTGTCGAAAATGCAAAGCATGCGATGGAAGCACCCTGGCTCACCCCTCCCAAGAAGAGAGCTTCTTCGGCAGGGAAGGTGATGGCCTTAGTCTTTTGGGATAGTCAGGAAGTAATCATGATTGATTATCTTCAACAAGGTCGCACGATAAATGGTACATATTATGCAGCAGAACTGAGGCGCTTGTGCCAGGAAATTGCAAGAAAGAAGAGAGGAAAATTGACTCAATGTTTCTGCCCTTGCAGGACAATGCGCCTGCTCACACATCGCCAGTTACCATGACTGCTGCGACTGAGTGTGGATTCGAAGTCCTTCCTCATCCCCCATATTCTCCTGATATGGCCCCTTCTGACTTCTGTCTGTTCCAAAATTGAAATCCAACCTTCGTGGAACACAGTTTGGAAGCAAAGAAGGCGTCATAGCAGAAGTGAACGAGTATTTGGAAGACCAGGAAATGGACTTCTATTTGGAAGGGATAAGCAAACTCGAACGTGCATTGCCTTGAAGGGGGATCATATTGAAAAGTAATCACCAGGTTTTCATTCCCTGGTAAGCACCACACCTTATAGGACTAGAATGATAAATATGTTCTGTGTACGCCTGTGGAACTCTCTTTAACCCATATTTGACGAATGGATTCTCTCATCATTATCATTTGGATGAGCCCACTTTCAGTTTTAGGGTGTTAGGAGTGATTTTTAAATTTTAATCAATTTTTCGATGAAAATTCTCTAAGCAAACAGAATAGCCCCAGATTGGACGCCGCGTTCTGCGGCGTCACATCTGAGGCTATTCTGTTTGTCTATGTCCCATAAAAAGGACTCCAGGCTTAAATGAGGTATAGTGGAATTTCTTGTGGAGTTTTAGGATGCCGGAGGTTTAATGGTCAGGAGATGTATCCAAACATTAAAATAATCAATTCGAGATGCACAGAATATGATACAGCTGCGTTTAGTTATTAATATACCCCTGCAATATTCAGAAATAAATTGACAGCTCTTCTTGTTTTTGAACAATCGTCATGATCAATATATACAAAATGACATGAAAAGGATAATAACATAAAAGCGTACCTGAATAACAATGCAAAATATCCCTCAGTAATGAGGAGATAGACACAGTATCATATCTGTACTGGGCGAGACGCGAGTCTGCACCCCTTCAATGACAATCGAAGACTGAAAGAAAGGGCACCTTTTGTGAGCTGTTTTGTGGTGCGCATGCGTGTTAGTATTGAACATTATTTATCATCTCGCCAACAGATGAGGATACAGATTACATCCATATCATTCAGATTACGCCTAAATATCATTTAGGATAACACCTGAGCGCATGAAAATGATGATTTAATGACAGGCTATAGGATGCAATATAGGATATGACCATCACATAAACTGTACACAAATCCACCCTGTGGCACTGGCAAGAAATGGACAACTAGAGAAATAGGTTTAAATAGGTTTAATAAATTTGTTTAATGAGGATAAATATTTACTCCAGATCTCGTGATGTTGTATGCCTAAATTGATTACATAATATAAGGAGCCCATTTTTAACAAAAACTCGCTGACATTCGAATTTAAAATATACTGAGAGGAACTAGAAACTTAAGTTTTTTTAATTATTATACTTTGGGTTGGAACCCCGTAAAAATCGATTTGGACCCTCCACTAATTCTTTTACTGACCGTCTGAAGGCGATTCTGCTGTGACTAATCTTTTTATTGCAGGAAAGAAATTACCAGAGTTCAAAAATCGATTTTACGGAGCCCAACCACCAAACTATGGGAAGTTTGAAACTTAAGTTTCTAGTTCCTCTCAGTATATTCCAAAAGGAGCCATGGTTAATGGTTTGCAATTTTATTTGTCATTTATGAAAGAATAACCATTTTTGTACTATGGCTGAAAATTTGGTGTCTTTGAGCACTATTGACAAAATTACACCCTTATTTTTATTCAATGTGCAGTTTAGAATTTCACGGTAAAGTGGTTGTTACAATTTAAAACTAAACACGTCAGTGTGGTTTTGCAAGAAAAATAATATTTCACCAGGACATTTGAGTTCCTTCATGAGGTAAGCATGACTTAAAGCACTGTGGAGTCACCTCTGGATTTTGAATTGTGTCACTACGCAGGTTTGAATTTCATCATACAGTTTCATGATTTGTTTTCTCAGCACTGAATACCATAGTGGGCTGGACCTTTTATAGAGAAGTTTTTTATTGTTAGGCTTGTCTCTCACATCTCATCTTCATGATATTTCAAACCTCTTGTGTAGGGTTTAAGTCAAGGAAATCATCAGGACATTCAAAGACAGGCGTTCCTCTTATATCAAAACTGCGTTGTGCGGATTTAGGATTAATACAAAGAACATTGCCTTGCAGAAATACTAATTCTTTTCGCATCCTTATTGGCATGTTAATTTCCATGACTTAAACCCTACAGAAGCGGTTCGGAATATCATGAAGAAGTGGGTCATTTCCTAAAACAATTAGTATAGCCCACTGTGGTATTCTGTGCGGAGGAACAAATGAAACTGTGACAAAATGCCAACCCACGCTTCGGCAGAATTCAAAGTCAGAGGTGACTCCACAATACTTTAAGACATGCTTAGCTCAAGAAGCAACCCACTAGGCAGCTTTCTCTATACAATCGTTCCAGAGAAATATTAGTTTTCTTGCAAAATAATATTGACATGCTTAGTTTTATATTGTAACAACCGCTTTACCGGCATGAAATTCTAAAATGAAAATCAGGGTGTAACATTGCAATTACTACTCATAAAGACACAAATTTTCAGCCTTTGTACAAAAATGGTTATTCTTTTGTACATTACAAATAAACTTACAAACCATCAAACATGGTTCCTTGAGAAATTTTTGAAACTCGAATATTAGCGATTTTTTATTAGAATTGGCTCCATATATTATGTAATCAATTTAGGCATACAACATCACAAGATCTGGAAGTTTTATATACAGAGTAAATATTTACACTCATACTTAAAATATATAAACAAATTCTCTAGTTGTCCATTTCTTGCCAGTGACGATTGTTCAAAAACAGGAAGAGTTGTCAATTTATTTCTGAATATTTACATTCCAAGTTTTAAGTCATCTAATGGCAAAAGGGGCCTGGCTAGCGTAGTTGATAACGCACTCGGTTGTTTCTTCTGTGGTCAGGGCTTAAATCCGGTTCAATGCATGTGGCTAAGTAGATGTTGCCCGTCTATGGTCGGTGGTGTTCCTCTGGGTCTCCGGTTTCCTCCACCACGCCAACATTCGCGTCCTAAAGAACGCGTTTAAAAGTTATATGAGCTTTCTGTATAAATATAAGGAATTTTTTAAATATTGTTTAAGGAGCAGGAATGATAAAGAAACCCTTATACATTCTTACCTCGATATTTCAAGTATTGAGTCATCATATGGCGGTAAGCAAAACTAAAACGCCACCTTCTTCGTTTCTGACTTCGTTATATCAAGTTCTTGGTCGACCCTCTACATTCTGACTTCAATATTTCAAGTCTAAGTCACCTTACTGTGGTAAGCAGAAATATTTTAAATGCCCATTTCTGACTTCCTTATATCAAGTATTTAGTTATCCTATGGGGGTAAGCAGAAATAACAAACGCCCTTTTACATTCAAACTAATCATGCCGAGTCTTAAAAGGTAAATGCAAGCAATGATCAGGAAATGACACAGTCAGAAAGAAATTCCTACCATAAAAAACAGAGGTGGGAAAAACTAAATTGAAAATTAGGTACTTATACTCATAGAACATATCATAATCCGATTCATTCCTATTTCACAATAGGCGGCCACTCTGTAACCCGAACTCACGTGAATAAATATATGAAAACGTACATAAGGTACAAGCAGCACAAAAATTCAACACCAAAACATAAAACAATACAAACCATAACAGAAGTATTGCCTTAGAACGATCAGTAATATAAACTTACTGGGTGCTATACTGCACACTTTTTTGAAGGAAATCATCTTGTTCTGTGTTTTATATAACAATTTAATGTTCTTCGGATAAACTTGTGTGATTTTTTTACTTGTTTTTGTCTCCTTTGGTCCCAAATATCTCATTTTAATTACCTACCCCTTCTGAAGCAATATAATGAAATAGAACAGATTTTTACAAAGTAGAGTAGCACTAAATGCTAAAGTAAAACCCTCATTACAACAGAAATGAACATCATATTCATTTGAAATCTTCAGGAAATACTAAATGCATTGTTGTATTATTGCTTGAATGACACATTTCAGATGGAGGTATTTAAAGGACCCTACAGTGATGCAATTACCCCACCCACCCCATATTTTTGGTCATTTTTCTACCCCAATGCTAGTACATCATATCTGTCACAGAGATTTTCTCACTGAGCTTGCAGTTTTGATTTAAATGGAAAACAGTATCTTTATTAAACCTCATATTGGCAGAACATATTAAAATATCAGTTATTCTGCAAGTCAAAATTGGGATATTCCAACCTTGGGGCTGATTTTACAATGGTACTACGGCCGAAGTCACATGCACTGCCTGATGATGAAAAAAATAATCTGGTAGGGGCAAACCCTATATTAATTTGCAGTTTACCCTCTCCTGGTTGCTGCTTGTGAAAATAATACTACATACAGAGCCAAACAACACTTTTCAGTGACATTTTGACATCAAAATGACAGAAAAAGAGCAAAATTGAGACAATTTCCTTTAAAATTTAAGGCAATTCACATGTAAACGCCCCATAAAAAAAAAATAAAAAAAAAAAAAATAAAAAAAAAATAAATAAATAAAATAAATAAATTACAGATCATATTGTGGAAAATGCATTTATTTCTTCTAAAAGCAGTGCATTCTTGTCAAAAAAGAGGAAAAACAAATACCCCGGGAGCTAATTTGACCTACCTTGCACCCCCCCAGGACAATTTTTCATGGGTGCCAAATCGTTCATTGGGACCCCAGAAATGTAAAGAATTTTTGTCCTCAAAGATAAACTCAATTGCACTATGAAAAAATGCATGGTTTCCATGGCAACCGTTAACACGATTCTTGAGCATGGGGGTGTACACACAAAATTGACCATATCTTCACTCTTACTTATCCTAGACCACTGATCTTGGTCTCCTTTTAAAGCTTAGACATTGTCCTTTCATCTTATGGTAAGTAATGTTAATTATCAAATTTGCATATTCATAAATTTTAATGAAAACATTAAAAATGACAGAATATATTGTCAAAAATCCATATATAAACTAATTTCAGGCCCAAACTGTCATTGTGACACTTTGTTATTGAACCAGTAATATCATATGACAAATTTATTGATTACCTGGGCCTATATGAAATTTATCTCATTTGAATATTCATGAATATTAATAAAAATGTCAAAACTGAGGGAAAACTATATCTACTGCAAGTTATTGGATCGGCTATAAGATCTATCTTGCATTCCTGGGACAAATTTTCAAGGCTGCCACTGTGGTCAGAGGGACCACTCTAATGCCATAAAATATTGTCCTCAATGATGAACACATTTGCATGATGTAAAATTACGTAGTTTCCACACCCACCCATTATGCGATTTTAAAGAATAGGGTGTACATACACAAATACTCATATCCCACCGATAGCATGCTCTAGGATACTATAATTTGTCTTATAGTGATGCATAAACCCAACAATTTAACCTTGATACGTAATATTGAAATCATTGAATTTACTTATTCATGAAGATTATTAAAAATCATAAAAATTGGAGAAAAATCGTGGAAAAAATAGGGGGTATACATACAAAATCACTTCTACCAGAGCTGTCAATAAACACAGGGTGTTGAAAGAGGTATCAAATGAATGCTATGGCAATGTACTATGCCCCTAAAGTATGATATAAGAATAATCTGATTTTCAATTTCATGAATTTTAATGAAAACTTACGAAATTTGAGGAAAAAAGTGAAAAAAATTAAATGAGTAACCCTACAAAATGACTTGTATCTCAGCAATCCAAAGCTCTGTAGTGCTGAAATTGGCATCAAATGGTTGCTAGAGCAATATTATACCATCCTGTACTACAATATATAAGTCATTTGATTTTTAGTTTTAAGAATATTAACACACCTTTTGAATTTAGAGAAAAAAATAAGGAAAAAATAAGAGGGTACACATTGAATAACGCAAATATCTTGGCTACTGAAAGACCTAGAGAGCTATAATTGGTATCAAATGATTGCTGCTATGACAATGTTCTGTAACCATGTAATAAGATATATAAAACATCAGCTATTTTTGTTCTATGGACATAATTAGATCTTCGTAAATAATAGAAAAATCAACGAAAAATGAAGGGGTACACCAACAAAATCGCTTATATGTCAGCTGCCAATAGCTGTAGAGCACTCAAAATGGTATCAATTTATTGCTTAGACAATGGCTTATTGCCATAAGCTCTGATATATAAATCATGCTCGATGGCAAACAAGATTTAATAAATTTTGTTGAAGCACGGCCTTCAATTTTCTGTTATTTTCACTATTTTTCAAAACTTTATGTAACATTCAGAAAATTTGATAACATATGGTTAATGTATCTGACTACATGGCAGTAGCACATTCTCCTAGCATTCTATTGGTACCATTTTTAGCACTCTAAGGATATTGGTAGCTGAGATATAAGCGATTTTGTTGGTGTACCCCTTCATTTTTCGTTGATTTTTCTCTTATTCATTAAGATCTCATTAATAACCATTCAACAAAAATAGCTGATGTTTAATATATCTAATTACATGATTATAAAACATTGTCTTAGCAATCATTTGATACCAATTATAGCTCTCTAGGTCTTTTAGTAGCCAAGATATGTGCGTTTTTCTACGTGTACCCTCTTATGTTTTCCGTATTTTTTTCTCTAAATTCAAAATGTGTGTTAATATTCTTAAAACTAAAAATCAAATGACTTATATATTGTAGTACATGATGGTATAATATTGCTCTAACAACCATTTGATGCCAATTTCAGCACTATAGAGCTTTTGATTGCTGAGATACAAGTCATTTTGTTGGGTTACTCATTTAATTTTTTTACTTTTTTCCTCAAATTTCGTAAGTTTTCATTAAAATTCATGAAATTGAAGATCAGATTATTCTTTTATCATACTTTAGGGGCTTAGTACATTGCCATAGCATTCATTTGATACCTCTTTCAGCATCCTGTGTTTATTGACAGCTCTGGTAGAAGTGATTTTGTACGTATACCCCTATTTTTTCCATGATTTTTCTCCAATTTTATATGTTTTTTTAATAATCTTCATGAATAAGTAAATTCAATGATTTAAATATTACGTATCAAGGTTAAATTGTTGGGTTTATGCACCACTATAAGACAAATTATAGTATCCTAGAGCATGCTATTGGTGGGTTATGAGTATTTTTGTATGTACACCATATTCTTTAGAATCGCATGATGGGTGGGTGTGGAAACGACGTAATTTTACATCATGCAAATGTGTTCATCATTGAGGAAAATATTTTATGGCATTAATGTGGTCCCTCTGACCACACTGACAGCCTTGAAATTTTGTCCCAGGAATGCAAGATAGATCTTATAACCTATCCAAGACCTTGCAGTATATATAGTTTTTCCCTCATTTCCTCACTTTTTGACATTTTTATTAATATTCACGAATATGCAAATGAGATAAATTTCATATAGGCCCAGGTAATCTATAAATTTGTCATATGATATAACTGGTTCAATAACAAAGTGTCACAATGACTGTTTGGGCCTGAAATTAGTTTATATATGGATTTTTGACAATATTTTCTGTTATTTTTAATGTTTTCATTTAAATTCATGAATATGCAAATTTGATAATTAACATTACTTACAATAAGATGAAAGGGCAATGTCTAAGCTTTAAAATGAGACCAAGTTCAGTTGTCTAGGATAAGTAAGAGTGGAGATATGGTCAATTTTGTATGTACATCCCCATGCTTAAGAATCGTTTTAACGGTTGCCATGGAAACCATGCATTTTTTCATAGTGCAATTGAGTTTATCTTTGAGGACAAAAATTCTTTGTGTGTCTGGGGTCCCAATGAACGATTTGGCACCCATGAAAAATTGTCCTGGGGGGGGGGGGTGCAAGGTAGGTCAAATTAGCTCCCGGAGTAAAAAACTAGCATATATTTACTCCAAGAGCTCTGCAGCAATACAAGGGAAACAACTCTTCTCCAGTGTTCATTCTCCTGCTAGTAGCAGAAAAGGCATATAATATTGGCCGCATCACACTAAAACTGGTTTTACGCAGATGAAAAACATGTAAATCTGGATCATGCAGTGTGTGCGCATGCTGAGCACCTCTTTTCTTGTCATTTCACTGATTTCAGGGGAGGCTTTGACTGCTGAAGCATTATTTCATACTGGAAGGCTACAGAATACCACCCCCACCCCCCTTCCTAGATTTCTCCTGGAGGATCCTTTCAATTTTTTATCCAAAAATGTACATAGCATCCATATTAAGACATTAATTTATCACCCAGATCCTGCATTCATCCCAAGAAATGGCTAATTTGACCCTAAATCAGCCAAATTCATCCTGTTGAACAATTAGTATAGGGGACTGTGAACTAATTATTTATCCCATAGGCTCCAATGCTAAATCCATGCTCTTTGACAGTTTCCTCTGCATTCCAGGTAACACTTAGGCCATCAAAATATACCTGAATTTCAAGCCAAAAGATAGATAAAAGATTTAAAAATGAAAAAACATACCATCACCGGCTCTTTTCTCAGCTGTTGCATGTTGAAGAATGGCCGTCAATTTTTGGAAAAACCCACCTGACACCTGACCTCATTTTTAAAAGCACTGTTTTTACTTTTTGGACCAGAAAAAAACACAGTTTATGTGCATCAGGTGGTAAATTATATACCAATTTGAAGAAAAATGATTTTTCCAGTTGCTAGAAAGAAAAAAAGTATTTTTAGTTTACAATTATCACCCAATCAGGTGCCTCCGTTACCAGATAACAGTCTCGGAGCAACCCACAGATTTTGACTTCTGGGATTTGTTGACATAATTAGTTCCCGGTCTCCTTTAATTGATTTTACAGGCGCGTTACTTCACCCTCAACTTCTGCACGGGTAAGCAACATTTACATTTAGTTAGTTGTTCGTTCCTCGTGGTGAATCTCTAACCAGTCAATGAATCATCAAGGACAAACAAATAAGTTGAGCAGCCGCATGAGAAAACAAACAATCTGCATAGGCGAAAACAAATAATATAGTAACTGCGAAGCTGATCAGCGCCTTTGTTTTCGCTATATGGATAGAACAATTCCTTTGCTTTCCAAATCCAAAATTTCCAGCCTCTAACCATGACTGTACAGCCCGTTTAGTGACGGACCTGGTCGGAACCCAAATTGTTGGTTTCCTCACGCATAGGCTCAATTATAATAAACCCTACGATGAATCAGAAACGGCGACGCACAGATACAATAAGCTGCCCGACGATTGGAGAATAAAAATAAAACAGAGATCTTTTAAGAGCAGTGAACATATTAATGAGAAGGGGGATGGGCAATACCGCGGTTTCGGCTAGCCTCTTCAAAGACCCCCTATAGACATGGAGCCAACGAGAATTACTGTAATTTTGCATCTTTCAACAGGGTAGGTGATACAAAGACAAGGATAATCCAAATGGGGCCAAATATATTAAACGTTGGTTAGAAAATGAATCTAAACCGGTAATAGTTTTCTGATTTCTCAGATTACCCTAGCTGATCTCAACGGATCAAAAGGAAAACATAATCTGCACTATGGGTGATGTACGGGAAAACTTTTAGATACCAAGTCCAAGTCTTGTAGCACCCGTTTCGATTGTGTTAGCCTACTTATTTACTACAATTTAAATGGCTCATACATGTAAATTAACCATGACTTTTAAGGAATGGATTTGTCTTTAGTCTTGCAAACGCGGATGCGTTTTCGTGAAGTCTTTTCTTTTGTAAAAGTATATATTTATTGCAAGCTCGAAACATTTTTCTTCTTGACATTGTCTCTACAAGTTAAAGTTTATACCATTTTTTATTATTTCATTTAACATCGGCCAGAAAACAAGGGATTGGATTTAAGTTTACAAAATTAAATAGACGTTCCGACATATTTTACGCTAGCCTCCTGAATTCTATTCTATTGTATTGGTAGATACAGCATTACAATGCCGTATAATTTCGGGAACTGGTCATTTAAAGTTAGAAAAGTATTTTTCATAAAAAAATGTCGACCAACTTTCACAAATCACTAAATACACTAACAAAGTCAATCCTAGGGTACGAGGGTGGGTCAGAAAGTTCTGTCATAGGTGTTATAACTTGGTTAATAGACATGATAGGTTGCTGTATTATACCTTGATTGAAAGGGCTACATTTCTACTTTATAATGATGCCAAAAGAATGCATGAAAGAAATAAATACTTCAAACTATACGCCTTGAAAGACACCTGGGGTAAAACCAATAGCACTTTTTCTTGAATTTGTGAATATCTTTTAAGAAAAACAACTTCGAAAAAATATAACCCCTGCAATATATTTGTCAATCATAGATGAATATATCCTGCAAAAATCAAAATAATTCAATTAAAATTAATTGAGTTATTGCAAAATGAAATAGTGAAATTTGCTTGTTGTACATACATTAAAATTACAGTTTAAATTCAAAGGGCATTTATTGACATCTACACGTTGACCAGGGACCTTAAATACCTTTAACCATTTTATTGTTTCATCCTAGTGTGTCCTGTCGAAAACTCGTAAAAATGCGAGCTAATATAATGGTTCAGCGGTGCCAGAAATGCTATAGGGGTACGTATTTTAATGACGTTATATATATTGCTTTATAGTAAAGTCAATCGATAACAGTAATTTTTATCAGTAATTTTTTATCACATTGCTTTTCTAGATATACTATTATTTATCACTGTAAAGTTGGAGAAAATCTGATCGGTAGTTATGACGATATGACGCATGAAACGCACACAATAATATTCACAAATTCTAGAAAATGTGCCATTGGTTTTACCCCAGGTGTCTTCCAAGGTGTCTATTTCTAGGTATTTATTTCTTACGGGTATTATTTTGACATCATTATAAAGAAGAAATGTAGCCCTTTCAATCAAGGTATAATACAACAACCTATCATGTTTATTAACAAAGTTATAATACCTATGACAGAACTTTCTGACCCACCCTCGTACAGGTGCGCCGGGTCACGCGAAGTGGGTTTGGTGGGTTTAATTTGAAACCTCCTGCCAGAAATCCTGGATGCGCCCCTGACATGTTTTATTAATAAAATCTAACATCTGTCGATTTGACTACAGCCCGTAACTTTTTAAGCACTGACATTGTATTTTGCGATTTTTATCCATCTTCTGTTATATCAAAACAATTTTAAATTTGTTCCTTTGGCTTTGTTTATACAGACAAAATTTGTTACCAGGCAGTAACTGATCACTGTTTCTTCTTACGAAATATAAATTTTGAGTACTGCGAGTGTGCCTTTGGTTTATTGTTGTTTAAAGGACAACATTATGCATAGATCAAATAAAATAATGGGTGTATCTTTGGTTTCTCATATCGTCATTTTTACAGACAATGTCTTAACTTGGTACATGTATGAAGTAGCCATTTTATAATAATTGTCCTCTTAAAGCGGAAACGAGGCTGTGTTTCGACGCATGCGGGTTTAACCCCAACCCCTCCCCACCGCAATTTAATGGCTACATTTCAAAGTGTACATTTCTGATTAAGGACCTTTCATTTATCTTTGTAGAAATCCATGTCCTACTTTTATTTATTTGATTTTCTTATCCTCATATGTGTCGAAACACCTGATTGAATAAAGTGTATATTTGTTAAATTTAATTGAACATAATTGAAAACTAATGATCTGAATCAATCATCTGTCATTTAACTATCAAACTCTGTTAATTGCTCACATCTACAATGAGTATAGATCCCGGACGATCGTGGTAGACTCACATCACAGGTTTAACACTTTGTACAGCATAAATATTGTCGAAGCAACACATTGGGATCTTAGATTTCAACTTTCTTCTTCGGACATGTAGTTAGTCAACATTCTTGTTTTAACAGCGGTTGGTGCGAGGGAATTAACTCAAATCTTCTAGCGCAGAAACCTTCAATGACATATTCAATCATGCCTTAGCGACACAATACGCCATCATTTTTCCCGACAATTTGCATCAAATTTATTGCAGCGTTTAAATTTATACCAAGGATATTATCAATGTCCAATGTCTTCTAGGTTTTCATCAATAGCTGCGGTATCTTGTTTAAGTATCGTTGCACAGTTAACTTATATCCATGTACATCTATGTGTGAAACAGAATCTCTAGTTTCATCCCAATCCTTAAAGTCCTGTTATTTTGCAATACTAGGTGTTATTTCTTTAACAAGGTTTTTACGGTTTTAGAGCGAACAACTTTGGCCCCGCTTAAGTCAGCCTCATTGCAATCCCTCGGCCTATTCCACGACACCCGCCTGTCACGAAAAAATTTCTCCCTTCAAAATAGTAATCCATATTAACCAACTACGGTTATTGTAACTTTAATATGAGTACTATAAAAATGCATTATTACATAACAAAATTATAATATATGTATATAAAATACATGTGGTATAATAATAGTTTATACTTAAGAAATGAATTTCATTTTTCTGGTGTTCATGGAGCTATGAACCGCAGTGGGTCGCGTGCAAAGTGAATGAACCCCGAAGGGGTTCATGTAAGCTTTGCTAGCGACCCACTGCGGTTTATAGCTCCATGAACAATAGAAAAATTAAACTCATTTCTTATATTTACATTCATTTCTCTTTATCGCTTGTTGAAAAATCACCCAGGCGGTCACATTTACCAGCAAACAGAGAATCTACACACAGTGTGTGTTCAAACAGCGGAACGGCGTCGGCGTTTACAATGTCCAATCAGACTGGCGAGATTCATGTTTTTTGACGTCAAGTTTGGATTACGTCACGTCGCGTGACACAATGTTGTTCATGGAAGTATGAACACTGATGAACATGTAATGGTTCATCTAAGGAGGTTTTAGAAAAATGTAAATATTTATGAATGAATTAACACTTGTTCTGGTTAATTTGAGAGTTATGTGAACTGTAACCAAAATCAAAAGGAATTTAATATTATCAATCATATGAACAATGTTCACCAAATGGGTATACATATTATTAGCCTTTTATTGTTGTGCGATGTAATAACATCAAATATTCTTTGATAAAGAAGATCATTTCCCTCAAGCGCATCCAACTGAAAATGTGTCTTTGTTCCTATTATTTGCCAATAGCGTTATTTACAAGGCTTGAGAAACGTTCATATGCACCTTTTCTAGATTAAAGTGGTAACGTCCTGACCATAAAGTAGTTCGTTCCTTTAGACGGGCAAATAACACGTATGCCCTCCGTCTACCGTAAGAGTTGTCCCGGTTATCATCTTTGATTTGTCGCTCAAGAGAAAAAGCACACTTTGTGCAACATCATCATTTTCGAGAAAACGGCCCATTGGGATCCTCGATGTTATTCTGCTGTATTCTAGATCGCCAATAAACTTCTCAAACCCTTTTGTTTTCGTAGCCGTAGGTGCTAGAGAATTGACTCGAATCTTATGAGGACCAAGCTCCAGCGCAAACACTTTTGTCGCCATGTTTAACCCAGCCTTGGAAGCGCAATACGCCATATGGTTTTCCAACGCAACTTTTGCCCCTTGGCTCGTTATGTTCACAATGGAACCGCCTCTTTCAGATTGGATCATCTTCTTCCCGACCACTTGCATCAGATTAATCGCAGCTTTGAGATTCACATCAATGAACAGATCGAGATCTTCTTTCGTTTCCTCAACCGCGGCAGTTCTATGGCCTATAGCAGCAGCATTATTGACTAATCCATGAAGATCCTCTATTTTCGAAACAACTTCTCTGGTTTGATCCCAGTATTTAAGATCTTGGTGTATCGCAATAATAGTTGGTGTTTCTTTAACAAGATCATCCAAAGTATCTTTGTCACAGTCTAGAGCGTACACCGTTGCCCCAGCCGCAGCCAGGCTCGATGCTATTCCCCGGCCTATCCCATGGCCCGCACCGGTCACTAAAATTTTCTTTCCTTCAAAACTGTATTCCATATTTTCCGACAAGAGGGTCAGTAACGTAATACAAGAATGAAATGCGCTGCGAAAAGTACTCTGTGCATTATTTAGATATCATAATTGAGCCATGCTGTAGTAAATCTTGCATTTGGAATGTACGAAGAAAAAAAAAACCAGACAAGCTCCATGGTAACCAATTAACCGATAAGCGTCATTTGTGGTAGTCTTTGTTCCCTTGCCGAAATCGCAGGTGTTGGTCTTTTGCAGTTGTAGAGCCCGGATTGTGTCGCACAGGGTCGGATTCCTCAAAGAAATCTTTAACTTATGCAGCGGCTTATATCGGGACATCATGTTACATAATACGCAGGCAAGGGTAATTTATATTGTTATTCAATATGTTTATTATTGCAACGGTACATTTGCAACCTACACCTATAAAATATGATTGGAATAAAATGCACGTATTTCATTGCATAGAATATGAATTACAACTGAGATGGATGAAATACCGCTCAAATACCACACCTTGACCCCTAGACTTCGGTTGCTCAAACAGTGAATACTTGCATCGTTACAGTCTTATCCTTTCACGTGATGCAACGTGGACACATACTGAAATCTTTGATCTGCCATGGGTCAAAGCATTCTACACTACAACAACATTGTTATGGTTTTCTTCCTTGGATCTAAAAGTTATTGCAAACACGTAAACATGTAATATTTAATATGGTATTCCGAGATTAATAAAACTTCAGTATTGTTATGCATCCTCCGGGAAATTGTATTATCTTGGACCTTCTTTTTCATGCTTATCTTTTGTATTGTTTTCTGTTATTCTAACCATGTAATTGCATCTTGTCTTGATTTTTTTTTTTTTTTTTTTTTTTTTTTTTTTTTTTTTTTTTTCTGGAGCAGATCTGATCTGTACAACAGCAATTTTGAATTGGATAGTGGGTATATATACATCACACCGTCTGAGAAAGTTACATTTCTGTCATGAAAAAGTCTTATAGTACCAGTGCACAGCCTTTTGGTGGTTTGATGCCTAGATATTCGCTTGCCTACAAATATCTACAGCTGTGCATGTACTTCTCTGTCAGCTAGTTTTTCTTCTCCCCATCTTATTAAATGTATTTCAGATATTTTCACTAAATATGCATATAAAGTCAGCTTCTGAATTCAAACAGTACAGTCAGGGTATGGTATTCACAAGAAAGCTGTCAATTGGTACAGTTCGTTATAAGACCATAAGGGGCAATATTAGTTTTGTTTACAGTTGTTACAGTCGCGTAGTAATAGGTGCATTTACGACTGTTCTAACCTGGTTGGGGATTCTCCTGCAGGAGATGTGCATCCGAACCCCGGACAACCTCCCACGTCGTCCCGCTCTAGTTCCTCAAGCACAACAAACAAATCTTTCTCTTTTCTTAATACTCTAAATCTTTCGAACCATATATCTTTTGTACAGTATAATGTGCAGAGTATCGTACATAAACTTGACATTATCTCTACTGAATTATCAGACTTTGACATTTTAGCCTTCACAGAAACATGGCTCCGCCCAAACATACAAACGACAGACCTGTCTATACCAAATTTCAAACCTCCAGAACGTAACGACAGGACAGAGGACCGCCAAGGTGGTGGTGTTATGGTATATGTAAAAGATTCCTTGTATTATAAACGACGTCAAGATCTGGAACCGCGTGACGTAGAATGCATATGGATTGAGATCCAGTTAAATCACACACGTGTTTTATTTGGCCGTTTCTATTGCCCACCGGAATCTGACGGAGCATGCCTCGCTAGCATTGAAGATTCTATATCACTAGCATTGGACACACAAAATAACAACATCATCATCACAGGTGATTTTAATCTAGGTGTGTTCAATTGACTTATATCTCGTAAGGTATGTGAACTTTGTGAACAGTTTTCTTTATATCAAACTGTTACAGAACCAACTGAAAACTCTTCCTCTCTTATTGATTCTTACAAACGACAAGAGTAATCTCAGTTACAGCGGTGTAGCAATATACAAAAGCTTCAAGAAGATCATATACCCGTCGAATCTGGAGTTACGACAGAGGAGACTATGACTCGCTTAGAACCAAATTAGCCAATACAGACTGGGACTCACTATACGACAATGACGTTAACACTCATGCTTGTAATATTACTAACAAATCAAACGATCTAACGGAAGAATATATTCTAAATAAAACTGTCAGGATAAGGCCCCCGACCCACCATGGATAACTGCAGCTATCCGTAACTTATTCGTAAACAAAAACAGGCATACCAAAAGGCTAAACATAATGATACTCCTAGGTTGTGGAAAAAATTTAAAAAATCAAGAAATAAGGTTATAACACAAATACGGTTGTCAAACAACAATATCTTGATCAACTCTCAAATAAGCTAACAACAAAGCCGTTATCTTTTAAGGACTGGTGGTATACACCTAAAACCTTCGTATCACCATCGCCCAAACCATCTGTTCCGACGCTTAAAAAGGATGGACGACACAGATAAAGCAAATCTGCTGAACAATTTCTTTCGAGGCCAAACTCTCTTAGACGACACAAACGCTCAAGTACCCCATGTTGACTGTAATGTTAATAATCTGCTATCAAAGCTAGTTATTACACCCACTGAAGTATAATCCGTTTGAAGAACCTTCCACTTGGCAAAGCCGTCGGTTCGGACGATGTTAATAATCGCACTCTCAAGAATTAGCACATTAATTGTCCTTCCCAGTATGTTCACTTCTTAATCACTCTTTAAGTGTTGGTATTTTTTCCAGACATTTGGAAAGATGCGCTAGTCTGTCCTATCCCCAAAGGTGGAAATGCAGCTTCTATTTCTAACTATCGTCAGGTATCTCTCTTCTCAGCTGTTTAGAAAAACATATTTACAATCATTTTCGAGATAACGATATACTTTCTCATCTTTGGCCCGGTTTCATACCTGGAGATTCAACTACTTACCAGTTCACTTTTCTCTATAGTACATTTTTGAAAAGCTTTAGATGCTCGAAAAGAAGTACGTGTCGTCTTCTGTGATGTCAGCAAGACATTTGACCGCGTCTGGCACAAAGGTCTTCTTTGTAAATTTAAGGCTGCGGGGGTATCTGGCAACATTCTGTCTTGGTTCAGTAGCCATCATTCTGAAAGGAAACGAAAAGTGATTCTTCCAGGTACAGAATCTGACTGGAACTATATACATGCAGGAGTCCCACAAGGTTCTATTCTTGGTCCGCTCTTATTCTTACTGTATATAACCGACATTGTAAATGATATTGGATCAAACATAAGATTCTTTGCCGTTGACACTAGTATATTTCATGTTGTAGACAACCCTAATACTACTGCTCAAACCTTAAACTCTGACATCGAAAAAATTTCAAAATGGGCAAAAGCTTGGCTTGTTAAGTTCAACCCTGCAAAAACAGAATATCTTCTTATAAGTAGAAAAGTAATACAAACATTACGCCCTCCGCTATACATGCTAAATCAGCAAACTTTGGAAAACTTTGGGAGTTAGAAGAAACTTAACAAAAGCTTACTCTCTTTTATAAAATGGTAACTCCATCTTACTTAACGTTTCTCATACACCTCCAACTGTCAATGAAACATCTAACTATAATCTCAGAAACTCCAATGATATTGGATATATTTTCTACCGTCAGCTATCAGAGGATGGAACTCTCTCCCCGAAGAACAAAGAAACTCAGCAACTGTCAACTCCTTTAAAAATCGACTTATTCAACACACCTCTATTACACCGAAGTACTACATGTATTACACCGGAGATCGACATACACATATCTTGCACACTCGTTTAAGAACAAAGCGTAGCTCTCTTAGTTATGACATTTTATTAGGAATTTAAATGACTCACCCTTCTGCAGATGCGGCAAAATTGAAAACGCGGAACATTTTCTCTTACAGTGTCATTTTACCGCCGTCAACGAATTAAAATGCTAAATTCTGTCTCCCAGCTGTGTCATGTGACCCTCGATGTAGTCCTATTTGGTGATACATGTAGTTCGCTCTCGCTGGAAACAAACATTTCCTTGTCATTGACAACGTGTAGCCAATGATAATTACCGTAATTTTGCAACATTCAATAGAGTAGTCAATTATATAAGCATATTAAACATTGATTAGAAAATCTTACCCGATATCAAATTTCTGTCTTCTCAGAATATCCCCGTTGATCTCAGAAGACCAAAAGGAAAATATAATCTGCACTACGAGTATGAATGATGTACGGGGAGACTTTTTCGGGTCACCACACAGCACAACACTCGCTGCAGTGATAGCCAAAAGAATTAAAATTGAGATCCTTTAAGAGAAAAGGGATGGTCCATACCGCGGGTTCGGCTACCCAAACCTCTTCAATGACCCTTTAGATTCAGCAACATATAGCCAAAGAGAATTGCTGAAACTTTGCAACTTTCAAATTTAAAGCGTAGTCAGTACAAAGACTAGTATTATACAAGTTGGCTTCTTTAAAAAGAAACCAATGAAAAGGTCAGCAGCAGTCACTGTTTGATATAAGAGCTTCCTTTTGCTCCAGATTTCAGTGTTGTTGATTCTCTGGTTTGTCATTAATTTCGATTCCCATACGTTTCAGTTTCGTATAAATATCGTTTCATGTTATGAACGCTTGACCAGTGTGTGTATCTGTCACTCAAGGCATTGACTAAAATTTCTGATGTTACAGAATCAAAGCTAATTCTAAAGAGAACACGATTACAATCAAATATGTCGATATGTCACAGTGTAGAAAACCATTTTGCAGTGCAGTCAATTTGTGACAGAGTTCTGAATTTTGACTTGCAGCCACACTACCGGAGAGAGACCCATGGGTCCGATGTGATGAACTAAAAGTCAGCCATCTAGAGTTCCTATAGTTTATGTACCCCTCATCAGGGTATCTACGATCTTAACTTAGATGCGCTATGATAAGAAGTCGCCACGATCGAGACTGCTTGCTAGATATTTAACGCTTTTTGACAGGGAGTGTCAACAATGGATAAATTAAATTGTTTGCGGTGAACTGTCTAGTCAACATAGACGGGTTCACTAGTTTTTATTTAGCGCTTTATGTGACAAAACGCGTAATTTAGAGAGAGCAGTCGATCATGGGTACAATTTTCTTCATATTCAAAGTAAACACTGTGGAAAAGGTCCTGAGGGACCCTCAGGACCTTTTCCAGTAAATGGGGAATCTTTCCATTGTTACACTGCTTAAAGGCCTAAGTCAGCCGCCGGGTGGCAGGAGATAAATACCTTTATTGACAGGCAATACACTGTACAGGTAGAGATGTGCAGCTACTGTCATATTTATTGTCTTATTGATAATAAAGTGCTTTAAAATTAATCACAGGTATGGGCGTAGGTATTTAGGGTTATCTATTTTACAAGCGAGCATATATCAATTATGGTTAGAGGTACGCGTTAATCACAAGACAATACTCGTTGGCGTCTGCTACCGATCACCCCGGTAAAAAGCGATGAACAAAATACGTTTCTTACTAACATTGAAACGTCTATTGAATTACGTAGTCAAACAATCAAATCCTGACGTTATTGTAATGCTTGGAGACTTTAACTATAAATGTATTGATTGGCACCTCCCACATGAAAATAGTGAAGTTGATAACAAATAAGTTGATATTTTGAACCAAAACAACGGAGCACACGTTTTAGCCCTTTTTATTACCGATTCCCCGCACTTATTTTTAAATTCAGGTGTTAGTCCGCCACTTGCAAATTTACATCATGGCACAATTTATGGTACACTTAATATAAACCTACATCAATCTAAAAAGTTTAAACGTACTGTTTGGGACTTTAAATCCGCTGATGAAGGCATACTATATGAAGCTATGGCTCAAGCACCATGGGATGTACCTTATATACTCTATGACAACTTAAATAAAATAGTGGAATACAATAGATCGCTTATCACCGCAGTGTGTACAGAAAATATTAAGAATAAATTTGTTACTATCAGAACTAAAGACAAACCATGGATGTGCAATGAAGTAAGATATCTTTTGCGCAAGAGGGGTGGATGTTTTAAGAAATACAAACGAACATTATCAAAGCAGGACAAATTTTATTTTTATCTAGCGTACCGTGAACCTAACCGGGAAAAGCGGAATGACAAAAAACGGTTTAATAACAAAATGGTGACTAATTTCAGCAAACCCAATTTGAGTTCTCGCGAATTTTGGAAATTATCAATACGTCTTCTAGGGGATAAATCAGATCCTAACATACTGCCGTTAATACATTATGATAACATTGATTCTGTTGACGAAATAACGCTTTGAATCGTAGGACCTCCTTTTAATTGTCTTAAATCCTATGTCTCTGGTAGACACCAGAAAGTAGAGCAAAATGGTTGTCAGTCCACCATATGTAGTTTAACAGCTGGAGTACCTCAAGGGTCTATTCTGGGACCTTTGTTATTTCTGATTTACATAAATGTTATTACTAGACATGGAATGCATAATAAACTTATTTGCAGATGATACATCAGTCCAAAATAGATATTGCAACTTCATTTGATATAGTCAATAGGGACCTTCAAAGACTGGCGTCTTATCGCACACAATGGTAAGTAAAGTTTAATGCTGTTAAAACTGATTATATGATCATAACCCAAAAACGAAGTTGTCCATATCATCCTAACCTTATCTTAAATGGTAAAACGATAAGTGACTCTCAAAGTGATACTCGTCTCGAAGTAACTACAAATAATAAACTATCGTGGTCAGTGCATATAAACATGGCTAAAACGAAGGCTGACAGACGTTTATTCGTAATCCACGATTGAGATCAAATTCCACGATCTTGCCGTGAAACACCATATAAAACGATAATTAGACCTATCCTAGGAATCTAGATAAAACGGAAGGAATTGTGCGTTTTATGCCTACTGAAAACATGGGGCTTTGGTCAGCTTAACGGTTAGTCTGTTACCACACTTTTTTTGCATATAATGCGACATTATTATTTCTTATGGCGTGATTAAAGTGTCATAAAAATCTAGAATACCCCTAAAACTCTAAGGGTATGCACTCCATGTAATACTCAAAAGAGGTGTTTGGAGTATTTGACAGGTATAGGGATTATTCCGACATCACACAAAATTCAAGTAGTAATTACCCGCTGAGCGACAGGTGGGTATGATATTTTCCTGACCTGTCCAGCCAAAAGCATGCACCTCGAGCCCTTCTGTCGCGAAGCGGGTAATTAACTTACCTTATGACCCTACTGAGTGAAATTTTAGTTTTAAGATCTATACAACGATAATGCACAGCGGTAAAGTGACTTTTCTCTCGATATTACATGTACTATTGACCGAACACTGCACGTGCAAAGCGAGGAGCTAGGCTTGTCAACTGTACCGCGTCGCTATTGTCAAACATAGATCAGAATGGAGTTTCTTAAATGGTAAAACGATAAGTGACTCTCAAAGTGATACTCGTCTCGAAGTAACTACAAATAATAAACTATCGTGGTCAGTGCATATAAACATGGCTAAAACGAAGGCTGACAGACATTTATTCGTAATCCACGATTGAGATCAAATTCCACGATCTTGCCGTGAAACACCATATAAAACGATAATTAGACCTATCCTAGGAATCTAGATAAATACCCCGAACACTGCACGTGCACAGCGAGGAGCTAGGCTTGTCAACTGTACCGCGTCGCTATTGTCAAACATAGATCAGAATGGATTTTCCTGACCTGTCCCGCCAAAAGCATGCACCGAGAGCCCGAAGAGCCCGAAGGGCTCTCGGTGCATGCTTTTGGCGGGACAGGTCAGGAAAATATCATGCCCACCTGTCGCGAAGCGGGTAATTAACTTACCTTATGACCCTACTGAGTGAAATTTTAGTTTTAAGATCTATACAACGATAATGCACAGAGGTAAAGTGACTTTTCTCTCGATATTACTATTGACCGAACACTGCACGTGCAAAGCGAGGAGCTAGGCTTGTCAACTGTACCGCGTCGCTATTGTCAAACATAGATCAGAATGGAGTTTCTTCCCTTGTGCATTCAAAACATTTTGAAACCTATGTTTTTCTTATTTTGTAATGGCAATTTCTTTATCAAATTGTCTAATCACAATAGAAATTATCTTTTATTGAAACAGTTAACAAACTGGGAGAGTAAATATCAATTACCATTTCTTTTGTATGCAAAAACGTAATACCATTTCGTAATGATTTTCATATAAGTATATATAGCGTGTATAGGTTTGTAATGCAGGGTTTGAAACCAACGGACCTAACTTTCTAAAATCCCCATAGTAAGTTAGGGGACCTGTATACAAATGCCCAACTGTATTTAAGGGATACAGTTGGTCGTTTATCATGAACATTCTCGCAATGCAATAATGTGTGAAATTGGTTTCTGGTTCATCGTTCTTGCACTTTAACAACAATAATCTACTAACAATAATATGTGAACCAGAAACCAATTCCAAATCAAAAAGACTCTCAGCTCAGTGTAAATGCCCAGTCCGTTCAGTGCACAGCAATCGATACTCATGTGTCATGGTCAGTTCCTTATTTCATTACTTATTGATGATGCAACTTTTTGCAAGGCAGTGAAAGCAGTTATGTTGGAATTGAAGTCTGCATCGGCATGGCATAGCCACGCTTTAGTGCATTTTTATGCATCAGCTGTGAGGAGGTAGGAAAGTCACTTTCACCACCGGTCTGGAGGTGAGGAAAGTACTTTCCTTGCCCCCAGACAGGTGTGAAAGTATTTTCTCTACCTGCATAACTGCCCTAGACACCGCGCGTGCAGTAAGGTATGAAAAATATTTCCCCATGATTAACATTGCAGTCATAAGGTAAAATTTTTGAATATCCAAAAATGGCAGTCGCACATTTGCTGATTTATGGGGTGCCGTTTTACTATAAAATCCCGATTTTTTGATATCAGAAATTCGATTTTTTGATATCAAAAATTATTTTTTGATATCAGAAATTCGATTTTTTGATATCAGAAAATATTATTTGATATCAGAAAATATTTTTTGATATCAGAAAATCGATTTTTTGATATCAGAAAATCGAATTTCTGATATCAAAAAATCGAATTTTTGATATAAAAAAATCAGGCTTATTTTCTGATATCAGAAAATCGAATTTTTGATATCAGAAATTCGATTTTTTGATATCAGAAATTCGATTTTCTGATATCAAAAAATAAGCCTGAGTTTTTGATATCACAAATTCGATTTTTTGATATCAAAAATTCGAATTTTTGATATCACAAAATCGAATTTGTGATATCAAAAAATCAGGCTTATTTTTTGATATCAGAAAATCGAATTTCTGATATCAAAAAATCGAATTTCTGATATCAAAAAATGGAGAGTATTTTTTGATATCAAAAATTCGATTTTGTGATATCAAAAAATCCTTTAGGCCTTCCTTTGCTGAGAAAAAATGATAGATCCCTCAAATTATTTATAGGCTTGCATGGGCTGAGTTCAGGTGTTTAACTATGGTCACTATAGTTTTCGCGAAAATCTACTTGAAATCCGCTGTGTATGTTCAGTAAAATTACCGATAAATTGCGCGGCATGGTCTGACTTGAAACATGCGCAGCAGAATATACACGGTTTCCCATGCGTTTCTTTATTGAAATGGGCCGGAATGTGCCTATAATTATTGGACACTTTGAAGGCAGAACAGAATAAGAGCCGCCGCATGAGGAAACTAACAATCTGCATAGGCGAAAACAAAGGCGCAGGATCAGCTTCGCAGTAACCGCGTATCTGATCAGCGCCTTTGTTTTCGCTACACGGATAGTACATCATCACTTTCAATACTTTCTAGATCTGACATTCCAAGTTTCTAGAATGCTTCTTTGGCTGTACAGGACTTGGTCGGAACTGAAATTGTTGTTTTTCTCAAGCACAGACTCATATGTTTAATATTATATAGATAAAGATAATTATTGTTATTATCAGCCTGATATAAGTACCATACAAGTGTGTGCTGCGGCGTACGATGGGGGGGGGGGGGGGTCTAGCTGACATCAATTGCCTGTGTAGATGCTTGTGTCCCTGAAGACTACCGTCACGTTGACAACCCCTGATATGAGGTCTGGCCCCGAGGTTATAAAGCTTTTTTAAATCTCAGCTCAGCTGAGCATGAAATTTCAACTGCTAATAAATGTTGAAATAATCAAAATTAGTGACTAATAATCAAAATTAGTGGAAAATTCAGGTTCAAAACTCAAAAACTAGTAATTTATCCTGCTAATAAATGTTAAAATGCCAACAATTGTTGGCATTTTAACATTTATGAGCAGGATAAATTTTAGTCTCAGCTGAGCTGAGCATGAAAAAAGTTTTATAACCTCGGGGCCTGGTCATAGTTTTGATCGAAGAAACGTTGAATCAGCGTTAAAATTCTAACAATTATTCCCCCTCCACCTTCTCCCAATGCGCAACTGTAGGAGGTTAATTTTATTATGTTTAAATGAAACACATCTGATAGGCCTACTTGTATTTTTATGCATATGAAATACTACACAATTACACAGCAGTAAGGCCATTCCGATAATTAGGTCCATCCGGTAAAGGAACCACGTGGATGCCACGAGGTGCGACTGGTACAGAGCGTTTCGCGAAAAGTCAAACAGTCAAACTATGGGACAGATAGTTGAGCGAGTTGCCTTTCATTAGTGAGGATGAACATTTATCACCGACATAAAATGCCTTTACGGCCGATCGGGAATCGAACAGCCAACCTCTCGGTTGCAAAGCGAAAAAGCTATCTACTTGACTAGCATGACACTAGCTACCACCCGAACTAACCCATAAACTGTTTATTTTACATGGGAAACTACTCTAATTGTTTCTTGTTAGGGAGCCATCATTTCTTAGATGGAAAATTTTCCAGATTTTTTGATATCAAAAAATCGAATTTTTGATATCAAATAATCGCTTTGATTTTTTGATATCAAAAAATCGAATTTTTGATATCAGAAAATCGAATTTTTGATATCAAGAAATCGCTTTGATTTTTTGATATCAGAAATTCGATTTTTTGATATCAGAAAATCGAATTTTTCATATCAGAAAATCGAATTTTTGATATCAAGAAATCGCTTTGATTTTTTTGATATCAGAAATTCGATTTCTTGATATCAGAAATTCGATTTTTTGATATCAAAAATTCGATTTTCTGATATCAAAAATACTGATTTTATAGTAAAACGGCGCCTCATACTGATTAGCGTATATACCAAAACGCTCGCCGGGCGTATGAAAAATCTCAACACGCTGAAGATTTTGGACGTATGAAAATTAATTTGTACCTTTATCTCGCTTTAGCAATCACATTAGCACGTGACTAAGGCGTGTGTCGGACTTATAAAAAAATCTAAAAGGTGTAGAGTACGCTTGTGTAAAGTTCCAGACACGCTAGGCACGCGCTGTGTGACTGCTGTTTAAGAATCCGTGAACATCTCATTTCCCGAAATACCATATCCAAGCCTGCTATGCAAGATAATCCGCGACTTGTTGAGATGAACAACAAATATTGAGTCACTGTTTAATGAAACTGAAGACACAATTATCTATCATGAAGGCATGACACGAGGAAATAAAAAGCCATTCAAGCGCACTTTGTGTTCATTACTCTTATGCTTGGTAGAAGCCTCGTCCTGACATTACCACAGCTGTTGACTGGGACGCTAAGTCACAAATCAATCAAATAAGTTGTGTATGTCTATAAAACGATGCTCTTTTTTCTTTCTTTCTTTCTTTCTTTCTTTCTTCTTTCTTTCTTTCTTTCTTTCTTTCTTTCTTTCTTTCTTTCCTTTTGAGGTTTTAGAGGTTTTACTTCACAGTCATGTGGGAGAGAAGATTGCTCAATGGATCTTGACCAGTACCTGTCTTGATCAAGAAGGACCCAGGACCTCTCGATTCGGAGTCCAATTCTCTACAGCCAGGTTTCACAATTTATAAGGTTTATCTCCGGTATGCATTGACTGTTTTGATGGTAGCCGGTACAAGGGATACTAAGGGCTTTAGAACTGCGTATTGACAAAACGAAGATGCTCTATGCAAAAAATAAGGAACTAAGAATAAAAAGAAATTTTCACGTCAGTTTAATTTGAGCCTGTGCATGACTAAAACCAACAATTTGGGTTCCAACCAGGTCCGACACAAACCGGGCTGTACAATCTCAGAAGAAGGTTAGAAGTTTGAATAATTTGGATTTAAGAGGAAGAGGAATTGTTCTACTTGTGTAGCGAAAACAAAGGCGCTGATCAGCTTCGCAGTTACTGTGTAGCTGATCTGCGTCTGTGTTTTCGCATATGCAGATTGTTGGTTTTCTGATGCGGCGGCTCATTTTTTGATGAGCATATAAATTGTTATTTAACTTGACCATAAGGGATGTAGCAGTTTTATGACGGACACAGTTGCAAGTGACATTTGACTGGAGATAGCCTATCAAAGATTTTTTGCCAGTGCATCTTCCAAACGAAAATGATGTAATTAGACCTTAAAAGTAAGCAATGATCAGCAATGCTCCAACTGACCAAACCACTTAACATGACTATTGAAATGACAAACGAAAGAATGTGGAACAATGAAAAGAAAATTGAACTTTGTGTCATGAAGGTCTACATGTCCGTACTCTGGCAGCCATGAAAACGTAAACTATTACAGAAGCTTAAAACGCTCAAAAGGGACAATATTCCTACTTTGTCCAAAAATTCCTACTTTGCGCAAGAAAATAATAGATTCTTACTTTATCCCGATTCCTACTTTGCGCCCGGACAATTCCGGAATCGAACCGTGCAAAGTAGGAATTCTTACTTTGTCCGACAAAGAGAGAATTCCTACTTTGCGCAGGTGCAATTCCGAAAATGTACCGATTCCTACTCTGCTCAGAACATATATAACTGTTATTTTGTCAAATGTCTTTGTATTATAAATGTATTTGTCTTTGTATGTTCTATGTGAGGAGACCTACTAGTGGCCTTCGGGCTGTTAGGAATCCTCGTTAAATAAATAAAGCACTGAATAAAATTAAATATCAATTATTCCAGCGGTAGCAGTCACAGCCAATCAAATTGATTATTGGATTTTTAGGAGCTGCTGGAGATGTTAACCCTTTGGTGTCTAGACAAATAATGAGATAAGGTACCTAATTTTGCCTTTTGTAGTCCATCTAGACCTTTAATGTACCCATATGTCTATAAAAGTATTCTGGCCATGGGCGATTGGCGAAACAGCAAGGTTTGGATAAGCTTTTAGCTGTTGTTGCAGACGCCTCAGTTCTATGTGGTCGCTCTTCGTAAGGAGATGTAAGCAGAAGTTGCAGTTGCCTGTGCGACTGAACAGACCCGATAAGGACCGCACTGTTCACCCACGTAGCATGGGGAGGTGCTTCAAAATATACCCGAAGCAATGCCTGCTTCTACAGAGGTTGGTTTAAAATTTATTTTGATAACTCAAAATACATGTACACATTATGAAATATAGTAATACACAAAAAAGACAGGATCAGACATAAAACCATACATGTAGCTTGTACTCGGGCCATTGTTCGCAGAGGTTAGGGAGATCAAAGAAATTGGTGCTGAATACACATTCTTCTGGGGTGGACGCGAAAGCGATAAGAGGCGTGAAGCAGGAGTTGGCTTTGCCATTATAACAGAACTTGTTGGTAAGATTTAAGGATTTTCGAAAGACATCCATGACCGCCAAATGACATTAAGACTTTCTCCGTCAAGCAATAAATATGCAACTATTGTCAGTGCATATTTACCTACGATGCCTATCCTGATGAGGTTAAGGACGAGTTCTACAATGACTTACTAGTAAATGATGTTGTTTCTGCAACACACCGTACAGAAAGCTTATCTTTCTTTGCCACTTTATTGCCAGAGTTGATACAACATGTATGTCATAATACGGAGAACAGACGTCAGAGTGAAAACATAACGTGTGTTGCAGACTGCTGGACAGATCACCGATTGGTTGTCAACAAACACCACTTAGAATCGGGCCTGCGAGACGAACTCAATGAAAAAGTTCCAGAGAGACTGGACGTCTCAAAACTGAATCAAGACAGCATGAAACAAGCCTTCTTAAATTACATTAAATTAGGCAATCAATTGGATACAATCAATCTCAGTTCAGAGGACCTAGAAGAAAACTGGGCAATCATTTCATAAGGTGGTTCATTCTTCAGCTGCAACTACTTTAAGATACTCACAAACATCAAAGACGATCAATGATGACAATACTGAAAAAAATCAGAGGCTTCTTAAAGAAAAGCACCGATAGCACAAGGCACATCAAGACGATACAACTTTTTTTTTATTTTTCCTTTTCTTGTTTCACTCAATTTCAACATGATAAACATAGCACAAATAAATGATATCAACATATACAGTATGGTACATCAACAAATTGTTTTGTTCACCAGCACTCTCAACAGTTAGGTTAATACGATACAACTTTAGCCCAATATCTAAGAAGACATCCAGCAGCAATATTTAACAGACAGTCCAGACCAGCTCAGTGACTTGCAAGACTCTTGGGCCGTGAAAGAAAGCAAAAGAAATATATTTTTGGCTGACAGACAAGACATAAGGAAAAGGTAAAAGTAACCAATGGTCACGGAATGGCGCAATCGGAACGAACATTCAACCCTAAAACGTGAAGTGGGAAAAATCTAAATTGACAATCAGGTACTAATACAACGAGAGCATTTTGTAAACCGCATGAAAAGCTACATGTATTTCCAAATACATGTAGATGGTCACTCAGTTGCCCGGACTTAACGAGATGTGTGAAAAAGTAAATACATGTTAGAGGTGCAAACAGCACAAAAATTAAACACCAAAACATTTTTAAAACTTGAATTAGAACCACAAAAGTACTACCGCCTTGGAACGTTCATTTATATTACCGGTTTGATGGGATCCCAACCTCACCCTCAGCTTCTGCAGTGGTTCAAACATTTAACTGGTTACTGTCATGATGCACTGAAAACCATGTATGGCCCTAAGAGTTCCGAAGCTAAGACATTGTTCAGTGCAGATAGATGCACTCGTCTTATACGGAAACGAAGATGCTATCTTGAAAAGTTGGGAAGAATACTTCAATAGTGTGCTCAATCGCCCATGATGATGCTATTGACAGACGCCCACAGATCTGGGTATATAGTGCAACGTTCTGCTTGATGATTTCCAACCACCGTAGAAAAAAGATAATGCAGTTAAAGAGCCCTACCAGGGGTTTCGGGAAGAGCCATTTATGGAGCAAGCACAAACTTTGGATGGAGCAGGGGTCTGAGGAAAAGCATTTTAGGGAACTCAGTCCTGAGTAAAGGTCATCAATTTTCTATCAGGGAGCAGGGAGCTAAGAAGGTCCAGGTGCAGATGCAATTTCTGCCGAGGTCTAAAAGGCTGTGGAACTACCCATGACAGAGAAAATGGCATAGCTGTATCAATGCTTTAATGAAAAATCCTGTTGAATGGTATGAATGTTCAACTTGATCAGACGGGACTTATCGTCAAATGTTAATGTGGGTTCAGGAAAGATAGGGGGCAATAGAAATGATCTGCACAGCAAAACATCTATCATTCAAGTGAAATACCAAGAACATTAAGTAGAGTTTGTCGATCACCAAAGCTTTAAACTTAGTCGTGATAGAACCTGAAAGATCATGGCCTAATTTGGCTGTCCACCCAGAATGATAGCAATAGTGTGGCAATTACATAAGGCTCGTATTCAGTTCTCTTAGCCTTTTCAGATGAAAAATGGTTACTTTCCTTTTCTCATTAATATGCTCACTGCTTCTCATTAATATGCTCACTGTTCCATCCCCTTTCTCATTTATATGCTCACTGCTCTTAAAGGACCTCAGTTTTATTTATATTCAAACAGTGTGTTGTTTGGCACAAACACGAATTAGCATGGTGTTTTCTACTGTGCTGTTGGATATTTTTTGTGACCGTGATAAATTACAAATAGGTTCAAACAAGGCACCAACACGGTTCATGGTTCCAAACAATGCCCTATTTGAACCTATTTGTAATCTGAAAAGGCTCAGAGAACTCGCCATCATTCTGAACTCGAGTCTTATGAAATTGCCATATTACTACTGTATTATTCTGGGCGGACAGCCAAATGTGGCCATGATGCAAGGAATCTTCCAAATGTTATACTGAATCTTGCAGTTATGACAGTGATCTCATCCACAATGTGTACTGAGAGTGCCTCACAGTGAGGTGAATATATCGTCAACTTTCATTTTTTGTCCATTCACAGTGACAAAGCTTTCCAGGTACTGACTGGATGGTATATAACCTTTATCTGTTTGTGCTGAATGTAAGGTCATATCATTTTATCACATGATTGTGAAACTTGATTCATTGCCCATTGCATTTCAGCTCTGAGCTGGCATTCTCATCCATGTCACCTGTATAGAGGGGCGTATCTAGCACATTTGTCTGCACCTTAGGTTTGGCTTACAACCTTCTTAGATTGAATAACTTATCCTCAAAGCGGTACTCGAGTGGGAATTCAGCAGCATGGTGTTTACTCTGCTCGTAGATCTGTTTTGTGACCGTGATACTGATTTTCTAGTCAGGTACCGCTTTGAAGGCAAGTTATTCAATCTAAGAAGGTTGTAAGCCAAAACTAAGTTGCCGACAAATATGTTAGATACGCCCCTCTATTAGGATGGTTAAGAATGCTCAGAGCTGAAATGCAAGGGGCAATAAATCATGTTTCAAAATCATAATATGACATTACACTCAGCACAAAAAAGAAAGAAAAAGAAAAACAGTACCTTGTAAATGTGAATGGACAAAAAAATGAAAGCTGTCGATAAATTCACCTCACTGTGAGGCACTCTCTCTAGAGCAGTACACACTGTGGATGAGATCACGTTCATAACTGCAAAATTCAGCCTGAGTATAGCTTTGGAAAACTCCTTGCAAATGTCTGGGAGCGAAATGGAATCAGACGTGACATGGGCTGCAAGTAGGTGTTTACGGAGCCCATCAAAAACTCTCGTCTGAAATTCATTAAGATGCAGATCGACAGTACCTTACATTCCAAATCGAAGTGTAACTTTCAACGGAAAGAGTAACATTTTGAGATGTATTGTTGATGGATTGAACACATTTGAAGCATTGGTGTTGATTTTATAAAACATTTATTAGACCTACTGCAATTAAGTTGATATAAAATACTCACGTTATCCAAGCCCTACGGCACAATAATTAGACTTCTACTTGCATATATGGCAGTTATGAAAATGCCCATGCAATATACAAAGATTTTTTTAGGCATTGAAATCATCCGGCGAAAATTACATTGGAAATAATTTGCTATTTTCAATTATGTTTGCTAAAAACATAAATTGTGAGTACCCACAATCTATGTTTTGGATCAAAAATAAGATAAAATAGGTATACCCCTGTAAACCCAAGTTTTGTTATATATGTAGGGTGAAAGGGGTATACTTTTCATGAACATGTTTTCCTAATGTCCTACAAACGTGCCGAAAGAAATTCGGCAGAGACTTGAATGCAAAATTTGTTCAAAATATTACAAGTTCGTGTTTCTTTCCGTTATTTTATCCAAATACATGTTTTATTTTTCTTTCATTCAAAAGGAAAATTAGTCGTCCCGTAATAAATTGAACTGACCACCATTGTTTTGTAGAATATCTAAACGAATATTTGACTACCATTTTAATCAAGAAGACTTAACCAATGCTTTGATAGCAATATTTGCAATCATTTTAGCCCTTAATAAGCGACTACATGCAAACCGCCACCTTGCAAAAATATATTATAATGAGTTGCGACGTATTTTTTGAACGCCAATGCACCATCAAAGAAACGCTCATAACTTTTGCATTTTGTAAGCAATTTGACTTTTTTTTCACCAATTACTCATAATATAAGTACTAGTAATTTAACAGCATCAAAACGTTTCTTAATTTTTACCAGCCGTTTGTGAGTTCTTATCACTGTCCACGATTCACCATTACGAAAACTCGCTCATGCAATATACAGAGATTTTAAAAGTTCTAAATTTTGATATTTTTCTTATTTTTGCTCAAAACATAGATGGTGGGTACATGCAAGAACCGCCTCGTGGTTCTAACGAGTACCCACAATCTATTTTTTTGGAACAAAAGAAAAATAAAAATAGCTATACCCCTGCAATCCCCAGTTTTTCTATATAAAAGTGGGGTATGAGCGGGGAGGGAGTTTTCACGGACATGTTGTCCTGATGCCAGGACAGACCTCTATATATAAATATGAGCTTAAAAATATTTTTGTACAAACGCAAAGGTGAAAATGTTTTCGTGAGTTATCAGACATGAGGTATATGCCATTAAATTAAGACCGAAGGTAGAAGCAGAGCTTACATGTCTTATCTGAGTAGGACAACTCTCATAAACATGTAGGTCTTGACGCTTGCAAATAATATACATCCTTTTCTAACTATAATGTTTATGATTGGTGCGGACTGAATTGACGCAAAATGTTTTCCACTCCCGTTTAAGTGCAGAAGTTACACATTTGAGCCACCACATGGGAAAACGAACAATCTGCATAGGCGAAAACAAAGGCGCAGATCAGCGCCTTTGTTTCGCTACACGGATAGTACAATTCCTCTACTTTCTAAATCCAAAATTTCCAGTCTCTAGCCATCTTCTGTGACTGTACAGGTCTGTTTGTGTCAGACATGTTCGAAAACCACACTTTTGGTTTTCCCACGAGGCGGCTCATTTTGTGGTATAAAAGATATTAGAAAGATAAGAAGTTTTATTGTGGCATCTCTGTGCACTAGAGCCGAGGTTTGCAAATATTTTAACCAGTATAAAAGCAGGTATCTATACGTTTATTTATTGCATAAAACGTTCGTGATGATAGTCTACGACAATAATTTGTTCATCTGTTAGGACTCAAAAAGCAGATGCTGAATTAAAATAATACTGTTCCATCCTCTGTAAAGAAATTTTAAGCCTCCCATATGTTTCATGTGAATTTTCCAGCACAACAAAATTTACTATGATTGGGCTTTAATTCGCAGCACTCGATTGTTTATTTTTTTCCACATCTTTAACGTGTTTTAATTTATTGTCATCATTTAGTTATTGCAAGAGTGCACACTCCAGCACACTTAATAATTTTTAAAATTATAACCATATACTGCTCAAAATATTTCAATGAAACGCACACCAACTTACGCCCACATTTTGAGGCAAAATATCATATATTAATGAATAAACATTCAATTAACACTATTTTCGATCGCCAATTTTTCCTTGGTATCGAAACAAACGTATTATGGAGGATTTTCTGTTACAATGCACTGGGAGCATTTTTGAAACATTGGTACAACGCACTGGCGGTTGCTGAAACTTACTTCAGGGTTGCTGATTTAACATAGGCAGCATCTAACTCGCACAGAAAAATAGATGCATTATTTTACAGTGTTCAATTATAAAAAAAAACGCCGTAACATTGAACTTTTATACAGTGATGGCATTGACCACAACTGTGTTTTCAATATGCAATTCAATATGCAAAGAGTCACAAGGCTGTGGAAATGATAATTTTAGATGAAAATTTGTTGTTGTTTTTTTTCTTTGTTTTTGTTTTTTTTATTTGGTAAAACTAGATTTTGATTACACGTTAGAGGCGATTTTTAGAGTACGCACAAGCTATGTGTCGAGCAAAAATAAGTAAAAAAATCTTTCCAGAACTAGATCCAGTTTATCATGTCATAAACCTGTGCACCTGTGCACTCAATCAATCAATCAGAATAAAGAAAGATACAAATGCATGTATGTCCTATTTTTTCAAATGGGATCCATCTAAGTTTTAAGTTGTTTATTAAACTGGATGTGGCGAGAATGTGATGCTTACGAATAACTCTTCATTAGGGGCTAGATGATGCCTTTTTGGTCGGTCTGCAGGATGGGATGCTCTGATTGCTTTACTTATATTTATAAAGATCCTTTACGAGATGAGAACAGTGCTATAATCCAATTTAAAGTACTGAAACCGGTCACACAGACGCATGTAGCTGCGGTCTTTTTGGAAGTTGATATTGCTCTTCTCGGTGTCTAAAATCGAGGAAATCGTCTTTGCTTTGGTCTATGCAGGGCTTGGTTAGATTGTTTTCCTCTTAGCATCCTTTGAGGTCTAAGTGTTCTTCATAGATGTTGATGTAAATTAGGGACTTGTGGTTGCTGCTACGGTTGAGCAGAGTATTATCCACTGAAATGGAAACATCATTTTAATGAATTAACAATGTGAATGCAATCAGACGTTCGTGAGTTTCATGACTTGCTTTGGTAGAATAGCCCCACGCATCATAGGTATCATAGGTTAGTATGACTAGTGGCAAAATATACGCCAAGGTCAGAACAGGTTCGTGTACTGGTAGCCGGTTTGCTGCAAAATGGCCAGAAAGTAATCTAGACACAACCACTTCATATGACCTGAAACCGGGTTATGATGACAAATAAAGACAAGTTTACGTTTGAGCTTACATAGTTTACATATATGTAGGATTGTTTTTATAATTGAACACTTTAAAACAATGTCTCTGGTGTTGTTTTCTGGGCGAGTTAGATGTTTTGCCTATGTTAAATCAGCAGGTTTGTGCAAATAAATACCAGTGCGTTGTATCAATGCTTCAAAAATGCTCCCGGTGCGTTGCAATAGAAAATCCTCATTAAAACGTTTGTTTCGATACCTGCACATAATCCTCGCGAGAGGGTGATACAGTATATATATAGAAAGAAAGAAAAGAAAAATTCGGAATCGGAAATCGTGTTTCTTGAATGATAATATAACAATAATAATATAAATATGCTCAGTCAAGCATTTTCCCTCAATTTCGGCACGAATACACATGCCAACGATCATAATGGTAGAACTGTATCCTATTTTGCTACTTGCCCATGTAATAGATCACATACTGCGTGATAAATCATACACTGCACGCTTCCGCGGTACTCAGCGCAAGGTGACATAACAATAAAAATACACACAAGTTTATAAGGGAATGGGAATGAAAAGAGGTATAATTTTAATTTACCAATTCTGCCATTCTGCTTCAGTGTGATGAAAATACAAAAAAGTATCAAAATTCAAATTTTACAAAGCAAACGGCCCGTGGACATGAGCAGGAATTTCGCTGTATGAAATCTCATTTGGAAATTGAACTGATACCGAGTTACTACAGAACATGCTTTGCAAAAGTAGCCGACGCATTTGATCTTCGCGGGTTCCATTTCAATGGGGCATGTTTTGGTTATTTTACATAGCAGTTTATGGATATACGAGTAATTGCATAAACGCTTTAAATAAATTGCAACCATGCTTAAAAAATTGAGCAGTGAATGTCTCGATTTACAATTATGATATGGTCATTACAAAACGTTAAAAAGGCCGTTTCTTTTTTTTTTTTTTTTTTCAGGGAATATACGTGTAAATAACACGCAGCTGATACAAAGGACAGTAACCTGCGATTATGGCAGTATCTACAATGGTAACTATCTGGTTTTGATCAAATTATAGTCATACTCGCATGCGAATGCTGCAGATAGGTTTTATCGGCTTAGATTCATTTTCTAACCAACGTTTAATATATTTGGCCCCTTTTTGATTATAATACAGTAATTCTCTTTGGATCCATGTTGCCATATCTATAGGGTCACTGAAGAAGTAGCCGAAACCGCGGCAAAGCCCATCCCCTTTCTCATTAATATGCTCACTGCTCTTAAGGGACCTCAGTTTTATTTTTATTTGCTATTACTGCAGCTGGTGTTGTGCCGTGTGTTGTGCCGTGTGGCGTCCCTAAAAAAGTATCCCCGTACATCATCCATATGCAGATTATATTTTCCTTTTGGTCCTTTGAGATCAGCGACGGTATTAAAATTCTTATCGGCTTAGATTCTTTTTCAAACAACGTTTAACATATTTGGCCCCTTTTTGATTATAATAGTCTTTTTGATTATAATAAGTGAGGGAATTTTATGGTGACTTGGTTTACAAATTTAAGAAATTTATAGGAAGTAATGATTTTTCTTTTCAGTTCAGAAAAATCATAACACGTTACAGATGTATAGGTTATAACTTGAATGTTATGCGACAGTCTGCATGCTTAGTTTTTAACCCAATCATGGTTGATAACTATGCTGCCTTCTTTAATTGCACGCCGGTGGGTCGGGCGTCAGACTCTATGATGGCCCCGACTTAAAGCTATTCATTTTAGTTGGTTGGGACCGGAGCTTCTTGTCTGTTGCTTGGCCCACCGGGGTCCAACTGGTGTTTTTCTTTTGCTCCGGAGTTAATAGGTTATTCGGCGCCCAGGGATCTCCATCGTCGGGCAGCTTACTCAATCTGTGAGTCCTGGGTTTTGATTCATCAGGATGTTTATCGTGATTTATTTTTTGTTCTTGATGATTCATTGACTAGTTAGTGATTCACGAACTAACTAAATGTTATGAACCACTGCAGAAGCTGAGGGTGAGGTTATGGCTATGTAAAACCGGTTTAAGCCCGTCAGTAACTTTGTGTTACTGATCGTTCCAATGCGATACTTCTGTGATGGTTCTTTTTGTTTTATGTCTTGGTGTTTAAATTTTTGTGCTGTTGGCGCCTTATATATGTTTTCATATTTTTAGTTAAGTTTAGGTAACTGAGTGGCCACCTATTGGGAAAATAGCTGCTCATTCGGCTTACGGTATGTTTTCATGGTATAAGTACCTGATTGTTAGTTTGTTTTTCCCACCTCGGTTTTTGGAGTGGGAATCTTTTTCTGATTGCGCCTTTTCCTGATCTTTGCCTACTTGTACCTTTTTGTATGGACTATCCTGTTGAAAGTTGCAAAATTACAGTAATTCGTGTTGGCTCCATGTTGCCAAATCTATAGGATCACTGAAGAGGCTTAAGTAGCCGAAACCGCGGTATGGCCCATCCCTTTTCTTATTAATATGCTCACTGCTCTTAAGGGGCCACAGTTTTATTTGCTATTACTGCAGCTGGTGTTGTGCCGTGTGGCGGCCCTAAAAAGTCTCCCCGTACATCATCCATAGTGCAGATTGTATTTTCCTTTTGGTTCTTTGAGATCAGCGAGGGTATTCTGAGAAATCAGAAAATTCTTATCGGCTTAGATCCATTTTCTAACCAACGTTTTATATATTTAGCCCCTTCTTGATTATAATAGTCTGTATCGACTATCCTGTTGAAAGTTGCAAAATTACAGTAATTCTCTTTGGCTCCATGTTGTCAAATCTATAGGGTAACTGAAGAGGCTTAAGTAGCCGAAACCGCGGTATGACCCACCCCTTTCTCATTAATATGCTCACTGCTCTTACGGGATCTCAGTTTTATTTTTATTTACATATTTTTGTTTATGATTCGTACCTTATCCGTAATCGGTTGAAGTTGTGTGTATCGTAGGGCCATTTCGTAACATTATGGATTTTAAGACCTACTTCTGAAGAAGCTAAAAGTGGTACCACTGTTTATTCGGTTAATGACCCCTAATGGTGCAATATGGTCCTTAGATCAAAAGGACTGTCATAATGAGGTGATTATCACCTCTCTGCAGGGGGTCATAAAGAGGCCCCTAGAGGATAATACCTGTAGTTCCACTGTTTATTGATTTTATGGTGCCTGATAACCTGTGCAATAAAACTGCCTCCCTCTGCAATCAATATTGATTTTTCCTGTTTTGGCCCCTTCATTGTCAGGGCACTAGGTTTTCTAATGCCCTGTCCCTTATCTAATGACCCTCAGTAGACATGGACGGGCGAATTTGGGTGCTGGTCTTACGTACCTTGCGAATACGATACCAACAGCAACGGGGTTATTATTAATAATATACGATTCGTTACGAATTGTACGGATATATACGGACGGCCTATACGCAGCATTCGTATGTGCTATAATGATTGTACATTGACCAATTGTTGTTGTCGCCACGGTGAACGCTTAGAACTATATACAAGAAACACGCAACATCCATATCCTATCAGTATGTAACTATTCGTACCATGCAATTTACAAATACAATTATCTATATAAAGTGTTGCCCATATCCATCCATACTACCCCGTAGTATTGGCCGTATTACCGAAATTGTGCTCCATAAAATCAATTTATTGTTAGCCTCTCCCAAAATTCGATGGCTCACTACGAAAAGTATCCGAAAGTGTGGGCTAGGACACACTAGCATTTACGGATGGTTTCGGATAAGGTTTTGAGTGTTTGGGGACAGTGTTAAAATAACTGGACGAATTTATGCATCACAATTACCCATGAAAGCGGTTAGATAAGGGTATGCACAATTTAATTTGTATTTGCATGATGGGAACTTCACGAAATTATAGTGTTCATTCGCACAAAGATGAAATCATAATATATAACTGGAAAATTAAGAAATCATTCTCAAAGCAAAAATTCTATTTAATTATTAGCTCATTTGACAATAAATAAATAAGTTAAATAAAATAAATAAAAAGAAAATAAATAAATAAATAAATAAATATTACACTGTGGTTCTACAGGAAATATATTGAGATATTTACTTTTTATGATGAATATATTTGATCTAGTGTGTTGAAAACATCAGAATTTTCACGAGTGCTCAGCACGAGTGTAAATTTCGTGTTTTGAAAACCCGAGATGAAATATATTTGGTATGTTCCGAAACAAAAGTAAATTTTCTTTTTATGTTATACAATACATGAACATTTTCCCATTGAAGAAGCAGGCGGTGCAAATATAAAGAAGACAAAAACAAATACAAATTAATAATTGTTCCTTATGAATACCCGTACTGTATGTTTTCGTTCATAATTCACAGTTTGGATTTCTGTAGTGAAGCACATTAACGTCAAAAGAACGAAAACGTCAGAAGTAATCCAAAGTCTATAGTGAAAATATCGGGTGATATTACCCTAGTCACTAGTGAAAATACCAGTATGATCACATTCATTTTTTATACAATTTTACATTGAATATATTACAATTATTGACTATTGAGTCATTGAATATGATGTGATATCCAACAGAGAATACCAATATTGACCGAGGCGAAGCCGAGGTCAATATTGGTATTCTCTGTTGGATATCAGATCATATTCAATGACTCAATAGTCAATAATTGTTTTATTGTATAACACTTTCTTTTAATACAAAACTTCTAAAAAGAATGAGCAGAAAAAAAAATTCACCTGAAAATGGATTGTTTTCAACAGCTTACATGTATATATATAAAAATGTTCATTGGGACATTAAGTCTTAATTCAAATAAATTAAACAGTAGTACATATCATCTGTACTTCATCAGCAGGACTGCAAGGCATCAATCAATGTACATTTCCATGATAGATACAGTGTCCTAAATTTAGCAACATATATTTAATGGGAAAAACCCCAGGTCAATTATATGACAAAATATGCAATGGGCTGAAGACATTGTCTGAAATACTGTCTATTTATAGTTATATAATAATATACTTTATTTTAAACTGATCAGTAAGCTAAGTATAAAATTAGGTATATTATCATATATTTACTGTAAAATACGTTCTTTTTACATATGCGATACAGGCGCAAGTCCTATGCACGTATCGGGACACCATATCTCGAAAGCTGTATCAGTTCAAAATTTGTCAAAATCCATATCTCCCTAGGGAGATATGGACTCATATCACACCCCCATATCACACCCCAAATCTCGAAAGCTGTATCAGTTCAAAATTTGTCAAAATCCATATCTCCCTAGGGAGATATGGACTCATATCACACCCCCATATCACACCCCAAACCTCATATCACATCTCATGTGACCCCCACATTCGGAGCGCTCTGTTCTATTCAATAGTACGTTGTAAATTGTTCTCAATTTATAAATCAAATTTTTGTATTTGAATTTTCTGTATTAATAGTTAAATGTTATTGAATAAAATTTGTGACCAGAATTTTTTTTCATTCTTTCTTTTTTTCACTTGAAATTATGTTGGGAAACATTTTGTGCATTGAACTGTATCAAACACTTTTTTTTTTCAATAAAAATATATGATAAAGAGATCATGATATGGCAATTTTCATATCATACCCCGTATCAACCCTCGACTTCCGTATCAGCCCTCGACTCCCATATCAGCCCTCGGGCCTTCGGCCCTCAGGCTGATATGGGAGTCTCGGGCTGATACGGAAGTCTCAGGTTGATACGGGGTATGATATGAAAATTGCCATATGATAATCTCTTACTATTCACTGTAATATTACGTCTATTTTCAGGATACTTTCCTTGTATTTGCCAGCTTAATAGGAATCACCACTACTTTTCTCTTCGATACCAACTGCGTGGCTCCGTCACCGTGTACCTGTAATTCTGACTACATTAGATGTGATAGCAAACAACTTTCGCAAGTGCCAGTGTTCTCCAGACACAATGAACAATATAACAACATATATTTGCATTTGGAGAGTAATCAGTTAACGTCAATTCCGGCCTATGCTTTTCAGAACTTGTCCGCAATTAACGCATCCTATGTGCATGTCTACCTGGCTAATAATCATATTGTTAACATTGAATCACATGCTTTCAGTGGGATTGAGCACGCCGTAACTGACCTTAACCTGGCTAATAATAATCTAACACACCTTCCACAGGCACTGGAACAACTGTCAGCTTTGCGCTCCCTCTATCTCTTGGACAATCCTCTTATCAAGCTTGATGCCATAATTCTCACAAACATAAGCAGTAAACTGACTTCACTTTCGGTTTCAATAGGACATTTTCCCAGTTTTCCAAATGAGCTCAATGTTTTAAGGAAACTGTCATCATTGGTTATTCATGACATTCGATTTCGGTTTGCTCATTCTCCGGTATTTCACGTTTTTGAGAATCAACTCCACTCATTAGAGATGTCACATACTGATTTTGAGAGCATCCCTTCAGCAGTTTGTAAACTAAAAGTACTGAGTATATTCGCATTAAACTATTCACCAAACCTAAGTAAACAAAATGCCTCGATTTTTGATGAGTGTACCCATAACATGACAACTGTCATATCATTAAGACTGCAGCATAACCAATTGACAATATTTCCACAAATTGTTACTGTATTTCCGAACCTACAATCACTTGATTTAAGTAATAATTTACTTCATTTTATAGATAATACGAGCTTTATGGGCTTGTCTTCTTTAACCAACATATATCTTGGCACCAATCAGTTTACTAGTGTCCCATCTGCCATTAATAGGGCAACAAACTTACAGGTACTCTATCTGAATAACAACCAAATTGACACAGTGGAAGAATTTGACTTGCTACGACTTCATAAACTTATGGCCATTTATTTATACTCAAATCCTTTGGTTTACTTATCGCCGTATGCATTCACACACAGTCCCTTGCTTTTGCTTGTGGGCTTGGAAAACACAAGGCTCAGCCATGTCCCGCGGGCATTACTGAGTTTAAAATATCTGAGTACACTATACCTAAGTGGCACAAGTCTTGAATGTTCATGTGATGCAATGTCTTATCTGAAAGCGTGGAATGTATCATCAATTAGTATCGATGCTTGGTGCATGTCAGGAAAATATGTGAAAGCTTACTTGACTACAGATCTACCACATTGTGCGTAGAAGGGAGTAAACAAACTGTGTTTTAAAATCATTGTTGGAACTGGGCTTAGTTTTTCTTGAAAATTTATTGTAGATAAACGACCGGGGCAACTCATGAAAGAAGCCAATATTTCAATCCCGGTGAACCCGATCAGTTTAACCAGTAACCCTCTAAACTCATAGTATTGGAGACAGCATTATGCTTCTTATGACATCGTGCTTCTTATGGTGTATACATTTCGCAACTTATTAGGTTTGCTAGAATCTGCAATCATGTTACAGACTTCAAGTGTGTTGTCTGCTCTTCGAGTGTGTTGTCGGAAAATGTTTTGTTGTGTTTTATGTATTTTCTTTCCCACCCGCTGTCTATGTTGGGACTTTAAATTTAATTGCATCGATTCCTGGTCCCTCTATTCTTACTTTTCAAAATAAATGTTTAACGGCTCGAAATAAATGTTTAACGGCAAAACTTCTCCAACAGGGCAATCGGTATCATAAACTTCGAAAAACCTTTTCTAAATTTTATAGTAGACACTATGAATTGATTTCCAAAGACGCTTTTAAGTTAAGGGCTTTTCGGAACCTGACTTGGTTTACAAATTTAAGTAACTTATAGGAAGTAATGATTTTTCTTTTCAGTTCAGAAAAATCATTACACGTTACAGACGTATAGGTTATAACTTGAATGTTATGCGACAGTCTGCATGCTTAGTTTTTAACCCAATCATGGTTGATAACTATGCTGCCTTTTTAATTGCACGCCGGTGGGCCGGGCGTCAGACTCTATGATGGCCCGACTTAAAGCTATTCATTTTAGTTGGTTGGGGCCGGAGCTTCTTCTCTGTTGCTTGGCCCACCGGGTTGTTTTTCTTTTGCTCCGGAGTTAGTATGTTATTCGGCGCCCAGGGATCTCCATCGTCGGGCAGCTTACTCAATCTGTGGGTCCTCGATTTTGATTCATCAGTATGTTTATCGTGATGTATTTGTTTGTTCTTGATGATTCATTGACTAGTTAGAGATTCACCACGAGGACCGAAGAGCTAACTAAATGTTATGAGCCACTGCAGAAGCTGAGGGTGAGGTTATGGCCATGTAAAACCGGTTTAAGCCCGCCAGTAACTTTGTGTTACTGATCGTTCCAAGGCGATACTTCTGTGGCGGTTCTTTTTGTTTTATGTCTTGGTGTTTAAAATTTTTCAGCTGTTGGCGCCTTATGTATGTTTTCATATTTTAGTTAAGTTTAGGTAACTGAGTGGCCACCTATTGGGAAAATAGCTGCTCATTCGGCTTACGATATGTTTTCATTGTATAAGTACCTGATTGTTAGTTTGGTTTTTTCCTACCTCGGTTTTTGGAGTGGGAATCTTTTTCTGAATGCGCCTTTTCCTGATCTTTGCCAGCTTGTACCTTTTTAAGTCGGGACCGCAATTTGTACCGAGTTCCACATCTTTCAAATGGGTCAACCATCTGAAAACATTTGTGCTCAACCAGCATCAAAATGACTGGAAAATTAAATTCGAGGTTTTAGTGCGCATGCGCAAGAACATGCCTCAGGATACAAAATGCTTTTTCCGTGCCTCGCGCGCACGTGCTCGAAATTCTTTAAAACAACGCACACAATTCAATTATTTAAAGGTCATCCGATGCGTGTATGGCAATTTTAATGCTGAAACCAACGGCTGAACGTCAGAAATTGCGATTGATTTTCAGTACCAGAAAATTCCTTGTTTTAAGCGTTAAACGTCACTTGGTCACGTGGTCGACGTCACTGCAGATGTCAACGATATGCATATTTTGTGTTCACAACCTAGCCTTGTTGAATAAAGTGTATTATTCGTTTTTCACTGTGTTTCGCTGTTTAAAAATAGGGTGGCTTACACAGTTTAGCAAGAAATTCGTTAAGATTGCTGATTTCATTCATTTTTCAAAATGACCCCTTCGTCAGTTTTTGTGCAATTGTAGGTGAACGAAAAAAATCTTGACGGCTGTCTTTGAAAAAATGGTTTAACAGAATTTCAACCCGCAAAAAGTTATTTTGATTTTAATGACGAGTTGTGTTCTCTGTGGATCTCGGTATATAATGACCACCAGGGTGATATTAAAGCAAAACTTTTATTGCATGTCGCATTATATTCATGTTATAGCTAACATGTACTATTTTACAGCGATAATGTGTCTTTCCAAATGTTATTAAAAAGTTAAATATATCGTATGTGTATTTTTATTACAATTATACCAATATTTCCTACATTTATACCTCAAGTCGCCGTAATAATCGGGCCCCGATACCCCTTGTAGCAGAAATGTTTAATCAAAATTTAATTTATAATTAGACACTTATTCGAAATATCATCAATAAAACTTGAAAAATAAAACTACGAAGTTAATGATCCCGATAGTCATAGTTCAGAAATTTAGCTGTCAAAGAAATATTGCATATATTAATGAATATAGAAACATGAATTGAGACTCTCGCTAAGCAAATGAACTGAGATACATAAGCTCCATAAGAATGAGCGTATGCAATTTCTCTGTCTAGTATGAATAAATAAGCCTTTTGGATGGGAAGGTTACAATATTGATATAATGATCAAAACCATCACGTTTGTCATAGATTTTGGATGAAACAAATGGAAATCCAAACAGGGCCCTTACTCGGACTAATTAATGATTATATATCTGAAGTTCTGGTGGATCAATTTGACTGACTAAACCCTAAAGATAGGGATTGTCAAAGTTCAGTAGATCATCTAGATTAATTTGAATGCTTCGGTCAAATCCGAAGTAAATTCTTGAAGTCGAGAGAGCTCATAGCGGGATAGAAACTGATAAGCTACAGTACAAGACGTGCACCATAAGTGTTCATTGGTATTCAGACGACTTAGTTAAAAACCGTATATTAGTGTTTTTGACGAGCAGATAATACCCATGTCCGGAATACTACAAAATGCAGAAGTGTGTGGCGAAACACCTGGACAAGAAAGAGAGCCAAAGCTACTGAGATTGACAGGTCCTTTGAATAACAGTATAGGCAAGCTCAAAGACTACCTTTACTTTCAAAGAAACAATTGATAGTTTAGAAGAAACTAGTATATGGAACTGAACTAGACCATTATTATCATCACCATTATCATTGCAGCCACATTCACAATCATCATTATTATCAACAATATAATTTTCACAATAGAATTCAGTATTTTTTTACCTATTTTATGAAGATTTCTCCTTAAAAAATCAATACTTCCTTTGACAGTGTTTATGGTAAGATCAAATACTACATTTACTGTTATGTTTTAAGGACATGTCAATCATCTAACTTGGTCTCTTTGATGTTTGAATTTTTAACTGGATATGCCACTTCTCAGTAGGACTGCTTCTGTTTTCTGACCACCTGGTTTGCAACACACTTCTGCATTTAAGTCAATATTTGTATTTTGCTTTTCTTAAATGGGATGAAAACTAATGTTGCTATCTAATTTCTGATACTTGCCAAGGTAAACGTATACTTGGATATCAATGAGAAAAGTTTTTACCCTGTACATCATTGTATAATTCCTCTACGTACATGCATAAAGATACATTTGTACACTGTTATTTTCATGCATATAACTCAAAATACGCTGAACCAAACTTACCAACAGTGGCCAGCATATAACCGGATACCGAAGTCGAAAGAAATATCAATCCTAACACCACACGTTTTATCCAAATAATGACATTTTCATTTAACTTGTACTTGTGCTCGTACGATAAATACAACGTATCTCAAACTTTAGAAATATGACCATTTATCACATTAAAAACCCTACAGCGGCAGGGGCAATTTCTTTTCAATTGAATTTGAGTAAACCAAGTCAGCGGCTAATACGTCTTATTACCTATATCTGTTCATCCCAATTTGTAAATTTCAAACCAATTGTACTGTTTTCACTTTGATATTTTGCATCTTTTCCTTTGAGAAAACTCAATTCTCACCCAGGGAGACCATGTTTAGTATGTATTTTGCGGAGGCTATATTCATGTATTATTTTTAATGCCTAATAAAGTTATGTTATGTTATGTTATTTTGTAATAAACCATTAGAGTGGTCCCTGTTTAATCATTTCAAAAGAAAAATGTGAACATTGTACAAAATCATCAATATCGTCGAAGCAACCCATTGGGCTCTTACATTTCAACTTGTCGCTGTCCTCTTCGAGCAAGAAGTCATTTAACATTCTTGTTTCAACAGCGATTGGCTTTTAACTCGGATACTCGAATGTTATAAGGAACCAGTTGTCTGTGTGAGCGCAAAAACATTCGTTGCCATGTTCAACCGGCCTTAGTTACACAATACCTTATCATTTTCTCGATGGCAACTGTAGCAGCATTGGTCGTTATGTTAGATCATCTTCTTCTCTCCCGACGATTTACACCAGATTTATAACAGCTTTTCAAGGTCATTGTCAACGTTTTCTAGGTTTTCATCAATAGCTGCGGTATCACGTTTAAGTACCGCTTTACAATTAATCTATCAAGTTTATCTACACGCGAAACAGCGTCCCAAGTTCCGTTCCAGTCCCTATGGTCCTGATGTGACAGTTCGTCTCTCACTAATGAGAAAGACCATCATTATTTCTTGAATAGTGCTGATGTGTGTTGGTGAGTTCTTTGATGGCTGTCTAGGCCAATTCTGGCTCTAAACTGTCGGTTGCAAGTAGAGCAAGTCAATGTCATAGAGTCTGATGGTGGCACATTTGTTTTGGCTTTGCGCTCTCTTCGCTTTCTTTCAGCTTCACAGATTCTCTTCTTTTCATAAAGAGCTGCTCCTTTGTTGATGAGACCTCGCCACTTTGATCGCTCCTGTGCAGTCTGTTCCCAGGACCCAATTGGTATTTCGAAATCCTTCAGAGAAGCTTTGAGGGTGTCTTTGTAGCGTTTCTTCTGGCCACCTTGAGAGCGCTTTCCCTCCTGTAGTTCTCCATAGAAAACTTTCTTTGGAAGTCGCGCATCAGGCATTCTTATAACATGGCCAGTCCATCTTAGCTGTGCTAGCTTTAAGACTGTATGCATGCTTTGCATCCCTGCTTTCGTCAGGACCTCTGTGTCTGGAATCTTGTCCTGCCACTTGATTTTTAACAACTTTCTCAAACAGCTTAAGTGGAAATGGTTAAGTCTCTTTGCATGGCGTTGGTATACTGTCCAGGTCTCACATGCATACAAGAGGGTTGGCAGTACCACAGCCTTGTAGACTTTCAGCTTGGTGTCAAGCTTGATTCCATTTCGCTCCCAGACATTTGCACGGAGTCGTCCGAATGCCACACTAGCCTTTGCAATTCTGGCAGTGATCTCATCATCAATATGCACTGCTCTGGAGAGAGTGCTTCCCAGGTAGGTGAACTTGTCAACAACTTTCAGTTTTTGCCCATTCACAGTGATGGTTGGTTCATTATATGGCTTTCCGGGCGCTGGTTGGTGTACAACCTCTGTCTTTTTTGTGCTGATTGTGAGATCATAGTTATCACATGACTGTGAGACTTGATCCATGGCTCTTTGCATTTTTGCCTCTGTGCTGGCATTCTTATCCATATCATCTGCATAGAGGAGCTCATCTAGCACATCAGTCTGGACCTTAGTTTTGGCTTGCAACCTTCTGAGGTTGAATATGTTGCCATCAAAACGGTACCTGATTGGAAAACCAGTGTCACTGTCCTGAAAAGCATCCATAAGCATGGCAGAAAACATCATGCTGAACAGTGTTGGTGCCAGAACACAGCCTTGTTTGACCCCATTTGTTACTTCAAATGGTTCAGAGAACTCTCCATCATTTTGCACACGTGCCTGCATGCCATCATGAAACTGCCGCACCATTGCTATGAATCTGGGTGGACAGCCAAACTTGGCCATGATTTTCCAGAGTCCATCACGACTAACAGTGTCAAAAGCTTTGGTGAGGTCAACAAACGTCATGTATAGATCAACATTCTGTTCTTGGCATTTCTCCTGAAGCTGTCTTGCTGTGAATATCATGTCTATTGTCCCTCTGTCTTTTCTGAATCCACATTGACTTTCTGGGATAAGTCCCGTCTGATCAAGATGAACATTCAGACGATTCAACAGAATTTTTGCAAGTATCTTCCCAGCAATTGATAGGAGGGAGATGCCTCTGTGATTGTCACAGACTTGAGGATTACCTTTCCGCTTGTATAGGTGGATTATGGATGCATCCTTAAATTCTTGTGGGATAGCCTCCTTTCTCCACATACAGTGAAACAACTCTGTCAGTTTCTCTGCCATGGGTAGCCCCCCAGCCTTGTAAACTTCGGCAGGAATTGAATCTGCACCTGGGGCTTTGCCAGATGATAGTTGTTGAACTGCTTTTCTTGTTTCCGTAACGGTAGGAAATTCATCTAACAGAACATTGCACTCTATCTGTGGAAGTCTGTCGATTGCATCCTCATTGATGCTTGATGGTCGATTAAGCACACTATTGAAGTGTTCTGCCCACCTTTCCAAGATAGCTTCTTGGTCCTGATGTATTGCAATAATAGCCGTTTATTCTTTGTCAAATTGGCAAAATCGTCTGAAGCCGCTTTATCACTGTTTAGCGTGTAAATCATCGTCCCAGGCGCCGCCAGGCCTGATTCTAAACCCCGGCTCATCCCGCTCCCTGCACTTATCACTAAGATATTCTTTCCTTTAAACTTGAATTCCATATTTACTTGAATTCCATATTTACCTGCTACGGTATCTTTAGATATGAATGATATGAGCCGCCACATGGGAAAACCAACAATCTGCCTAGGCACTGCGACGCTGATCAGCGCCTTTGTTTTCGCTACACGGATTGTACACTTCCTCTTCTTCTTATATCCAAAATTTCAAGCTTCTAGCCTGCTTCTGTTACTGCACAGACTGGTTTGTGTCGGACCTGTTCGGAAACCACATTATTGGTTTTCCCACGAGGCGGCTCAATTATGTAAAATAAGACAATTTAGTAGTATAACCATTTATTAAGTACGTGTACAGCTGCAATGATACTTTGTAACGCTCACGATAACTTTTCATACCCAGGAAGTGATCGCTATGTACAAACATGACTCAAACATTCTTGACTGTGACGTTATATCTCAATCCAATAACTCTATCGAGTCGCATCCAACTGAAAATATGTCTTCGTTCCTATATTTATTATGCAAATAGCGTTATTTACAAGGCTAAAGCTCCGTCCATGTGCACCTATTCTAAAAATGATAAAGTCTCGCAATTTAAAAAGATTCTTTCCTTTAGACGGGCAAATAACACGTATGTCCCCCGTCGACCGTAACTGTGGTCCCAGTGATCATTTTAGATTTGTCGCTTAGGAGAAATATCACACTTGGTGCAACATCATCCGCTTCGAGGTAACGGCCCATTGGAATCTTTGATCTTGTCCTGTTGAATTCTCTATCGCCAATAAACTTCTCAAACATTTTTGTATTCGTAGCCGTAGGTGCGAGAGAATTGACTCGGATCTTATGAGGACCCAGCTCTAGTGCAAACACTTTTGTCGCCATGTTCAACCCAGCCTTGGAAACGCAATACGCCATATGGTTTTCCATTGCAACTTTTGCCCCTTGGCTCGTTATGTTCACAATGGAACCGCCTCTTTCAGATTGGATCATCATCTTTCCGACCACTTGCATAAGATTAATCGCAGCTTTGAGATTCACATCAATGAACTGATCGATATCTTCTTTTGTTTCCTCAACCGCGGCAGTTCCATGACCTAGTATAGCAGCGCAGTTGACTAATCCATGAAGATCCTCTATTTTCGAAACCGTTTCTCTAGTTTGATACCAGTCTTTAAGATCTTGATGTATTGCAATTATAGTTGGTGTTTCTTTAACAAGATCATCTAAAATTTCTTTATCACGGTCTAGAGCGTACACGTTTGCCCCCGCCGTAGCCAGGCTCAACGCTATTCCCCGGCCTATCCCATGGCCCGCGCCAGTCACTAAAATGTTCTTTCCTTCAAAACTATATTCCATATTCTCTTATCAAAGTGACAGTATTGTAATGCAAGAATAAAACGAGCAGTTAGAAATGCACTATGCATTATAAAGATATCATATTAAATTAAGCCGAGCTCTATTAAAGCCTGTGTTTGAATGTTAGAAGAAAATGAATCAGACAAACTAAATGGTAACCATTTGACCAATAAACCTCATTTGTTGTTAGTATCTGTTGACTTGTCGAAATCGCAAGTGTTGATCTTGTTGTAGAGCCCTGTTTGCGTCGCATATGATCTGAATCCCCAAATAAATCGTAACTTATTTTATGCAGCGGCTTATTTCGGGCATCATGTTTCATAATATGCAGACGATGGTGATTTATACCCTTACTCAAGACTTGATTATAACCACGGTACATTTGGGCCAAGATCTGACAAAAGGGGCCTTATGGCCAAAATTCAAAATTAAGATATTTATAACATGTGAAATACCAAGTTTCTTTGAGTATATCCTGAAAATTTGAAGATATTATCGTCATAAATAGCTAAGATATGGGCATTGAAAGTTGTATAGTTGCTGCAATATTTAAACATGGCGCCATAAACATGAACATCGACGTTGATTGCCTTAACGCACAAATTCGCACACTGCTTCATAAAAAGATGCATAACAAAGTGTGTACCTGATTTTTAAAATGGGGGCAGTCCTTATGGCACAACCGTTGCCATGGCAACAAACATGATACGAATAACTTTGTTTTATATATAAAAAAAATATGTATCTTGAATTGTATTACAATGTTAAAGCAGTTTGACATAAATATATGAGCATGCAAAATATTTCCAATTTAGACGATTTTTAAATGTTAATAGCATAACATGTACTTGAATGCCCGAAGACCCCCTTTATAGATCCGCGCTCATTACCAACCTATGAAATATGGTGTCTTGGTTGGGTGTTATATATATCTTATTGCGTTAAATACAGACGTTTTCCATTCTCACACTGAGGAAGGTGTTTGTGCTGTGTGCGTCTGCTATGTCCGTCTTCATGAATATATTTTGTTACGTAAGTTCGGTTTAGTTTCGAAAGTAATCAGCCTTCGATTTCAACGGTTCCGCGCAAAGCGATACAGCAACATTTCGTGAAACATGCAGAGCATAATAAGTCAAAAAAAAAAAAAAAAAAAAAAAAAAAAAAAAAAAAAAAAGATGTTATGGTCATCCACTGCATCCGACTCCGATTCCAGACGTCTTGATCTGTGTCTTCCCCCTGAGTGCAATAGGGCGAAGACAACTGCGCACATCTTTTTCACTATAATATAATATCACACACGTCATCTGACTTCTCAACATCTACTTATACAGCAATATCATCACATATGCGCCCACGTTTGTACATGTAGTTGTCCTCCGGCGGTGGGTGAAAGGCGAAGTAATACAGTCCCTGAGGGGTCATTCGTGTGCACGAGAGGTCCAGAGAAAATTTTTCCATAAATGGTTAGAGACATATCTGAGGTGCAAGAAAATCGAGGGTGATCGGCTGAAACCATGGTGCGGTCCGAGAAATCCAAGATGGCCGCCAAGATGGCGGCCGATTTTCTTGAAAATGACTGTATACATAAAATTTGCTACCACAACATGCTTTTACTTGGTTTTGGGCTCAAAATGATTATATTAGAAGAGGATAGATACATATAGAATGTTTCATGTCATTTTATAATGGCTTAACATCAAAAATATTTTTCAGGGGCCTGAAAACGATACAAAATTGGTCAAATTTTGATGAAAATATGAGGATGGGGTACAACTGTTTCCTTCACTGTCACTCATAATTGATAAAATGCTTAGAAAACACCATTTATACATTAATTAGTCATTAGGCTAAATGACTAAGTTCATTAAAAGGCTTTATTCTGACCCTGTTGTCTGATAAAAGTGCCTTAAAAGTGGGTGGGGTAAACAGACCCTTTCGACAAAAATAACCATTTAACTTAATTAAGTTGTCACAACTTGCTTCTTATTAGTTATTTTGACATAAAATGTTTATAATAGGTAAAAAGTGATACAAATACATGCTCTATGCAATTTAACACAATTATGGTAAGAAAAATCCAAGATGGTCACCAAGAGATGGCGGCCGATTTTCTTGAAAATGGCTATATATATCAAATTAGCAACCACAACTTGATTTTACTTGGTTTTTGGACTCAAAATAATTACATACGAAGAGAAGAGATATAAACAAAAGTTTTCATGTCATTTTATCATGACTAAAATCAAAAATATTCTCAGGGGCCTGAATACTACACAACATTTGTCAAATTTTGATGAAAATATGAAGAAGTTGTACAACTGTTACCTTCACTATCACTCATTAATGATATAATGCTTTATTATGCATAGAAAACACCTTTTAAACTTTGATTAGACGGTACTTTGTCTATATGATTAATTTCTTTGAATGGATTCATTCTGATCTTGAATTCAGGTGAAAGTGCCTTAAAAGTGGGTGGGGTAAACAAATCCTTTCATCAAAAATAAACTTTGAACTTAATTAAGTTATCACAACTTGCTTCTACTTAGCTATTTTTACACAAAATGTATAAAAATGGATAAAATGTATAATAAATGCATGATTTCAAGCCACTTTACCCATCCTTAACACTAAATATCTCAAATTTGTATCAGAAAAACGTACATGATTTGGCCTATTTAATGTAAATTTCACTCAGTATTCAATTTGATATTTTGCTTGAAGAATGCTTGTAAAAGGTCAGATGAAGGTCATGCCCACCTTCACCCTTTAAATGTTTTACTGCTTCCAAATGATCAAATAATTGCATTTTCTTTGGTATTACTGCAACTGGTGTCGTGCCATGTGGCGCCCCTGTATTTCAGCTATAGTGCAGATGAGATTTTTCTTTAGATCATTTGGAATCGATAAGAATATTTGAATTATTTCAAACAGATATGTTAAGTTACATCTTCTGAACACTATTTATATAATCTTGCCACTTTGGGAATATGAGTCTTTGATGATGAAAAAAAAAAATGAAATCCTGGCTTTCGTTGTCAGTTTTTCAGGGTCATAGATGAATTGATGAGGGTTCATTACCCAACATTGTACTTAACCCTTTCAATGGTTTACTGCTTCCAAAGGATCTAATCATTCCATGTTATTCTTAAAGTTAAATCGGAAGTAAGATAAATATAAGTTTTTTTACAAGTCTTATATCGTCGCCGGTTTTAGAAAGGGTCACTGATGGTGGTACCCGAAATTTCGCAATATGGTCCATACTTCCTCCCTTTGAACGTTTTCATTGCTTCCAAAGGATCAAATTTTTATATCTTATTTATTTTTACAAGTAATGTCACCACCTTAGTAAAAGAAATATGGCTATTTTCCATTATGGTGTCTATTTACTCCACCCATTTAAGACAGTTGAATTGAAATCAAAAGAAAAAAAGAAAAAAATCATTTGTTTATCATGCGCCTCTTTAAAACTATAAAGCCTTTTAGCTTACCTGAGCTTATCAAGTGAGCTTATAACAGACAGGCGACTTTCTCCACCAATCTCCCCCAATTTTTGGGTTCTCAAATCCCACTGATTTTCATTTTATCTAAACAGCTCTTGCAGTTAAATTAGCTTCAGTTTAAACCTACTTATAAAACAGGTAGTATTTCAGCCACTCTGCTGCTTTTAACATCACTCTTTGACTGTCATGCAGTTACATATAAACAAAGCTTGTAGTTACATATAAACAAAGCATGTCTGTCATGTAGTTACATATAAACAAATGTAGTTACATATAAACAAAGCACTGCGAATGTGGTCATGATATATGACCAGTTTATCAAACAATTTTGCAGAGGAAGTCTAGATAAGTCAAATACTTCTGAAAGTGGAGAAAGTCGACAGTCTGTATAGGATGATCCATTGTTGTCCGTCATACACTTACATTGGGAAAACACAATACCCAAAGCTTCTATATTGTGTATGTAGCAAAGTTTGGTAGTCCATACAAATAATATAGGCTTATAATGGGAAAGGTCTTTTCTAAAACCACTGAAGCTAGAACTTGTATATTCAGTATGTTACACTGTTTAGTGGTACACTACATAAATCTTGCCAATCATGCCCCTGGGTCCAAACTGACTAAGCACCGAGGATCATTAGCCCGCATAGACTTACAATAGGAAAGACATAAAAATCTTCCTCTCTGAAATCATAAAGTCCAGCGCTTTTATATTTTGTGTATAGCAGTGGATAGTATTTCCCTTTATAAATCCTGCCAACCATGCCCCTTGGGTCTGCAATAGGCTCGTAATAAGAAAAAAAAACATGAAAAAAAAAACAACTTTTTCTCTGAAACCACAATACCCAAAGCAGGGATATCAAGTATGCCGCAAAAATGAGACACAATCAAGCCCATGGGGTCAAATTTGGCCCCATCCTGAGGTTATATATACTCCCATATTCTTACAATGGTAAAACACACAAAAACCTTCTCAGAAACCAGAACGCTTAGAGCTTTTATATTTTATGTGAGGCAATGTTAAAGAATCCTATTTATAAGTCCTACCAACCATGTCCCTGCAGTCCATTCAGACTATGCCACAGGGGCCTCATTATCTGTCATTCATATGCTAATCTTCTTCTCTGGAACTGCAAGGCTCAACGCTATTATATTAAGTAAGCACCATCTTGTATGGTGCTTTATGATACATAGATCCAGCAAATGTTGCCACTGGGGTTGAAAATGACCCCACCCTGAGGGGACATTAGCTCCCATATACCTACAATGGATAAAGTATACAAAAAGCTACTTCTTAAATCATGAGCCTTAGAGCTTTTATATTGTGTGTAGCAATCTTAAGTTATCATTTTCGTTAATCTTGTCACCCGTGCTCCTTGGGTCCATAGGGACACATCCCATGGTAGGGGTCATTAGCTCCTCTTTAAGTAAAAAGGTACAAATAGGCAATGATCAGGAACAGGCGCAATCAGAAAGAAATTCAAATTCTAAATATCGAGGCGGGAAAAAATTAAATTGACAATTAGGTACGAATACATAGAGGTCATATCCTTAAATGAATAAGCAGCTATTTCCCAATAGGTGGCCACACAGTTAACCAAACTTAACTAAAACTATGAAAAACGTATATAAAGTTCAAACAGCACAGAAATTCGACTCCAAAACACAAAACAAATAGAACCACAACAGAAGTATTGCCTTGGAAAGATCAGATATATAAAATTACTGGGGGGGGGGGGGGGTTAATCGATTTTACAGAGCTCTAACCTCACTTTCATATTCTGCAGTAGTTCACAGCATTTAAGTTAGTTGTTCAGCCCTCATGGTGAATCTCTACGAGGGACAGTTGGAAAGTACGTAGTATGGTATCGTAATTTCTTAATGCGTTGCTAAATATATTAAAGTAATACATGTATAGAAAGTAGAATGTCTCCTCTTCAAGATGACGCATTGATTTTTGTAGAACGACTAGTCATGCACGTGCCTCGTCCGCTCAAAATGAAGGCATGTTAATATACTGGCGGATATTTTCGAAAAAAAATCTTGAGAAAAATCAACAGAAAATCAGTGACCTAATTCGATATCACATTATAACAAATAAGCGATATCTCTCAGAATTCTATTTCTGTAGATGCCTTTTCCGGTTACTGCTTGCACGGCTACCATAATTAGATGCGAAAAATATTGATTAATATAAAAGTTGTACCGTTTCAAAAAGTAGCATTTTTGCGTGTTTTCTTCCTATTTGTTTTGAGATTAGGCTCATACTGCAGCAAGATTTGTGACATCTGAGTATATTTTCTGCGTTATTCGTTGTAACCAATGCACAAAGGGAATTTCGTCATGCAAATATGTCGTCTCATCTTAGTCGGTTCTTATAAAAATGAATCTTAATGACACTACCCCCTATTTTCAAGAAGTGGGTGGGGTAACTAACCCCCTCATATCTTATAAGCTACAGAAAGTTTCTTCAAGATAACTTGTCAGTCATCACTCTAGTAATTGGTTTTAACTCACAAACCTTTCTTACCATTCTATTTGCCACAGTTCTCAATTTATACAAACAAAACAATCCTCCTAGCTAAAATCACCCATACCCATGACCAGATTTAAACAGTTATCTACCATTTGTTGTGCTCTGAATAATGTTTTGTTTGTCTTGTTACGAAGCAGGGGAACTGTGCTTGGTATGAAACTAAACTTAAAATAAATTCAAACAAATGCTACTTTTATATTTTCAAATTAAAATCATTGGGACGGGCGAGTTTTGACATAGAAAATGAACAAAATGCAGAGAATTCTAAGGGACGCAGATATTGCCGTCTCGTTTATAAGTTATAAGAATTTACAAATTCATTCAAGACTTGCAGAATAAATTGCCTTTATGATGGGCTACAAAATGGTGCGAAATCATCTTATTCCATCAAATAGTGTTCATGCACTGCTAAATTAAAAAAATGATTATAAATTGTCTATTTTATTGAAATTTCACTTTTTCCAGTATACAAACAGTACCCATGTTTACAATAATATTTTTTTTCTGACTGTATCATGTCACCTTTGTGAAACCAGTGTGAGAACGTGGAGGAAAGATAGTAGTTTAAAATGATACCAAACATGTATTGGTTTGCCGATCCGTTACCGAAATAATTGACCACGCTACGTACTTTCCAATCGCCCCTCGTAGCTAGCCAATGAACCATCAAGGACAAACAAATAAATCATTATAACCACCATGATGAATAAAAAACGAGGAAACATATATTCAGTTAGCTGTCAGACGATGGAGATACCTAGGCGCCATATAACGTCGGAAAATCTGGAGCAAAAGAAAAACACCAGTTAAACCCCTGTGGGCCAAGCAACAGACAAGAAGCTCTGGCCCCAACCAAGTAAAATGAATAGCTTTATGTCGAGGCCATCATCAGTCATCAGAGTCTGACGCCCGACCCACCTGCGTGCAAATAAACAAGGCAGCATAGTTATCAAACCATGATTGGGTTAAAAACTTAGCATGCAGACTGTCGCATAACATTTAAGTTATAACCTTTACGTGTATAACGAGTAATGATTTTTCTGAACTGAAAACTGTCAGGATCAGGTGAGCCTCCTCTGGTCTTGGTCATACATGAATAGTGGTAGACGGAATATTTCCATGTCTATCGGTGCTCCGTCAGACCTCTCCACACGGAAGTGGAGCGAGGTCACAAAATGCATCGGAATGCAGGTTAGCCAGCTGATCTAGAATATTGGGTGACAGTAAAATAAAAGCTCCTGCTCATTGTTTTGTATTATGCCATCACAATTTGACAGTTTCTTGACATTTTTCTGGCCTGTATCATAGTTTGGTGTTATGTCAGGCAAAGATGGTAGATAAAGCATGTATTTATCCCACTGGTGTAACATCAGGCAAAAATTACACATAACCATTTTTTTATCTCTTCCTTACTATTATGAATATAGTATCCAAAATACTAAGCAGACGCAAGTTGTAATAGCTAGCTGAGATTAAGTAGTCATTGTTTGTAAAAAGATGTGCTTACCCCACCCACTTTTAAGGCAAATCAAAACCAGAATAAATGCATCAAAGGCCTTAATTATTAAGGCATCTTTACCATTTAATTTTGAGACAGCTATGATCAAGCAAGGAAAATGTTGCACACATTTGTCATATTTTCATTAAAATGTGATAAATTTTGGACATAATTCTGATCCTGGTCTAAGATGTTTGGCGTAAAGTTTGAGTAAAATTGCATGAATGCATGTACTTGAATCACGTTTTATCTATTTTAAATATTTTATGTCAAAATAACTAATTAGAAGCAAGTTGTGACAACTTAATTAAGTTAAATGGTTATTTTTGTCGAAATGGTCTTTTTACCCCACCCACTTTTGAGGCACTTCTATCAGACATCAGGGTCAGAATAAAGCCATTTAAAGAACTTAGTGATTTAGCCTAATGATTTATTAAAGTTAAAATGGTGTTTTCTAAGCATTATATCAATATTGAGTGACAGTAAAGGAAACAGTTGTACCCCGTCCTCATATTTTCATCAAAATTTGACCAATTTTCTATGGTTTTCAGGCCCCAGAAAAATAGTTTTGATGTTAAGCCATTACAAAATGGCATGAAACATTCTATTTGTATCTATTCTTTTCTAATATAATTATTTTGATTCCAAAAACGAAATGAAAGCATGTTGTGGTAGCTAATTTTATGTATACAGTCACTTTCAAGAAAATCGGCCGCCATCTTGGCGGCCATCTTGGATTTCTCGGACCGCACCATGATTTCAGCTGATCACCCTCGATTTTCTTGCACCTCAGATATGTCTCTAACCATTTATGGAAAAATTTTCTCTGGACCTCTCGTGCACACGAATGACCCCTCAGGGACTGTATTACTTCGCCTTTCACCCACCGCCGGAGGACAACTACATGTACATACGTGGGCGCATATGTGATGATATTGCTGTATAAGTAGATGTTGAGAAGTCATAAGCGACTGAACATAGTGGTACTACAGATATTAAGCTTTACCCCCTGCAGAGATCAGATAATCACCTCATTATAACAGTCCTTTGATCTCTGGACCATATTGCACCATTAGATAAACAATGGTACCAATATAGCTCTTTCAGGAGCTAAGCCTTTAAGACCGCACTGTAGCTCACCTTTGTAGCAATGTGCGGGGGCTAGAAAATAAAGCCTTATCAATGTCTGCTTAAGACGGAATATTTTCATTCGCGTTCCCGGTTAGACCTCTCCACACCACGGGAGAAGAGCGACGTCACGAAATGTATCGGAGCGCAGACAAGTGCCCGATGAACTACGCTTGCTTCAATCCCCATCGCTTGTTAACTACGATTAGTAAAATAAATAAATAAATAAAACTCGAAAAGGACCAGTCTCCATAAGGGGTTTTTGGTGGTACCTGAATATTTTAATAATATTTTGGTAACATATAGCCACGTGAAGGGGACATGCACTGGTGGAAAGTTTGTGTTAAACGGACCTTTGGTAGGGTAGTTATGCGAAATAAAAGTGGGTGGGGTAATTCCATACCTGTTTTACCTGAAGGAGAAAATCATCAATTTCCATTATCTATATAAAGTGCGGGCAAAAAGTGTTATCATACAATGAAAGGGCATTGGTCACATAGTAGATTGATATGAGGATTGATCATGTGCCCCTAAAAAGTATCGAAAAATATTACATTGTTACCAGGTCTTGAATTTTTAGTATTTTTAATCGACCAACTTTGCCAAAAACAAAGCTACATAATCAAACCATATTTTACGGAAATATTGGTCAATGCTTGTAGAATTGGGAGGATTTTTGTGTAGCTCGGTTAAATAATGAGTTATGATCTTGACCTCTAGCCCTTCACTTGGCTTTGATCCTAGAGTCTGATAGTAACAAAGCCTACATTATACAGAACATATTGTCCAGGTATGAATGATTTCTGAACATGTCTGTAAAGAAAAGTATAGAAAATATAATTTAAAATAAGTTCTAGATTTAGACCTCTAGCCCCATCCCCACACATGGACCTTCGAGTCCGATCTTTACAAGGTATCTATGGTTTTAAGTATTAATTCTTTCGATGTCATGATGTAGAGTACAGAAAATTGTTCACGATACTCTCCTATTATAAAGGTGTCCTAGATTTTGACCTCTAGCCCCACCCCTGGAAATGGTACCTTGGACTTGGTGCCATGAAATAAAAGCAAGCCATACAGGGTATCTATGATCTAAATAAGAACACATTTCTATAATTGTTTTTTTAAGATTTGGACTGAGAGAAGAAACCGTGATTAACATTGTAAACTGCATATTTTAAAGGTGATCTAGATTTTGACCTTTAGCCCCATCCCCAGGCATGGACCCTGTGGTCCGAAATCATGGAAAGAAAGCAAACCTTATAGGGTACCTATAGTTTAAATATGAATGGTTTGTGATGGTTGGTTCGTGGATTACACAACTGGTGAAACTTGAATCAATAACTTGTACATTTTTACATTTTCATGTCCATTTCTGGCATTCAAGGACAAATAACTCATTTATTAACTGAGCTACACATACATCCCTATAATTCTGCAATAACAAAGCATAGGCCAATATTTCTTTAAAAATGATTTGATAATGTAGCTTTGTAGAGTCGTGTTCATGTTTTTGGCAAAGTTGGAAGATTAAAAATACTCAAAATTCAAGACCTGGTATCAATGTAATATTGTTGGTACTTTGTAGAGGAACATAATTAATCATCTTACCAATCTGCCATGTGACCAATGTCCTTTCATTGTATGATAAACTTTTTGCCCGCACTTTATGAAATAATGAAAATTGATATTTTCTCCTTCAGGTAAAACAGGTATGGAATTACCCCACCCACTTTAATTTTACATAACTACCAAACCAAAAGCCCATTCAACTCAAACTTTCCACCAGTGCATGTCTTCTTAATGTGGCTATATGCTACCAAAATATTATTAACATATCCACAAGAATACCTTATGGAGACTGGTCCTTTGACTTTTTATACACTTTTCATTCTTAGTTTTAATTGATATTTTAAGCCGCGAGTTATACAGAAATACAGAACTTATATTTTTGAAAGATATTTGAGAAAAATACATGCACGCTATTACCCTTTGATTAGATGAAAATGATAGCTATTTTAAACGTTAATAAAGCGGGGAGTGAAGCATATTGACGGAATGAATAGCAACAGACCTACTTCACTATCAATAGAAAACGAACGAGCCCGTTGAAAATGTAGAACGATCTACTTACCTCTTATATACAGACACTAGCAAAGATGCGTACCCGCAAAACAACGACAGACGTTACATGTGCGAAACTCGTTATAAGTGTTTTAATCATAAAAAATGTACAAGCAGGCAATGATTAGGAAATGGCACTATCAGAAAGAAATTACCACTCCAAAAATCGAGGTGGGAAAAACTTAATTGACAATTAGGTACTTATACTTAGAAAACATATGGTCAGCCGAGTGAGCAGCTATTTCCCAATAGGCGGACACTCAGTTACTCGAACTTAAATAAAATATAAAAACTTACATAAGGTTCAAACAGTACAAAATAAAACAAATGGAACCATAACAGAAGTACTTAGAACGATCAGTAATATAAAATTACTGGAGTGCTTCAGCCGGGTTTAACAGGCGCCTAACCTCACCCTCATCTTCTGCATTTGTTCACAACATTTTCGTTGTTCGGTCCTCGTGGTAAATCTCTAACTAGTCAATGAATCATCAAGGACAAGTAAATTAATCATTATAGGACTCAACAGATTCAGTAAGCTGCCCGACGATGGAGATCCCTTGGCACCGAATAACTTACTGAAACCCGGAAACCTGGAGCAAAAGAAAAACACCAGTTGAACACCGGTGGGCCAAGTAACAGACAAGAAGCTCCGGTCCAAACCAACTAAAATGAAAAGTTTTTTGTAGGACCACCGGCGTGCAATTACAGAAGGCAGCATAGTTATCAACCATGATTGGGTTAAAAACTAAGCATGCAGACTTTTGTAAAACATTCAAGTTATAACCTATACGTCTGTGACGTGTTTTGATTTTTCTGAAATGAAAAGAAAAATCATTCCGTCCTATAAGTTTTTAACATTTGTAAACCAAGTCACTATAAAATTCTGGTTCTGAAAGGCCCTCACGTAAAAGCGTCTTTAGCCCATGATTAAATTTTTAAATCAACTCATAATGTCTGCGATAAAATTTAGGAAATTTTATTCGAAGTTTATGATACCGATAGCCCTGCTGGAGAAGTTTGGCTGTTAAACATTTATTTCGCGCACTGAAGTCCGCTACATAATTGCAGACTCTGTCAAATCTAATATGTTGCGAAATGTATACACCATAAGAAGCACGGCGAGAAACGTCACCATCCAAAAAAGGATTTACTATATCAAAATCAAAGTCATCGCGTTTATCATAAATTTTAGAAGAAACAAATCCATTTGCAATAGAAAGATGCAAATCCAAACAGGGGGCTTCGGTATCTGTGGTGTTGGCTTTATTCAATTATAGTTAAGGTGGATAGACGCGTGTATACATGATCACGCAGTCCAATCAATAACTGAGCGACGGAACGGAGGGGTTGGTTTAAAGCGTACTTCCGGATAGGTGGGATGAATAAATTGTGTAAACAAACCATGGATAAATGAATCTGCCAGGTAAGATCATTGTTACTCATTTCTCTGTAGATAGTTGTTGTAATATGTGTATGCACTCTGCCGCACAGCCTCCACAACCAGGACCATTTTTGGTCCTCCTTCAGATAAATTGAATAATTGGCCAGGCAGTATATTATCACAGCAGGCACTGGCATCCAACTGTTGAGGCTCCAGTTATTTAATTGTTCAAAGGTGTTACAGAAGGAAAAGGAAAGATTCTGTTATCAGTAAACAATCTTCTCTGAGACATCATGGGACAACAAGATAACATGTATGCATATTGAAACATTTTCAGTTTTTATAAATCTCACAATTGTGTAGTTATCAATAGTCAACGCATCTAGAAGATACATATGTATATATAATAATGGGTTATCTAAAACATTATTTAGACATCAATGCAATATGAGCAGCATTGTAAGAGAACCTGCCTTTTTATAGTTGAAACCATATAATATGTAGACAATCATGGCAATGTATCTTACAAAACAAGTCACAAAGTTTCACCCGAAAATGTGTTTTTACTGTGTAAATTAAAAATATGTTTCTGATTTATTTCTGATTTACAATTTAATACATGATTTAAGGGTGGTCGGGTGGGAATATGGCCCCGCCCATTGGGGCCTAGGAGAAATAGATCGGCTGCTTGTGTCGCCAGGCAAAGCTTCTAATCTACTGACCGACCATCTGATTACTGGTTAACCGCTAATGTCTGAGCCTGACCAGGAAATGTGGTTTAGTCAAACCATCCATACATATAAACATTATTGGCTTAGTTGTGTGGTTATACTTATGAAGCACATTTTGAGTGTCATGACATCCTAATGTTGAGTAAAAGTCCCATAAAATGGAGTCAACGTCCCGACATGACCATTGCTGTCGACTGTGTGGCATTAGCTGACTCACCATGTGCACAGAAAAGATAGAATAAAATAAATTCAATGAGATACCGGGCCGAGAAATTGATTGATTGAGCCGCCTCGTGGGAAAACCAACAATGTGGTTTCCGACCAGGTCCGACATAAACCAACTTGTACAGTCATAGAAAAGAGCTAGAATCTTGAAATTTCGGATTTAAGTAGAAGAGGAACTGTACTATCCGAGTAGCGAAAACAAAGGCGCTGATCAGCTTTGCAGTTACTGCGAAGCTGATTTGCGTCTTTGTTTTTGCCTAGGCAGATTGTTGGTTTTCCCATGTGGCGGCTCATATCTGAGATACTTGTATGCATGTAATGTTTGCCTTGTACCAGTAGTTTAACAACCACAGGAAACTGCAGCAGCACATGTAACTGACCATATGCTCCTAAGTTCCTACCAGCTGGGCAATTAACAGGTTATTGGAAAGTCACAGCATGAACACTGCTTAATTGCTATTTTATTATCTTTAATGAACTCCTGTTTCTCTGGCAATCTCAGGCACTGATGGAGGCTGTGCAGTAGAGTGTATGCGCAGTATAAAGTGCATCTCATAAGCTTTAAACTGATATGAAAATGACCTTGCAACACTTCGTAGAAACAGCGTGATAGATGCGCCAAAATTTTATTCGAAGCTTTGTGCCTTACCTGTTCTGTCATGCGACATCATGAAATGACAAGTTTCGTGCAATTCCATCTAACCTGTACAAATTTTGATGATGTCTGACCTTCACAGTAGCCGAATAATGATCTATACTATCCTAAATTAAGATGGGATGCCACATGGCTGATTTTTTTCAGGTACACGTAGTTTCTTCGTAGGTGGCATTTGTAATAGGTACCTTTCTTCCGGAGGGGATGGATATTGAAATCTTCAATAAAGCTGTTTAAAGCCTCCAAAATACGTTTAACGTTTGTGCTATTGTAATGCACAATGCCTATACGAAGGTTACATACGTTGCTGACTAAAATGAAAAATGAAAATTTAAATATGTTTAAAACCTTCGCGACCAGTTCGCGACCAGTTCGAGACTAGATTGCGACACTTGAAAATTTTCACGACACTCGTGCGACACTCGCACGAATGTCGTGCGAATGTCCGCGACAAAATTCGCAAAACAGTCGCGAGAAATTCGCATGCCAGTGAGATATTAGCTTAAGACCCCTACCTCACTGGTATGCGACAGCTGGAGACTAGTTCGCGAATAGTTCTCGACTATTTCGCGACAAAGATTAACGATAAGACAAACACAGCTTTAACGTTGCATTCTCATTGAATGGACATTTATGCGACAAATTCGCGAATTTCGGTCTAATTTTGATAATATACCTCGCGACTGTCGCACGACAGTCGCGAGACATTCGGGAGAGTGTCTCACGAATTTCCCGCGAATGTGGCTTATTTTCATTTTCATTATTACGACAGTCGCGCGACAGTCTTGCGAAATATTTTGACGAAAACATTTGCATAAATTTTTTAAACCTGTTTAAAAACTTCGCGACCAGTTCGCGACTAGTTCGCGACACATGAAAATTTTCAAGATACTTGTGCGCCACTTGCACGAATGTCGTGCGAAAGCCCGCGACAAAATTGGCAAACAGTCGCTTGAAATTCGCATGTCAGTGAGATTCTAGCTTAATTGAATTTTTATTTCATTTTGTCGATTTCACCTACAGTCAGTGTATATTTCATGGCCCATGCTGAAAATATAAGGGCATATTTTAATGATTTATGGTTATAACTTCAAACGCCTGTGCGAAAACTTGCCCATGCAATACGCAGACATTTTTTGACATGTAAAAATTGAAAATTTCACCAGGAAAAATTGATATTTTTAATACTTTCCTCAAAACATAGATCGTCTCTGGGGCTGTTCTAACGAGTACCCACAATCTATGTTTTCGACAAAACATTAGAAAAATAGGTTAACCCCTGCATACCCCATTTTTACTATATACAAGCGAGAAACAATGTGTTATTTATATTACGGACATGTTTTCCTGATGAATTATGTATATTTATGACATTGGTATAAAAGAACACACATTGCTGAACTTAAAACAGACTATTACAGCTCAAAATACACATTTACCTATTTTTGCAGTATTTTGTTCCGCACTAGTCATTTGTATCTACCGGGAAAAATGAGGCCTACGTGCCAGGATTTAACTTCTGATGTGCCGGGGATGTGCCGTGGGCTTACTTTAGTGCACGTACATGCAAATTACTAAGCCTCTCTCGAATATATTGTTTGTCATAAGAACAACTTTCAGATGTTGATTCTCATTATTGTCATCGTTCAGGTCCGGGCCTTGGGATATAACCACAAATTTGACCCACATTGCCTGGTTTTTATGTGGATTTTAAAACTTTAAAAGTGTATACAGATTCTATTGTCTGAACGTTTTGCTCAATGACAGAAATCTTCATGTACATCCTTTTAAGTGACTGACGTAAATTGTCACGTGATCGATCTCAAAGCAACAGTCAAGCCATCAGGAAAACATGTCTATGAATTGTATACCCCATTGAACCCCAATTTTATACAGTAAAATTGGGGACTACAGTGGCATACCTATTATTCTTACATTTGATCCAAAACATAGATTGTGGGTACTCGTAAATTGGGGATTACAGGGTTATACCTATTTTTCTTAAATATCTGATCCCAAACATACATTGTGGGTACTCCTTAAAATCGCCTCGGCGAGGCGGTTGTACGTGTACCGACAATCAATGTTTTAGCAAATATATTATAAATATTTTTTCTACGGATTTTTTCTTCAATTTTACACCTGAAAAAAAAAATATCTGTATATAGCATGGGCAAGTTTTGGTAATGATATGCTCTGAGCCTTTGCATGGGAAAACCAACACTTTTGTTTCCGATCATGTCCGATAAAAACCGACCTTTACAGTCACACAATCAGCCTAGAGGTTTAAATATCGGATTTAACAAAATTGTAGATTTGCCCATTGATTGTAGATTTGCCCCCTCCCCCCACCCGCCCCGGCCAAAAATAATATAATAAAATTTAAACGAACGAAGATGCCACATTTCTGAAATATGACAAATTGCTACAAGATCTTCTCACTCATTATTTCCCGTCGCTGTTTCGTAATTACCCGAACCTCACACGGTAGTAGAACGAGATACCGAAGCGGAGCGGAGTGAAATTTACTTTCCTGATCTAAGTTCAAATGAACCTTTGTTGTTGTTTTTACAATGAGAAAGGATAATCCTTAGTTAGTGTTTATGCGTTTCAAATTGAATCTAACATGCATCTTGGGAGTGGGGTGCCTTATATTTAGAGCTCAGGGATCAGGATTGTGAAAATACCTACCTTCGCCGTGCTGTGCCCATACACAAGACACTTTAATCTCCTCCATGGAACTGTGTAGCATCAAGGTTTCGTCCCGAGATGACTAAAAAACCTGTTGACTTGGACAAAAACCCATAGCCACATCAAAATAACATTAATGAAACAAGAATGCCCCTCCGTAAAAGTATACGTATACTCAACCCCTCCATCGTAGGAGACGACGTAATTGATTTATATCAACATATTTTCAAAAGTGTGGGGCTGTAAACAAAAATAGTAATTTAAAGTATACAATAATACGTAGTCCAAATAGCACTTACCTCTTCACAATTGATTGCAAAATACCGGAAAACAATCTGGCCAAAATAATGACGTAGTCTGATTTCAAACCCACAATTTTCACGGGCTGATTTATACTGGCGCATATTTGCGTGCTGCATGAGACATGACTGCGACATAATTTTTATACCAGAACGTGCAGTGTGATATAACCGTTTGTATGCGCTATAACGTTTGGATCAAAAATAGCAGAGAATGGGTTTAAAAACGACATTTTTGTCGTAAAAATGCAAGTACCGTCTCTAAAATGGGTGTATTCTTTTCCCACCCGCTCATTATCGAACTATAGATTGGACTGCGTGATGATGTTACTGACCGATCAAAACATTTTGTGAATCACGTGTATACACAGAAAAAGTTTGATGTATGACAGTTTTCTGTCAAAGCGGACTACAATATTTATGTTTTGAAGACAAATTGAAGCGTATACAGCAGTACCTTCATGGTTGATAAGAATAGAAGACATTTTAGCCACATTACATATCAATAGTTGGGAAGTCAACGTGAGACAGAACATGTACGTACACATGTCCCATGGTGAATCTGATTATAAATAGAATGTTGTCTATAAATATAACGAATCGATTATTAAAGTGGTTGTTTAGTCATTCTGTCTACTCCCATGTAAATGTTCAGCAAAAAGTTCCCAAAATCCCAAAGAACTGGAGGCTGACTGAAACCTGGTATACATATCAAAATTTTGGGAGTCAGCCGGGTACATTTAAATATATCCTTGAAGCCTATTAAAATAGAACCTGAAGGCAAGCTTTCAGTGTTGCCATAAGGCATCAATGACCCCCTTATGACATTGTCAGGCAATAAAATGTAACGAGTTTAGTTCCTATGCACCTGCGATGACCAATCCAGATGAGGTTCTTCAATGGCTTAGACGACTTTATTTCTGCAACACCCGCACAGACAAGCTTATCCTTTGGTACACAAAACCAAACCAGGTCAATGAGGTACCGCAATGGTCCCTTGCTTCTAGGGATGGGATGGGTGCTGAACACGATCTTCTATTTACCAACATAGTCTACCTAACTGAAACAAAACATCCTGGATGGATCCATGTTCCCGATATAGAATCTCATAGACTATGTCATAGGCAGACAGGATATCAGCGTGACAAAGACTATATTTGATACAGACTGCTGGACAGATCACAGGCTGGTTGTTAGCAAATTCAACCTTATAACCCCGCCTGCGAGGCCACCTTAATGCAAAAAGCTGCATCAAGACAACATGAAACGATAGCTGCAACCAACTGTACTAGTATGATGAAGAAAGTCAGAGGCTATTTGAAGAAAAACACCGATTGATCAGAATCAATAAGGCTGCTTACAGCAACATTTGTAAGGCAGTCCAGACCAAGTTCAGGGACATGCAGGCCGCCACATGGGAAAACCAACAATCTGCATAGGCGAAAACAAAGGCGCAGATCAGTAACCGCGAAGCTGATCAGTGCCTTTGTTTTCGCTACACGGATATTTCAATCCCTCTCCTAAATAAATACAAAATTCCAAGCCTCTAAACATCTTCTGTGACTGTACAGGCCGGTTTGTGTCGGACCTGGTCGGAACCCAAATTGTTGGTTTTCTCACGCACAGGCTCATAATCGAAATGTCATGTAGAGGGTGAGGTGACACAATGCTATCAACGACATCGAACGACAGACGACCACAGGAGAGGGTTCACGCAAACTTTAATATCAACGTGCACTTGCATTTGATCCATTAAACTTATCGGTCAAGTTCACTTGTACCAGAGAATCAAACAGTAAATACAAAAAGGTTAAACATACTTAAAATGTAGGCTTAGTAAACTCATCGAAGAAAGTTAAGCTCCAGTTGATTTATTGCCCATAGGCGTACTTAAATTGTTTTTTGTAAAATTTGTCATCTTGGTTATGTAATAAACGTTAAAGACCCGTTTACACATTCACGATTTTCTCTACGATTTACCACGATTCACCCCGATTTCTCATGGTCAGAAAAATCGGGATGGGTCGGGATGAATCGTGGCGAAAAGAGAAAATATCCAGTGTCACTATGATTCAAGTAAGAATGTCCACAATATTAGTAAGGTGTATGTAAAGGCCTGTTTACACATTCACGAGTTTTGGCTACGGTGCCGCTATGATTCGCCACGATTTGTAAAATCGTCGTGGACCGTGGTGTACCGTAGTGATTCGTAGTAGAACCGTGGTCAATCGTGGTGAATCTTGATGAATCGTGATGATTCGGGAAACTCCACGGTAGCGCTACGGAAGTTTTAAAATGTTTAAAACGTAGTTTTGGGCTTTCGAAAACGGGGCATATTTTACAGGAAAGGGTCACTGGTTCTTCGATGTTGAAAGGGTGTGTCGAGGATAATTTTAGCAATAAATATGACATACATGTTATCACTTTAATTATGGGCCATGAACTCTTATGATTATTTGTAAATAAAATGATAAAACTTTGTTGTTGTTTTACATAATTTGACCCCAATAATGATCATCTTGCTTCTTTAGTATGGAAATGTTCATTGCATGAGTTCGGCACCCTCGTATGTTCGGCTCAACTTTACGTCTATATGAAAATGTCTTTAAGTTTTCTTCCACTAAATACGCTATACTATGTCTTTAAATCACCGTTCAGCAACTGTTCGATTTTGTCTCGCACCGTCTTTTGGCCGGCCAAGATTAAGGTCTATCTATAAACAATTGAAACTATGCAATCATAATAGTTTAAAGTTTGTTCGAACTTTATGCAATAACAGGAAATTTTGATGCTGGATTTTCAATGTGAACGCATCTAATATCATCAAGATGAAAACTGTCGCGGTTTTGGGTGCCGGGGCGAGTGGACTGACTGCCATAAAATGTTGTCTAGACGAGGGACTCGAACCTACATGCTTTGAAAGGACAGACTACATCGGGGGTCTGTGGCATTACACTGACAAAGTCGAGGATGGACAGTCATGTGTCATGAAGTCGACAGTAATTAACACCAGCAAGGAAATGATGTGTTATAGTGACTTTCCTATACCAAAGGAGTACCCTCCATTCATGCACAATAAATACGTGGACAAGTACTTCAATCTGTATGCCGACGAGTTCAAACTGAGGGACAGGATAAAGTTCAACACAGAGGTAAAGCATGTCTTTCTTTACTGGCGAAAGACTGAACACTGTATAGGCATTATCATCATAGTTTAGATAAAACCTTAATCAATTCCTGAACTATATGTTCGTCAGTAAAAGGCTATTGGCAAAATTAAGGAACTGTTGCTCTCAGGCCAAAGTTCTACCTGCAAAGCAAAACCTACACAGACAAACTAATGTTACTTTATAAAACACACAAATATCAAATCAGATGAGCAGCTATTTTTCAAAAGGTAACTCAGCACTAAGCTAACAGTCAACCATTTACTGCACATCACCTAATACACTTAACGCATAAAGGGACACAAAAATTATTATCATGGAGAATTGAGAAATAAAATTCAAAATGATTTTCAGATTTTGAAAGTGACAAAAGCAGAAGACTATGACAAGTCTGGAAGATGGGAAATCACCGTCAAAAACAAACTGACCGGAGATGTGTCGAAGACCATATTTGATGCCGTTCTGGTCTGTACTGGTCATCATGCAGAGAAAAATGTACCGACCTTCCCAGGACTGGATAAGTTCAAGGGCAAGGTCAGCCATTCCCATGACTACAAAGATTTCCATGGTTACGAAGGTCAAAGGGTCGTGGTGGTGGGGATTGGTACCTCTGGTGGGGATATTGCAGTGGAGCTGAGCAGGACCGCTTCTCAAGTAGGTAGCGTTTTATGCATGCTCAACTTCGAGAAAATGATAGCAAAAGATATAAAACAACGCTTTGAAACAACCAAATAAGTCGCAACAAAAAGGTACAGCTCTTCCGTTTGGAACGGTCAGTGATATGTATATCTAAAAACAGAACATAGTCAGCTGACTACAATAAAAGACGTCTGTCGAAAGTAAGTGGGATCATATCCCCATCTAAAAACCCTAGAGAAGAAACAAATCCAAACGAAACATACGAGCTCGTAAAACAAAAATAACCGCGGCATAAGTCCATGTTTGTGAGGATTTTACTATAAAATCAGTATTTTTGATATAAAAAAAATATCACAAAATCGAATTTTTGATATAAAAAATCCAATTTCTGATATCAAAACATAGATTTTGTGATATAAAAAATCGAATTTCTGATATCAAAAAATAACTACGAGTTTTGATATCACAAATTCGATTTTCTTTTATACGAGTACGTATCACAAATTCGATTTTTTAATTTCAAAAAATATTTTTTGATATCCCAAAGTCGAATTTCCGATATCAAAAAATAATTTGTGATATCAAAGAAACGAATTTCTGGTATTAAAAATCGGAATTTAGTAGTAAAACGATTTCGAAGTACATGTTCGCTCGATTCTACTGCATTTATCTAGTCCATTTTTTCAGGTTTACCTAAGCACAAGAAGGGGATCGTGGATTCTGAACAGAGTCGCCGAGAAGGGCCAACCCGTGGACATGACGGTGTCACGTTTCATGCTTAATGGACTGTGGTACTTCCCGTACCTTGCCGGGATATATCAGAGAATTAGGCTGAATTACCGTTTCAACCACAGAAAGTATTGTTTAGAGCCGCCGCACGATCCGTTTGCAGCTCACCCAACGGTGAATGACGACTTACCTAACAGGCTAGTAGCCGGGACTGTGAAAATCAAAGCGAATATAGCTGAAATCACGGAAACGTCTATAAAATTTGAGGACGGAACTGTCGAAAAAGACATTGATGCACTGATTTTGGCCACTGGATATATATTTGGGTTTCCATTTCTGGATAAGAACGTTATTGACGTGCAAGAGAACAAAGTGAAACTGTACAAGTACGTGTTTCCACCACAACTGTCTAAACCAACTCTAGCCATCATCGGGTGTATACAGCCTCTAGGTTCCATAATGCCAATCAGTGAACAGCAGTGTAGACTAGCTACTAGAGTGTTTCAGGTAATGTGTATAAGGAACTGTTTTACCTAATGCATTGCACTTGTGACTAAAACAAACAACAACAAAAACACTTCCCATGGTCGACTGCATTTTGATTGTACCTTCCTTATTTCATATTTCACCATGAAATACATGTATTTCTTCCTAACATTTCACCATGAAATTTGCATTTTTCACGTGCAATTTTCAAGCTATTTTCTCCATGAAAAGAGTAATATGGGAGTTTAGCCTAACGTTCACTGTACTTTGGAAACAATCGAGAATAGGGTATTTGTTTAGCTTGTTTGATGCTGGGTCTGGTAATGCAAAAGGGTTACATAATGAAAACATTGATTTTGAGATAGAATTAAATGTCCTTTGAACTTTGGAGCTTGTTGATCACTATCTTAAGCAATTAGTTTATTGTGCACTTCTCACTCAACCCGTGTGCGCAAGAGGTGTGCTGTCTGTAACCTGAAGTTCTACCCCCACTGTACTTTCAATATAACCTTACACTTATTTCAAAATAGTCCAACGTGCTGTACATTTAAACATTGTGCTCTGCTGTTTTCTGGACATTCAGTGCCGCTTTAAGGACAAAATGCTTGTCTTGCAGAAGCTCTTGTTTAAATTTTCTAGGGGAAAGTAGCTTTACCCAGCATGTCAGAGATGGAGACAGATATCCACAATAAAGAAATGGCTATGGCACAAAGATACGTCAAGTCACCAAGACATACTATACAAGTGGACTACCAGTTCTATATGGACGAACTGGCAGAATTAACTGGAAATAAGCCAGAATTTGGTATGAATCCCTTTGTGTTGTGCATGAATCATTTCGTTATATAATCAATACATGTATAAACTTAATGCATTTAATTTTTATGGTTTACATGTGTGTTTCATTAAGTTTTAATGAAGTGTTCTCAAAGTTTATTCAGTAAATGCCAAAGATGCACAATGAGACATAAAAATAAACACATTTTGTAGTCTTAATGTATTTTATCTCATTTCAGGTCAGCTATTTCTGAGTGATCCAAAGCTAGCCTTAGCCGCATATTTTGGGCCCGTGACTCCCTACCAGTACAGACTTATGGGACCTGGGGCCTGGAAATCTGCCAGAAAATCAATAATGACCCAGTGGGATCGAACCTTCCACCCTCTGAGTACTGCAAGGCCTTTAACCAAGTCAGACTCAACAATGAATGCATTGATTTATGGTCTAGTCATAGTTGTTATTATGATATTGATATATTTCATCTTTTAAATCTACAAGGAGATTATATATTAAGTTGCAAGTTAATTTCTGTGACAATAAAAATTAAAATGTTCAAGTAAAACAATGTGACTATTTATTATACATGTACTTAAAACAGACTGAGGAAGGATCTAATGATATGGTTCAAGAGAAAAAAATATCCAAGAAAAAGATATGTTCAGTAGAATGTACACCTAGAATACTTGGGGAATTTTACAGAGTGGTTATAATTTCATATATGAAATGCACTGTGGTTATATTTTCATATGAAATGTACTGAACTCACAGTAGGCTTCTTTGATATACATCATATGAAATGACAAGTGCAAGATATGGAGATATTTTCTAAAACCAGTGATATTCAAAATTAAATGTGCATACTGTACTATTGCATGTAGCAAAATACAATCATTATTTATAATGCTTTCTTTCTGAATGAAAATGCTATATCTAGAGTTGAGAGTGCATATTTTGTTTTCTAAATAGACACTGGTCTCCTTTCCTTTGCAGTGTCACAATATGTACTTAAATGTGATCAGTGATCCACTTTTTTCAACAAATGAGCCGTCTCGTGTGAAAACCAAACAATGTGGTTTCCGAACAGGTCCGACACAAACCCAGCTGTACAAGCACAGAAGATGGCTAGAGACTGGAAATTTTGGATTTAGAAAGTAGAGGAATTGTACTATCCGTGTAGCGAAAACAAAGGTGCTGATCAGCTTCGCAGTTACTGCGAAGCTGATCTGCGCCTTTGTTTTCGCCTATGCAGGTTGTTGGTTTTCCCAATTGGTGGCTCCAATCTCATAAAAAAATATGACATATATTTAACATTGTGTTTGTTAATTGGTATTGCATAGAACTATAAGTTAAACTGCGCCTTTGTTTTCGCCTATGCAGATTGTTGGTTTTCCCAATTGGTGGCTCCAATCTCATAAAAAAATATGACATATATTTAACATTGTGTTTGTTAATTGGTATTGCATAGAACTATAAGTTAAACTAAAAGCAATATCAGTAACTCTGTACAAATGTGATCTCTTCCTACTTTGAAGAATGCTCCTTCAGATGATCTGGGGCACTGAAAAAAAAATCCAGAACCCCTTTATATTAATAATTTCAGACCTCTACATTCTCTTATCTGTTAATTCTTGCAACCTATATCAAAACGAAATCCTCCTTACTTGTCTTTTTGTCAGTGTTACATACAATATAGCTGTCTTTAATGCCAGCATGACCACAAGCTACATGCACATGAGCCGCGTTATGAGAAAAACGGATTTTTGCCTATGCAAAAACAAAGGCGCAGATCAGTTTCACAGCAAATGCGAAGCTGATCAGCGCCTTTGTTTTCGCTACACGGACAGTACAATTTCTCTTCTCCTTAAATCCAAAATTTCAAGCTTCTGGCCTGCTTCTGTGACTGTACAGGTTGATTTGTGTCAGACCTGGTCTGAAACCCCAAAGACCGGTTTTCTCGCGTTGCGGCTCACATAGCATAATGTGTACCTAGAAGTGTCCAAAGGACACTGTACAGAAGACAGTTTTTTAAATTCCAATAGGTTGTTAGAACCAGAGGACCAATGGTCCTGTAAACGCTCACCTGAGACCTGAGATATATACATGTACCAATAAACTTGTTAGACTAGAACAATTCATGTATATAACCCTTGGGCAGGGTCAGACTAACTCCTGGAGTCAATGTCTTTTTCAAATCATAAAAATTCAGTCCATTTGCCAATTAACTGCAAGTTTTGTCCTTCAAATGACATTTTAACAATTTTCTCCATTCAAATGCATGGACAATCTAAGTTGACCTTGCCGTGAAATAGGTCAAGGCCATCCCAGTGTCATGATTTATATAAATTTTGTAGACCTCTGTTCCTTAATGCTTCATGCCAAGTTTCATAATCATAGGCCTTCTCAGGTTCTGAAGAAGAAGATTTAAAAAAAAATCGCTATTTATAGCCATGGTGGCCATCTTGGTCATGTGACCTTGACCATTTATATAAACTTTCATTTCCTCTTCCTAAGGATGCTCCACATAAAGATTGGCTTTGATTGGCTATGCAGTTTCTGAGAAAAAGCTGTTTGAATATTATGGTCATTTACATGTATATAGCTCCGGGGCAGGGGCAGACAACCCCTGGACCTAAAATATTTTCATAAGCATAAATCTTCTGTCCATTTGCTCATTCCTAGCAAGTTTTTTGCCATTACATGACATTTTCCTATTTTTTCCCATTCAAATGCATGGGCGACCTAAGTTGACCTTGCCGTAAAATAGGTCAAGGTCATCCCAGGGTCATGATTTATATAAACTTTGTAGAGCTCCATTCCCAGATGCTTCATACCAAGTTTCAAAATCATAGGCCTTCTGGTTCTGAAGAAGAAGATTTTGAATGTTTTTGCTATTTATAGCCATGGTGGCCATCTTGGTCATGTGACCTTGACCATTTATATAAACTTTCATTCCCCCTTCCCAAGGATGCTCCACATGAAGTTTGGCTTTGATTGGCCTAGCGGTTTCAGAGAAGAAGATGTTTGAATATTATGGTCATATACATGTACATGTATATAGCCCCGGGACAGGGGCAGACAACCCCCCAGGGGCTAAAATTTTCCATTAACATTAATCTTTTGTCCATTTGCCTATTCCCAGTAAGTTTTACCCATTAAATAGCATTTTACCATTTTTTCCTATTCAAATGCATTGGCGGCCTAAGTTGACCTTGCCGTAAAACAGGTCAAGGTCATCCTAGGGTCATGATTTATATAAACTATGATAAGCCCGCGTCCCTGATGCTACATACCAAGTTTCGTGGAAATCAGCCCACTGGTTCTGGAGAAGAAGATTTTTAAAGGTTTTTGCTATTTATAGCCATGACAGCCATCTTGGTCATGTGACCTGGACCATTTATATAAACTTTCGTTCCCCCTTCCTAAGGATACTGCACATGAAGTTTGGCTTTGATTGGCCAAGCGGTTTCAGAGGAGAAGATCTTTGAAATTGTGGATGGACGACGACGGACGGACGACGGAGCATGGCCATCCTATAAGCTCACCTTGTGAGCCTTCGGCTCAGGTGAGCTAAAAAGGTGGCAAAATTGTGACAAATGAGACAAAGCTTAAAGTTGGGCATTGGGGACAAAACAGACAAACAAAAGTGTAATATCTTATATACATGTATAGTATAATGCAATATATTTCTAAAACAGAGCATAAAATCTGTACAAAAAACAAACAATACAAAAAATGACAGATAAACCTGATTATCTAATACCCATAAATGTCCAAACAGGTATTAAGCAAACCTAGTTTTACCATAATTTCACATGAAAATTGCTGAAATTGAAAAATCGGTCTAGTTATTTTTTTCCAAAGTTTTTAATAATCTTTCTCATTGTAGCTATTTAATCAAATTCTGCAATAAATGACGAGGTATTACCAATCACTTATGAATACTATGGCAGTCATATAAAAAAAACTTAAGATAAATTTTCGTTGAAACAATATATACAAACCACATCATATCTTTAAAAGCTGGGCTATATAAACTATAGCAAAAGCTAAGCCAAATTAGAGGTACCATACATGTAAAATATTAATAGCGTGGACAAATTGCAATTTGTATAGATGTACATTGTGGGCATTTGACAAAGGCCCACAAGCTAAAAGATCATATGAAATAATATTTTCTATTTTATTTCTTTTTTTTTTCTGTCAAAGAAAAAACATAAATATAACTGTATGGACATTTTGGATATGCACAGAATTTTGATTAGACTATTTATAAATTTCTAACAACTTGCGATAGATAATTAACAAACAAAAACAATTTAACAAATATTTGTGTCACCTAGCAAGAAACCTAGTTTAAAAATGTTTTAACAACATTTACACAATTAAAACCATTTAGATTTGTTTGTTTGTATTAAGGCTTAATATCCCAGTAAACAATTTTTCAGTTATGTTGAGACAGAGGTAGTACCAGTAATATGCTCCAATAAGCACAAACCCAGGACTGTTCAGATAATTCAGTGCCTTAACACAGTCTGCTAGGCTGAAATGTTGGTATTTTACATAAGTGTTTTTTTTTTTCTACTGTTATATCTTAGTAGGCATACTAAAACTAGGTTTAATTTAATGACTTAATAATATAATGTTATTAATCAAGTAATTTCGTATTGGCGGCGATGCGGAGGAAAACATGGCTGCCATTTTCTTTTGAAAAAGAACGTTGAATGACGTCATTTTCATATTGGCCGACTTTTCTCATATTGGCCGAGTTTTTCTCGTATTGGCCGACTTATTCTGTATTGGCCGAGTTTTTTTATTCGTATGATGCGGGCTGATTTATTCGTACAAATACCAATATTAATGTAGTTAATTAATAATATTTTATAAAGGTTGGAATCCTTAAATTACGATAACTTTTTTAATTTTTGACATGTTCTACCTAGAAGTTTAAATGTTGTTTTCGGTTATAGTGTGCGCTAATAAGAATGGAAGTTTTGGAGACACCTTTGAAAAATTAGGTGCACATTGCGCTAATAAGAACTAATATAGTAGTGCATATGCAATTCCTTCTAAATCTAAAAATTTTCACGAGTCCACCTGAACAACTCTTGTGTGTGTATTTGTATGTCAAACTTGCCTATTTTATGAGCAACTACAATTTATTTATGGTTATTTCATTTTAAGAATGGAATGTTGTGAATTAAATTGTTGCATGAGATTACAGAACTCAATGCGAAATAAACAATTAAGTATATAAACAAGAATAATGATAAAACATTTAAAACAAAATGAGCCGCGACGTGATAAAACCGGTCTTCGGGGTTTCCGACCAGGTCCGACACAAACCGGGCTGTACAAGCTCAGAAAAGAGCCAGAAGCTTGAAATTTCGGATTTAAGTAGAAGAGGAATTGTACTATCCGAGTAGCGAAAACAAAGGTGCTGATCAGCTTCGCAGTTACTGCGAAGCTGATCTGCGCCTCTGTTTTCGCATAGGCAAAAATCCGGTTTTCTCACGATGCGGCTCAAATGTAAAGCTCTAGCTATATCAGACTGGAGTTGCATCATGAGAAAACTGGATTTCTGCATATGTGAAAACAAAGGCGCAGATCAGCTGTGCAGTAACTGCACAGCTGATCAGCATCTTTGTGTTTGCTCCATAGTTAGTACATATAGCCAAAAGGCCTAGGGAATTTAAGGCCTGATTTCGGCCTCATGTGTTGATAAAAAAACTGAATTTTGGAAATTTGAGGAGAAACATATTGCAAATAGCAGGTATAGGTCCCTGCTTATAAACTCTAGCACAACTATTACATTCAAATTACACATGTTGCCATGGCAACGCTCCGAAAACCATAGAAATATCACTTTTTGCAATTTTGGGTGTATTTTTCACCATTCAACATCATTTTCAACTACCGGCCCAGGCGACGAACAATTTCTTATTGTGAAATAATTATGAAGTATCATCCAGAGATATTGTATGCTGAGTATAATTTTGTTCGGAGTGTTGGCTGGCACTTAAAAATTAAAAAATGTGTTCTGAAATGGTCCAAAATAGACCAAAAATTGCAGAATGTGCTCTATCTATGGTTCTTCTGGGCGCTGCCATGGCAACGCTTGTAGGAGAAATGAAACTTGTACTTGTTCTTGTTTTTAATAGAGGAGACATATGGCTGTTTTAAGGAATAGTTTTCTCACCTAAATTCTAAAATTTATCTTTTAGCAAAATCTGAGGCCAAAATCAGGTGTTAAATGCCCTAGTCCTTTCATGATTCTAGCTTTCTTCTGTGGGTGTATAGGCTGGTTTGTGTTGGACCTGGTCGGATATCCCGAAGACCGGTTTTCTCACTTCATGGCTCATCTTATCTTTGGAGGTAACATATAAAGCCTTTTGTAATAATAAAGCATCTTTCATTAACATCTTTTTCTGATTGAATATCTACTTAGTATTAAAGGCACATTTTAATATTTTTTTCATTTTGTTAAGATCATGTGGTCAACATTTAGACTTGTTAGTTACTATTTTGGCATATGTAAATTGAGAGTAGGGGAAATGGGGAGATCCAAGTATTTACAGATAAAAAACATTATTAAAACAATATTAGTAAACGAAAAAATTATAAGTTTATCACAATTCAATTATGGAATGTCTATGTGTTCTATATGTATTTTGCAAATGAAAATAAAAACATTTTTAATGACAGTTTCATACATCCAAATAAAATACAAAATTGCCTTCAACAATCACATCCTGTAAACATTCACAATGACCTCTGTTTTTGCATCAGAAAAATTTTACGTTTCCTGACACTTGAGTTGACATTGTGAAAATGTATTTAACAGAACTTCAATTTGACCTTTTGAACTATTCATCACAAGAACATGTCCATGTAATGTATATCCCCCTGAACCCCACTTTTATATGTAGCAAAACTGGGGTATGCAGGGGTATACCAATTTTTCTCATTTTTGCTTCAAAACATTGATTGTGGGTACTCAGTGTCCTTAGAACCATCTCACCGAAATGGTTCTGACGTGTACCCACAATCTATGATATGAGCAAAAAATAAGAAAAATATCAAAATTTTTCAGTTGAAAAGTTTTAAATTCTTAAAGCTCAAAAATCTCTGTTTATTGCATGGGCAAGTTTTTGAAAAATCAACTTATTTTACATTGACCTCATTCGATACTGACCAATCAGTCAGAGGTCAATTCAAATGTTTACTGGATGTGCCAATGCCTTATCTGTACATGTATATTCTTTTGTGCATTTATCACAGTTTGATCTCATTAACACATCATATGACTGAAGAGTCATTCATCCCTTAAAGGCAGACATATAACAAGTAGCCCAAGGGCAACAATCGCTCACCTGAGAGTCAACACGTACAGTCACTGGACAAAGTTTTTTTTTTGTTTTTTTGTGTTTTTTTTGGGAAGATCTGATCAAAATTGAAGATGCTGGAGTGGCCACAACACTAAAAATTGATTTTTCAAACATTCAAGGGCAGCTAACTCCGCAGTCCAGGGTCGAATCTGGCTCAAATTTGAACTCATCCAAGATGTTATAATTATCCTTGTTTCTTCCAAGAATGAAGAAGATCCGATCAAAATTGCAGGCGCTACAGTGGCCACAATACAAAATATTGATTTTTCAAACACTAAAGGGCAGCTAACTCCGCAGTCAGAGGTTAGATCTGGCCGAAGTTCGAACTCATTCGAGATATTGTAGTTATTCTTGTTACCTGCGAGAATGAAGAAGATCCACTGAAAAACAAAGATGCTAGAATGGCCACAACACAAAATATTAATTTTTCAAACACTCAAGGGCAGATAACTCTGCAGTCAGAGGTCAGATCTGGTCAAAATTTGAACTCATCCGAGACATTATAGATGTCTTTCTTACTTCCAAGAATAAAGAAGATCCGAATAAAAATGAAGGCGCTATAGTGGCCACAACACTAAATATTGATTTTTCACACAGTCAAGGGCAGATAACTCTGCAGTCAAAGGTCGGATCTGGCTGAAATTCAAACTCATCCGAGATGTTATGGCTATCCTTGTTACTTCCAAGTATGAAGAAGATCCGATCAAAATTGAAGGCGCTAGAGTGGCCACAACACAAAATATTGATTTTTCACACACTCAAGGGCAGATAACTCCACGGTCAGTGGTCGTATCTGGTCGAAATTCAAACTCATCTGAGATGTTACGGATGTCCTTGTTACTTCCAAGAATAAAGAATATCCGAATAAAATGAAGGCGCTAGCGCGGCCACAACACTAAATATTGATTTTTCACACAGTCAAGGTCAGATAACTCTGCAGTCAAGGGTCAGATCTGGGTGAAATTCGAACTCATCCAAGATGTTATAGCTATCCTTGTTACTTCCAAGTATGAAGAAGATCCGATCAAAATTGAAGGCACTAGAGTGGCCACAACACAAAATAATGATTTTTCAAACACTCAAGGGCAGCTAACTCCACAGTCAGAGGTTGGATCTTACTGAAATTCGAACCCATCCGAGAGTGTCCCTGTTACCTGCAAGAATGAAGAAGATCCAATGAAAAATAAAGGCGCTAGAGTGGCCACATATAAGTCTATGGGGATTTTTCAAAAATTTTCAGACGCTCAAGGGCAGCTAACTCCGCAATCTGAGGTCGAACCTGGCCAAAATTCGCAGTCATTCGAGATATTATGGTTGTCCTTGTTATTCCCAAGAATGAAGAAGATCCAATCAAAAATGAAGTTGCTAGAGTGGCCACATTTTCCCCATTATAACTCAATGGGAGCTATCTGTTGCTATGGAAACCAGAGTTCCAATCCGTTCTGCTTAAAAACCTATGGCAGGCAATCTCCCACCTCAGTGCTGCTTCATGTAAAATCTGACTGCAATCGGCCAGCTAGTCTCAGAGATATTCAAGATTGAAAGTGTGAACGCATGGACGCAAGCACGGACGGAAGACGGCTCGACTACCATACTATAAGCTCACCTTGTGAGCCTTCGGCTCAGGTGAGCTATAAATATGGTTACTTTGTATGTTTGTTTGTCTTGATAATTAACATCCCAATCAAAAGTTTTTCAGTCATGTCGAGATGCAGCCATCCACCAGTAGTTTAGGGAGTAAATGTATTTTGCTCACTAACACAACACAGTGCCCAAGTAGGGTTCAAACTGAGGGCCTCAGTTCAGACTCTTTAGGCTATTCCACTAGGCCATCACACTCCAGTCAAATCTATCCATAGCAATTTACAGGAATGTTCATAAACAATAAATAATGTGTGCTCATTGGATATAATACAGTAAATATGAGCTGCATCATGAGAAAACCAACATTTTGCATATGAGAAAACAAAGGCACAGATCAATTGTGCATTAACTGCATTGCTGATCAGCACCTTTGCTTTTACTACACTGATAGTACAATACCTCTTCTTCCTAAATCCGAAATTTCAAGCTTCTAGCCTTCTTCTGTAGCTTCATATGCCGGTTTGTGTCAGACCTGGTCGGAAACCCCGAAGACCGTTTTCTCGTGACACGTATCATATATGATATGGTGCAAGCTATTCAGATCTTCAGTAAAGCAGATCTCTGTGTATTACATGAATAAAATGCACAACAAAAATATCTTGCTTTTCACATGAGAACTAGTTTTTGGTTTCTAGCATAACTTCAGGAAAACATGTCCGTGTAATGTATACCCCCTTATACCCCACTTTTAGGAAGAAAAACTGGGGTATGTGGGGGTATACCTATTTTTCTTATTTTTGCTTCAAAACATAGATTGTGGGTACTCATTAGAACCGCCTCGATGAGGCGGTTCTAACGTGTACCCACAATCTATGTTTTAAGCAAAAATAAGAAAAATAACAAAACTTTTCTACTGAAAATTTTGAATTTTTAAGACTAAAAAAATCTCTGTATATTGCATGGGCATGTTTTCATAATGGAAAAAAATATCTGTTACTGTTTTGTGGTTTGGCCTCCAACCTTTAAGTCAGAAGATTGAAACAGAAAATATCATGGCATTAGAGTTATCAGGTTAGCCTACAAAATGGCCTATTTTGTTAGTATGCATATCAATGAAGTATACATAATAGTGAAATGCAAAGGAAAACAAACAGGTAACTCGGGTACTGAACTAGGCGTATGTTCGAGGTGGTCCCAAAGGTACCATTGGTCGATAACATGTACCATTTGCACCAATGGTACATGCATTAACATTTTTACCAATGGTACCATTGGAGAACCCCAAACACACTCTAGATTCCCCTGACCTTTCAAGGTCACCACTTAACTTTCAAGTCAAGGGGTTCTAGTTATTAGTTCTGTCCAGTAAATGTTGTTGTAGTTCATCTTGAGATCTTTGTATGGCATGTGTTGAAGTAGACCCATTCTACTGGTCCATGAAAGTACATGTACATAGTTGTGCATAGTTGTGCATAATGGCTCAGTCAGTCTTCATGAAACTGAAGTGTGTTTATTGGTCCATAAAGCTTCAGTTTTGTCCTCATTCCACTGAAGCAAGTATACTGGTCCTTACATTTACATGCAAGAAACTTGGTCTTGAGGTTATTTAACTTTAGTCATGCTCAACTCAGCTGAGCATAAACTTTAAACTGCTCATAAATGACAAAGAGCCAAAGTAAATTGAAATTTTAGGTTTAACTCACAAAAGCCTGTAATTCAATCCTCCTTAAATGTTGGCATTTTAACATTTATGAGCAAGATAAATTTTAGTCTCAGCTGAGCTGAGCTGAGCATGAAAAAAGTTTTATAACATTGGGGCCAAGAAACCTGGTTTACGGTAAAATGTGTGTTTGGCTTGCCATAAGGTCCAAGGAAATGAAAAGTGGTGCATTACAGATCTATCAGCCTTCATCTCACGGGAGGACATGTAAGTTCTTCGTCCATGGAGGCGTACAGTGCTGCATTATAAGTCCGTCTTCATGTCATTTCCTTTAAGATTCTCGTAAAGCACTTCTGGAGATGGATCTGTAAGGAGAAATGGATGAAATGAGCCACCTCGTGGGAAAACCAACAATGTGGTTTCCGAACAGGTCCGACACAAACTGGCCTGTACAGCTACAGAAGCAGGCTAGAAGTTTGAAATTTCGGATTTAAGAAGAAGAGGAACTGTACTATCCGAGTAGCGAAAACAAAGGCGCTGATCAGCTTCGCGGTTACCGCGAAGCTGATCTGTGTCTTTGTTTTCGCCTATGCAGATTGTTGGTTTTCCCATGAGGCAGCTCAAATGTTAAGTGAAACATGTTTTAGATGTTAATTGCAATGCAATGTACAAAATGTAAAACAACTACATGTAAATATTTTCATGCTATAATAATGACTATGCTGAAAATTAAAATAAAAGGTACACCCAATGATTAAGTAAGGATGAAAATTAGTCGGCATAAACATTATAGGCATGTCCCAACACTGGCTATATAATTCATAGCCCCAAGTAAAGTTAACACTGGTACCATATTAAATGCCTTTGGCATGGTTGGCATGGAAGATTGAACCTGTGACCTCCCATTCCAAAAACGGATACTTTACCACTTGAGCGAATAGGAACAGTAAAATTTTATACTCTTTCATTTTAAGTTTCATCATGGAGAGATGCCTCTAAAAGGTATCAAACATAAATATATACAATAAATTCCCTATAATGACAACTCTTTCAACACAGTCTGCTCTTATTCTATGCTTTTTGCAAAGTCCAGTCTAAGCATTTCAGTGTAAGACCATAACAGATAAACATATGTATATACTCAGAGGAAAAAGTTTAGTCAGTAAATTTGACCAGCTGGATTACTATAATGCCCAGTCGCTTACCTTAGATGTTCCCTTTTATTAAAGGGTTTGTAAAGTCAGTCTCTTTCTAATTCTAGAAAGAAACTACACTATCAGAGTTATTAGCCTTTTTCGTAAAACATCATTTTTGTGATTACCCAATAAATGATCAAATCAGCACTTTGATTGATAGCGTTTTCTGCAAATGACAAAAAAAAAAAAAAAATCTTTTCAAAATTCAGCCACAGTCTCGAGAAATAACAAGTCAAATATTCATTATTTTTAGATTACCTCCCTTTCATTTAAAACAAGAACGAAAATTGGTGTATTCACTGTGGCAAAACCACATGCGATATTTCAATTGTTTTTGTTGGAAATGTTAGGGGTTATTCACAGTTTTATGACTAGTAATTTTAATCCCATTGAGGGGTTTTGAAGATATAGCAATTGTTGGAAATGTTAGGTGTTATTCACAGTTTTATGACTAGTAATTTTAATCCCAAACTATCAAGGGGTTTTGAAGATATAGCGATTTAAACTGTCCCAATGGGATTTTACATGTATTTTCACTGACTAAACTTTTGCCGGTGAGCATATATTTCTTTCTTTAGATATTTTGATTCATTCTCCAAACAAAAGTATAATGTTGGGGCTCATTGATATAACGGGAATCTATTGAGCTAAATACATGAGACAAAGTAACCCATGTTAATGTGAGATGAATGCTGAAATTCTAAAACATAAAGCCCCTGTCAGACTCTCACGAGTTGGACCTACGAGTTAAGCTCTGCCCACTTTTTTGGTGAACTCGTAGCAACTCGTAGAGAACTCTCCCTATGTCGGCGGTTGTCGTACAGAAGTCTTCCCAACTTGTAGCAACTCGTAGCATGTCGTGGAAAGGCTACAAGAATTTTAAAGGGTTTAAAATTCTCGTAGCAAGTCGTAGCAACTCGCCGTCCTAAACTGGGCGGGGCATGGGCGGAGCATAACTCGTACTGATCTCGTAGCTTGTCGTACAGAACTCGTAGTAATGTCGTGGGATGTCGTGCATTCTCGGCGCCATGTCAAACATGGCGAGTTGCCTACAAGATACCTACGAGTTGCTACGAGATAACTACGAGTTGCTACAATTTTGAAGGAGACTTCTCACGAGTTCCTACAACATCTCAAGAGTTTACTACGACATTCCTGCGAGTATCTGCGAGTTCCCACGACTTAATTGTAGGGATGTCGTGTATAACAACTCATAGCAACTCGCGCGACAAGCGGCGAGTTATGATGTGCACTAACTCATAGCTTCAACTCATGAGTGTGTGACAGCTTTTAAACTTTTTTCAACGTAACTCGTGGCAACTCGCACGACAAGCGGCGACTTATAACTCGTACCAACTCGTAGCATGTCGGGGCTTCAACTTGTGAGTGTGTGACAGGCCCTTAAGAACCATATCATATTGTTCGCCCCTTTCAATGTTATTATTTTAAAGTTTGAAATGTTTTTTTTTTTTTTTTAAAGACCAATTTACCATGTGGCATTTAAGAGACTTGCCAGTATATATGTGATGTATATGAGAATGATAAATTCAAACATAATATTCAAAATTCTTCACAGATTAAACAGTAGCAAAGAAAAGGACAAATGTATCTAGATGTATCAAGATTGATCAGCATATGTCCTTAAGCCTTAAGCCTTAAGTTTCCTTAAACCTTAAGGCTTTGTCTTAACAAATTGTGCGCTAAATGACAAATGCATTAAAAAAATGGAAACATGTTTTAATGTGAAAACAAAGAATTTATTCATAAGCAGTAACTACTGGTAGCCTCTTTTATAATAATGTACGCATGCCATTAGTGCAACTGGATGATTAAAATGGCAACGTAAGAGCTTAGAAATAAGTGACAGTATGTTTATTATTTTCTTTTTGACTATATATATGTTCTGCGCAGAGTAGGAATCGGTACAATTCCGGAATTGCACCTGTGCAAAGTAGGAATTCTCACTTTGTCGGACAAAGTGAGAATTCCTACTTTGCACGGTTCGATTCCGGAATTGTCCGTGCGCAAAGTAGGAATCGGGACAAAGTAAGAATTTATTATTTTCTTTGTGCAAAGTAGGAATTTTTGGACAAAGTAGGAATATTATCTCTTCTGGGTGTACAATTACAAAACTAAGCCAAACCATACCTTTGTTCTGATTTCTTGATCTGTTGTCAATTTTAATTGCTTTTGTTTCATCAGGATAAAATTTTCATGTAATATATAACCCCTTAAACCCGACTTTTATATAGCAAAAATGGGTTATGCAGGGCAGGGGTATACCTATTGTTCTTATTTTTGTTCCAAAACATGGACTCGTTAGAACCGCCTCGGCGGTTGTACCCACAATCTATGTTTTGAGCCACGACATCCAAAAAAGTGCTTTATGTATAATCACCCAACTAAACCATTAAGGCTTATATGTATGGATCGTTTGACTTGAACCACTTTTCCTGTGCAGGCTTAGGCCCTGAGCGGCTAACCAGTAATCAGATGGTCAGTCAGTAGCGTAATAGCTTTGCCTGGATGCACATGCAGCCCATCCTTTTCAACTTATCAGAAAAAAATGACAAGAATAAGGGACATTTTCCCTTAATCCTTAATCGTGTTTGAATTTTATAATTGTTGAATAAACAACAAGAGAATTATGGTTTCCCAAATAATATAATAATATAATAAAACAGAATTCAAGTTATTCTGTGCATAGAAACCGAGGAGAGTGGCGCTCTGCGTCTCCCAAAATTACATGCAAAATAGACTAAATTTGGTTAGAGTCAGGGAATTGTCAGGGAATTTAGCTTTGTCATCTTTCTTTCGTTCTTTCTTTCCTTTTTTCTTTCTTTCTTTCTAACTTTTCTAATACAGATTTACAAAACATACATTTTGATACCAAGCGAAGTAGATAAAGTATTGAACTGAACTGACTTTTCTGAACATATGTCAGTGCAATTTGTTTCAAAATAGTGTGTGTTTTTCGAACCTTCTGACTTCTCTCCCCCCCCTCCCCTCCCCTCTTTATATGCCTAATTATTGTCCTTTTTGTCCAATACTAAGTAAGGATCTGTGAAATTCCGAAATTGTCCCGTTCATTTATTGCGCAAAGTAGGAATTCCTACTTTGTCCAAATCGATTCCTACTTTGCGCACAGAGTATATCAGCTCATATATTTCCCTTGTACAATTCTAGAATTGTCCGATACAATTCTAGAATCGGCGGACAAAGTAGGAATTCCTACTTTGCGCAGGTGCAATTCTGGAATTGCACCGATTCCTACTTTGCGCAGAACATATATACATGATTTACATGTACTGTCTTTGAGTTCAAAGTTAAAGAAAACTAGAATTTTCAGAGAATCTGACTATAGCCCCCGCTTCTGAGTTTTTTCCAGGGCGAGAAAAACAATGACGGGTAACAGTTGCAAGATAGATTTTGTCAATGTTGATGTGCATACAAAATTTGGTCAGATTCTGTCAATTTGTTCTCAAGATATTGAGCGGAAATGAAATTCTGACATTGATCTAGGGCAGATACTTCGTCCAACCCAAACTGGATCTTGTCAATGTTGATGTGCACACAAAACTTGTTCAGATTCTGTCAATTCGTTCTCAAATATTGAGCGGCAACTAATTTCTGACATCATTTTAAGGTCCATAACTCCATTAAAATTTTGCAAAAAAATATCTGGCAAAAATCCCAAGCTAGATCTTATTAATGTTAATGTACACACAAAATTTGGTCAATTCTGTCTATCTGTTCTCTAGCTTAGCTTGAGCTAAAATGAAATTCTGACATCAATCAAAAACATTGTAAAGACGGATGGGTAACTATCCCAAGCTAGATCTTGAAAATGTAGATGTGCATACATAATTTGATCTGATTCTGTCCATTCATTATCAAGATATTGAGCAGAAACAAAATCTATGTCAATGAAGGGCCATAACTCCTTCAAAATTTTGCTAAAAAAGATGGGTAACAATAAAAAACTAATTCGTGTCAATGTTGATTTGCATACAAAAATTAATCAGATTCTGTCAATTTGTTCTCAAGATATTGAGCGGAAATGAAATTCTGACGTCAATCAGGGGCCGTAATTCCTTCAAAATTTTGCAAAAAAAGATGGGTAACAATCCGAAGCTAGATCTTGTCAATGTTGATGTGCAATTTGGTCAGATTCTGTCCATTCATTCTCAAGATATTGAGCAGAAACAAAATTCTGATGTAAATCAAGGGCTATTACTTTGTCAAAATTTTGCAAATAATAACGGGTAACAATTTCAAGCTAAGGTCTTGTCAATGTTGACATGCTTATAAAATTTGGTCAAATTCTGTCAATTCATTCTAAAGATATTGAGCCGTAATCAAATATTCACAGAATCATGGAATCAGGAAATCAAGGAGTGACAAAATCAAGGAAGGACAGAGTGAATCAAGTACACCCCCACTTTTCAAAAGCGGGGCTTAAATAATAATGTTTCGAAGAGAGAGAGATATAAATAGAATGATTAGAAATCAATCTCTAACAAACAAAATCTCCAATGAATTTCCCTGTTATACAAACAGGCTGATAAACAAGATATCGCTCAAACATGCCTTCACATTAAGAAGTATATTTGCTTTTTATTTCAAAAGTTATTTCAAAAGTCATAAAAACGATGGAAAACAGAGAGGATAACTTGAAACATAATTTCAATTCATACAAATCAAAGCACAGAGGCTAAATAGTTAAAAACAAAGTGATTATAAATATACATGTATTGCACTCAATATTAGGTAGACTTTATTTTTCACCTTCTTCCACCTCTTCCACCTCTTCTGCTTTATCTTCGGAATCCCCTAAAACATTTTTTACATTTTCGAGTCATACGGATAAATAGTAAACAACTACTCTATGACCAAAAATAAACATGTGGAGGCTTATTACACAAGGATTAGTAAACTGATGAAATGGCGAGATTCTACCAAGCCATTGTATCAGTTTACAATCCGAGCATGAGAGCATGATAAACCCATTTAGGTAAATATTCTTTGTTAGTAATATTGTTATACTCCAATTGTATAACTATATAATTCTAGATTTACATATCTTCCAACCATGCTGTTACCTTCTCATTTTGACAATTGTCAAACAGTTTAAAATCCAACCCAAGGATTAAGTAAGGATGAAAATTAGTCAAAAACATTATAGGCATGTTCCAGCACTGGCTTTATAATTCGGAGCCCCAAGTAAGGTTGCATGACCGGCTTGGGAGATCAAACCTGTGACCTCCCGACCAAAAACAAATACTTTACCACTTGAGCTAATGATAACAGTAAATACTCTTTCAATTGAGATGCGAGAAAATCGGTCTTTGTGGTTTTCGATCAGATCTGACCCAAACCAGACAGTACAGTCACAGAAAAAGGCTAGAAGCTTGAGATTTTGGATTTAATAAAAAAGAGGAACTGTACTAACCGAGGAGCAAAAACAGAGGCGGTAACCACAAAGCTGGTATGCACCTTTGTTTTCGCCTAGGCAAAGATCTGGTTTTCTCATGACATGGTTCATTTGGTTTCAAAAAAGAGTAATGCCTCTAAAAGGTATCAAACATAAATATATACAATAAATTCCCTGAAATGACAGCTCTTTCAACAGTCTGTGCTCTAATTCTGCACTGTTTAAAAAGTCCAGTCAGCATTTCAGTGAAAGACCATAACTGATAAACATGAGCCATCTTGTGAGCAAACCTATAATTTGGTTTACAAACAGGTCCAACACAAACTGAGCTGTACAACCACAGAATATTGCTAGAGATTGGAAATTTTGGATTTAGAAAGTGGAGGAATGGAACTATCTGTGTAGCGAAAACGAAGGCGCTGATCAGCCAAAGCTGATCTGTGCCTTTGTTTTCGCATATGCAAAATGTTAGTTTCTCATGACACGGCTCATATATATTTGTTTGCTGTAGGACAGGTTTGTGTCGAACCTGGTTGGAAACCACATAGTTGCTTTTCTCACGCAAAGGCTCAAATGTTTTTTTCCAATTTACCATGTGGCATTCAACTTGCCAGAAAATATGTGATATATGTGAGAAAGATAAATTCAAACATAATATTCAAAATTCACAGATTGAACAGCAGCAAAGAAAAGGACAAATGCATCTACATGTATCAAGATTTATCAGCACAAGTCCTTAAGCCTTAAGGCTTTGCCTTAACAGATCTTGCGCTAAATGATGAATACATTAAAAAAATTGGAAATATGTTTTATGGTGAAAACAAAGAATTTATTCACAAGCAGTTAGCCTCTTCTATAATGATGAAAACATGGCATTAAAGCAACTGGATGATTAATATGGTGACGTAAATGCTTATGTTTATTATTTTCTGTTTGACTATATACTTGTCTTTGAGTTCAAAATTCAAGAAAACTAGAATTTTCAGAGAATCTGACTATAGCCCTCGCTTCTAAGCTTCTTTCCCGGGCAAGAAAAACAGTCACGGGTAACAATCCCAAGGAAGATCTTGTCAATGTTGATGTTCATACAAAATTTGGTCAGATTCTGTCATATCGAGCGGAAACTAATTTCTGACATCATTAAAGGGACATAACTCCATTTCACAAAAAAAATGTCTGGCAACAATCCAAGCTAGATCTTATTAATGTTGATGTACATACAAAATTTAACCATATTCTGTCCATTTGAGCAAAAATGAATTTCTGACATCAATCAAGGGCCGAAACTCTGTCAAAATTTTGCCAAAAAGGACGGATAAAATCCCAAGCTAGATCTTGTAAATGTTAACGTGCATACAAAATTTGGTCAGATTCTGTCCATTCCTTCTCAAGATCTTGAGCGGAAATGAAAATCTGACATCAATCAAGGGCACTAACTCCGTCAAAATTTGCGAATGAGGATGGGAAAAAAATTCCAAGCTCATCTTGTAAATGTTGATGTGCCTACAAAATTTGGTCAGATTCTGTGCATTCGTTCTCAATATATTGAGCCACAATGAAATTCTGATGTCGATCAAGGGCTGTAACTCCTTCAAAATTTCGCAAAAAATTATAGGGTAACAATTCCAAGCTAGACCTTGTCAATGTTGATGTGCATACAAAATTTGGTCAAATTCTGTCCATTCATTCCCAAGATATTGAGCAGTAACCAAATAAACTATATCACGGGAGGACAGGGTGAATCCAGTATAGCCCCACTTTTCCAAAGCCAGGCTATAATGATAATGTTTCAAAGAGAGAGATATAAATAGAATGATAATAATTCAATCTTTAACATACAAAATCTACAATTCATTTCCCTGCTATATAAAAAGGCTGATAAACAAGATATCGCTCAATCATGCCTTCTCATTAGGAAGTATATTTCTTTTTATTTTAAAAGACATAAAAACGATAGAAAACAGAGAGGATAAATTGAAACATAATTTCAGTTCATACAAATCAAATCACAAAGACTAAATAGTTATAAATAAAAATGATGATATATTGCACTCCATATTAGGTAGAATTTATTTTTCACCTTCTTCAACCTCGTCCACCTCTTCTACTTTATCTTCGTAATCCCCTAAAACATTTTTTTTTACATTTTCGAGTCATACATTATGAAAACTTGCCCATGCAATATACAGAGATTTTTGAAGTTGTAAAAAATGAAAATTTTCAGCAGAAAAATTTTGATATTTTTCTTATTTTTGCTCAAAACATAGATTGTGGGTACACGTTAGAACCGCCTTGGCGAGGCGGTTCTAACAAGTACCCACAATCTATGTTTTGGAGCAAAATTAAGAAAAATAGGTATACCACTGCATACCCCAGTTTTGCTATATAAAGGTGGGGTTCAAGGGGGTATACATTACACGGACATGTTTTCCTGATGTATGGATTAATATCGAGCCATTTTCGAGTCATATGGATTAATATCTGTTGTTAATATAATGAATTCATATCCCCTTACACTCAATTTGTATATACATGTAGTGAAAATATGGTTATCAGGGGAAAACATTATTTTCTTATTTTTGTATTTTCCTAAAAAATAAATTGTGAGTCCTCATAAGAGCACGTACACACTATCTATGTTTTGAGCGAAAAAAAGAAAAAAAAAGAAAAAAAAAAAAACTGGACTGAAAAGTATCATTTTTCACAGCTGTATCACAGTTGAGAAACATATGTTAAGGAATGGGTGACACACAATACAATTCTGCCCGAAGTTGAGATGAAAAATTTGAGTTTTCTTCTATAACATTTGTTCTATTGACTGATAGATAGGTGCAGCCAATGCAAAAAATTGAACATTTATTGAATGAAAGTACAATAAGGAATCCAGGTTTCTGCATTGACTGCACCTATCTATCAGTCAGTAGAAGAAATGCTGTAGGAGAAAACTCGAAAATCTAACCTCAACTTTGTTCTCAATTGCAGTGTGTGTCACTGTCAGATCATTTATCGGTTGTATGTAAACAATACCACCTGATTGTCAGTATTGTGTATTGTATACAGTTTTCACATGATATCACCAATAATATTTATATGGTAAGAAAATCAAAATTTTCATTATCTTGAAGGTACTGTAGATCCAGAAATATTCGCGAGAACTTAATTTTCCCTTATATTCGCGAATTGGTTGTCTCGCGAATTCAAAGTCCTTGCTAATAAAGAGTCACTATTAACTTTACAGAATACATGGACATCCACTCGCGAATTCATGAACTCGCTAATAATTCGGAATTAGAAAATTCACGAAATAAAAGTAAAGCGATTTCAAAATTTACAATAAGTCTCTTTGAATGCATATCCAAATCAAATGTACGCAAAATAAACCACTAAATGTATGACATTAATTTCAGACTTCAAGAATTTTAGGTACAGCATTGAAACTTCAATTATTTAGGTTGAAAAAAAAAATGTCTAACAAAAAGAGGGATCTTTAATCTGTGGTAAATATTCATTTGTTAGTAACATTATCCATTTACAAATGTTCCAAATGTATAACTATATATATTCTGGATTTACATATATTTATCTTCCTTAAATGGTGTTACCTTCTCATTTTGACAATTGTCACATGGTTTGAAATCAGACCAAAGTATATCGAGTTTATCACTTGTGATATGAAGCTGGTTTTCATCATGTGCTATAATAACAGCATGTGCATTATATGATCAGAAATGAGCCGCCACATGGGAAAACCAACAATCTGCATAGGCGAAAACAAAGGCGCAGATCAGCTGCGAAGCTGATCAGCGCCTTTGTTTTCGCTACTCGGAAAGTACAATCCCTCCTCTACTTAACTCCAAAATTTCAATCTTTTAGCCTGCTTCTGTAGTTGTACAGGCCGGTTTGTGTTGGGCCTGTTCTGAAACCACATTGTTGGTTTTCCCACAGGCGGCTCAAATTATGTTTGTCTCAAAGTAATCATTGATTACAATGTAACTTATATTTTGCAAAGACACTTGACACGTCATAGGATAGAGAGTGCGATCGTACTGCACATAATTTCGGAAATCAAGTGTTGCTAATTTCATGTTAAAGAAAAATGTTTTTCACATATCCTATCATAAGCAGCATATTATAATAACTATTTCGCTATTTTTTCTTTCTTTAAAACAATTGTCAACACTTAGAACACTTCCAAACTTTAAAGTTTCCGAAGTGTTCTCAGTAACCAGATGAAGACGTTTTTACAGTTACACAATCAATAATGTGTGCTGTATATAATGGGATAGGTAAAATTATCTCATTTATCAAGTAAAAACTGAAAACTAACAAGGATTAAATGAGCCGCGACGCGAGAAAACCGGTCTTCGGGGTTTCCGACCAGGTCCGACACAAACTGACCTGTACAGTCACAGAAGCGGGCTAGAAGCTTGAAATTTCGGATATAAGAAGAAGAGGAAATGTACTATCCGTGTAGCGAAAACAAAGGCGCTGATCAGCTTCGCGGTTACCGCGAAACTGATCTGCGCCTTTGTTTTCGCATAGGCAAAAATCCGGTTTTCTCACGATGCGGCTCAAATGTCCTCAATCTTCCCCAGCACCTAATGTAAAGACATGCAACCCATGAACCCAAGCTCTGCAAGCCTAACGTATAAATTTGGCAACATAAACACTTCACAAATTCAGTTAATGTCCATGTAATATGTATACCCGCTTATACCCCAGCTTTATATAGCAAAATTGGGGTATGCAGGGGTACACCTATTTTTCTTATTTTTGCTCCAAAGCATAGATTGTGGGTACTTGTTAGAAGAGGGGTTCTAACGTGTACCCACAATCTATGTTTTGGAGCAAAAATAAGAAAAATATGCAAAAATTTATAATGAAAATTTTCAAATTTTACAACTTCAATCAAAATCACTATATTACATGGGTGTGTTTTTGTAATGATACCTACCATAAGCCTGGTTGACATAGAGATTCTCATCTTCCAATGAAAGGTCTGTACATCTTTTCTTATTCTCTAACATCTTACATAAGCAGTCATGAAATTGATGAGGAATAATGTATAAATTACATGAGCATGTTTTCGTAACCACAAATTCAGTTGATGTACCTACCATAAGCCTGGTTGACATAGAGATTCTCATCTTCCAGTGATAGATCTGTACATCTTTTCTTATTCTCCAACATCTTACATAAACAGTCATGGATCATTATGTACTGGGACTGAAATTGACGAGGAATAATGTGAAAATCAAATGGCTCATTATACTAGATAAAAATTTCATAATTGGAGACAAAATTACGGCAATAATTTCATGATGCCCTATCAAGGTATTTTGGAGGCTTTTCTGGCACAAGGCAATTGACTGTCAAAGGTAGAAAGAGGAAACAGTTTTTAAAAATCAAAAGTTCAAAATACAAATGATCTCAATGAACACATGAACCATATGAACATCTTTGGAAAACTCATTTGTGAAAACATTAACTGATTTTTTCTACTGTACCTAAATTTGGATGATTTCAATCTAATATTTCAAAGATCAACCTATCTGCTTATGTACAGCCTGGTTCCAAGGTTATAAAACTTTTTTTCATGCTCAGCTCAGCTGAGACTATCATCTATCCTGCTCATAAATGTTAAAACAGTTGTTGGCATTTTAACATTTATTAGCAAGATAAATTACAGACTTTGGGGTCCTAAACCTTCAATTTCAATATACTTTGGCTATTTCAGTATTTATGAGCAGTTTAAATTTCATGCTCAGCTGAGTTGAGCATGAAAAAAGTTTTTTAACCTCAGGACCTGGTTTACTATTCTGATGCCCCAGACACAGTATGTCTCTATAAGCGTCTCATAACAATGTTCACTGTATCAGCGGCAATATGGAACATGTAATTTTATACAAAACTGCGTTCCCGACTGCCAAAAAAGGCGTTTTAGATTGCCAAAAAGCATGTGTTGGCAATAGAGAACTTTCAATTCACGTTCCACATCGTCATTTTGGCAATCCGAAAACGCCTTTTTATGGCAATCTAGAACTCTGTTTGTTCATCAAATTGGTTGTTCTTGATTGCCGCTTATACAGAGTGATGTTACACACCTCCGTTTGCACCATATTTGTCCTATTATGTCTCATTCCTATCACCATATCCAAGATATCCACCGTGTTCTCCCACTTAAAGTCTCGCCTGCTCAGGATCTGCTGTAGTCTGTCTAGGATGATGAATGTCCCCGTCCTGCCCACACCAGCACTGTAACAATCATGTGAGAAACAGTGCAAAGGATTTTCACATTTAATCAACAAAAAATAAATTGCAAAGGATTCTCACATTTAATCAAGAAAAAATAAATTGCAAAGGATTCTAACATTTTTTTAACAAAAAATAACAGTGTATTTGCTAATGTAGTCAGCATTAACTTAACAAGCTGAGGTCTTAACAATGCCGTTAAGCTAACAAAGTTTCTGGAATGATAGAATTGAAGCGGACCTAAAGTTTAGTCATGGCAAAACTGATATTTAACCTCATGTCAGAGGAGAAATCTGTGCTTTAGTTTGTTTGTATCATCATGTGATACATCTTAGAGGCCAAATAGGGAGATTTACTCTCTGAAATAGGGAGAATGATTAAACAAAGAAGGAAATTCTTGATTTCAAAAATGGGAGATCTGACATTTGAAATAGGGAGATGTATAAGGTATATAGGGAAATTTTGAAATTCCAAATAGGGAGATTTGCTCAAAAATAGGGTGATCTCTCCGAAATAGGGATATCACGTACGGTTTGTATTGGAGCTTTATATGCACAGTCAACAGCTATGATCATGTCAGGACAGCCAGTTATCCTAGCCATACTGTTCTACAAGCCTCCCAGAGGCAGGTTACCATTATTTAGTAGGCAAATTTACCAATCGGACACACTAGCAAATGTCTGGTTTTATTGTCAAGTTCTGATCCAATGTATGGCAAGAATTACAATAAACTCACCTGCAATGAACTACAATTGGACTGTCAATATTTCTAGGAATGTGACTTCTGACGACCTTCAGAAACTCTAGGAAGACGTCATACTCCACATTGGCACTCATATCGGGGAACTCCAGGTAATGGAAGTGGTACACTGTACGCTTGATATCATTCTGCAAAATTAAAGGAACAGGATTTCTATCCTTGTTAGTTATTATTGCATCTGCTGTCATGCTATGTGGTATTCCCTAAATTAGCATCCACTGAGCAAACTAGAATTGTCAGAGGATCTGACTATAGCCCCCCTTCTGGGCTTTCTTCCAGGGTGAGAAAAACAATGACGGGTAACAATCCCAAGCTAGATCTTGTCAATGTTGATGCCATAAAAAGATTGGTCAGATTCTGTCAATTCTTTCTCAAGATATTGAGTGGAAACAAAATTCTGACATCAATCAAGGGCCGTAACTCCATCAAAATTTTGCGAAAAATCACAAGCAACAGTTCAAAGCTAGATTTTATCAATGTTGATGTGCATACAAATTTTGGTCAGATTCTGTCAATTCGTTCTCAAGATATTGCGCAGAAACAAAATTCTGACATCAATTAAGGGCTGTAACTCCTTCAAAATTTTGCGAAAAATGACAGGCAACAATCCCAAGCCACATCTTGTCCATGTTGATATGCATACAAAATTTGGTCAGATTCTGTCAATTTCTTCTCAAGATATTGAGCGGAAACTAAATTCTAACGTCAATCAAGGGCCTTAACTCCGTCAAAATTTTGCGAAAAATGAAGGGCAGCAATCCCAAATTTAATCTTGTCAATGTTGATGTGCATACAAATTTTGCCTAGATTCTGTCAATTTGGTCTCAAGATATTGAGCAGAAACGAAATTCTAAATCAATCAGGGGCCGTAACTCAGTCAAAATTTCGCGAAGAATCAGGGGCAACAATCCCAAGCTAGATCTTATCAATGTTGATATGCAAACAAAATTTGGTCAGATTCTGTCCTTTCATTCTCAAGATATTAAGCGGAAACAAAATTATGGTGTCAATCAAGGGCCGTAACTCCGTCAAACTTTTGCGAAAAATGACGGGCAACAATCCCAAGCTAGATCATGTCAATGTTGATGTGCATACAAAGATCATGTCAATGTTGATGTACATACAAAATTTGGTCAAATTCTGTCAATTCCTTCTCAAGATATTGAGCGGAAACGAAATTCTGACGTCAATCAAGGGCCGTAACTCCATCAAAATTTTGCGAAAAATGACGGGCAACAATCCCAAGCTAGATCTTATCTGACCTCAATCAAGGGCCGTAACTACATCAAAATTTTGCGAAAAATTACGGGCAACAATCCCAAGCTAGATCTTGTCAATGCTGATGTGCATACAAAATTTGGTCAGATTCTGTCAATTCGTTCTTAAGATATTGAGCGGAAACGAAATTCTGACGTCAATCAAGGGCCGTAACTGCATCAAAATTTCGCAAAAAATGAGGGGCAACAATCCCAAGCTAGATCTTGTTAATGTTGATGTGCATACAAAATTTGGTCAGATTCTGTCAATTTGTTCTTAAGATATTGAGCGGAAACGAAATGTTCACGGAATGACGGAACCACGGATTCACGGAATCACGGAAGTACAGGGTGAATCCAGTATAGCCCCACTTTTCCAAAGCGGGGCTATAATAACATTTACCCTTTCAGTCCTCTGAGACTGGAATGTCTGTGTATTTATACTGTTGCATTTTCCATCATTTAACAGAGTTGTTTTCAGTTTTCTATTGTAAAACTTTTTCAAGCACAGCTTGAAATTTTGGATTTAAGAAGAAGAGGAATTGTACTATCTGTGTAGCGAAAACAAAGGCAGTGATCAGCTGTGCAGTTACTGCACAGCTGATCTGCGCCTTTATTATCGCATAAGCAAATTGCTGTTTTTCTTGTGTGGTAGCTCAATTTATGTTGATCAGTATAACTTACCACTGATACATTGAATATAGTGATGTTATATTTCCCTAGTGTAGATATTGAGACAGGATCGACCACCACCTCCCCGTATTGTTTTGGTTCATGGATTTCATTGGGCCAGTAGGGCTCACACTTCACCTGCAAGAATTGAACCATCAGGATAAATTGTTCATGCAATATATACCCCCAAACACCCCCACTTTTATTTAGTAAAGCTGGGGTTTACAGGATGCAAACAATCTTCATTATATTCTATCCAAAACATAGATTGTGGGTACTCGCTAGAACCCTCTCGCCAAAGCAGTTGTAACATGTACGCAGAATCAAAGTTTTGAGCAAAAATTAGGGAACTGTTAAAAATATTCTAGAGGATATTCTATTTTTACAGCTGAAAAAAAATATTGTATATTGCATGGGCTTGTTTTCATTATGATTAGTCAAAGTTTTGTTACTTTGATACTGCAAAAGAAAATAGAGGCATGGTCCCGAGGGTATAAAACTTTTTCCATGCTCAGCTCAGCTGAGACTAAAATTTATCCTGCTCATATATGTTAAAATGCCAATAATTGTTGGCATTTTAACATTTATTAACAGGATAAATCACTGGCTATGGAGTTCTAAACCTTTAATTTCAATATATATGGGCTATTTTGGTATTGATGAGCAGTTTAGATTTAAGTCTCATCTGAGTTGAGCATGAGAAAAGTTTTATTACCTCGGGGCCAGATAGAGACCTTAAATTATACTTGGACACTATAGTCATCTTGACTACCGGTATGCAGTTTAACAGTTACTGACAATTACTTAACTCAATCAGTAGGAAACACAAATACAGCCATCTTTTTATGTCAAATTTCAATGAACTAATGTGTGTTTCACCCTGAAAAATTTTCCTGAAAGCTAAGCAAGATTAATTTTGCTTCTTGTACACTGGGTCATGTGGGTAGATAAAAATCAAAACTGAGATCCCATAAGAGCAGTGAACACATTAATGAGAAAGGTTTTATGAGAAAATATTTTTGGTTCATCAGTTCCAAGTCATTACGTGGCTTGTCCCAAAAGTCCCGTTACACATACATTTTATTCTGAACGCATAGCTGGAACCAACACCAGTTACTCATGCAGAATAATTGGCCATATTGGAACTTATTTTACTGTACAAAATGATACTCACTTCATTGACTTCACTGCTACAGTTACCTTGGTTACCATAAGTAGGCATGACCGGAGCAAGTCAAATTATGCAAAATGTTTTCGTAATTTCTATTTTTTGCAATCTGCTAAATCAACATAGGTATAATGTTATCATTTAGAAAAATATACCAGCCTAACTACTATTCTATGGGCATCATTCAGTGATAATGTTATGAAATTTGAGAACGATTTGATACTTTGGGTGACAAATAAAACAGCTTACCTATAAAAATTCAACGACAAAATTACGAAGTCGGCAAAAATATGCGGAGCAAAAAAACAGGGTCGTTATATTTAAACGTCTAAAATATGTTCTTTAATGGAAACCAAGCAAATGTTTAGGTTGATATAAGTTGGTGACTTCAATACTATAACACAACACCTACTTTTAAAACGATATATCAGCTAACAGTAATATTACTTGACCAAATAAAACATGGGCACTTGTTAACATCGATAGCATTTGATTAATCATTCTTATTTTGCATGGCTGATCTTGATAGAACTATTTTGACGAATTGCTTATAAATATTTTACTTAGATTTCCAAATATATGCAACAGTATCGTTAGGCAAAATATAAATCTAATTTTGAAATAGATTTTTTGTTTGTAGTGTATTTATCCAAACGGCAAAGTGTTAAGAAAAAATCAGAATTAACGGCAACGTCATTAGACCTGCTCCGGTGCTGTAGGGGAACAAAGGTTCAAACCTCCGCTGCATTTTAACAAATGCACTTAGCAGTACGAAAATTTGCACCCAAAGCCCTTAGATATAGTACTTGGTGATCATAAGTGTTGTAAGGTCTGACGTGTTTTTATTGTGGCAAAACAGTGAGTGTAATGGAACTTTTGGGACAACCCTCGTATTTTTGATAATTCTTAACTAAATATTCTTACATGAGTCATATAAGGGGTTGACAGAACTGAGCTATAATGAAATTGATGATTGGGTCCTTAGGATTTTAAGTAAGAGCAGTTTTAGTACACATGAACTATATGACAATATTCTAAAAGTTTTGTTAAGAATACATCAAGGCAGATGTATACAGAAAACAATGATAGTGCTACAGTACAGTAGAAATTTTAAGGCACTAAAACTGATTAAGCATAAATCAGTTGCTTGATGGAGTTCTTGTTCATCATAATTATAACATACAGGAAGCATTAAAGACATTGCAAAACTACATTAATTGTTGTTTTATGCACTAGCCATTTGTAATCCAACACTTTAACTGAAAGTAAGCATAGCAATAGAAGTATGCTAATGCTATGCTTTTTTGTTTTTAATTTTGTTTTTATCCTCTTCTTCTTTGCTTTGCACAGTGCAGGGAAAATGATGTGAAAAATCGGATGCTGATGGGCAAAGAATAGAAATGACTGGTGCATGGATTGTCATAAAATTATACCAATATACAAAGCTAGTTATCTAAAAAATTTCATATTGACAAAAGAGAACATTTTAGACACAAAAGAGTGAAGATGAACTTTTACAACTGAGCCTCTTAAATTGTATACACAATTTTATTAAGCTGTAATGCAGGAATACCTTTGGTTTTCATGAATAGCATTATTCATGAAAAATGCAAATATTCCTGCAAAAATACTTCATGTTCTCAGAAATCTGAAATCTAGGAGAGGTTCTAAGAAATCAGAATCTTATGAGAGGCACCTAACTATAACCTAACTATAATATCTAGGTGTATACATATAGCAATTATTATATAAGCAAACAAAAAGTTTTAATAAAGCAGACAACTTTTGCAGTTACCAATTACCATTAAATGTACTGATCCCTGGAAAAAATTGTATATCCACTACTGAATAATTTCCCATGTATAAACCACATAATTATGAAGATATCAAATGCAAACAATTATAAATGTCTGACAGGGTGTCCAAAATTTTGGCAAAGCCAAATTCCCTGACATTTCCCTGACTTTTGGCTGAAAATGCAAATTCCCTGACTGATGTCAAAATTCCCTGACCTTGAAAATTTTCATTTTCCCCTGACTTTTTCCCTGACTGTGGACACCCTGTAATAATGAAGAATATCACCTTGCATAAAAGAAGCTTTCAGCTGATATTTCCCCACTATTGGTAAAATAACTAGAGGAACTGCATGGTTTGGTTTGGTTAGGGCTTAATGTCCCAGTCAACAATTTTTCAGCCATGTCGGGAAGAAGCCACTATTTCCAGAGCGATAACCAGTTACCCAAAGAACTATAAAGTGTCTTGCTCAAGGACACTATAGGCGGCAGTAAGTATCAAACACAGGACCTCTCCATCTGAAGTCCTTTACTGTACCTCAATGCCGACATGCTCCCCTGCAAGTACACATGCAGAGTCAACTGCAGCTGATATGCATCTTCAGTTCTTCTATATTTACAGTGAAATCCCATCTAAATCTGAAAAACTATAGCTGTCATCTGTGCTTGTACAGTCTAGTTTGGGTCTGACCTGGTCAGAAATCCAAACACCAGTATTCTTGTGTTGCAGCTCATATTTCTTCCATAAAGGTAATTTGCATGCTATTTGATAACCAGACAATCTGAATCTAACAATTAAGCAGTGTCTTGAGAACACCAACAATGTGGTTTCCGAATAGGTTCAACACAAACCTGCCTGTACAGTCACAGAGGCAGGCTAGAACCTTGAAATTTCGTATTTATGAAGAAGAAGAATTGTACCATGGGTGTAGTAAAAACAAAGGCACTGATCAGCATTGCAGTTCCTGCAAAGCTGATCTTTGTTTTTGTTTTTTGCCTATGCAAAGTGTTGGTTTTCTCATGATGCAGCCACATCCTTAGAAAACCAACCTTTTGCATCTGCAAAAAACAAAGGTGCAGTGCCTTAGTTTTTGCTCTACAGATAGTGCAATGCATTCTCTTTCTAAACCTGAAATCTCAAGCTTCTCGCTGTTCTCTGTAGCTGTACAGCCTGGTTTGTGTCCAACCTGGTCGGGAGCCCAGATTGTTGGCTTTCTCACATGGCGGTCAAACTAAAAGGCCTGAAGTCAGGCCCAAATTTCATGCTCAACTCAGCTGAACTAAAATTTATCCTGCTCATAAATGATAAAATGCCAACAATCACATTTTAACATTTATTAGCAGGATAAATTACAGGCTAAAGTGATCTAAACCTGGAATATCAATTTATTTGGGCTATTTCAGTATTTATGAGCATTTGAAATTTCAAGCGCAGCTGAGTTGAGCACAACAAATATATCATAACCTGGAGGCAAGGACCTACCCTATTCCCTTCCTTGCACTGCGTCAACATGACAATAACGGCTATGTTATGTTCCCACACCATACGCCAGAAATCATCAATGGTGCCGGGTAGCGGCCCCTGGGTGGCTATATAGTCACGCTGATGCTGGACACCCTAGGGAAATACAACAATCACAGGAAATATAAGTGTGTGTACAACAAACCTGATTTACAGCAATATTAGAATATGAAAGAATGCTTTTCTTCGCAGTTAAATTGACTTCAGTATAATAACATTTAAAGAAAAACAAAATCATCTTGCAGACTTTACCAGATAGAAAACATAATGTCCAGACTGATTCTTCTCATTTTTTATGCTGCAGATAGTGCAAAAAGTATCATATAGTACATGATGTTGAGATGAATCAAAAATCAACCTGATATTTCTTTACTAAAACATGTTTTGGAATTTCTTCCTTCTTCAGAAAGGAAACAGGATAAACAGGAAATGACACACATTACATTTTGACTTCATTTAGATCAAATAACTCAAAACCTCTTTCAATAGACAAAATATCATTTTGAACTATCATTGAAAACCTACCAGGATACCATGCCTAGCAAACTGATAAAACACACTTTGGGACTAACTTACATGTATATAATCAACATTTATATAATCAGATGTTAATTTACATGTATATAATCAACATTTATATAATCAGATGTTAACTTATGAGTAAAAAATTGGCATTAATATAATCAGATAAAAAACTTACAGGTATATAATCAGCATTTATATAATCAGATGTAAACTTACAGGTATATAATTAGCATTAATATAATCAGATGTTAACTTACGGGTATATAATTAGCATAAATATGATCAGATCTTCACTTCAGGGTAAATAATTAGCATAAATATAATCAGGCATTAACTTATGGGTACATAATTGGCATTACTATAATCAGATGTTAACTTACAGGTATATAATTAGCATTAATATAATCAGATGTTAACTAACTGGTATATAATTAGCATTAATATAACTAGAAATTGGGTGCAAGCAAGGCTTTCAGTATACCCCCCGCAAAAATATCTGAAGCTGGCCAATAACTTCCTAAGTCAAACACGCAGAAAATTTGTCAAAGATATCTTTTCAGCATTCTTCATGTACATCCTCAGTATGCCAATCACATCTATAAGATATTAAAAGAATATATTGAAAGCTTGAGGTTGATTTCACTGTATGCACTATGATCTTTGTTTATCATGAGAAATGGTAAAAAAATGGCTAAGTTACATAAAAGCTGTAAATTTGTCAAAAATTAAATTTTCAGCATGAAAATTATTCATGTACATCTAAAATATATCTGAAACAAATCTACAAAGAATTTAAAAGAAACACTGAAAGCCCTACGAGGAGTTGATTTCACAAAAGTATGCACTACCAACCATTATTGTATATAAGCAATGGTCAAGAAATGGCTATGTTGAAAAATGATGTAAATTTGTCAAAAATCACTTTTTCAGTATTATAATTATTCATGCACATCTTCAATATGTGTGGAACATGTCTGCAAAATATTGAAAAGAAATACTGAAAACCCTAGGAGGAGTTGATTTCACAAACTATGCACTACCAACCATTATTGTATATAGGCAATGGTCAAAAATGACTATGTTGAAAAATGCTGTAAATTTGTCAAAAATTATTTTTTGATCATTATAATTCTTCATGCACATCTTCAATATATATGGAACATGTCTGCAAAGTATGAAAGCCCTAGGAGGAGTTGATTTCACAAAACATGCACTTCCAACAATTATTGTTTAAAAGCAATGGTCAAAAAATGGCTATGTTAAAAATTGCTGTAAATTTGTCAAAAATTATTTTTTCAGCATTATAATTCTTCATGCACATCTTAATTCTGTGTGGAACATGTCTGCAAAGTATTGAAAAGAAATACTGAAAACTCTAGGAGGAGTTGATTTCACAAACTATGCACTACCAACCATTATTGTATATAGGCAATGGTAAAAAATGACTATGTTGAAAAATGCTGTAAATTTATCAAAAATTATTTTTTCATCATTATAATTCTTCATGCACATCTTCAATATATGTGGAACATGTCTGCAAAGTATTGAAAAGAAATACTGAAAGCCCTAGGAGGAGTTGATTTCACAAAATATGCACTACCAACCACTATTGTATATAAGCAATGGTCAAAAAATGGCTATGTTAAAAAATTGCTGTAAATTTGTCAAAAATTATTTTTTCAGCATTATAATTCTTCATGCACATCTTCAATATATGTGGAACATGTCTGCAAAGTATTGAAAAGAAATACTGAAAGCCCTAGGAGGAGTTGATTTCACAAAATATGAACTACCAACCATTATCATATATAAGCAATGGTCAAAAAATGGCTATGTTGAAAAATGCTGTAAATTTGTCAAAAATTATGTTTTCAGCATTATAATTCTTCATGCACATCTTCAATATGTGTGGAACATGTCTGCAAAGTATTGAAAAGAAATACTGAAAGCCCTAGGAGGAGTTGATTTCACAAACTATGCACTACCAACCATTGTTAAATATGGCAATTATCGAAAATTGGCTAAGTTCAAAATGCTGTAAATTTGTCAAAATTCATTTTTTGAGCATAATACTTCTTCATGCATATCTTCAATATCTCTGGCACATATCTGCAAAGTATCAAAAGAACATATTGAAAACTGTAGGAGGAGTTGATTTCACAAACTATGCACTATTAGCACTATGGCAAACATTCTATTTATAGGTGTAAAAAGTCCCATAACTCTTGCAAAACTGACCCTTTGGCCCCTAAATTCATACCACACATGTGTTGTCTAATGGTGCATGTGTGTTGAAAATTTGAAGAACATTGGGCAACAACTACTAAAGTTATTCAGCAAAGATGTCAAAATGTTGACGGAATGACGGAATCACGGAATTACGGACAGACTGAAAACAGTATACCCCCCTAAAACTTCGTTTTGCGGGGGGTATAATCAGATGTACACTTATGGGTATATAATTAGCATTAAGGGTAAACATTACTATTGTTTATGAGCACATTGTTTGCCGACGTCGGCGTTTAGTATGTGCATGTTACGTGTAGTTTTTAACGTTGTTTTGTTTTGATTTCTCAATTACGTTGCAAGCTATAGAATCTTGTTCTGTTTGTTTCTGCATAATTAAGTCCTAAAGCGGGTGTACATATTGTTTTATTTTAAAAGAAGTACTGTCACAGTGGCAAATGATGTACCTAAATTCGTGTATAAGGTTAATTATATGTGAAAACGTTTATTTCGATGTTGATGACGTCGCATAAATATACGCAACGTCAGTGCAACTTTTGGCGTTAAAACGAAAAAGGCGGGAATATTGAACGTTTTTTCTCTATATCTTCCAACGCCACCCGGTGACCCCCACTTTTTATTTGAACTTTTAAATGGTTACCACGTTTCCTATCTGTTGGTGTAATTTAATCAAAATCATATGCGTAGTTTAGGAGATATCGTAAAATACGTACTTTTTCCAGGTTTGAAAAGATGGCGGGAAAGTTAATTTTGTATGTAATCTTCTCAGTTTAAGAGCAAATAGTATCAAACTGTAAGAAAATAACACTCATCGTGTGTTTAAGTTGTTTTTACAATAATAACACGCATATTAAAACATACGTCCGGTCCGAGTGCGGTTTTCTGAAATGCACGAGAAACATCCAAAAAGTTCTGATACCATGGAAACGAGGCCGGTGACTCCTCACTTTTATTTAGATTTTAGTCCAAGGATACAATTATCTTGAAGAATAGGAAGTTTCATGAAAATCATATGCGGGAATTAAATAGTAATGTTTCCCTTTAATATAATCAGATGTCAACTTACGGGTACATAATTGGCATTAATATAATGAGATGTTAACTTACGGGTATACAATTAGCATTACTATAACCTGACATTAACTTACAGGTACATAATTGGCATTTACATAATCAGATGTAAACTTACGGGTATATAATTACATTAGTATAATCAGATTTTAACTTACGGGTACATAATTGGCATTAAAATAATTTGTTGTAAACTTACGGATATATAGTTAGCATTAATATAATCAGATGTTTACTTATGGGTACATAATTGGCATTAATATAAACAGATGTAAACTTACAGGTATATAATGTAGGGATCAATTATGATTTTCCATTCATTAACATTCGCTAGGACCCGAGGGGAGTGTTGAAAACTGAGGGCATAACCCGAAGTTTTCAACACTGCCCGAGGGACCTATGCCCTCGGTTTTCAACACTCCCCTTGGGTCCTAGCGAATGTTAATGAATGACAAAATCATTTTTTATGCTCGTTCCCGGCAGACTTCAGTTTCTAATTATAAGCATGTGCTTTGCGTGGAGCCCGGTAACAAGCATAATTAAAGCCATGTATTAACAGCATGTGCGCATGTGAATTGCAATATTAATGCATGGCTTTCTCTTCATTAACCAGAGGACCAATAATCCTGTAAACGCTCACCTGAGACCTGAAATATATACCAATTAACTTGTATGATAATATACATGTATATAACCCCAGGGCAGGGTCAGAGCAACCTCTGAAGTCAATTCCTTTTTTAAATCATAAAGATTCAGTCTATTTGCCAATTTACTGCAAATTTTGCCCTTCAAATGACATTGTAACAATTTTCCCCATTCAAATGCATGGGCAACCTACATTGGCCTTGCTGTAAAAAAAGGTCAAGGTCATCCCAGGGTCATGATTTATATAAACTTTGTAGTGCTCCATTGCCTGATACCAATTAACTTGTATGATAATATACATGTATATAACCCCAGGGCAGGGTCAGAGCAACCTCTGAAGTCAATTCCTTTTTTAAATCATAAAAATTCAGTCTATTTGCCAATTTACTGCAAATTTTGCCCTTCAAATGACATTGTAACAATTTTCCCCATTCAAATGCATGGGCAACCTACGTTGGCCTTGCTGTAAAAAAGGTCAAGGTCATCCCAGGGTCATGATTTATATAAACTTTGTAGTGCTCCATTGCCTGATGCTTCATGCCAAGTTTCAAAATCATAGGCCTTCTGGTTCTAGAGAAGAAGATTTTTAAAGGTTTTTGCTATTTATAGCCATGACGGCCATCTTGGTCATGTGACCTAGACCGTTTATATGAACTTTCATTCACTCTTCCTAAGAATGCTCCACATAAAGATTGACTTTGATTGGCCAAGCGGTTTCAGAGAAGATGTTTGAATATTATGGTCATACACATGTATATAGGCCCTGGGCAGGGGCAGACAACCCTCTGGGCCCAAAATATTTTCATAAACATGAATATTCTGTCCATTTGCTCATTCCTAGCAAGTTTTTTGCCATTAAATGACATTTTCCTATTTTTCTCATTCAAATGCATGGGTGGCCTAAGTTGACCTTGCTGTAAAAAAGGTCAAGGTCATTCCAGGGTCATGATTTAAACAAACTTTGTAGATTTCCATTGCCTGATGCTTCATGTGAAGTTTCAAAATCATAGGCCTTCTGGTTCTGGAGAAGATTTTTAAAGGTTTTTGCTATTTATAGCCATGGCGGCCATCTTGGTCATGTGACCTGGACCATTTATACAAACTTTCGTTCCTCCTTCCTAAGGATGCTCCATATGAAATTTGACTTTGATTGGCCTAGCGTTTCAGAGAAGAAGATCTTTGAAATTGTGGATGGACCCAGACTTTGTAAATTTCCATTGTCTGATGCTTCATGTGAAGTTTCAAAATCATAGGCCTTCTGGTTCTGGAGAAGATTTTTAAAGGTTTTTGCTATTTATAGCCATGGCGGCCATCTTGGTCATGTGACCTGGACCATTTATACAAACTTTCGTTCCTCCTTCCTAAGGATGCTCCATATGAAATTTGACTTTGATTGACCTAGCGTTTCAGAGAAGAAGATCTTTGAAATTGTGGATGGACCCCAGACGCCGGAGCATGGCTATACTATAAGCTCACCTGTGAGCCTTCGGTCCAGGCGAGCTAACAAACGGCTGTTAATATCGTGAGACATGGGTATTTATGCAATAATCAGCATTAATATAATCAGATGTTTACTTACGGATATATAAAAAGCATCAGATGTAAACTTACAGGTATATAATTAGCATTAATATAATCCGATGTAAACTTACGGGTATATAATTAGCATTAATATAATCCGATGTAAACTTACAGGTATATAATTAGCATTAATATAATCCAATGTAAACTTACGGGTATATAATTAGCATTAATATAATCAGATGTTGGATCATCATCATCCAGAGGCTGTAGTTTCACTCGACTGTGATCAACTTAACAAACAAAACAAAAATAACCAAAACAAATATTACATAATTTGTAAAGAAAACAAAAATTGTAGACATGTTGAAAGGTTTTATCCACCAAATGACAGTATATTTTCATCTTTATGAACTTTGTCAATGAAAGCTATACATGTACATCTTATTATGTGCAAATTTTAGGTAATGGAATATCATTATTTTTAACCTTTCAACAGGCCTGTGAAAAGAAACTGAATGGAAAATTAAATTACAAAAGCATGCATCTTAATTACCCTACCAAATAAGCCACCATGCAAGAAAACCGGTCTTTGGGGTTTCCCACCAGGTTGTACATAAACTTTCCTGTATAGTCTAAGAAGGTGGCTAAAAGCTTGAAATTTTGGATTTAACAAGTAAATTCCTACAATCCATCAAGCGGAAACAAAGGGCCACTGATTCATACTGCTTTTAGCATTTGTTTTTGAATAGGCAAAACACCGGCAATCTCAAAATGTGGCTCATATCAATTCATAGTGGTCAATATTGGTATGTTTATTTAAGTGCAATTAACAACAAAAAATGCAGTAAAGGAGTTAATTGAAAACCAAAAACAGTATTACATAATTAGCTTAAATAATGTAACCTTCAACCAAATACTGTATATAAAATGAGCCGCAACGTGAGAAAACCGTTCTTCGGGGTTTCTGACCAGGTCTAAGACCAACCGGGCTGTGCTGCTACAGAAGAGGGCTAGATGCTTGAAATCTGGGATTTAGGAAGAAGAGGAATTGTACTATCCATTTAGCGAAAACAAAGGTGCTGATCAGCTTCGCAGTTACTGCAAAGCTGATCTGCGAAGCTGATCTGTGCCTTTGTTTTTGCCTAGGCAATAATCCCATTTTCTCACGATCCGGCTCAAATCATGCTAAACAAAAGAATAATAGCAAATCAAAACCAAACATGCATTAATACTTTACAAAATAAGTGAAAATCAATTTGCCAAATAAATGAAAGGTTGTGTTGCCAAGTAGTTGCATAAATTAAAGTCAGATCTATCTATTTCTTTACAAGTACTTACAATGGTACAAACATGCATAACTATCTTTAAATGATCATAAAAATTAGCTTCTGTATTTGCTGATATGTGCATGTAATTCAATAATAACTCCAAAACCAATCATTACAAACACATGCCCATGCAATAGATAGAATTTTCTGAAGCTGTAAAAATTGAAAAAAATCAGTTGATTTTTTTTTTATATATATTTTTCTTATTTTTAATCCGAAACATAAATATTGGGTATTTGTTAGAACCACCTCAGTACATGTAACCACAGTCAATGTCTTGAGCATAAATATTAAAAAAAAAATCAAAACATTTCCAACAATTTTTTTTTTAGTTTTCACAGCTGAAAAAAATCTCTGTACATTGCATGGATGTGTTTTCGTAATAAGGTACGACTTACAAGGCAGTATATTGACCCATCTATTTTTAGCTTTATTCTCCTCCAAGTTAGCATTGTCAGTGGTATATGTGTCATACAGGGACTTGCTATATTTTTGTATATCCTGTGAAAGAAAACATCAAATGAAATGAGCCATGGCATGAGAAAACCAGATTTTGTCTATGCAAAAACAAAGATGCAGATCAGCTGTGCAGTAACCTGAAGACAGGTCTTCTCACGTCATTGCTCAAATAGACCAAAGAATGTTACCTTATAGATTTTGCAAGTAACTTGCTATTTAATATCATTTTCTATAGAATATGAAAGTTGACATTTTGAGCAAAGCAACACATTTCATAATCAAATGTTTAGCTTTTTGTTTGTCTTGCAAGCAAGAGAATTCACAATCCCAATTTTGAAATAACAATTACTGAATCACATACAATACTTGCAAATATGCATGGGTGTACCACCTTTTACTCACAGTATGCACATGTGTTAGGTAGAAAGTTACTGCGTAGCTAATAACATGGCCTTTTTGTCTTTTGAAGATACAAATTTTGCTATTTTTGCACTTGATATAACTTGAAATTTTCTGGTAACACCCTTGAATTGCATTATTTTATGGCAAAACATCAGGAAAACATGTCCGTGAAATGTATACCCCCTTGAACCACACTTTTATATAGCAAAACTGGGGTATGCAGGGGTATACCTATTTTTCTTATTTTTGCTCCAAAACATAGATTGTGGGTACTCGTTAGAACCGCCTCGGTGAGGCGGTTCTAACGTGTATCCACAATCTTTGTTTTGAGGAAAAATAAGAAAAATAGCAAAATTTTCTACTGAAAATTTTCATTTTTTTTTTTTTTTTCAACTTTAAAAATCTCTGTATATTACATGGGCATATTTTTGTAATGCTTCGCCTTACCTCATACTGGCAAGAGAAGAGCAGATTTGTGTCTTTGTGTAGCTCTTGTACATAGTTCTCAAATGCTGAAAATCTCACAGGGCTGAAACATATAGCATAGCAGAAATCAAACTCTAGAACAGAATACAAAATCTTTGTTTTGAATTTTCGGCCCATGTTTGGGGCACAAAAAGGCAATGCATATAATGTCAAGAATAAAACATAATCAAGGAAAGAATTCCAAATGACAGACAGCCTGTGAGATATGAGCCGCAATGCAAGAAAACCAGTTTTCGCAGGTTTCGACCAGGTCTGACATAACCCAGTCTGTACAGTAACAGAAGAAAGCTAGAATCTTGAATTTTTGGGTATAAGTAGAGGAGGAATTGTACTATCCGAGAAGCAAAAACCAAGGCACTGATCAGCTTTGCATTTACTGTGAAGCTGATCTGCGCCTTTGTTTACGCACATGCAAAATCCAGTTTTCTCATGATGCGGCTCATATGTCACAAGTTAGAACTTTGTCAAAGCAATGTACCAACTAATCAACATACTTGCACTAACCACTGTTTCCCAACTCAGTCGTCAGTAATTAGGCAAAAACAAACGACCAAACACAACGGTCCTTAAAGGTGTGTGTTGAACGGCCACCTACCAATCAAATAGACCAACGATATTAAGCTGGAATCAGCAGAAAATGCAAACATGCTGAATACCTGGATAAGACACAAACAAATACCTGAATAAAAACAAGACATTGTACAGTTTAAAATATGATAAAGCATTTGGGAAAACATGAAATAGTCATCAGGAAAACATGTCCGTGAAATGTATACCCCCTTATACGCCACATTTATATAGCAAAACTGGGGTTCACAGGGGTATACATATTTTTCTTATTTCTGGTCCAAAACATAGATTGTGGGTACTCGTTAGAACCACCTCGTTCGACGAGGGGGTTCTAACATGTACCCACAATCAATGTTTTTATCAAACATATTAAAAGCATCAAATTTTTTCCATTGAAATTTTTATTCTTTACTACTGAAAAAATCTCTGTACATAATGTATGGGCAAGTAGCGGGACCAGGCATCTCTTTAACTCATTTAAGCCTGGTGTCCCTTTTAAGGGACATAGGCAAACAGAATAGCCCCAGATGTTATGCCATCTGGGGCTATTCTGTTTGCTTAGAGAATTTTCAAAGAAAAACTGAATAAAGTTTAAAAATCACTCCTGACGCCCCTAAAAACGAAAGTGGACTCACCCTAACGATAATAATGGGAAGATCCATTCGTCAAATATGGGTTTAAGTCAGAGTAATACATGTGCAGAGGGTGAAATGCACCTTTGAAATGCTACATGTACAATTGCATGCAAATAAGAAAATTTTGAACAACCTATATATTGCATAAGCCATAAAAACTGAGTTTTCAATGGTGGGATTGGAATGTTATTAAATATGGGTGCATTAAGGTGAAGAGATATTTAAAAACCAATTTTCACACAGTTCTTCTACCATCAAAGACTTACCGTACTCGTTCTAATTAGCGCATAGTGCACTTAAAGACCTATTTCCATGTCTATTGAGAGTCATTAGATAAGGGACAGGCCATTGGAAAACCTAGTGCCCTGACAATGACTCAGAATACAGGTAGGGGCCAAAACAGGAAAAATCAATATTGATTGCAGAGGGAGGCAGTTTTATTGTACAGGTTATCAGGGACCATAAAATCAATAAACAGTGGAACTACAGGTATTACCCTCTAGGGGCCTCTTTATGACCCCCTGCAAAGATGTGATAATCACCTCATTATGACAGTCCTTTGATCTAAGGACCATACTGCACCATTAAGGGTCATTAACCAAATAAACAGTGGTACCACTTTTAGCTTCTTCAGAAGTAGGTCTTTAACTCTTCAAAATAACTAAAAGTTAAGGTAACAAAATATCGTTCTAATTGGCGCACACTACAAACAAAAACAACACATCAAAATATTGAAATAACCATGTCAAATCTATCAATGGTGGTGTCATTTAAGTGTTCAAATTGTTGCAAAGTAGCTTTTGATCACTTACGGTTAAGTTTTAATGTGTCTAATGCGGTATTAATGTGTAGAATTGGTGTACAATACCAATATTCTATTCATGCAGTGTCATACATGTGATACATCTGAGAAGCCAAATAGGGAGATTTACTTTTCAAAATAGGGAGAATGATTAAACAAAGAAGGAAATTCTTGATTTCAAATAGGGAGATCAGAAATTTGAAATAGGGAGATGTATAAGTTATATAGGGAAATTTTGAAATTCCAAATAGGGAGATTTGCTCAAAAATAGGGAGATCCCTCTGAAATAGGGAGATATCACATGTATGTGCAGTGTGCGCATATGCACATGTTTTTCGGAAATGACCAGTGTGTGCCCTTATTGGAGCATGTGCGCTAATTAGAACAAATACCATAGTAATATCATTACTGTGAATCATGTGGTATTGTATGCATACAAACCGATAAATGATCGGTGACACAAATTGCAATTCTTGCCAAAGTTGAGATTAGATTTTAGAGTTTTCTCCTGTAGCGTTTACTCTATTGACTGATAGATATACTGAACAAAAAAGAAAGACAACAATAGGTCAACAAGGATTTTGAGTTTAGGAGTAAAAAGATGATAATTTCAGGTTTGTTGCTGTATGATTCCTATTCATGGGATATTAGGGTATAACATGCAAACAACTGATTTTATTTCGATTGAAACTGAATGAGAATGTTTTGTCGTCTTAAATAATGCAAATCAGGAAAGATTTGCTCTGCGCATGCACGTCACACTTTTTAGCCTCCAAGAATTCATGAAAAAGAAATAAACTTCCACGACAAACAAGTTCGTAATTAAAACCATCAAAATCACTATATGTTTAATTGAAAGGAGGATAATTTGAATTTTATTCATTTTATTTCTTTATCGTGTGCATTATCTGCTGAGGGGTACATGGTGATTTTGAATGGAGGTTTATAGCCAATTTAAATCGTACCATTATTTTAATGCTTACGCATGCGCACTGTATGTTTTACGGCTACTTTCAGCATGCTCGTGGTCGGCCAGGACCAATGATCATATAACTCTGGAAATACTCATTAAAATGAAAACCGATTTCTTGCATTTGGAAGTCTGATATCTAATGCAGCAGCAGAAAATGCAATGATTTTTTATTATATCATAGTTTGCTCAAAATGTAGTGTAATATAATTGTTGCATTTCTTTTTTGTTCAGTTTAGATGCAGGCAATGCAGCAATTGAACATTGAAAGAAAGTAACAAAGGAAATCTTGGTTATTTCGTTTTCGCAAACACTTTAATGTTATTGTGGTGCAAGTAATGAGTGCCACTATAGGTTCATTTTTCTGAAGTGTTTGCGAAAACGAAATAACCTACATTCCTTATGTTACTTTCATTCAATAAACGTCCAATTTCTGCACCTAATCAGGTAGAAAAGGTGAATAGAGTTTGAAATTTCAGTAATTGCAAAGCTGATCAGCGCCTTTGTTTTTGCTACAGGGATAGTACAATTCCTCTACTTTCTTAATCTGAAATTTCAAGCTTCTAGCCTGCTTCTGTGACTGTACAGCCCGGTTTGTGTCAGGCCTGGTCGGAAACTCAAATCGTTGGTTTTCTCAAGCACAAGATCAAATTCTACTTCATGCAACTAAATCTGATATAAATCTGTGCAAATGTCATTTGGGGGTTGGTAGTCATGCATCAATTCATATCAGGTTTAAAGGAGGTTGAAATTTCTCACCCTTGTTCTGTAGGCAAAGGACTGTAAAATGAATCATTTTTATTTATATAAAAAATATCCTAATTATTCAGACTTGTTGACTAACAATAAAATTTGAACAACAAGGTCACTTTATTGAAAAGACTATCAAAAGGATGGCATGACAAACAGTGAACATTGAGAGAAGACTAATCCCAGCAGGCACATGTCAGAATGACGTCAGATTGTAACTGGGATGTAATTCTCAGGTCAATTTTTTTCGTCCAAGAGCAATCTCATCAGGATCCTCAGTGTTTCTCAGGTGTGCAGCAAAAAAAAAAAAAAAAAACCTAATAAACATACACTGGCTAAATTGTCTAAAATTGACTTGTCAATTTCTAGTATCGATCTGCTAATTGAAAACACAGTTGAGCTGGTGGAAAAAATCCTAAATTCAACCACTGGGTGTATATCTTTCAAAATATTAATGCACCAGTCATTTGTAACCATGGCCAAACACCTATGGGGATATGGGGATAGTGAGGATTATGTTTTTTTTTGTTTTTTTTTTTTTTTTCAGGGGCAAACCTGGAGATCAAAATTATGCTCTTTGACCTGCCCTTCGTACTAGAAATCTCATTGGGGTACCGATCCTAATGTCAAAACCTTGTCATTTCCCCTACACTGCAGGGACAATAAAAAAACAATTGCCCCTCACTTAAGGGGGGCATGGTTACAAATGACTGATGCATAAGATCAGCAGAACAGTGTTGATTATACAAGGCATACAATTAAGATACCTGTCTTTCAGCAAAAATTGACTGAGCAAGACCGTAAAAGAAAGCTAGCAAAACAGCAGAAAGTTCCTAACATTTCAAAATATTTGGAAATTCCTGATACAAAATATATTTAAATTTTCTGGCTAAATATTTATGCTCTAAAAAGCATATACCTTCTTTTAATTTTCACCCATAATTCTTTTATTTGTTTTTCCCTTCTTTCTATTTCCCTTTGTTTTTTCCTTTGTTTTTCTTTTTCGTTTTCTTCTCTATCAAATGTCAACAGAAAAATCACAAACAAATGATAATGATTTTTTTATGCTTTTCTAAACTGATGTCCATAATATCAGGGTGTTCCGATAAAAACTGTGGTAGGAGTTGACCAGCCCCTGAAGGCACTATCTAGCAACTACATGTAGAACTATATAAAGTTCTAAGAAAAAAAAAATGTCTTTTATCATTGTTGTCCAAATACTATTTTATTTATCTATTTATTTATTTATTTTTTAATTATTATTATTTTTTTTTTTTTCAATCCTATTTCTTCATGCAAATGTCCAATGAGTCTATATTTTGAAGGCATGATACAGAATTGTCCCATCCAGAAAAACTGGTAGGATTTGATCAGCCTATGCATGCACAAGAAAAACTGTCTAAGTTCTCATAGCTGTCATTTCCTCAAAAATTGTTGTTACCGTTTTCAGAATCACATTTCTTCATACAAATGACCAATGTGTTCATATTGTCAAGCATTATATGAGCCTCATCATGAGAAAACAGGGATTTTGCCTATGCAAAAACAAAGGCACAGATCAGCTTCGCAGTAGTTGCGAAGCTGATCCGCGCTTTTGTTTTCACTACACGGATAGTACAATTTCTCTTCTTCTTAAATCCGAAATTTCAAGCTTTTAGCCATCTTCTGTGAATGTACAGGCCGCGGTTTATGACAGACCTGGTTGGAAACCCCAAAGACCGGTTTTCTCGTGTCGCGGCTCATATCAGATAGCTCTACCATAAGTAGTGCTTACAGTTGTATTTTTTTTAGCATTCATCAAAGTAAAGTTAGGAAGAAAAATCATTCTTAAAGCTGTCATTTTGTAAAAAATTATTTCTTGCAATCATATTTCTTCATGCAAATGTCCAATGTGTCTGTATTTGAAAGCATAATATCAAATTATGCTTTCTAAAATCATACTGAAGACCGATTTCTTCACATCGCAGCTTAGATACTATAGGTAAGATCAGTTTGTAAAATGAGCCGTGTCATGAGATTCTTGCCTATGTGAAACCAAATGCACAGATCAGCTGTGCAGTAACCGCACAGCTGATCAGCGCCGCACATCTGATCAGCACCTTTGTTTTCGCTACATTGATAGTACAATTCCTCTTATTTTTAAGCTTCTAGCCATCTTTTGTAGCTGCAAAGGCCAGTTTGTGTCAGACCTGGTCAGAAATGCCGAAGATCGGTTTTCTCACGTCGCAGCTCAAACTAGAAAAAGTGCCTTGAGAGGCACGTATACCCCCGGCTGGTAGCTGCCTCCACCCCCCCCCACCCCTCAGCCCACCGCCCCCAATCCAGACATGCTCACTGACAGTGACACATTAAACCTCAATTCCTGATGAAAGAGAGCGCCCTCAACAAGTAAATCTGTATTTGCAAAAAACACTGTCTAAAACCATGGGGGGTGGGGGGGAGGGGGCGTAGTAGAATGACAGATCTATTTAAGGGCAGTATACAGAGCTGACTTGTATACTCAATCTAGGACTTGATCGCGGACATTGAGGGTCAGGTCCTTAGGGGGGGGAGGGGGCGTAATAGAATGACAGATCTATTTTAGAGCAGTATACAGAGCTGACTTGTATACTCAATCTAGGACTTGATCACGGACATTGAGGGTCAGGTCCTTGGTCCTAGATGTAAAGTAGAATGTCATTCTTCAATAATATTAAAAAAAAAGAAAAGATGTCCTACATTTTGACCTCTAGCCCCACCCTCAGGGCACGGACCCTAGAGTCTAATGTCATTAGGAACAAGGCAAACCTTATAGAGTACCTTTGGTGCAAGTATGAATCATTTCTAAACATGGTGGTAAAGAAAAGTAAAGAAATACATTTTTTTAAAGAAGTTCTAGATTTTGACCTCTAGCCCCACCCCCGCACATGGGCCCTAGTGTCTGAACCTTACATGGTACCTATGGTCTAAGTATGAACGCTTTCTGATAAAAACTTTGTGGATGTCAAGAAAACAGACTTACAGAAAATTTATCATGATATTTATCATATTATAAGTAAGTCCTAGATTTTGACCTCTAGCCCCACCCCCTGGAGATGGTACCGAGCATGGAGTATGAAAGCAAACCCTATAGGGTATCTGTGAACTAAATAAGAATACATCCCTATGATTGTTTGATAAGATATGGACTTATAGAAGAAACATTAAAATTGTAAACAGCATATTCTAAAGGTGACCTAGATTTTGACCTCCAGCCCTACCCCCAGGCATGGGCCCTGGGGTCCAAACTCATGGAAACAAAGCAAACCCTATAGGGTACCTATGGTCCAAATATGAATGGTTTCTGACCATTGGTTCATGAGATATACACCTCTAGAGAAACTTTAACCAAAACTTTTGACGTAAATTCCACGAACGTTCCGGAATTACGAACGAAGAAACGAACTAACTAACTAACTAACTAACATACGAACGGACGAACGGAAAAGCGAAAGCTATATACCCATCGGCATAAATGCCGGGGGTATAATAATGTGTATGCCAAGTATGACTGGCAAAATAAACTAGCAATACAACAGGAAATTACTCAATTTTACCAGAATAAAAGCAACTACATATACATCTATATGCAAAACGTTCTTCATATACCATGAAATTCTTAATTTCAAATATGGGCCACAACGCGAGAAAATGTACCTTCGGATCATATTTTGTCTATTAGAAAATCAATTTTACTTTGAAAGTATATTGTTTCTTGAGTTCAATAGTCTTTATTTGACCGGATTAATTTAATTACTTTTTGAGTTATGGCATGTTTACTGCATGATCCCTAGAAACGTCATTGTTCTGAAAAATGACGTCAAAGTTGCGTAATGCAATTCTACATGTTAGGGGTGCCTACAAAACTAAAGTATTTGCTGAAAATTGTTTATATATTGGCCAGGAGCTATAGTTTAGATGGAAAAATATTATTATTACAAGGAATCTGTCGAAATTATTTTGTCTATTATTGTGACCATGTGGTTGCTATGGTTACCGTTTGACGACTCGTGTAGGAAAATTATGTAAATTTTGGGCTAAAACAAGGGCAGATAACTCCAAATATTGAGAATAAATATGTTTTAAGACTCATTTATTTTGTAGTCCAGTGTTCAAAGATTACAAATACATTGTTATTTCTAAAACATAAATTACATGATTTTTCCGCATTTTTGCAATTTTCTCATAGTAACGTCAGAATGTCCGAAGGTACATTTTGTCACGTTGAGGTTCATATATATATATATTATACATTCACAAATTATCTGGCTAAATAGTTCTAAAATTAGCATATACCGTTGTTCTGCAATAGTTTTCCCTCGTGGTCTGAGGAGTTATTGAATTTTCAATTATCGACAGAAAATCACATGGTGTTTTTACACAGTAGGAATTTTGGAACATTTAGAAAATCATACTTAACAGCACAAATAAGCATGTGAATTGCATTACTTCAAAAAAAAAATGTGAATTGCATTACTTCAAAAAAAAAGGCATAACAATAAATGAAACTCCCTATGCATTACTTTTTCTGGCCTATTTGTTTTGTTTTTATTCATTCATAGCGAAGGGTTAACATAGAGGCAAAGTAAAAGAAACAAATATAAACCTACAAAGGCTCACTTTTTAGACAAACAAATTTGGGCAGGCCCTCTTTTAACTATTCAAGAGAAATACCACAACAGAAACTCTTAGTTTCATTTTATGAATGCTTTCCATTTAAGAATTATAGAATTATACTGTATGAGCTGCCACATAAGAAAACCAAAAGCAAAAACAAAAGCACAGATCAGCTGTGCAGTTACTGCGTCTTTCTTTTTGGTACACGTCTAGTACAATCCCTCTTCTACTGGAATCCGAAATTTCAAGCTTCTAGCCTGCTTCTGTGTCTGCACAGGCCGGTTTGTGTGGACCTGGTGGGAAATCCAGATTGTAGGTTTTCACATTGGGAAGGCTCATATCTTACCGTTTAGTCTCTATAGGAGGATCTGGGGGGAGGTATCGGCCATCATCTCTTCCTGGAAGACACTTTTTCCTGAAACAGAGAAAACATAAACCATACTCAAGGTGAACAAATTGACTTCAGGGTCACTACAGGAGATATGAGCTGCATCATAAGAAAACCAACAATTTGAATTTGCGAAAACAAAGACACAGTAACTGCGAAGCTGATCAGTGCCTTTGTTTTCGCTACACTGATAGTCCAATGAAAAGTTACCATAACAAAATTTTCAATATTTTGAAAAATATACATTCCTTTCAAAATTGTTGTTTCATTTATGATTCTAGCAAATTGATTAAGTAACATTAACCAATTCAACTAACCATGGAACTATGCTGCATGTGATGCACATGCAATTTGTGATTTTTTTGTGAAATAGAAAGCCCTATTTCAAAAGTATTCATGCCTCTAATACCCTAATTGAAAAGCCACCAAAGTTTGTTTAATTTTTCCATCGGCTGGTGGAAAAGAGGACCTTACTTTCACGTAGCACCTAAATATCGCATTTCTCTAAACATTTCAATGGAGCTTCTGATATTTGAGCCACTGCATGAGCAAACCAATCATTTGTGTTTCCGACCAGGACCAACACAAACCGGCCTGTACCGCCATCAAAGCAGACTAGAAGCTTGAACCTTCAGATTTAAACAAATGAGGGATAGTTACTATCTGAGAAGCGAAAACAAAGAAGCTGATCAGCTGTGCAGTTTAATACTGTACAGCTGATCTGCGTCTTTGTTTTTCGCATATGCAGACTGTTGGTTTTCTCATGCAGAGGCTCATTTGTAAATATGTGCATAAAATCTATTCGGCTGTGACTAGCACCATTTTCCATAGCAATGATGGACGACACGACACTCTATGCCATCCAAACGAATGCTGAACTATCGGCAGTTGTCTAGTCCTAATGAATCAAATATTGTCATTTGTTAATTGAACCTGATTACTGGCAACTTTTCATTGACGCTAAGTATATTTCAGCTGCGACGCGAGAAAACCTGAGTTTTGCCTATGCGAAAACAAAGGCAAAGATCAGCTGTGCAGAAACTGCACAGCTGATCAGCACCGTTGTTTCCCTATACAGATAGTGCAATTCCTCTTCTTCCTTAATCTGAAATTTCAAGCTTCCAGCCATCTGCTGTAGATACACAGGCCAGTTTGTGTCAGACCAGGTCGGACACCCCGAAGACCGTTTTTCTGGCATCCCCGCTCATTTGTGATGGAAAAAAAAGACCTTTCAAAGCATTAACTTACAGATCAATTGTACCTCTCCTCTGCATGATCACTAAAGCCACTACAAACACCACTACACCAACTCCTATCAGAGCCCCGGCTATGGCTCCCGCGGGACTAGATGCTGAAAATGAATTAAAACAAACAATTCAGAAATTTATTATGTGCAATGAAAAATGAGACAAACCTATATGTCTTCAACAGCAATTACTCAACACTGAAGATATTCTTCTTAGCCTGATTTAAGGTTTAAGAGAATTTGTTTCGTATTCACAAAATGAGGCGCTGAAATAATGTGCTTGAAGTAATTATTAACAGAAACAAAATGAGCCGTGTCATGAGAAAACTGAATTTTTGCCTATGCGAATACAAAGGCTTAGATCAGCTGTGCAGTAAAAAAAATTCTCTTCTTCCTAAATCCAAAATTTCATGCTTCTTACCATCTTTTGAGACTGTACTGGCAGGTTTGTGTCAGACCAGGTCGGAAACCCCGAAGACTGGTTTTCTCATGTCGCCGCTCAAATAATGTGCTGATATAATGTGCTTGAAGTACACACATACTTATTTACAGAAACAAAAGAATGTGGTGGCCTTGACCATTGATTTTGATCTACATGTTGTCTTCATCACAAGTGACCATGCTATATTAAATGAGCCACAACACGAGAAAACTGGTCTTCAGTGTTTCTGACCAGGTCTGACACAAACCGAGCTGTACAAGCATAAATAAAGGATGGCTAGAGACTAGAAATTCCAGATTAAAAAAGTCCAGGAATTGCACTATCCATGTAGCGAAAACAAAGGTGCTGATCAGCTTCACAGTTACTGCGATGCTGATCCATGCCTTTGTTTTTGCACAGGCAAAATATCCTGTTTTCTCATGACACAGTTCATATAAGATGACCCAATGCACCATGGGAATTTTACGTTTTGGTAGACTTGAGGGATCTGCCATCCTGTAAGCACCATAGAAGGGGGAACCAGTACACTTATCAGCATCTGCACGGAAAACGGTCTTCCCCGATTCTGACCAGGTCCAACACAAATTGACCTGTACAGTCTTGGAAAAAGGCTAAAGCTTGAAATTTCGGATTTAAGTAGAAGAGGGATTGTACTACCCTTGTAGCGAAAACAAAGGCACTGAACAGCTGTGCAATACTGCACAGCTGATCTGCGCCTTTGTTTTCGCATAGGCAAAAATCTTGTTTTGTTGTGACGAGGCTCATTTTATGGTTTAGTAAACTGACTTACATGGTGGTTCCTCTACCGGAGGATCAGCTGTCCTGTAGGCGCCATAGAAGGGGGAACCAGTACACTTATCAGCATCTGTACAGGCATAGGCCATTACACTGAAAATAAATAATAATATACAATTGTTGCCCTTGAGGGTGACATGACGATTTGTTCACCCGAGGCAGGTACAGGTCCACACTCGGCCAATGAATATTTATGAGGTATAATAATGTATTTTCATGGCCTTGTGCACCCTAAAAACACAAACAAATTTTTTTTCTGGCTTGAGTGAACATTTTTCTAACATATTCTGTCCTGTGTTTGTTCCATCTCACTGAACAAAGCCTGCTTATCAACTGTTTAATGTCAAGTGTTGTAGAAAATCAGCTATGGTTCATTTCTAAGGGGTTTATAACTTTGCTTTATGATTCTGTGGTATCTACTAAATATGACTCGGTGGTATCTACTAAATATGATTCTGTGGCATCTGCTAAATATGATTCTGTGGCATATCTACTAAATACAAGAAGCCCAAGGGCAACGATCGCTCACCTGAGAGTCAACAAGTACAGTCACTGGATAAAGTGTTTTTTGTTGTTGTTTTTTTGAAGATCTGATCAAAATTGAAGACGCTGGAGTGGCCACAACACTAAAAATTGATTTTACAAACATTCAAGGGCAGCTAACTCTGCAGTCCAGGATCGAATCTGTCTCAAATTATAACTCATCCAAGATTTTATGGTTATCCTTGTTACTTTCAAGAATGAAGAAGATCCGATCAAAATTGAAGGTGCTAGAGTGGATCTGGTCGAAATTCGAACTCATCCCAAATATTGTAGTTATCCTTGTTACCTGCAAGAATGAAGAAGATCAACTGAAAAACAAAGATGCTAGAGTGGCCACAACACAAAATATTGATTTTTCAAACACTCAAGGACAGATAACTCCACAGTCAGAGATCGGATCTGGTCAAAATTCGAACTCATCCGAGATGTTTTGGATGTCATTGTTACTTCCAAGAATACAGAAGATCCGAATAAAACTGAAGGTGCTACAGTGGCCACAACACTAAATATTGATTTTTCACACAGTCAAGGGCAGATAACTCTGCAGTCAAGGGTCGGATCTGGCTGAAATTCGAACTCATCCGAGATGTTATGGCTATCCTTGTTACTTCCAAGTATCGGATCAAAATTGAAGGCGCTAGAGTGGCCACAACACAAAATAATGATTTTTCAAAAACTCAAGGCAGCTAACTCCACAGTCAGAGGTCGGATCTGGCTGAAATTCGAACCCATCCGAGATATTATAGTTGTCCTTGTTACCTGCAAGAATGAAGAAGATCCACTGAAAAGTAAAGGCGCTAGAGTGGCCACAACATTTTCCCATTATAAGTCTATGGGGATTTTTCCAGACGCTCAAGGGCAGCTAACTCCGCAATGGGAGGTCAAACCTGGCCAAAATTCGAACTCATCCGAGATATTATGGTTGTCCTTGTTATTCCCAAGAATGAAGAAGATCCAATCAAAAATGAAGTTGCTAGAGTGGCCACAACATTTTCCCCATTATAACTCAATGGGAGCTATCTGTTGCCATGGAAACCAGAGTTCTGATCCGACCTGGCCCAAAACCTAATACAACCTTTCCCCCTTCTCAATGATGCTTCAGATAAAATTTGATTTCGATTGGCCTTGTTGTCTTAGAGATATTCAAGTTTGAAAATGTGAACGGACGGACACACGGACGTACGCACGGACGCACCCACGGACGCCAGCTCGACTACCATACTATAAGCTCACCTTGTGAGCCTTCGGCTCAGGTGAGCTAATAACACTGTGGTATCTACTTTATGTTTATTTTCATGAAAACTAACAGATTCTACCGTAGTTGGCCGAAATTTTCGGACAAAAAAAATGGTCCAAAATTTTAGGACAATATCAGACTTTTTCTTCTGGAATTAATATTAAGCCCCAAAATTTTCGGGCATATCTACTTTTTCCGAAAAATATCTGTAATTTTTCTGCCATTAGTATTCGGACATAAGGTATTCAGATCATGAACACCGCCTTCTACGACACGTTTTTTTAGGAACAATTCATCTTTTTTGTACCCGCAAATGTATTTGGCAGCCAGCCAATATCGGTCAAAACTTGTACCGTAGTACCGTAGCAGCTCCTTTAAAAGATGTATACATTGCTGTTGAAAAAATAGCAAAAGGTAGGATATTATAAACTCTTTAATGACACACACATGATTAATTGTCTTCTGTTGAAATGTAAAAGTTAAAAACCCATTATTTTCTCTAAGTATTGTGTCCATGACATCAATCAGGTTTGTTGTCTTACAACTTAGTAAATCCGGTATATAGGCAGACAAGAAATGTGGCTTGACAAGAGAAAATCTTTCTTTTTGATATCATGCAAAGAAAACTTGGGAGTAGTTGTGCACTCACGCTGAGTAATCAACGCAGTTGAAAACTTATCTGTGATTAATATTGTATCGTTTTAAAAACATTAACAACGCTTGAATGGGTGTCACTGACCATTCTGGTTCATGTCTTACATGGTTCGATATACACTTCGTATAGGTTCCCCACCCACCAAAACACAAGAGACACTGTGATCAGCCTGGTTACGTTTCGATATACACTTCGTATAGGTTCCCCACCCACCAAAACACAACAGACTCTGTGATCAGCCTGGTCCGATTCAGTAGATTTGCATTACGCGCCTGCGCATGCGAATTGTGGACCCCGAAGTGTAGGTTTTACCGTGAAACTGACACCCATGAAAGTGTGAATTCTGCTGTTTCATAACGGTGACATTTAGTCGCATCTGGACAAAACACATCTGACTGTACAAGTATGTAATGCTAACAATGAAAACACAGATCAGCATACAGTATCTGAGAAAGCCAGTAAGACGCCACTATGCCTGTGTCGGATCGGCTCATCAAGAGCAAAGAAGCTCTGTAAACAGACTTCAAAAGAAGCCGAAAGCTTCTTTAACCGATAACGAGCGTGGTACATTGTATTTACACGGTCAATTACACACTCTGCTGGGGGGTAAATTGGACCATGTGTTCAACAGTAAACAAATCAGTGAAGGGATTATGATAACAATGGATTAATAAGGAGACAAACACAAATTCTTCAGGTAACTTTTTTAATCATAAACCGACAGTTTGCTTAACAGAATGATTGACATATATCACTTTCTTTGTCTCTTTTGACTGCTTATCGATACATAGAATGTACCGTAAATACACCACGAGAATTTTTTTTTCATGGCGCATTTTCAATGTTTTGGCATATTTTCCAAAGTTTTCGGCCAAACTTTTTTGGAAATATTTTCTGCCGTTGGTTATCAGTCAATAATTTTCGGAAATAAACAATCCTAATTATTTTACGAAGGTCCGAAAATTTCGGCAAACTACGGTATAATAATAATCTATATTTAATGAATATTGGACACATTTAGAGTCATGCAAAAGAAAATGAACAAAAATAAGTCACCATTGTCAATGGACTAAGAGCATCAGGAAAACGTGAAATAATGTATATACCTCCTTGTACCTCACTTTTCAGTGGGTTACACAGCGGTATGCCTATTTTTCTAATTTCTGCTCCAAATCATAGATTGTGGGCACACATTAGAACCACCTTGGCGCCGAGTATATAAAAGTGGGGTTAAAAGGGTATGCATTACATGGACATGTTTGATGACTCCATTACTTACTAGAATTCTCGACTAGAAGGTAGCTGACCATTACAATAAGTAGTGTCCTTCTTATCATCTGAACAGGTTGTGTTTTGTCCAACTATTACTTCAAAAATATTGGCATCTGAAATTTATAAATACAAACATATGTATAATCAATTGAATCTTTAAATGATGTGCTTTCTTGAAAACAGCGGTCGATGAAGAATGGCCCATGACATATTTTCATGACCAAATCTTCATCATAAAAGACATGTGCAAGGCATAAGAATCGATTGGGAGTCAGTTTTATTACAAATCGATAACACTACCGATCAAATTATCATCCTTCATTGAAACAATATTTAAATTGTTTATGTTTTAAACTTTTATCAAATCAAATAAACAGCCCTAACACACAGGTTCTTTAAACAGGCACACACACACTTCTACCATCACAATCACATGTGCGTGACATGTATACCCCTTTGACCCCCCTCCCCCCCTTTTATATAGTAAAACTAGGGTATACTGAGGTATACCTATTTTTTCTCCATAACATAGATTGTGGGTACTCGTTAGAACCGCCTCAGCGAGGCGGTTCTAATGTGTACCAACAATCTATGTTTTGAACAAAAATAAGAAAAATATCAACATTTTTCTGCTAAGAAATTTCATTTTTTACAGCTTTAAAAATATCTGTACATTGCATGGGCATGTTTTCTTAATGCAAAAATTCAAGTGAAATTCATTATTGTATACAATGTACACGTACGTTCATTAAGATCTTAAGAAATGCTTACTTGGTACTACAAATCTGACAGCATATAGTATCTCAAAGTCACCTTCCTTCGCACTACTCCAAGTATTCTGTTTTGCACTCTTCACTTCTATGCTGTAATCTAAACAAGAAAGAAGAATGATATAAATTTATAAATGGGTACTCAGTTCAGTCTCATCAGGAAAACATGTCCCTGAAATGTATAGCCCTTAAACCCCACTTTTATATTGAAAAACAGGGGTTTACATGGGTATATCTAATTTTCTTATTTTTGATCCAAAACATGCATTGTGAGGCGGTTTTGACGTGTACCCACAATGCATGTTTTGAGCAAAAATATTAAAAATATCATTTTTTTTTTAATTGAAATTTTTAATTTTTACAGCTTAAAAAATCTCTGTATGTTGCATGTGCGTGTTTTTGTAATTTCTTAACTTTGAACTGTCCCAAATGGAAACCAAAACACACGTTGTATGATGATGTGGCACCACAGCAGATCAGTTAACGCAGAAAAACTAAATGAGCCACGATGCCAGAAAACCGGTCTTCAGGGTTTCCGACCAGGTCCGTCACAAACCGAGCTGCACAGAATATGGCTAGAGGCTGGAAATTCCAGATTTAGAAAGTAGAGGAATTGTACTATCCACGAAGGTAAAACAAAGGCACTGATCAGCTTCGCAGTTACTGTGAAGTGCGAAGCTGATCTGCGCCTTTGTTTTCGCATTAGGCAAAAATCTGGTTTTCTCATGATGCGGCTCAACACTGCTCTTTGTAAACCAATAGAAGAGATACTCCCCTATGACTTTTGATTCATGTTAAAATGGATATTTTTTCTTCTGAACATTTTCTTAGCTCATAAAAGGTCTTTTTCTTAATCCTAAGGGTCTTATCTTAAGTAACAAAAATAACACCACAAGACCTCACTCATGCTATGAAAATGGAGCTATTCACTTGTCTTCTATGGGTTAAGAAGTTGAAATTTTTATTTTTGCATAGATATCTATGCGCATGGCTGTTTGAAGCGTTTTCAATTCAACCAAAAGCTGTGTTCAAACAGCAAAGCGTGAAATTCATGTGTCATTTGAACATGGGTTTCGGCTGAAATCCATTGACGTCATTGGTCAATGGGACATTACATCACTGTTCCATAGAAACACCAGAGGACCAATGGTCCTGTAAACGCTCACCTGAGATCAGCAGCATATACCAATAAACATGTTTGAATGTTATGGTATTTAACTCCAGTGCAGGGGCAGATGAAGCCCTTGGGCCATATTCTTTTTTCAGAATCTTCAATATTCTGTCCATTTGCCAATTTCCTGCTGCCTTTCCCCTTCAAATGACATTTTAACAGTTTTCCCAATTCAGATGCATAGGCAACCCATGTTGACCTTGCCATAAACTTGGTCAAGGTCATCATTGGGTCATGATTTATATATACATTGGAGTACTATAGCCATCGATGCCTCATGCCAAGTTTCCTTGAAATCAGTCTATTGGTTTCAGAGAAGATGATTTTTGATGGGTTTTTACCATATATGGACATGGTGGCCATCTTTGTCATGTGATCTAGATTATTTATATACACATTGATTCCCCCATTCTATAGATGCTTCACATAAAATTAAACTTTGATTGGCCAAGCGGTTTCAGAGGAGAAGACGTTTGAATATTATGGAAATATACATGTATATTGCCCAAGGGTGGGGGCACATGAGCCCCTGGGGTCCAATTTTTTTCAGAATCATTAATATCTAGTCCTACTGCCCATTTCCTGCAAGACTTTCACTTTAAATGACATTTTAAAAGTTTTCCCCATTCAAATGCATTGGCGACCTATGTTGACCTTGCCATAAAATAGTTCAAGGTCATCACAGGGTCATGATTTATATATACATTGTAGTACTTGAGCCATCGATGCTTTGTGCCAAGTTTCGTTGAAATCGGTCAACCAGTTCTGGAGAAGAAGATTTTTGAAGGGTTTTAACCATATATGGGCATGGCGGCCATCTTGGTCATGTGACCTGGATTTTTTTTATATACATATTTGTTACCCCTTCCTATTGATGCTTCACATAAACTTTCGCTTTGATTGGCCAAGTGTGTTCAGAGGAGAAGACGTATGAATATTATGGAGATATACATGTATATTGCCCCGGGGTGGGGGCACATGAGCCCCTGGGGTCCAATTTTTTCAGAATCATTAATATTCAGTCCTACTGCCCATTTCCTGCAAGACTTTCACTTTAAATGACATTTTAAAAGTTTTCCCCATTCAAATGCATTGGCGACCTATGTTGACCTTGCCGTAAAATAGGTCAAGGTCATCACAGGGTCATGATTTATAAACAAATTGTAGTGCTTGAGCCATTAATGCTTCAAGCCAAGTTTCATTGAAATCGGTCCACCGGTTCTGGAGAAGAAGATTTTTGAAGGGTTTTTACCGTATATGGGCATGGCGGCCATCTTGGTCATGTGACCTGGACTTCTTATATACACATTAATTCCCCCTTCCTATTGATGCTTCATATAAAATTTGGCTTTGATTGGCCAAGCGGTTTCAGAGGAGAAGATCTTTGAAATTGTGGACGGACGGACGACGGACGGACGGACGGACAGACGGACACCGGATCATGGCCATCCTATAAGCTCACCTTGTGAGCCTAACGGCTCAGGTGAGCTAAAAATGGCAGATGCTGAAGAAGTGCCAAGGTTTTCGGTGAATTTTACGTTGTTAGTGTTATTTTCAAAAGATGTTAAGTGAATAAGTGTGAAAATGCAAGAATAGCATCAACCATGTTTTATTTTCAGTGTTCAAACATTCGCTGGATCACTCGGAAGGGGTTTGAACACACAGCCTCAGCCTTGTGTTCATAAACCTTCTTTGTGATTCAGCATATGTTTGAACACTGAAAATTATGGTTGATCCCTAAAACTGTAAACTTACTCTGTTTTGATATGATTAGCCCTGTTTCTTTGATTTCTCCTTGTAGATCATTAACAAAGAAATTCCTCTGTAGGGTCACAGTGAATGATGTGGTTGTCTTTTTCCCAGACATCTCATCTATGGAGGCACTGTTAGGCCAGCCCGGGGGAGCTGTAAATGTAAGAGAAACATTGCATCAGGATAACAAAGCTGCAGATCAGCCGCGCAGTAAATCTGGAGAGAAAAAAGAATGCAGAAAATATTTCATGAACTTTTTAACAAAATAAAAATACAAGTATTTGTCATATGCAAGAATCAAAGAATTGAAACCCCCAAAACATCTTAATGCCATACTATAATAAACCAGAGGACCAATGGTCCTGTAAACGCTCACCTGAGATCTGCTACATATGCAAATAAACATGTTTGAATATTATGGTATTTAGCTCCAGTGCAGGGGCAGAAAAAGCCCTTGGGCCATTTGTTTTCAGAATAATCAATATTCTGTCCATTTGCCAATTTCTATTTTATTTATTCCCTTCAAATGACATGTTTACAGTTTTCCCCATTCTAATGCATTGGCAACCTATGTTGACCTTGTCGTCAAATAGGTCAAGGTCTCCACAGGGTCATGATTTATATACACATTGTAGTACTTTAGCCATCCATGCTTCATGCCAAGTTTCTTTGAAATCGGTCCACCGGTTCCGGAGAAGATTTTTGAAGGGTTTTTACCATATATGGGCATGGCCGCCATCTTGGTCATGTGACCTGGATTATTTATATACACATTGGTAACCCCATCCTATAGATGCTTCACATAAAATTTGGCTTTGATTGGCCAAGCGGTTTCAGAGGAGATGATGTTTGAATATGATGGTAATGTACAGGTATATTGCCCCGGGGTGGGGGCAGATGAGCCCCTGGGGTCAAAATTTTTCAGAATCATCAATATTCAGTCCTACTGCCCATTTCCTGCAAGATTTCCACTTTAAATGACATTTTAAAATTTTTCCCCATTCAAATGCATTGGAGACCTATGTTGACCTTGCCGTAAAGAAGGTCAAGGTCATCACAGGGTCACGATTTATATACACAATGTAGTGCTTGAGCCATCGATGCTTCATGCCAAGTTTTGTTGAAATCGGTCCAGTGGTTCTGGAGAAGAAGATTTTTGAAGGGTTTTTACCATATATGGGCATGGCGGCCATCTTGGTCATGTGACCTGGATTATTTATATACACATTGGTTCTCCCTTCCCATAGATGCTTCATGTAAAATTTGGCTTTGATTGGCCAAGCAGTTTCAGAGAAGAAGATGTTTGAATATTATGATAATATACATGTATATTGCCCCGGGGTGGGGGCGGATGAGCCCCTGGTGCCCAATTTTTTTCAGAATTATTAATATTCAGTCCTACTGCTCATTTTCTGCAAGATTTTTCCTTTAAATGACAATTTTACAATTTTTCCCATTCAAATGCAAAGGCGACCTATGTTGACCTTGCCGTAAAATAGGTCAAGGTCACCGCAAGGTCATGATTTATATATACATTGTAGTACTTAAGTCATCGATGCTTCATGCCAAGTTTGGTTGAAATCGGTCCAGTGGTTCCGGAGAAGAAGATTTTTGAAGGGTTTTTACCATATATGGGCATGTCGGCCATCTTGGTCATGTGACCTGGATTATTTATATATACAATGGTTCCCCCTTCCCATAGATGCTTCATGTAAAATTTGGCTTTGATTGGCCAAGCTGTTTCAGAGTAGAAGATCTTTGAAAATTGTGGACGACGGACGGACGGACGGACGACGGAGCATGGGTATACTATAAGCTCACCTTGTGAGCCTGACGGCTCAGGTGAGCTAATAACAGGGTGGCCTAGAACATTAACAGGCAAAGCATGACTTAACACTGTTTGCTCCTGCCTATCTGTTTGAACAAAGAAGATGAGCAAAATTGTGCTAGGATTTACCACATGTTGTAGTTGTAAAGGATTTTGGATATGATTCCCCTACTTGTCCACCATCTGTGAAAGCCTCCATCTGAAATATATATGCCTTTGTGTAAGAAAACCAACAATTTTGGTTTTCGACCAGGTCCAACACAAACAAGACTGTACTGCCACAGAAGATACAGGCCACCTTCGCTATCTCGAAATCAAGGGGAATAGAAAAACCACTTCGAGTTTTCCGAAGTTCGAGATAAGCATATCGAGACCAGCCAAGGTTCTTAGAAAATCTCAACTCTTTCACATCTGCTGAGTGGTTTTCCTTTCGTTTTCCACCATGTTTACCCCATCGATAGTTTTTCAAATGTATATTCCCCGACCTGACACATGCAGTCAAAACGTTCTTTAACAATATCAGTGATGAAAGGTTGTGTGTAGATATCGAATCGGCAAAGACCGATTTTTGACTTCGAAGTTCGACACAGGATGGGTGAAACTAATGTTATTGTTTCTGTGGGTAGCGAATTATCACTTCGACACAGCCGAGTTTTCGTCATAACCGAGTTCGACACAAGCAAGGTTGAAATACAATAACATATAGGGAGAGATGCTGGGGAGTGAAGGATCCATTTGACATAAGTGGGGTTTTCGAGACAACCGAGTTTGAGATAGCGCAGGTGACCTGTAGTTAGAAGCTTGAAATTTCAGACTAAAGAAGAAGAGGGATATTTCTATCTGTGTAGCAAAAACCAGATGACCAAAGGTCCTGTAAATGCTCACCTGATCTGGAAGCTTTACTTGCATAAGAACAAAGTGTCAATGAGAGAGTTTGAAGGTTTTCCTATAGTAAGTGTATGGGGACTATCGACCCCCGGGGTGTGGCCAAATTTGACCCCAGGGGCATGAATGGCACAATTTATGTAGAGGGCCATAAGCCATTGCCAAACACTAAATATCAAAAGTTTCAGAGAAGAAGACTTTTTATTTTTTTTCCAGTTAAAACATTTATGTTGCCATGGCAACCAGAGTTCCAGTCCGATCTGCCCAAATCTTTTCCTACTTGGTCCATGAGCTATTTAAGATGTCGGTACCACCTGACCTGAACAGATCCCCCCGCACTTTTTCACAATTTTGGCATGTATAGAATTAGATAAAATCGGGGGGACCTTTCTAGGTGGTAGCTTTATGGTTAAAATCTTCGAGTTTATTCTAGTATACCCCCTTCATTTGTCTGTGTTTTTCTCTTATATCTTAAGTTTTCTTCAATTTTTGGAACAAGATAGTCAGCTTGTTCATATGTCTTATTATATAACATGGCTATCAATTATTGTCATATCAATCATTTGATGCCAATTTTAGCTCTCTAGGACTTTTGGCTGCTGAGATATAAACGTTTCTGTTGGTATACCCCCTCTATTTTTCTGTAATTTTTATCTAATATTTTAAGTTCTCATCAATATTCGACACTAAGAAAGCCTAGTTTTTCATAAATCTTATCCTATGATTATAGAGCAATACCATAGCAATCATTTGATACCAATTTCAGCTCTCTAGAACTTTTGGTTGCCGAGTTATAAAGATTTTGGGGGGGTATACCCCCTCCACTTTTTTGTGATTTTTCTCTAATATTTATAGTTTTTATCAATATTCGAAAAAAGTAAGTCAGGTTGTTTGTGTGTCTTACCAAGTGATTTTAGAACATTATCTTAGCAATTATTTGATACCAATTTCATCTTTCTAGAGCTGTTTGTCATTGAGATAGTAGCAGTTTTATTGGTATACCCCCTTCGTTTGCAAGTGATTTTTCTCTTATATCTTAAGTTCTTTTAAATATTTGAAAAACAAGAAAGTCAGCTTGTTTATAGTCTTGTTGCATGGTTATAGAATATTGTCATAGCAATATTTTTATAGCAATTTCAGCTCTGTAGAGCCTTTGGTAACTGAGATATCAGCAGTTTTATTGATATATCCCCTTCTTTGTCAGTGATTTTTCTCCTACATCTTAAGTTTTCTCAAATATTTGAGCAGCAAAAAGTCAGCTTGCTATAAACCTTTTACATGGTCATTGAATATTGTCATATCAATTATTTGATACCAATATCAGCTCTCTAGGATTTTTGGTTGTTGAGATATATATGTTTCCTTTGGTATACCCCCTATATTTTTCTGTGATTTTTATCTAATATTTTAAGTTTTCATCAATATTCAAACACTAAGAAAGTCTAATTTTTCATAAACCTTATCTTATGATTATAGAACATTACCATAGCAATCATTTGATACCAATTTAAGCTCTCTATATTTTTTGGTTGCTGACATATTAAGTTTTTTGGTGGTATACCCCTCAATTTTTCTGTGATTTTTCTCTAATATTTAAAGATTTTATCAATATTCAAAAAAAGTAAGTCAGATTGTTTGAGTAACTTACCAAGTGGTTTTAAAGCGTTATTTTAGCAATCATTTGATACCAATTTCAGCTTTCTAGGGCTTTTTGTCGATGAGATATTAGTAGTTTTATTGGTATACCCCCTTCGTTTGCAAGTGATTTTTCTCTTATATCTTAAATTCTTATAAATATTTGAGCAACAAGAAAGTCAGTTTGTTTATATACTTGTTACATGGTTATAGAATATTGTCAAAGCAATCACATTATAGCATTTTCAGTCTCTAGAACTTTTGGTTATTGAGATATATAAGTTTCCGTTGGTATACCCCTATATTTTTCTGAGATTTTGTATCTAATATTTAAAGTTCTCATCACTATATCATCAATGAGAAAGTCAAATTATTTATGTTTCTATCACATGATTAAAGAAAGTTATTCTTGCAATCATTTGATACCAATTTAAGCTCTCTAGATCTTTTGGTTACTGATATATTAGCAGTTTTCTTGGTATACCCCCTTCGTTTGCCAATGTTTTTTCTCCTATAGCTTAAGTTCTCTTAAATATTCGAGAAAGAGAAAAACATATTTTGTTTACATACCCTTTACATGGTTATAGAATATTGTCATAGCAATCATTTGATACCAATTTCAGCTGTCAAGGACTTTTGGTTGCTGAGAAATATACGTTTCCGTTGGCATACCCCCTAAAATTTTGTGAGATTTTTATCTAATATTTGAAGTTTTCATCTATATTCCAACAATGAGAAAGTCAAATTATTTATGTTCTTTATCTTAAGTTTATAGAACATTATTCTTGCAATCATTTGATACCAATTTTAGCTCTCTAGATCTTTTGGTCACTGATATATCAGCAGTTTTATTGGTATACCCCCTTCGTTTGCAAATGTTTTTTCTTCTATAGCTTAAGTTCTCTTAAATATTCGAGAAACAAGAAAGACATTTTATTTATATACCTTTTATATGGCTATAGAATATTGCCAAAGCAATCATTTGATACCAATTTCAGCTGTCTAGGACTTTTGGTTGCTGAGATATATACGTTTCCGTTGGCATACCCCCTATATTTTTCTGAGATTTTTATCTAATATTTAAAGTTCTCATCTATATTCCAACAATGAGAAAGTCAAATTAATTATGTTTCTTATCTAATGATTATAGAACATAATTCTAACAAACATTTGATTCAACTTTTAGCTCTCTAGAGCTTTTGGTCACTGAGATATCAGCAGTTTTATTTGTATACCCCTTCGTTTGCCAGTGATTTTTCTCCTATATCTGAAGTTCCCTTAAGTATTTGCGCTGCAAGAGAGTCAGCTTATTGATATATCTAATTGTATAATTATTAAATATTGTTATAGCAATCATTTGATACCAATTTCTGTTCTTTGTGACTTTTGGTTCCTGAGAAATACACGTTTTTGTAGGTATACCCCCTCCATTTTCTGTGATTTTTCTATAATATTTAAAGTTTCCTCAATATTTGAACAGCACAAAAGTCTGACTATTAATGTATCTTATTATGTCGTTTTAGAATGTTATCATAGCAATAATTTGTTACAAACTTCAGCTCTCTATGGCTTTTGGCTGCTGAGCTATAAACGTTTCTGTAGGTATACCCCCTACATTGGTCTGTGATTTGTCTCTAAAATTGAAAGTTCTCATCAATATTTGAATACCAAGAAGGTCAAAATCATTCTGTATTTTTTCACATTAATATAGAACATTATCATTACAATAATTTAATACAAATTTTGGAGTTTTTTTTTTTTTTTTTTTTTTTTTTTTTTTTTTTTTTTGGTTGCTGATATACCTGAATTTCGTTGATTTTTCCCCTTCGTTTATCTGTTATTTTTCTCTAATATCTGAAGTTCTTTTTTAATATTTGAGCCTTAAGATAGCCAGCTTGTTTATATATCTTATTACATGGTTATAGAGCATTGTCATAGCAATCATTTGATACCAATTCAAGCTCTTTAGAGGTTTTGGTTGCTGAGGTATAAACAACTGTGCTGGTATTTTCCATATTCTGTGATGTTATTCTAATACATGAAGTTTTCATTAATATTCGAACACCAGGAAGTCAGTTTGATAATTATATCTTATTACATAGTTACAAAAGCAATCATTTGATACCTATTTCTGCTTTCTAGGTCTATAAGTAGCCAAGATACATGTGGTAATATAGGTGTACCACCTTACTATCTGCGCTTATTAGGGGTTGTATTGAACACTATGTGATTTTAGGTGACACAAATGGGCATTAAATTGATCCTCTGACCAAACTGGCACCCTTGATTTGTTCTAAGGGTTCAAATTACATCCTATAACCCAAACCAAACCCTTCAAATGGCAATATAATTATTTTCCCTTTGTAAATCCTGATTTTCGTCATTTTCATTAATATTCATGAAAATGCAAATGAGATGATTTTCATTTAGGCCCATGGCATCAACAAATTGTTCAAATAGAACAATTGATACAATAACAAGGAGCCACAATGATAGTTTAGGCCTGAAATTAGTTTTTATGGGATAATTGATTTTTAACTTTTTTTTTTTTTCATTTTAATGTTTTAATGAAAATTCATGAATATGCAAGTAAGATAATTTCCATTACTTATCATAGGATAAAAGGGATATGTCTAAGCTTAAGAATGAGACCAAGTTCAATGGTTTAGGATGAAAAACAATTGAGATATTTTCAATTTTCTATGTGTACCCCCATTATTGACGCAAAAATTGAATATTTAGAATACTTTAATAAAACATAGCGTAAAACGCAAACGCCTCGACTTTCAGATGGCAGAAAACAGGATTTGATAGCTTTTTCAATGTATTTTTTAGAAAATAATAGTGTAGAAATTTCCCTTGGGGAGGAAAGGGGGATATGGATAGCTAGAAGACTATTCCCTACCGTTTTTTGTGTTAAAATGACGTTTTTTTTAATTATGGGGTATCGTAAATAACGTGTTGTTTCACCATTAAAGCTACCAGCAATGCAAGTCCCTCTGATTTTTTACAAGTCTACAAACATAGTCCTACATGAAAATCATAAGGGGATTTGTTCAGGCCAGATGGTACCGACCCCCAAAATTTACGGTATTGGCTCATGGACCAACTGCCCAGTGATGCTGTGTGTGTAATCAAGATCTGCCAACTAGCTATGGAAATATTGATGTTTGAAAGTCTTCCTATAGTAAGTCTATGGAGACTATTGACCCCCGAGGCATAGCCACTTTTGACCTGAGGGGCATGATTGGCACAATTTAAAATGGAGACTACCAAACATTGCTACATACAAAATATATAAGCTCTGGGCCTTGTGGTTTCAGAGAAAAAGATTTTTTAGTTTTTAGTCTGTTGCTATCTGTTGTCATTGAAACCACAATTTTGATACAGTCTTCTAGTAAACCTAATGCAGTCAACCTCCAACCCAAAGATGGCATATCTATTTTTCATATTTTTGATCCAAAACATAGATTGTGAGTACTCGGCAAGGCGGTTCTAACGTGTACCCACAATCTATGTTTTGAGCCAAACTAAGAAAAATATCAAATTTTTTCCTGTGATTTTTTTTTTTTTCTGAAAAAAAAATTCTCTGTATATTGATGCATGGGCAAGTTTTTGTAATGCATTTTAAACTGACAAACTTTTGAACGATAATTACCTTTCTGTTGTATAAAGTGTTAGCCGTTAAGTGAGTGATCACTTTGCTGAATGCTCTATCTGTGGATCTGTAAGGATCTGGATTTTCTACCGTAAAACGGACCCCCATAGTATTCTGTGTAGTGTCACTAATAATATATTCAACAATTTTAGCGTTCCTATCTGTCAGTCGAGGTTCTGTCCAGCTATAAAGTACCATGGTGGCATCACAATTTGCTGGGCTATCATACAGGGTGACTGTCCAATCTTGAACTGCTGCAGGTACTGAAATGAAGAACAATATGACCGATTTTAGAAGGCATTCATTTAAGCATTGAAGTAAGTGGAATGCATAGAAAACTAGAAAAAGTGCCTTGAGAGGCACGTATACCCCCGGCTGGTGGTCACCCAGTCCTCCTTCTCCCTCCCACAACCACCCAGCACATGTACACCCCTGACATTGAATCACAAATCCCGAACAAAAGACAGTACCCTTATCAAATACTTTATAGAAGTGTGCATTCTAAAGCACTTTGACCACAGACATGAGGGAGTGTAGTTTTTAGAGTGACATATCTCCTTTAGAGCAGTACACAGAGCTGACTTGTGTACTCCATCTAGGACTTAATCACGGACATTGAGGGTCAGGTCCTCAGTCCTAGATGGAAAATGAAAATAGAATGTCAGTCTAAATTAAAAAAAAATAATAGTAATAATAAAAGTATTGATGTCCTAGATCTTGAACTCAAGCGCCCCCCCCCCCCCCCCCCCCCGCAACATGAACATGGACCCAACCCTATACCCTATAGGGTACCTATAGTCCAAATATGAATGGCTTCTGATGACTGGCTCATGAGATATACCCCACTAGAGAAACTTTAACCAAAACTTTGACGCAAATTAAAGGTGACCTAGATTTTGAACTCTAGCCCCACCCCCGGGCATGGACCCTGGGGTCCAAAATCATAGAAACAAAGCTAACCCTATAGGGTACCTATAGTCCAAATATGAATGGTTTCTGATATATAGTTCATGAGATATACACCAATAGAGAAACTTTAACCAACACTTTGACGTTAATTAAAGGTGACCTAGATTTTGAACTCTAGCCCCACCCCCGGACATGGACCCTGGGGTCCAAACTCATAGAAACAAAGCCAACCCTATAGGGTACCTATAGTCCAAATGTGAATGGTTTCTGATATATAGTTCATGAGATATACACCAATAGAGAAACTTTAACCAAAACTTTGACGCAAATTAAAGGTGACCTAGATTTTGAACTCTAGCCCCACCCCCAGGCATGGACCCTGGGGTCCAAACTCATAGAAACAAAGCCAACCCTATTGGGTACCTATAGTCCAAATATGAATGGTTTCTGATATATAGTTCATGAGATATACACCAATAGAGAAACTTTAACCAAAACTTTGACGCAAATTAAAGGTGACCTAGATTTTGAACTCTAGCCCCACCCCCGGGCATGGACCCTGGGGTCCAAACTCATAGAAACAAAGCCAACCCTATAGGGTACCTATAGTCCAAATATGAATGGTTTCTGATATATAGTTCATGAGATATACACCAGCAGAGAAACTTTAACCAAAACTTTGACGCAAATTAAAGGTGACCTAGATTTTGAACTCTAGCCCCACCCCCGGGCATGGACCCTGGGGTCCAAACTCATACAAACAAAGCCAACCCTATAGGGTACCTATAGTCCAAATTTGAATGGTTTCTGATATATAGTTCATGAGATATACACCAGCAGAGAAACTTTAACCAAAACTTTGACATTTTAACTGAACTAACGAACCAACGAACCAACGAACTAACGAACTAACGAACATACGAACGGACGAACGGAAAAGCGAAAACTATATACCCGTCGGCATAAATGCCGGGGGTATAAATATATCAATGAGTTTTCTAACTCAGTCTGTGCATATAAAATCATACAATCAATTATCAGCAAATTAATATTTTCTTACAGTCAGACTAGGTATTCATCCTTTTTTTACTTTTTTCTAACGACCATGCAATGTACAGTTGTTTTTTTTATTTATTTATTTTTTTATTTATTTCAGTTGTAAAAACTGATAATTTTCCATTGAAAAATTATGATATTTTCTCTTTTCTTTTTTCTCTCTCTCTCTCTCTCTTTTTTTTTTTTTTTTTTTTTTTTTTTTTTTTTTTTTTTTTTTTTGGGGGGGGGGGGGGGGGGGGCTCAAAACACTGCTTGTGGGTACATATTAAAATCACCTCCGCAAGGCAGTTCTGACGAGCTACCACACAGTATGTTTTGGATCAGTAAAACGAAAAATTGCACCTCCCTGTATACCCCAGATTCATTACATGAGCCGCCGCACAAGAAAACCAACAACCTGCATTTGCGAAAACGAAGACACAGATCAGCTGTGCAGTACTGCACAGCTGATCAGTGCCTTTGTTTTCGCCACAAGGATACAACAGTTCCCCGTCTTCCTAAATCCGGAATTTCAAGCTTTTAGCCTGCTTCTCTGACTGTACAGGCTGTTTTGTGTCGGACCTTGTCGGAAACCCAAATTGTTGGTTTTCTCATGCGAAGGTTCATATGTTTTTCTGATGTCATTTCTTACAACAATCTGGACCCAGTTGTTCAAAGCATCGTTAGCTTAACAATATCATTAAGACATAAATTTGTTAAGCAAATATCAGCTAAAGTAACAAATACTCTGTTATTTTTTGTTGAAAAAATGTGAGAATCCTTTGCAGTGCAAAGGATTCTCACATTTTTTCAACAAAAAATAACAGAGTATTTGTAATATTAATGTTTGAAATTTTAAGAAACGTTTACTAACAACGTCGTTAGTTTTGAACAACTGGGCCCTGGAATATGTGTAATTCCAAGAAAAATTCAGTTTATTTTTGGCTTTCAGTTAATTGTTTACTGAAACAAAATGTCGAATGAACAATAGCCAATCAATTAGTTTGGAAAAGCCTTACCCCCTTCCAATGTTATAGCATTGGTACTGTTTTTTGGTGAACTTTTTCCCACCACCATTCGTGCTATAACATGGAACTGGTAAACCCAATATTCTTCAAAGCCTGTTTCTGTACAGTCATACCTCTCACACACAGAACTTACCCCCTTCCAATGTTGTAGTATTGGTACTGGATGTTGGTAAACTATCCCCTGCCTCAGTTGATGCTATGACCTGGAACTGGTAAACCCAGTATTCTTCAAGGCCTGTTACAATACAGCTTGACATTTCATAACCTATAAACAGACAACTTACCCCCTTCCAATGTTGTAGTATTGGTACTGGATGTTGGTGAACTATCCCCTGCCTCGGTTGATGCTATGACCTGGAACTGGTAAACCCAGTATTCTTCAAGGCCTGTTCCAATACAGCTTGACATTTCATAACCTATAAAAAGACAACTTACCCCCTTCCAATGTTGTAGTATTGGTACTGGATGTTGGTGAACTATCCCCTGCCTCAGTTGATGCTATGACCTGGAACTGGTAAACCCAGTATTCTTCAAGGCCTGTTACAATACAGCTTGACATTTCATAACCTATAAACAGACAACTTACCCCCTTCCAATGTTGTAGTATTGGTACTGGATGTTGGTGAACTATCCCCTGCCTCGGTTGATGCTATGACCTGGAACTGGTAAACCCAGTATTCTTCAAGGCCTGTTACAATACAGCTTGACATTTCATAACCTATAAACAGACAACTTACCCCCTTCCCATGTTGTAGTATTGGTACTGGATGTTGGTGAACTATCCCCTGCCTCGGTTGATGCTATGACCTGGAACTGGTAAACCCAGTATTCTTCAAGGCCTGTTACAATACAGCTTGACATTTCATAACCTATAAACAGACAACTTACCCCCTTCCCATGTTGTAGTATTGGTACTGGATGTTGGTGAACTATCCCCTGCCTCGGTTGATGCTATGACCTGGAACTGGTAAACCCAGTATTCTTCAAGGCCTGTTACAATACAACTTGACATTTCATAACCTATAAACAGACAACTTACCCCCTTCCCATGTTGTAGTATTGGTACTGGATGTTGGTGAACTATCCCCTGCCTCGGTTGATGCTATGACCTGGAACTGGTAGACCCAATATTCTTCAAGGCCTGTTACTAAACAGTCAGACATCTCACAACCTACAATACAGACAACTTACCCCCTTCCAATGTTGTAGTATTGGTACTGGGTGTTGGTGAACTATCCCCTGCCTCAGTTGATGCTATGACTTGGAACTGGTACACCCAATATTCTTCAAGGCCTGTTACTATACAGCTGGGTGTCTCATAACCTACAACACATACATTTTTCAGTATTGCAACATGTAGCTCAAAGGGCAATCGTCGCTCATCTGAGAGTCAACAAATACAGTCACTGGACAACAGTAAAGTAGTTTTGGTTCTTACCATATATGGGCATTGTGGCCATCTTGGTCATGTGACCTGGATTTTTTATAGACACATTGGTTCCTCCTTCATATAAAATTTGTCTTTGATTGGCCAAGCGGTTTCAGTGGAGATGTTTGAATATTATGGTTATATACATGTGTATTGTCCCAGGGTGGGGACAGATGAAACCCTTGGGTCCATTTTTATTTTCAGAATCATACATATTAGTCCAATTGCCCATTCTTTGCAAGATTTTCCCTTTAAATGACATTTTAACAGTTTTCCCCCATTAAAATGATTGGCAACCTCAGCTGACCTTGCAGTAAAATAGATGAAGGTCATCACAGGGTCATGATTTATATACAAATCATTAGCACATGGCAAGTTTCTTTAAAATTGGTCCACTGGTTCTGGAGAAGATTTTTTGAACATGACAGCCATCTTGGTCATGTGACCTGGATTACTTATATACAGGTTGTCTCCCCCTTCCCATAGATGCTTCATATTAAATTTGGCTGGCCAAGCGGTTTCAGTGAAGAGCTTTGAAAATGTGAATGCAAGGACACAGGCACACATGGTGGACGCCAGCTAGAGTACCATTCTATAAGCTACTCATAAGCCTTAGGCTCAGGTGAGCTAAAAATATGATTTTTATATAATACCTTGTTTTGAAAATACTGTTTCACATAGTTTTCAAAAATGAATTTTCACATGAATAATTTCAAAATCCAAAAAAATCTAAATTAAGAAGTAACCTTACAGTATAAAATGATAAAATTTGTGTTATGTTCAGAGAATATCCTTAATCTTTGTCCAATCATTATGGTACTTTCGACAAAGTGGTGTTATATTATAGGGTTATTGCACTGATATCGGCGAATATTGTCTTGAGTTGGGATATCAAAGGACACGAGCTTGTGAGCGTCCCTAGATTTCCCAACGAGGGACAATATTCACCAATATCAGTGAGATAACCCTTTTATTATATAGCTATAAACATCTGCGTCTCATGTTTTGTTGAGAGTAAACATTTAAAAAAATAAATATCTACACAAAGGCTGCGATAATATCCATAGGTGATATCATTTTTGCACTAGTGCAATATCAAATGATATCACTTTTGTATTGTTACTTTTCGGAAGCAAATTTTGCAATTGAATCATTATTTCTGACATTTATTTTTCTATTTTCGGCTTAAATTGCTTAAATCTGAAAGTGTCAAACTTCAGTTGACGTTTCGAGCCTGTATGACATTAGAGCTGGGTACCACGAAAAAAAATGTACCGCGGTATATCACGGTTTTCAGTCAAGTACCGTGGTATGTATCGCGGTGTACCGGAAGCTATATATAGAAACAATTTGGGCCTTCTGGTGCAGCACATTAAATGTGTGGAGGTTAGGCAATTCAATTATTTTTCTTCCATTACCAAAATCAGCCTTAAAAAGATAGATTTAACACTAGTTAAGACAGAAAATGAGAAAAGACGCTTCGTTATGAAGGTACAGGCATTTTGTGAGGAAAACGGTTTGAGATCATTTTTAGGGGTATTCGGGTATGCTAAATCCAAAAACCAATGTTGGCAAGCTGAGAAATGGCTCCTTCACCATCTAATTTGCATATTTCCAAGATGGCCGCCAAAATTAAGAAAAACATCAATTGCTGCAAATTGGTATCTGTTTAGGATTCAAAACTGCTATAAAATAATAAAAATACCATTTTATAATGATTAGAATGTCTTCTAATGAATAAAAAAAAATTCAAAAGTTACAAGGCTGAGGTGGGGGTGCGGAGGGGGCAGGAGTGTGGGCTTTTCTACTAGTGCCTACAAAAGTGATCATATTTCCACTGTAACAAGTCCTAGACCACTGCATCTGGTCTCACTGTAAAGCATAGATATAGCCTTTAGATCCTTTGGTAAGTAAAGCAAATTATCTAATTTGCATATTCATGAATTTTAATGAAAACATTAAAAATGGCTGAAAAATGGTTTTAAAATCCATAAATAAACAAATTTCAGACTGAAGCTATCATTATAACAACTTGTTATTGCACCAGTAATACCATATATGACAAATATATATTGATATCATCGGTCAATATGAAACTCATCTCATTAGCATATTCATGAATATTAATTGAAATGTCAAAAATAGGGGCGAAAACTAGGGAAAAACTATTGCCATTGAAAGGTTTTTGGTGCATTATATGATCGTTCTTGCATTTTAGGACAAATTATCATAGCTGCCAGTTTGGTCAGATAGGCCAATTAAATGCCATAAAATGCTGTCTTCAACAATGAACACATTCACATGATGTAAACATCACATTGTTTCCACAACCACGGCTAGTGTGATTCTATAGAATGGGATGAACTTATGAAAATACCCATGTCCAACCAAAAGCATACTTTAGTAGAATTCTATGATTGGTCTGGTAGTATTGCACTGACATAGCAATTTACCCTTCATAACTAATATTGAAATTGTTGAATTTACATATATTCATGAATACACTGTATTAATAAAATCATAATGGGAGAATAATTGTGGAAAAAAATAGGGGGTATACGTACAAAAACACATGTACCCAGGCTGTTAGTAAACCTAGGATGCCGAAGAGATATCAAATGAAAGAATGCTGTGGCAATTTACATCCACTCTGAAATATGATATAAGGATAATCGGATTTGTAATTTCATGTATATTAATGAAATCTTTAAAAACATGACAGAAAAAAAAATGGAAAAAATTAAAGTGTTTAACGTAAGAAATAGCTCGTATCTTGGCAACCCAAAGCCCTAACGTGCTGAATAATGTATCAAATGGTTGTTAAGGCAATATCATGCCATACTATATTACAATTTATAAGTCATTTGATTTTTATGTTCATGAATATTAATAACATCTTTAGGAATTTGGGTAAAAATACTGAAAGCATAAGGCGGTATACACATAATAAACGCACATATCATGGTTACTGATAGATATAGAGAGTTGAAATTGGTATCAAATGATTGCTTAGACATTGTACTATAACCATATAATCTGCTATTTGCTTTATCTGACATATTTGTTGTATGAATGTTAATAAGATCTTTGTGAATAAGAGAAAAAAATGACCGGAAAATGAAGTGGGTTTACCAATAAAATTGCTTATATCTGGACTGCAAATAGGGTTGGAGAGAGTTCAAAGTGGCTTCAATTATTGCTAGTACACGTACAATCTATTATTGCCATATAAGCATATTTCTTAGCAACCAAGATACAAGCGGTTTTGTTTGAGCACAACCTTCATTCAATTTTATGTAATTCTTACAATTTTTCGTAACATTCATGGCTTTTAATAAGATCTTTTGGCTTAAACAATATTTATTTTGTATAAAGTAAATGGGTAAATATATACAATGTCATGTGAGACAGGATCTGACATTAAGCGTGAAGCTTTTGTCAAAGTCATTTCCTGTGAATCAATATGAAGCACATTGTTTAATAATGGTAGGTACACAATAAGATGTTTTATCAATCAGACTACATGGTTTTTAATCAGATACTGTTTACCTATGAGACTTTAATGTCCTAACATTTTACGGGTACCATTTTCATTCCTCTAAGGATATTAGCAGTGGAGATATAAGCAACTTTGTTGGTATACCGCCTTTACTTTTCGTTGATATTTTTATAATTTAAAAGATCTCATTTATATACATACAACAAAAATATCTAGATGCCTTATATATCAGGTCATATGGTTATAGAACATTGTCATATAGCATCATTTGATTTCAACTTCGGCTCTTTAGGTCCTTAAGTAGCCAAGATACACGTGTTTCAATGTATACCTCAGCACTTTTGGGCTTTTCGTTGCCAAGATTCAAGTGCATTTGAAGGTGTATCTGTTTAATCTTTTCCATTTTTTCTCCCAATTTCATATGTTTTCATTAATATACATGAAACTGAAAACATTTTTTCTTATATCACACTCCAAAGGGATAGTACGATACCTTAGCATTGATTTGATACCATTTTCACCGTTCTAGGTTTATTTACAGCCTAGGTACAAGTGGGTTTGTATATACATCCCATATTTTTTTCAGGAGTTTCCTCCCATTTCTTATGATTTTCATTAATATTTATGATTATGCAAATTAAATGATTTGAATATTAAGATTACCATTAAATCGTTATGTCCAAGCACTACTATCAGATCAATCATAGTATTCTAGAGCATGCTATTGGTAGGATATGGGTATTTTTGTCCATCCAGTTCTTTAGAATCACAAAATGGATGGTCGCGGAAACAATATGATTTAACATCATGCAAAAATGTTCATTGTTGAGGACAATATTTCACGGTATTTAAGTGGTCCCTCTGATCAAACTGACAGCCATGAAAATTTGTCCTTAAATGCAAGAAAGATCTTATAATCCACCAAAAGCCTTTCAACGGCAATAGTTTTCCCCTGGTTTTCGTCCCAGTTTTCAACAGTATAATTGATATTCATGAATATGCAAATGAGATAAAATTTTCAAAGTGGTAATATATTTGTCACATGATATATAACTAGTGCAATAACAATGTCATAATGATGGTTTGGGCATGAAAATTGTTTATTTATGGATTTTAAACCATTTTTAATGTTTTCATTAAAATTCATGAATATGCAAATAAGATAACTTGTATTACTTACCACAGGATAAAAGAAATATGTCTAAGCTTAACAACGAGACCAAGCTCAGTGGTCTAGGACGAAAACCAGTGGCGATATGATCAATATTGTAGGTACACCCCTCGTCAAGAATCACGTTAACAGTTGCCATGGAAACCATGCGGTTTTTTCATAGTGCAATTAAGTTTATCTTTGCGGGCAAAACATTTTGCATTTAAATTTATGTAATTCAGTTAAGCAATCATCCAACAATATATTTTAAGTGATTTTAGGCTCAGATCATGACACACAAACGAAACGTTTCATCAATATAACAAATTCTAGATATTTTGGCGGCCATTTTGAAAATATGCAAATTAGGACATGAAGACGTCATTTCTTAACTTGCCAACATTGGTTTTTGGATTCAGCACCCCAAATTACCCCTAGTTCAAGTGTCAAACCCTTTTCCTCACAAAATGCCTGTACTTGTTAACTTTTCTCAATTCCTGTCTTAACTACACTGCCTATTAGGACATAAAGTGCAGGACTGTTTTAGGGCATATCAGTTGTCATGAGTCTGTGTACATGTTGTAATCAAATGATTGATTAATCTATATCTCTGGCCACCAGTAAATTGAACTGGCTTTTACAGATGTTTGGTTGATAAACATACTCAACACTTAGCGACACACCACAGCTTGAGCTTACTGATATGTAACATTAACATATGTAACATTAACAAATGTACATATTTTTTCTAAGTCATTTCAAGCATCTCTGAATTTTTTGGACTTTGGATAATTTAATTTAGAATGAAAACAACATAGCCAACATTTTGGTGGAGGAAGGGCAATTGAAAATTGTTCTCTGTAGATGTTTTAATATAAGATCGTGATCAAATTAATCATTTAAGGACACAGACAAATATGGAAATTTTGGCAATTTATTTAGCAAACAGCCTCACAATGGAGACTGCCTATATGTACCATAAAAACCGGTACAGTGAAAAAGTACCACGGTACGTACCAAAACAAAAGAGAACCACGGTATACCGGTATACCGGTTTTACCGCCCACCTCTATATGACATCATTTTTCACGCGCATCAGGTGAAGATGACGTCATTAGAGCTGACGTCCCAAATTTACAATTTTGCACGATGACCCTATAAGAAAATAGGGCAATGTTTTACAAAAAGAATTTTTCGCTTTTAACAAAGTGTGCAATATCAAAGTAAGGGTGCTGATATCGCCTGATATCTGCTAACATGTTACTTGGCTTTTATCCCTATATTTTAATCATTTGATATTTATAGCTATATAATAATATCAATTTTTTCAAATTAGTTAACATAACAGAAAGCCTTTTTGTTGCACACAATAAAAGCATTTGCAAATCTCATCAGGAAAACATGTCCGTGAAATAAAAAAAAACCTTTAAACCCCACTTTTATGAAGAAAAACTGGGGTTTACAGGGGTAAACCCATTTTAATTATCTTTGATCCAAAACATAGATAGTGGGTACTCGTTAGAACCGCCTCGGCAAGGCGGTTCTAACCTGTATCCACAAACTATGTTTTGAGTGAAATCATTTAACAATATTTATATTTTTCAAATGAACTTTTCAATTTTTTGCTTCTGAAAAAAAAAATCTCTGTATAGGCATAGGCAAATTTTCGTATTGCGGTGCAACACCAACCACCTGTGCAAATAAATGAAATCATTTACAAATCCACATCTTACATTGCAAGTACTTATACCTCATATGTTATATGAGCCGCCCCATGGGAAAACCAACAATCTGAATAGGCGAAAACAAAGGCGCAGATCAGCTTCGCGGCGCGGTAATCGCGAAGCTGATCAGCGCCTTTGTTTTCGCTACTCGGATAGTACAATTCCTCATCCACTTAACTCCAATATTTCAAGCTTCTAGCCTACTTCTGTAGCTGTACAGGCCGGTTTGTGTCGGACCTGTTCGGAAACCACATTGTTGGTTTTCCCACGAGGCGGCTCATATGCTTACACAGTTAAGCTTTGTTGTAAAAAAATTTAAAATGATTAAGCACATACATACAAACATGTTGGATTAAGCCCATATCTCAATAGAATGCGAAAACTATTTGTTCACAAGAAATATTAACCATACTGACACAACTTTCATGTTGCAGTCTCATTGAATGGATATGTCTATGCGACAATTTTCACAAATTTCCGCCTAATTTTGCAAATATATCTCACAACTGCCACCAGACATTTGTAAGAGTGTCTCACAACGTTATCATGCATGTAGCTTAGTTTCCTTTTCACCCGTATGACAGTCACGAGACATTCCTGAGAGACTTTGTCTCATGACATTTGTACCAACGTCCCTTAGTTTTAGTTTCTCGCCAGACAGAGGCAAGTAAATGTTGGCATGTTTTCTCAAGACTGTCACATGACTGTCATACAACATTGTACGAGTGTCACAAAATTGTTGTACTGTAAATTTGCCAAAATTTCATGGCAACAGGTTCATGACACTAGCACGAACGTCATAGGTACAACTGTTGTACGACATTCTTCAATGGGTTCTCAGATATTTTGGAGAGAAAAAATCGCACTGTTTAAAACCTTTGCAACTAGATTGAGACTAGTTCGTGACACATGAAGTTCTGTGACTAAATTTGCAAGACAGTAACAAGGAATTCGCATGCCAGTGAGATACAAACTTTGCACAGATTTTAAGTATGTTAAAATGACCGCCAAATCTGCTAACTTAAACAAGATTTTACTGATTTCCTTCAAATCATCAAATGCCAAGAAGACATTTTTTTTAATACTCTGCTCAAGACTTTCACTATATCGGTGATATTTAGTGTCAACTGTATATATTTGTCTACACATTAGTTTAAACATATTTATTTCATCTGATAACATATAATACAAACATGAATATACATAGTCAAACAGGATCAGAGCGGAAGCAAACTGCTTATTTAGCTCCTCTCCTGGAGGTCCCCTGTTCACAGTCTATTTGAAAACGAATATAAGTCTACACATTAGAGCATGCATAACTACATGTATATTGCCAGAATACAAAGAGAATATGGTTGACACTTGGTATACGATATGTCATCAATATGGTACGGAAATATGTGTTTTCAAAATCAGAAAAAACGTACCTTTAGTTCTGGGACTGCCTTAAGAAGATTTTTTTTTCTCAAAACTGATTTTATACAAGACCTAGTACAATAAATGAAGATAATTCATTTCAATACAACCTGGCCAGATTTCTGACCAAATTATGACATTTGTCTAAAACAATTGGACAGAAATTAATTGTCATAAGGTAACTTGTAGACTAATACACTGGTATATCAATATTTTGGAATAGAGATTAAATAGACAGACAGCTAGTGGTATACTTTTTAGATGGTATATCATGTGTATCATACTTAATTCCTGCATGTACCTTGATTAGCTGAAAACATATTCTAAAATTTTATACATGCCAAATAAATAAAATAAAGTTTTAAAATGAAGTAATTAATTTTTTATCCAACTATGCATTGCTTATCTGCCAACTATTAAGAAAAGTAACTTTTATATGCAACTATCCATTTTGATAAGCCACAGAGCAATCGGTATCTCAGATCCATGAAAGACAATTTTTTCTTACTCAACTCTGTTAAAAAGATAGATTCCAGTATTTACAGGTGGTGTACAAAATATATCTAGATCTGGATTGCTTATACAGGACGAGAAAAGCATGCAACTAAATTCCATCATTTCTAGCCCCAGCAACCGCTTCAAGCAATAGTATTCAACAAAACCAGACATTTTTGGCATGAAGTCAAACAGTGTTTCTTGATTCAGGCTTGCTTTAGATAAGCAAAACTACATCTCAATAGACTTTGACAACCATTTATTTAAATTTGGATGTAATTTCCTGGCAATGTAATGAACACATTTAGGAGGTATAAAGGAATATAAACAGCATAAGTAGGCCAGAGGGAAACTCGACAAGCCTCGTTTTCCACTGGAGTGTTGGATCCTCTGGTTGGAATTTTCCTGTCTCCACTTAACACCAATGATGGATTCTATATGAGCTGCCACATGGGAAAACCAACAATCTGCATAGGCAAAAAACAAAGGCACAGATCAGCTTCACAGTTACTGCGAAGCTGATGAGCTCCTTTGTTTTTGCTACACAGATAGTACATTTCCTCTTCTTCTTAAATTGGAAATTTCAAGCTTCTCATCTGCTCCTGTGACTGTACAGCCCGGTTTGTGTCGGACCTGGTCGGATACCCAAATTGTTGGTTTTCTCACACACAGGCTCATATATCTCACCTTCAGCTGAGCATCCTGGGATGGCTTTTGGGTCTGTCATCCTAATTCTGTCATCAGATAACACAGTATAGTTCACAGGTCCTGGGTTTTTCGAAGGTATAGTCCAACTCACCATAACAGAAGTAGAATTTAGTGCGGTGGCAACCACGTTTGTAACAGGGTCCGGTTCTGTAAACAGAAAACACGGTATAGTTAACAGGGCCTGGGTTTCTTGCAGGTATAGCCCAATTCATCAACCACAGGAAAAGAAGGGAGACCGCAATTAAACTTCATGTCTGGCACATTTCCATCATAACCATATTTCTATGGTCATTCTGCATATTTGTTTGATTCAAGAAGAACAACTGTCAGTTTGAGGTGAAGGAATATGGCATTGGGTGCTAGTATTCTGAACCATGACCCAGTTGTTCAAAGCATTGTTAGCTTAACGATATCGTTAAGACATAAACTTGTTAAGCAAATATCAGCTAAAGTAACAAATACACTGTTATTTTTTGTTGAAAAAATGTGAGAATCCTTTGCAGTGCAAAGGATCCTCACATTTTTTCAACAAAAAATAACAGTGTATTTGTAATATTAATGTTTGAAATTTTAACGAAACGTTAACTACCACAGCATAGCCTTAGCTGTTGACCACGGACAAAAAGCAATGATGTTTGAGATGTCTCATGAGAAGACCAACAACATGGTTTCCGAACAAGTCCGACACAAATCAGGCTGTAGAAAAACACAGGAGCAGGTTAGGAGCTTGAAATTTTGTATTTAGGAAGAAGAGAAATTATACTATTTGTATACCATAAACAAAGGCGCTGATCAGGTTTTGAAGTTATACTAACCAACAACAGAAGTTCTGGTAGTTTTACTGTCGTTTGCTCCAGGCCCCACACTCGTGTAAGGTGTAACTGTCACGGTGTAGTTGGTGAATGGAGACAGGCCTGTGATGGTGTAGTTCAGGTCATTCTGATTCGTCACAATGCGATTTCCGCTGCTGCTTGAACAATTTAGCATGGTTTGCTGCAAATAAAGGGAAGACAAATTAAAACAGAGAATAACAAGCAAATTCAGAGAATTTATGTCCCCCGCCTTAATTGTTTAGTTACACAAATATATCTGACAATAATGTATATCCAAATCACATGCATTTACTTCATGTCACAGTGTCAAACATTAATCTGAGGATTATATTCAAACCACATGCAAATCTTCAAATCATGGTCAGGACATCTGTACAGTTTGAAAAGAATCAGAATAAAACTGAGGGAGGAGTTTGCACACAAGGTACACAATGTCCATTCACTTTCATTGTATAAATGCCTGAAAAACGACTAAGTTCAAATTGCGAAAAAGTGTCAAAAATTAACCTGAGGATTATATCCAAAGCACATGCATATCTTCAAAGCATCATCAAGACATCTGTAAAGTTTCAAAAGAATCTGAATTAAAAACTGAAGGAGGAGTTGCCCACACAAGGCACCCACTGTCCATTCACTTTCATTGTCAAAATACCGAAAAACGACTAAGTTCAAATTGCGAAAAAAGTGTCAAAAATTAATCTGAGGATTATATCCAAACCACATGCACATCTTCAAAGCATGATGAAGACATCTGTAAAGTTTCAAAAGAATCGGAATAAAACTGTAGGAGGAGTTGCGCACACAAGGTACATACTCCTATAGGGGGACGGAAGGACGGAAGGACGGACGGAAGGACGGACGGACGGAAGGACGGACAGACGGACGGAAGGACGGAAAGCCAAAAACTATGTCCCTCCACTTTTCTTCGAAAAGGCGGGGGACAATAAAGAGCGTCTTGTCATTTTATCAACTTGTATCAATCTACCTGTATGCTTTGAATGAACAAGTCTTTGGTTTGCTTAACCCGGCAGTCAACAATTTTCCAGTCATATCGGGGCATTCAGCCATCACTTCCAGGAGCCAGTTCTTCAAAACTTCGTTAACATAACGTCTTCATTAAGACCTCAACTTATTAAGTAAATACTGACTACATAAGCAAATACACTGTTATTTTTTGTTGATAAAATGTGAGAATCCTTTGCACTGCAAAGGATTCGCACTGCAAAAGATTCTCACAATTTATCAACAAAAATGACAGTATATTTGTAATATTCATGTTTGAAATGTTAATGAATCGTTAACTACCCAGCAGGCACCTGACGTCTATTCGACGTCAGATATTGGTTATATTTTGGTCGCGACGTCATATAACCAATTTCCAACGTCTATCAGACGTCATTTCCTGACGTCTTTTGGACGTCTGGATTGGACGTTGTTTTGACGTCCAACTAGTTCGTCAGTTAGACGTCGTAATCAAGACGTGATTTAGACCTTGTGTTTTTCATACTTCTGACCATGTGTGGTGTTCAAATTAATGAAACTTCACTTTGGGTAAAAATCAGATCATTCGTTTCGTGTGTTTCTTTTGCTTTCTTTCTTTCTTTTTTCTTTTTTTCTATGTTACTTCCAGCAGACATTTGACGTCCGTTGGACGTCAGTTTGACGTCAGACTCCAACGTCATAATAACGTTGGAGTAAGGTTGATTTTGAAAGTTTGTTTGTTGTCAAAACTAGACGTCAATCTGACGTGCTAAAGCCAACGTCGGTTTAACGTCTGAAAGCTGACGTCAATCTGACGTCCTAAAAACGACATTTGAATTAATGTCATATAAATAGTTTAAGGTGTATATTTTTTCGCATTTTTGAATAACAGTGGATTCAGAAGAGCAGTGATGCACTTTTGATAGTCCCTTTCACTCCTTTTTCTTTTTTTTTTTTTTTCCTGGGCGAGACCAGTACTATAGGAGGTTGTTTTTTTTGTGGGTTTGTTGTTCCGGGAGCACCCGAAGGCTCAACCGGAAGGAGGTTTTAGGTTTCACTCCTTTGATAGAGTTTTTCAAGACATACACAATGTTCAAGATATTAATTCAGCCTAATGTTGATACATCTTATTTAAGCAAAATTTTATTGCTTTATGGTGCTAAAACCAATAAGACATTAGTGTGAGAAATAAGATTATTCTGAACAAATAATTATTTAAAATGGTGAAATAAATATTAAAATATACAAATTTTATTTTCATTTTAATTGAAAGTTTGATAATTTAGTGAAAGACTTTATTTTGATTAATAAATAATCATTTTTTCTACATTAATTAAGCATGATAAGGGCGAAATATGGGATTTCCCATACGAGACTCAGATACATGTATGTCTTTTAAGTGGCAAGGTTGAAATTATTATTTGAATTTGATATTATTACATAATATGTGTAAGAAATTATGTCAGTTTAAGGGCAGCTAACTCTGACGACATATACGAAAAACACGTCCCCAGCAGGCATCTGACGTCAACTTTACGTCGGATATTGGTTGTATTTTGGTCACGACGTCATACATACTCATTATTACTTCAGTAACTTGATCTGATGGGTCGGATCACGTCGAGTAGCTGTGCCAGGAAAGACCAGATCACGCGAGTCGGAGACGAGCGTGATCCGGTCTTTCCTGGCGCAGCTACGAGACGTGATCCGACCCATCAGATCAAGTTACTGAAGTAATAACGCGTTTATCATATACCTACAAAAGTAATCAGCCACAAGAATTCAAATCGTAAATTTGCGACGTTATAACGACGTACCATACGACGTTGCGTCAAATCTTTGATGACGTAACATTGTGCCAGTTCTTACGTCAAAGCTAGAAAAGTCGTTAATTTTTTGTTAATTATGTTGCTTTGATGACAAGCGAACCTCTTTAACTTCTGAAACAGTTGTTGTTTTATAAATTAAAATAGAAATTACTCTGGTTGTCATTCAGATTTAGATGCCGGCTTTAGGTGCTCGATTTTCTATTGTTGGGTAAAAAATGGAGGATGGTGATACGGAATCGTATCAGGACAGTGTGGTGATACAAGATTCCGTATTTTTGTCTCGGAAAATGGGTAGTATCAATGGTTATTTTTGGTAGGTATATAATAAAACCAATAATCAACGTCCACCTGACGTCCAGTCCTGACGTCAGTGGAAGTATTGATATGACGTCGAAATGACGCCGGATTCAAACGTAAGTCTAACGTCATATGTCGACAGAGTTAGCTGCCCTTGAACTGACATAATTTCTTGCGCAAATTATGTAACAAAATCAAATTCAAATAATAATTTCAACATTGCCACTTTTAAAAAAGTCATATCTAGGTCTCGTATCGGAAATCACATATTTCGCCCACCATGCTTAATTTAGAAAAAATAATTATTTGTTAATCAAAATAAAGTCTTTCACTAAATTATCAAACCTTCTATTAAGACGAAAATGAAATTTGTATATTTTAATACTTATTTCACCATTTTAAATTATTGATTGTTCACAATAGTCTTATTATTTACACTAATGTCTTATTTGTTTTAGCACCATATAGCAATAAAATTTGACATAAATAAGACATACCATTGCAACATCAGAGTGATTTTACATCTTAAACATTTTGTATATCCCGAATAACTCTATCAAAGAAGTGAAAGGGAATAACAATAGTGTATCACCGCACTTCTGAATCCACTTCAGGATTTCAGAATGTTAATTATAAGTACATTCACGATATCGGTTTTAGCACGTCAGATTTACGTCTGTTTTTGACGTCAAACAAACTTTCAAAATCAACCTAACCCCAACGTCATTATGACGTCACATTTGAGACATCAAACCAACGTTGTTTTTCTGACGTCAGAATGACGTCTGTTTTTGACGTCAGAATGACGTCTGTTTTTGACGTCAAACAAACTTTCAAAATCAACCTAAATCCAACGTCATTATGACGTCGGAGTCTGACGTCTATCTGACGTCCAACCGACGTCAAATGTCTGCTGGGTAATGACATCATTAATTTTGAACAACTGGGCCCTGTGTGTCAACCATACTATTGCTATGGGAAGCTAAGTAACCATACTATTGTTATGGGAAGCTAAGTGTCTCGCTCAAGGACACTACATGGAAGAGGTAGGTATTGAACACAGAACATATTGCTCTGTAGTGCAGGCCCTGAGGTGATAAAACCTTTTTCATGCTCAGCTCAGCTGAGCATGAAATTTAAACTGCTCATAAATACTAAATAACAAAATAGCTTAAATATATTGAAACTGAGGGTTTAGAAGGCAGAAGCCAGTAATTTATCCTGCTAATAAATGTGAAAATGCCAACAATTTTAACATTTATCAGCAGGATAAATTTTAGTCTCATCTGAGCTGAGCATGAAAAAAGTTTAATAACATTGGATGGTTTGGACCAGTACTCTATCACTAGGCCATCACATCAGGAAAACATGTCCATGAAATGTATATCCACTTAAACTCCTATTTTTATTAAGTAAAATAGGGGTAACAGGGATATACCATTTTTCTTATTTTTTTATCCATAACATAGATTGAGGCGGTTCTGTTCTAATGTGTACCCACAATCAATGTTTTGAGCAAAGATTTTCTAATGAAATTTTTACAACTGTATATTGCATATGCATGTTTTTGCAATGACGCTCCACCTTCTAGAAGAAAAGCAAGGCATATCTTCCTGTAAAGGCAATGCATGTCTTCCTGGATAAGACGACCTTAATCATAATACATTCTTAATCACTGGCGCGTGCAATACTTGAGATCTGCTGAAGATTATCAATCTATACACATCCAGGAAGTATTTATAAATGACAATGTGTGTGGGAAAACTAACAATTTGGGTTCCGAACAGGTCCGACACAAACCGGGCTGTAGAGTCACAGAAGATGGTTAGAGACTGGAAATTTTGGATTTAGAAAGAAGACAAATTTTACTATCCGTAGGGCGAAAATAAAGGCGCTGATCAGCTGCGAAGCTTATCTGCGCCTTTGTTTTTGCCTAGAAAAAATTCTGGTTTTCTCATGACGCAGCTCATTTATAATTGGTGCATCACGAAAAGGAAATAAAGTACTTCTGAACTTTAACCTTTAGCATGCTGAGCAATATAGTGAAATCGATATCGCAGCCCACTGACATTTTTTCCAATTTTTTTCCGTGTTTTCTTAATTTTTGAGCCATAAAAACAGCTGAATAAATTCAACAAACGCAGTAAACAAATCTACTTTCGGTTTCGAAAGTCTTTGTTACGCCGATTTCTAGCGTAAAAATTCATCATACGTACCGTTACTATGTCATATTTCGGGTGTAAATGCACCCAATTTTCCATTTACCAGCGAAAAAAGCGCTGAAAATGCATTTCTAATGCAAAAATAACGAAAATCTGATCAAAATCGGCCGACAAATCGGTCCCAAAACCACAAGCCGCCATGTTGTTTTCATGCGCAACTGTCTGGGCATCGCTCATTAATATTCATAAGTAGGCAGTGGGCGAAAAGTGCGGGAAATTTGAAAGCGGTTTTTCTTGTCGACCGCAGTCGCCTCTAGTTGGCACAGATAGGTATTCCACGGTCGACCGCAGTCGCCTACAGCATGCTAAAGGTTAAATACTGCTACATAGATACATTAGTTTTAACAAAGCAAAGAAAAATTGAATGCTGAATAAAATTTGGCTCTGCTGACTAGATTTAAAGTCATAACCAACAATTTTTCAGTCATGTCGGGATGGAGCCACCATTTTCCTGGGAATTGTCCAGTACTATGGCTAATAAACGTGTCAAGTTCAATGACACAACTCAAGTGATACTTGGGAACGGACCCAAAACCACTTAATTTGGCACCTCAAGCTCTACTAGTAGGCCACTATGCACCTCCCCCCATTTCAATCATCTTCAAAACAGACTTGGGAATGTCAGGCTAAACCGAACATGACCTGTTAAGGTCACATGACCAAGATGGCCACCATGGTTATAATGAGCAAAAACCTTTAAAAATCTACTTCTCCAGAACCATAAGGTCTATGATTTTGAAACTTGGCATGAAGTACCAGGCAATGGAGCTCTAAAAGTTTAAATATATCATGACCCCGGGATGACCCTGACCTATTCTAGGGCAAGGTCAATTTAGGTTGCACATGCATTTGAATGGACAAAATTAGTAAATTGCAATTAAATGTGGGGAAACTTGCTGGGAGTGTGCAAATGGACAGAAGATTCATGTTTTTGAAAAAAAAAGTCTCCAGGGGGTTGTCTGCCCCTGTCCCGGGGCAATGTACATGTATACAACCATAATATTCAAACATCTTCTCTAAAACCGCTTGGCCAATCAAAGCCACACTTTTTGTGAAGCATCGTTTGGAAGGGGGCATGAAAGTTTGTATAAATGGTCAAGGTCACATGACCAAGATAGCCGCCATGGCTATAAATAGCAAAACCTTCAGAAACTTGGCATGAAGCATCAGGCAATGAAGTTCTACAATGTTTGTATAAATCATGAACCTGGGATGACCCTGACCTATTTTATAGCAAGATCAACTTAGGTTGCACATGCATTTGAATGGACAAAATTAGTAAATTGCAATTAAATGTGGGGAAACTTGCTGGGAGTGTGCAAATGGACAGAAGATTCATGTTTTTGAAAAAAAAAAAGATCCAGGGGATTGTCTGCCCCTGCCCCGGGGCTATGTATATATATATACGGCCATAATATTCAAACATCTTCTAAATCTTCTCTGAAACTGCTTGGCCAATCAAAACCAAACTTCATGTGGAGCACTTTAAGGAAGGGAATATCAGAATTGATATTGATTTTTTCACTAGTGATTGATATCAGCTGATATTTTCACTGTACAGTTCAAATTACTTCTGAGGTTTTCATTCACTTGAGTGTGCTTCACTTCTGAAATTCGAATGCTTATAACTTTGTTATTTATGAATGAAAACATAAAATGTGGGTATTTATTTTCTAAGTTTGGACTTCAGAAACAATTTGGTACCAAATTCTTTCTTAAAACTCCAAAAAGTTGAAAAACATTTACAAACCATAAATCCCAAAAGGATGGAAATAATCTTTTTATATAAATCCATTTTAATTTTCAAATCACGAAAAACAAGAAGCAGAAATGAGTCGAGTCATGTCATGAGAAAACCAAAATCTTGCATATGCAAAACAGCTCCCAGTTACTGAGAAGCTGATCAGCACCTTTGTTTTCACTACATGGATGGTACAATTCTTCTACTTTCTAAATCCAAAATTTCGAGCCTCCAGCCATCTTCAGTGCTTGTATAGCTTGGTTTGTGTCAGACACGTTCAGAAACCACATTGCTGGTTTTCTCATGACACTGCTCAAATTGAGTCTGGATTATGAATGGAAAGTCTGCCTTATCTTCAAAAACAATGGCAATTTAATTTCCCTTACAAAAAAATGAGAGTACTAAAGGGAAGAAAGAAATGATTAATGATTAAAATCAATCAGAGAAAATTTAACATGACAAACAGGACTCTTTAATCTGCATGAAAAACTGAAATTTTTTTTCCCCTTTTCACAAGTTAAGCCTTAATCGAACCTGACATCCATGTTGAAAATTTTTAATGGAGGATGGCTGAGGTGACTTATCATCATGAAAACATGTCTATAAAAGGTATACCCCCTTAAGCCCCATTTTTATACAGAAAACCTTGGGTTTGCAGAGGTATACCTATTTTACTTATTTTTGATCCAAAACATAGGTTGAGGGTACTCATTAGAACCGCCTCAGTGAGGCGGTGAGGCGGTTCTAACGTGTACCCACAATCAATGTTTTGAGCGAAAATATTAAAAATATCAAAATGTCTCCAATGAAATTTTCATTTTTTTTCTTCTGAAAAAAAATCTCTGTATATTGCATGGGCAAGTTTTCGAAATGTTCAAGACAATTCTTTTAAGAAAATATTTCTACAGCTTTTCTTCCTGTTCAGCTGATTCAAGAAAAGCATGATTTGTCAGTTACTGGTGAAAAAATGTGCACTTACTACTGGTTAACTTTCCATCCCAACATGACCTAAGCTGTTTACTGAAGGTGAAGTACCAATGAAATCAAATTAACACTAGAATTTGTTTTCTATGTGAAAACTGATGTCTCCCCCACTTTCTACGTGCATGTCCAAAATATGCAAGCAAGAGTTATAGTTCTTGTGCACCACATATCCTGTCATTCTGTTTTATAAGTGTACCAAGTTTCATTGAAATATCTCTTACGGTTTTCAAGTTATAGAGGGGGCACGAAAGTGTTTGGAAAATAATCAAAGGGAAATAACTCCAAAGATATGAAAGCAAGAGTAATGATTCTTGTGCATCATGCTTTATAAGTGTACCATGTTTCATTGAAAAATCTCTAATGGTTTTTGAGTTATAGAGCAGACACAAAATTGTATGAAAAATAATCAAAGGGAAATAACTCCAAAGATATGCAAGCAAGAGTTATGGTTCTTTAGCATGACACATCATCTCATCGTGCTTTATAAGTGTACCAAGTTTCATTGAAATATTTCTTATGGTTTTCAAGTTATAGAGTGGACATGAAATTGTATGGAAAAATAATCAAAGGGAAATAACTCCAAAGATATGAAAGCAAGAGTTATAATTCTTGTGCATGACACATCGTCTCATCATGCTTTATAAGTGTACCAAGTTTCACTGAAATTTCTCTTACGGTTTTCAAGTTATAGGGTGGACACGAAATTGTATGGAAAATAATCAAAGGGAAATTACTCCAAAGATATGCAAGCAAGAGTTATGGTTCTTTAGCACGACACGTAATCTCATCGTGCTTTATAAGTGTACCAAGTTTCATTGAAATAACTCTTACGATTTTCGAGTTATAAAGCGGACACAAAATTGTATGGAAAATAATCAAAGGGAAATAACTCCAAAAATACTCAAGCCAGAGTTATGGTTCTTAAGCATGACACATCGTCTCGTCGTGGTCTACAAGTGTACCAAGTTTTATTGAAAAATCTTAAACGGTTTTCAAGTTATACAACGGACACGGAATTGTATAGAAAATAATCAAAGGGAAATAACTCCAAAAATACTCAAGCCAGAGTTATGGTTCTTGTGCATGACACATCGTCTCGTCGTGGTCTACTAGTGTACCAAGTTTCATTGAAAAATCTTTAACGGTTTTCAAGTTATACAGCGGACACGAAATTGTATCGAAAATAATCAAAGGGAAATAACTCCAAAAATACTCAAGCCAGAGTTATGGTTCTTGTGCATGACACATCGTCTCGTCGTGGTCTACAAGTGTACAAAGTTTCATTGAAAAATCTTTAACGGTTTTCAAGTTATACAGCGGACACGAAATTGTAAAGAAAATAATAAAAGGGAAATAACTCCAAAAATACTCAAGCTAGAGTTATGGTTCTTGTGCATGACACATCGTCTCGTCGTGGTTTACAAGTGTACCAAGTTTCATTGAAAAATCTTTAACGGTTTTCAAGTTATACAGCGGACACGATTTGTGACGGACAGACAGACAGACAGACAGACGGACGGACGGACGGACGGACGGACAGACGCACGGGGAAAAACAACATGTCTCCCGACCCTGTCGGGGGGAGACATAATTAATTTGAGCCTTCACATGAGAAAACAACAATTTGGATTTTCGACAAGACCCGACACAAACTGGCCTGTACAGTCACAGACGCAGGCCAAAAGCTTGAAATTTTGGATTTAAGAAGAAGAGGTAGTGTACTATCTGTGTAGCAAATTTTTTAGAAAAAAAGACGCTGATCAGCTGTGCAGCTACTGCATGTTTGTTTTTGCATATGCAGATTTGTGGTCTTCTCATGCGGTGGATCATTTAATGCATACATACCACTGAGCAATCAACACCGTCAATTGTCAGGCAGTCAGAACAATGTAAATCATCGCTACTCCAGTCAATGACATATTTAATGATGTCACCCTTGGGTTCCGATGGCCGCTGCCAGGTCACATGGAAAGTCAGGTTGTTAATCTGGATGCTCAAACCCTCCACCTTACCGGGCACTGTCAAATAAAGAGAAAAATATTTAAATAAGAATATTGGATAAAACAAGAACTCCGCGGAGGTCGATATCGCACCTGCATCGGGCAAAGTCAATAGACCATGAAATATAGTTCAAGGGCACCGGGTCAAGGTGCGTGCTTGAAGGGCATGTCAAGGACAATTACTATGCAAGGTTTCAGACTCGCAGCTATCTCTGATGTCGAGAAAACCAAACTTTGACGTAAAAATTTTCAAAGTCAGTGGACCGTGAAATATAGGTCAAGGGCACCGGGATAAGGTGCGTGCTTGAAGGGTATGTCAAGGACAATTACTATGCAAGGCTTCAGACTTGCAGCTATCTCTGATGTCGAGAAAACCAAACTTTGACGTAAAACTTTTCAAAGTCAGTGGACCGTGAAATATAGGTCAAGGGCATCGGGTTAAGGTGCGTGCTTGAAGGGTATGTCAAGAACAATTACTATGCAAGGTTTCAGACTTGCAGCTATCTCTGATGTCGAGAAAAACCAAACTTCGACGTAAAACTTTTCAAAGTCAGTGGACCGTGAAATATAGGTCAAGGGCACCCGGTTAAGGTGCGTGCTTGAAGGGTATGTCAAGGACAATTACTATGCAAGGTTTCAGACTTGCAGCTATCTCTGATGTTGAGAAAACCAAACTTCGACGTAAACATTTTCAAAGTCAGTGGACCGTGAAATATAGGTCAAGGGCACCGGGTTAAGGTGCATGCTTGAAGGGTATGTCAAGGATAATTACTATGCAAGGTTTCAGACTCGCAGCTATCTCTGATGTCGAGAAAACCAAACTTCGACGTAAAAATTTTCAAAGTCAGTGGACCGTGAAATATAGGTCAAGGGCACGGGGTTAAGGTGCGTGCTTGAAGGGTATGTCAAGGACAATTACTATGCAAGGTTTCAGACTCGCAGCTATCTCTGATGTCGAGGAAACCAAACTTCGACGTAAATGTTGACAAAACTTTGACGTAAAAATTTTCAAAGTCAGTGGACCGTGAAATATAGGTCAAGGGCACCAGGTTAAGGTGCGTGTTTGAAGGGTATGTCAGAGACAATTACTATGCAAGGTTTCAGACTTGCAGCTATCACTGATGTCGAGAAAACTAAACTTCGACGTAAATGTTGACGGACGGACGAACGAACGGACGGACGAACGAACGGACCGACGAACGAACGAACGTACGGACGGACGGAAATTTGAACTCCTATATCGCACCCTGCTATAAGCAGGTGCGACAATAAAATATCAAAGTTTGATCCTTTGGAAGCAGTGAAAACGTTCAAAGGGGGTAGTATGGGTCATATTAGGCAATTTCGGGTACTGAACCCTCATCAGTGACCCAGTGAATGGTTTGATCTTTTTACATTTTTGAATGCAAAATGCATTTGTTTGTTTCAACTGATGTTAAAATTCCCAGTCAATAAATTTCAGTCATGGCAGCCCCCGTGGCCGAGTGGTTAAGAGCGCTGATATTTCATTACCGCACTTAACCATTCGATCATCTCACCGCTGTGTCTGGTGTGGGTTCGAGCCCTGCTCTGGCCACATGTGAGACAAGCCAAGTTCTGCTTGCGGGTGTGTCAGGTCTTTTTTCTCGGGGTTCTCCCGTTTTCACCCCGCCTACTGATTGGCCCGTCTCATATCAGCTGAAATAATTTTGAAAGGGACGTTTAACTGAATAAAAAAAAAAAATTCAGTCATGTAAGGGCAGAGCCACACCTTCCTTGGCATCTATCAGTACTATGGAGAGTTAATGTGTCTTGCTCAAGGACACAATACAGAGCCCTTAATGGGGATAGAAACCCAGGTTATAAAACTTTTTTCATGCTCAACTCAGCTGAGACTAAAATTTAAACTGCTCATAAATATCAAAATAGCCAAAATATATTTGAAGCCAGTAAAAACGCAACTTTCAGCATATAACCTATCCAACGATTCTTGGATATTTTCACAATGTTATTATATAAAATCATGAAATTGTCGTCTCGATATGAAGGCCATATTCGTCTTGTGCTAAATTAGCAAGTGAAGTAAAGCGATCTGCGTTTGTCGATTAAGGGACACAACTCAAACATGGATAAAACAAAAGCAAATGCACCTTATCAATCCAGCTATACGTTAACCTTTATGACTAGCTCTTTTGTGTTCAAACTTTCGGTCAATGCCAATATTGCTATAAAGTCTATGTAAACCATTCCGTAGATTGTTTTTTTTTTTCAAGTTTTGATCTTATAAAGGCCATCAAAGTCAGTACATGAAAACCGGAAGTGAATTCAAGAATGCCATTTTTGAAAATTAAAACTGTCATAAAATGGACCCATATGCTAGAACGTAACATCTCCTGTGTCAAAACTATGGAATGATTCTGTTTTATTTAAGTTTCGGTAGATTCTCAAAATCTGTGGTATTTTTTCGAAAATTTGATCATTTGGAAATTAATCTTGGTCCTTCCATCAGGTGGAATTGTCGGTATTACACCGTCGTTTTGTTGCTGGTATTCGGCCGCATACTTCCGCATTGAAATTGGGTTGCTATGCAAGGTTGAATGGGCTTAAAATCAAATTTTAATGATTTTGTCATTTTTCACCCAAAAATCAACCAGAAGTGCTAAACTGAGTTCAGTTTTCCCTGAACGATTCTCGGGTGAGGGGCAAGCTGACTTCGCTATAAACAAAGCGCACAAGGTGTCCCTGAAAGGTTTAAATAACCTGTATATCAGTTGCGTTTTTAATGGTTTTAAGTATATATTGAAATTGAAAGTTTAGAACACCAAAGCCTGTAATTTATCCTGCTCATCAATGTACAAATGCCAACAATTGTTGGCATTTTAACATTTATGAGCAGGATAAATTTTAGTCTCAGCTGAGCTGAGCATGAAAAAAGTTTTATACCCTCGGGGCCAGGACCTCTCACTTTGTAGTCTGATGCTCTACCACCAGGCCATCATGCTCGCTTCAGAATGTGTAACAAAAGGCAAGTGACTTAAAAATTATGCGAAGGTGCTTCTACCAAAGCTCTGAAACAAACTGTTTTATTCATTATTATCTAACTTTGAATAACTGCATGTTCAGCAAAACAAGGCCAAGTCAAATAAGTATTAGTTTCTTATGTCATTTTGAAATTTGAAATTTGTACAAAAATGAGATGAGGTAAGCAGGATTTTATATTCATTTTTTGCTTTCATCAAGATTATATAAGGCCTTACAGATCTTTTTTGAGATCAAACTATATAAGCCCTATTATGAGAAAACCAACATTCTTCACATGCAAAAACAAAGGTGCAGATCAGCTTCGCAGTTACTGATCAGCGCCTTTATTTTCGCTACACGGATAGTACAAATCCTCCACTTTTTAAATCCAAAATTTCCAGTCTCTAGTCGTCTTCTATGCTTGTATAGCTAGATTTGTCAGACCTGTTCGGAAACCACATTGTTGGTTTTCTCATGATGCAGTTCATATACATAATGATATTTAATTCATTGAATGTTTTTAAAAAAAGTCTCAAAACCTGTTCACTTATTACTATAAACTTTAAGCCATTACCTGACTGTAAAGTTCTGACAGCAGTAAGATCAACAGAACTCGTACTGTTGTAGTCAGTGTTCATGGAATAAACCTTGAAGTCATAATATGCTCCTGAAAAGAAAACATGATACTGTAGATCCGGAAATATTTGCGAGAACTTAATTTTCGCTAATATTCACAAACTGGTTGCCTCGCGAATTCAAAGTTCTCGCTAATAAAGAGTCACTATAAACATTATAGAATACATGGACACTCATTCCCGAATTCAAGAACTCGCTAATTATTCTGAAATAGAAAATTCGCGAAAATAAAAGTCACGCGAACATTTCCGAATTTACAGTGAATAAAGGATACATAACACAAGTAACAATGAGAGCTGTCGCAGGACAGCGTAGCTCGCCTGACTTGTGCTTTGCAACTAAATCTATTAAAATGTATGACCAAAGACACTGACCTCAATGTCACTCAGGTGGGTCGTGATGGTACAGCATAAAACAGACCAATATCTATCAACATGCTAAGTTCAACTTGATCCATCTACATATTTGTTATACACGTATAACGTAAAATTTCTAAGTCTGTGACCTTGACCACAGGTATGTCAAGATGCTACAGCATAAAACTTAAGAATAATATCTAACAGCAAAGTATCAACTAGATCCATCCATCTGTTCCAGCAATATACAGTTCAGAACACTTTAAGCAAAAGCTTTAACATAAAATTTCAAAGTCTGTGACCTTGAACTCAAGGTCACCCATGTGGGTCATGATGGTACAGAATAAAACTTCAGACCAATATCTACCAACATGCAAAGTATCAACTTGATCCATCTACATATCCAAGAGATATAGACTTATAAAAACTTTAACCAAAAACTTTAACACAAAATTTCTAAGTCCGTAACCATGACCTCAAGGTCACCCAGGTGGGTCATGATGGTACAGCATAAAACGTTGGTCCAATATCTACCAACATGCAAAGTATCAACTTGATCCATCTACAACTTCAAAAGATATACACTTATAAAAACTTTAACCAAAAACTTTAACACAAAATTTCTAAGTCCGTGACCTTGACCTCAAGGTCACCCAGGTGGGTCATGATGGTACAGCATAAAACTTCAGACCAATATCTACCAACATGCAAAGTATCAACTTGATCCATCCACCACAACTTCAAGAGATATAGACTCATAAAAACTTTAACCAAAAACTTTAACATTTTGAGCAACGCCGGTGCTAACGCCGGGGTGACTGCAATAGCTCTTCCTATACTTTCGTACAGGCGAGCTAAAAATTGATCTAAAGTTTTTTTTTACTCCATTAGACAAACATTGCAGTTCCGGATCAGACTGCTCTTAGTTCTGGTTTGGTTATGGCTTAACATCCCAGTCAACAATTTTTCAGTCATGTCAGGATGAAGCCACTACTTCCTGAGTATTAACCAGGGCCCAGTTGTTCAAAATTAACAACATTGTTAGTTAACGATTCGTTAAAATTTCAAACATGAATATTACAAATGCACTGTCATTTTTTGTTGAAAAAATGTGAGAATCCTTTAAATATAACAGTGTATTTGCTTATGTAGTCGGCATTTACTTAACGAGTTGAGGTCTTAACGATGATGTTAAGCTAACAATGTTTTGAAGAACTGGGCCAAGCTGTACTCTGGTAAGCTTAAAGTGGTTTGGTTTGGACACTACTTAATGGAGGTAGGTACCAAACCCAGGCCATACTGCTTCCATGTGACAGTTTAAAACTGTTTTAGTGGAATAATCTGATCAGGACCTACTGTGTACATGATCCATTATTTGTTGACACACCAATGAAAGAAACCTGTAAATTTCATGTTTTTTTGAGATTTTTTTGTGTTGAGGCTTAACGTCCCAGTCAACAATTTTTCAGTCATGTCGGGACAGAGCCAACGCTTCCTGGGTTTAACCAGTGCTGTAAGGAGTTAATGTGTCTTGCTCAAGGACACAACATTGTGACCCCTGTGGGGATCGAACCTAGGACCTCTCTATTCCGAGTCTGACGCTCTACCACTATGCCACCGCGCTCCCTCATAAATTTCAAGTTTAAACTCATCAGGTCTCAATGGAGTCAGAGTGAAGTGGTCACATACCTGGTGTTAATTTATCCACCACATATTGCGTTACATTCCCAGCTTCTCTGCAGCCACTCATAGAGACACCAGGCTGGTCAATATACACTTTCCCCTCATAGCAGATCCAGTAACCTGTGAGGTTCCCATTGGGGTTGGTGGGTGGGTCCCAGTGCAGGATTATTGAGGTCTCTGTCCTGGTAATGTTAGCTAGGTTTGATGGCGGACCAGGAACTGCAAAAGAAAAGTATTGTGAAATGTATGTTATAAATAACAGAATTTAAAACATTTGGTAGCCCCTACGTGCATTAGGGGCCTAGCTACCGTAATACTATAGCATTTTTAACACCTGGCTATTATTTTTTAAACAGGTAACCTGAGAGAAACTAAAATTTTAAGTTGAATTATAGATGCTACTGCCTTGTTAAATTCAATATATTTTGCAATTTGGAAGTGCACACACACATATATTAACCAATATCAAAAGACAAAACATACTATGCATCCTCATTTGAAAACTGTATAATGGTATGGATGAAGAATTTAGATTCACACTGATGCTTCATTTTGATTTATGCAATTTAATCCAAAACCCAAGCAAAAAAGCCAATGTTTCTTCATGAAAAACACAAGGAAAAAAATCTTAAGCACATTGCAAAAATTGTTGTAAATCTTACCAGCAACTTGTGTTGTGAATGTCCCTATCATTGTATTACTGGTTCTACCATGTTTCTTGGCAATGATGGATACATCATATGTTCTCCCAGCTACAAGTCCAGTCAAACTAATCTGGGATGTATTGTCAACAGTAGTTTCTTTGGCTCCCAAAACAATCAGTTCATACACCTCCACAAAGCCTTGAGATGAGCCCCATCGTAGGGTTATGTCTGGCGCAGTGTAATTTTGCTGTATTATACTGCCTGGCATTGCTGGGTCTGCAAATAGATGATATTTCATATAAACTGTAATTTAGATTCTTTGAAACACCAGCATGCAAGACTTATAAATCAGGGCCCAGTTATTCAAAACTTTGTTAGCTTAATGCTGTTGCTAAGCCCTCAATTTGTTAACTATACTCCTCCTCAAAAAAATCTGGTCACCCAATTGTTTGTCAACCACCCAACAAACAAGCATAACTATTTCCCACTTTTTGTCAGTTTAAAAATCCTTGACAAAATCGATTTATAAACTGTATATGCATACAGTGTATGTCTTTTGCTCAGTTTCGAACACCAATATTCTATGGATGATATGGTACAAATGGTTGAGGTATCTAGTAGGCCATTCCTTTCAAATGATCCGTCCATGCTTGCTCCCTCCGGATACAAATGCAGCATAGACGCCTCTGTGTTGTAAACATTAATCCACTTGCTTTGTATTCAGGTTTCGTGGATTTGATCTAGAGCCTCTACAGCCTTCCAGATGAAAGTTCCAGCATGCTCTATCTCAGTATGACATTATCTGTTTGCAGGATGTAAATTCCTGACAAAGCAACATCAAATGCAGTTTTGACTTTGGGATAGAGTTTTGAAGGGTATGACCATAGTAAGCAAATCAGTACAAAACAATGATGGATGCTACCAAGTGCCACAATTCTTACACTTTTAGGTTTACCAGATTTTTTTGAGGAGGAGTATATATATCAACTTCAAAAGCAAATACACTGTTATTTTTCAAGCAAAAAATAACAGTGTATTTGATAGCAAAGTATTCTCACATTTTTTCCACAAAAAATAACAATGAATTTGTGATATAGCCATTTCAAATTTTAACAAATCGTTAACTAACAACATAGTTAATTTTGAACAACTGGCCCCAGGACTCCAATACAGGTGATTACCTTATTACTTGTGAGAATACAGTTTCTATCATAAGACAAAGAACTTCTGTCAAGTTTTGTTTGCTCTGTGATGCCTCAGTCAACGACTTCAGTCATGTCAGGACAGAGCAACTATTTCCTGGGTATTAACCACTTCTATGAGAAGTTCATGTGTCTAGCTCATTGTAGAGTTGCTTATGTAACGAAAAATTCTCCTGTGGACTTTCTTTGTTAATCAGGGTTTTTATATACCAAAATGTTCGTTACCATGTACAGATTTTAATAAGAGCTGTCGCAGGACAGCATGCTCGACTGCTTCTGACCTTTGTCAAACATAGGGCCAAACTCGACCTGTAACCCAAAGCAATATGCTCATATGCTCATACATCTTTTTGCCTTGATGTTATACAGAACAAAATCACTGAACCATGACAGTTAACTATAACTTATAACTACTGAAGGTTTAAACGTCTCAATCATATTGTACATGAAGTATGTTAATACACCAACTGAGTGCCGAGATACAAGGCAAAATCACTGAACCTTGAAATAAGCTCACACTGACCTATAAGTGCTTTAGGGTCAAAGGTCTTATCATACTTACTCATAATAATAAAGATGTATGAAAATATACCGAGTGTCAAGATACACTTCAGACCCGTTATAACGCGCTGGTCGGGGTCCACAAGTCGCATGCGCGTTATAGGTGAGGCGCGTAATGCAAATCTACTGAGTCGGACCAGGCTGATCGCAGTTTCTGTAGTGTATTGGTGGGTGGGGAACCTATACGACGTGTGTATTGGCTTAACCAAGCTTGGCGGTTTATCGCAGAGTCCTTGTAAAATGGAATAAACAAAAGTGAAGTATTGCGTGTTCCACAGTTTTATCAGTTAAAAACGATCTACAATGATAAAATTTGTTTATTTACAACGTACGATTTTATGTGAAAAGAGCGTCCATGACACCGGGCTTATGTTGCTGTTGTATTGCAGAGTTCCGCCTTTGACTTATTGGCGCACCCGGATATTTAACGCGGACAAGAGTCTTTTGCCGATACCGTATTTACAGTTATTTTAATTCGCCTTTCTTAATTGAATTTTCTGATCGGATAGAATTATAGGTGTCCCAATGCTTAGACAATCTTTGGTTTGTGTCGCCGTCGAAAATGAGCAACGTTGCGTAACAGGTGTCATCAATAGCCTACAGCAACCTGTGTTTACGGTCTCGTTATGGTCTATCGATAATCCCCTAGCTCATTGGGCTTATTTTTCACAACTTTTATGGCTTATCTTAAGAAAACAATGTGTCATCCACGCTTCGCGAACGGTGGATTGTGTAAGTCTAAAAATTACTGACATGGCAATTATCACTCTTGAATATACACGCAGCCGACACTGTTCGTAAACACATTATGCTTTCTATAAGAAAACCTGTTCTTTCAGTTTTAAATATGCAAAAGATAATTAACATTAATTGTTCTCAATGTATAATATAGAGAAACTGTTAGAAAGTAGCACCTTGGCAAACGCCTGACAACTGCTTTTAATTTTTTCTCTCGAGTACCATAAAGAGAAACTGTAAGAAAACTGAACCTTGTTGAATTCCCTGCAAACGATCTTTTTAACAGTGAATTCATCTGCACATAAACGCCTTAAACTGTAATACAATAAAGGAATATATATGGGTAAAACGGCGCCTTCGCGTCGCCACAATTTTTTTTTTTTTTTTTTTCTCAAAAGTGGGTGGGTAAAATTTTGGGATCCAAGGTGCCCTCGCGTTATATCCAACACCGCGTTAATTCAAGGCGCGGTATAGCGGGTCTGTCCTGTATAAGGCAAAGTCACCGAAGCATGAAATTAGGTCACAGTGACCCAGGAATACTTTAGGGTCAAAGGTCTTGTCATACGCAAACATAATGTGAAAGAAATATGTTCATATACCAAAAGAAAACCGAGATAAAAGGCAAAATCACTGAACCATGTAATCAGGTCACAATGACCTAGGACCACTTTAGGGTCAAAGGTCTTGTCATACACAAACATAGTGTGAAAGAATTATGTTCATAAACCAATTGAGTGCAAAGATATAAGGCAAAATCACTGAACCATGAAATTAGGTCAAAGTGACATATAAGTATATTGGGGTCAAAGCTCTGGTCATACTCACTCATAATCTGAAAGAAGCATGAAAATATAATAATTGAGTGTCAAGATGTAAAGCAAAATCACTGAAGCATGAAATTAGGTCACACTGACCTATAAGTATATTGGGGTCAAAGGTCTAGTCATACTAACTCATAATCTGAGAAAAGTACGAAAATATACTAATTGAGTGTCAAGATATAAGGTAAAATCACTGAACCGTGAAATTAGGTCACAGTGACCTATAAGTATATTGGGGTCAAAGCTCTGGTCATACTCACTCATAATCTGAAAGAAGTATGAAAATATACTGATTGAGTGTCAAGATATAAGGCAAAATCACTGAACCGTGAAATTAGGTCACAGTGAACTGTAAGTTTATTGGGGTCAAAGGTCAGGTCATACTCACTCATAATCTGAAAGAAGTATGAAAATATACTAATTGAGTGTCAAGATATAAGGCAAAATCACTGAACCGTAAAATTAGGTCACAGTGACCTATAAGTTTATTGGGGTCAAAGCTGTGGTCATACTCACTCATAATCTGAAAGAAGTATGAAAATATACTAATCGAGTGTCAAGATATAAGGCAAAATCACTGGACCATGGAAAGTAGGTCAACCAACAGTAACCGTCATGACATTAAGTGTCACTAAGTTAAAAGATGAATGACCAAGCATCTTCCTAAGTTGTTTCTATTTAGAAATAAAAAGAAAAAATATTTTCAGAGAGTTCTAGATTTTGACCCCTAGCCCCACCCCCTTGACTCGGACCCAGAGGTCAGATGTCATGGAACCTAAAGTGTATGAAGTATGAATGCTTCATGATAAGTTGTTGTCAAGATATGGACTCTTTGTAAAAGTTACACAGTAGTACATCCATTTTTTACACTGTTCTAGTTTTTAACCTCTAGCTCCACCCCCAGGCATGGACCGTGGAATCTGATGCTATGAAATGAAACTCAACCCTACAGGGTACCTATGGTCCAAGTACGAAAGCTCTCAGATAAAAGATTTTCAAGATACAGACTTCTAGAATACTATACCACAGAAAAGCCATTATTAATAATGTTCTAGATGTAAACCTCTAGCCCCACCCCCTGGCATGAACCCGGGGATCCGATGCAATGGAATGAAAGCCAACCCTCCAAGGTACCTATGGTCCAAGTTTGAACTCTCTTTGATAAGTAGTTGCCAAGATCTGGACTGCTAGAAAACTTTGACGCAGTACATACAATTTTTTACAGTGTTCTAGATATTAACCCCCAGCCCCACCCCCGGGCATGGACCCAGGGGTCCGATAACATGTAATGAAAGCCAACCCTCCAAGGTACCTATGGTCCAAGTTTGAACCCTCTATCATAAGTAGTTGCCAAGCTGTGCACTTCTAGAAAACTTTGACGCAGTGCGACAGGAATGGGAACGAGAACGCAGACGACCGAGGTGACTACAATAGCTCTTTGCAGCTAAAAATGTTCCATGTCATTTTTTCTATCAACTTTCAAGGTCAATGGTCATAGATCAGGAATCAAGGTGTGAATGAAAACATCAATAATTATGGCCGATATTATGTGATTACAGTCAAGGACATTGCATGGCACCCGAGAAGCGTTCTAAGACAAAAAAGACAAAAATGCATGCATATTCCAGAAAATACTGAAGAAATCAAAAGATAGTCAATGCTTTTCTTGATAACATATGAGAAAAACATGCCAGTTCAATCAATAAATGAAGCGTCTTACCTATAGCCTGTCTTTTTGTCTCTGTCCCATAATACATTTCACCTATATCGTTGGTGAAATAAGCAGTCACGCTGACATCATACTCATCTCCCGAAGTAAGACTGGTAAAATTAGCCATGGTGGTAGCTAGCTCTGTCTTTATTTGATGAACACCTGACTGTACGCCACTACATGACACATTGAACTTCCAGTTGATAGACTGCTCAGCCATTTGCCATTGTATGACCAGACTGGTTGCTGTGATGGTGGCATTATTGATTGTCAGACTGATCGGTGTCAGGACACTCTCTGTGAATCCACAAGATAGGAAACTAGTTCATGTACATGTAAAAAGTACATTAATTTTGCAAAAACATTTACATCAATGATAAAGCTAATGTTTTAAGAACAATAATGCATTTATAGTATGCTGAACCTAATTGGGGATATGCAGCAGCAATTACTGCTTTGCCTTTTATGCACATGGTTTGTCGGATACAATTTCAATGTGGCTTCTCAGCTTGAAACAACAGTGTTACTAAGCAAATACATGTACAGTTCAACCTAAATAACATGCCTCATTATATAGTGGTTTTCACTATAACATGGCCATGTTGTGGCACCCAAGATGACAGTTTTGCTATATGCTTATTGTACAATACCTCATTATAAAAGGGTTTGACTTAAAACACAGTCTGTGTCTATGGACCCCAAAGATAACACTATAATGACATTGACCTGGCCTTGAGGTTATAAAACTTTATTCGCACTCAACTCAGCTCAGACTTAAATTTAAACTGCTCATAAATGCAGAAATAATCAAAACTGGTAGAAAATTCAGGTTTAGATTAGCAAAGTCAGTAATTTATCCTGCTAATAAATGTTAAAATGCCAACAAATGTTGGCATTTTAACATTTATGAGCAGGATAAATTTTAGTCTCAACTGCTTTGAGCATGAAAAGAGTTTTAAAACCTAATGGGCCTGTAGTTGAAGTGCATATACGGCTTACCATTAAGACATGTCCTATTATCTTTCCTCACATGACCAGTATCACAGGTACAATGACTTGATCCCCCATCACACAAGACACTTCCATTTATAAACTTCTGGCACCATGGAGAACCCCTACTTGAGCAATCTGCGCCTAGGTAAGCAGCTGGTTCTGCAGTTGTTGTTGTAGCTAATGTAGTTGTAGTTGTTGCAGTTGTTGTTGTAGTAGGGGCTGCAGTTGTTGTTGTAGGGGCTGCAGTTGTTGTTGTAGTAGTAGGAGGTTTAGGGGTAGTGGTTGTAGTAGTAGTAGTGGTGGTTGGAGGATCGGCTTTTGTTGTATTTGTTGTAGATTCACACTGTACTGCACAGAAACAGCACAGGAGTGAGATCTGAAACAAAGTAAAAAAAAATTGGTTCATATGAGTTTGCTTGACTTGGAATTAGAGGTCCACGGACACATAAATGGTCAGAGCAAGCCTTGATGTCTCTATGGCAAAGTACACTTTACATAAATGGTCAGAGCAAGCCTTGATGTCTCTATGGCAAAGTACACTTTACATGTACCTTCTACTTCAATGAATACATTTTTCCTGCTATATATCCATTGAAAATATTATGACAGACTGATTTATTTCAGTCAAATTATCTTCACTTTAAATCAAGGATGTAAAATTTGTCGTATCATGACACTTTAAACCATCTTGAGAAAACCTGTCATAAATTCTCAGATTCAACCCCAACTTTTAATCAGCAACAGCAATACATAAAATTTTGAAATACCAGAATCAATTTTACAATATCAATGGGACATCGGCATAGGTACTTTGAAACTACAAGCTGATTTTCTGTCAATAAGGATCCTTTTATACAGAAAAACATAATTGAGCCTGTGCGTGACAAAACCAACAATTTGGGTTCCGACCAGGGCCGACACAAACCGGGCTGTACCGCGAAGCTGATCTGCGTCTTTGTTTTCGCATATGCAGATTGTTGGCTTTCCCATGAGGCGGCTCAAATAAGTAAAGCTTTTGTTCTAATCCTATACTATGTTATTGTATGTACAATAACCTCATTATAACATGCCCCATTATAATGCTGTTTTCAATATAACACAGCCATGTCATGTTTCCCAAATTGATTATTTTGCTAAATATGTCTATAGTAAGTAACCTCATTATAACATGGCTCACTATTATAACACTATCTGTTTCTATGGACTCTAAAGATAGTGTTATAATGAGGTTGGCCTGTATATGTGTTTAGCATGTCAAATTTATGAAACAAAATATGTTTAAACTAACAAATAAGTCATAAATCACATATGCACTGAATTGGATTACAAATCAATGATGTGTTTGATTCAGTCATACACTGAAAGAAAGTTATAAGAGGCCGCCTTAATTTGGTCTTCTAGTTCAGAAAGTAAAATATGATCAATTAAAATTCATGATTATATGAATAAACCAATGTCTAAACCAAACTTCGACGTAAATGTTGAAGGACGGACGGAACTTTGGACTCCTATATCGCACCCTGCTATAAGCAGGTGCGATAAAAACATTGATTTTTGCACTTTTACTCCAAAAACGCTTGGCTCCAGAGGGGGTTTGAGCGAACCCCTTGAACCCCCTCTATATCTGCCAATTTATTTGATTAACTATTCTTGGAACTTGAAAGCAATTAGATCTTCCTGCAAACTTTGTTTTCAATTTTGCATAAAAAAGTAAATTAATTGCTTCATGGACTCTTTAAGTAAATTGTGGGGAACACTGACATTGTTTGAACTTTAAAATTAAGCAATGATCACAAACTCTAAAATTCAAACACTCAAGGCCAACATTGAATTATATAACAGATGGATCTATATCTTATTGCAAATGGGATTTTTTATTGAAATATAGTAGTCATAACTCTCATATAATATGAGCCGCATCGTGAGAAAACAGGAATATTGCCTATGCTAAAGCAACTGCGAAGCTGATCACGCCTTTGTTTTCGCTACTCGGATAGTACAATTCCTCTTCTACTTATAGCCAAAATGTCAAGCCTCTAGCCTGTTTCTGTGACTGTACAGGCCTATTTGTGTAGCACCTGGTCGGAAACCCCGAAGACCAGTTTTCTCACGTCGCGGCTCATATTGTACAGTACTTCTGTTTTTTTTTTGTTTTTTTTTTTTTATTCAGTTTTACGTCCCTTTCAAGATTATTTCAGCTCATATGAGGTGGGCCAGTCAGTAGGTGGGGCGAAAATGGGAGAACCCCAAGAAAAACCACCTGGCACACCCACAAGCAGAACTTGGCTTGTCTCACATGTGGCCAGAGCAGGGCTCGAACCCACACCAGACACAGCGGTGAGATGATCGAGTGATTAAGAAACAGCGCTCTTAACCGCTCGGCCACGGGGGCCGCCACTTCTAGTTGTAACAGGATATTAGGATGTTTATTTCCTATTGTTTTGAACTAACAGTAAAATTAAATTACATAAATCTTAAATCCTGTTTCTTGATATTTTGTATGACAGCAGCTAAAACCTTAAGATGGGAGAGTGGTGACCTAGTGGCAGTAGATTTCCAATGCTGCCCCCCCCCCCTCCCCCGCCCCCCTCTCTCTCTCTCTCTCTGGAGCTTGAAAGATCTACAAAACACACACTTCTTATGCATACTGTATATGCTCTAATAAGCACACATGCTCCAAAAAGCCCACACCCTGATCATTCCCAAAAAACATGCATATTGGTTTTTACATACACATTATTACTTACGTGACTTGATCTGATGGGTCGGATCGCGTCGAGTAGCTGTGCCAGGAAAGACCAGATCACGCGAGTCGAAGACGAGCATGATCCGGTCTTTCCTGGCGCAGCTGCTGGACTTGATCTGACTAATCAGATCAAGTTACTCAAGTAATAACACGTTTATTATATACATACTGTCTACAATCGGAAATGACACCGTAAGAATTCTATAAAATCGTAAAATTGCGACGTTATGATGGCGTACCATACGACATTGAGCAAAAATTTTGATGACGTAACAGTGTACCAATGTTAACATCAGAGCTAAAAAGTCGTTAATTTTGTTTCTTTGATGATAAGCGAACAACCAACACTTCTGAAACAGTTATTGTTTTACAAAATAAAACAAAAATAACTCTGGTTGTCATCCAGATTTAGATTCTGGCTTTAGGGGCTGGATCATCCAGATTTAGATTCTGGCTTTAGGGGCTGGATTTTATAGTGTTGGATAATATATGTTGGATGGTGATACGGAATCGTATCAGGTTAGTAGCGTGATACAAGATAACATACTTTTCTGTCAGAAAATGGGTAGTATCAAACTATCAATGTTATTTTTGGTAGGTATATAATAAACATAATTACCATATTAGCCACATTAAATCTTAACCTTAATGCACCAGTCATTAATGCACCAGTCATTAATGCACCAGTCATTTGTATCTGTAAATGTTGCACATAGCAATGGAAGAGGACAAACTTTGCACACATTACACACACATTACAGTTTCTGCAGACACCTTTATTTCCAAGCTTTTTGAATTTATAACCTGATACACACACATATATAGCAAAACTGAATGGAACTACTGGATGTTGACTCCGGCTATTTTCCCCCGCTATTTTGGCGGGAAGCTAAAACCCCGGCACATCCCCGGCACTGCCGGGACACATCTCAGGTTAAACCCCGGCACTTAAGCCCCGCTATACCCCCACTATCCCCGGTCCCAGGGAGCCGTGGATACAAATGACTGCATGGTGCATAATTGATCAAACACTATTTTGCTATGATTGGATCACTAAATCGTCATCGTCATTGATATTTTCGATATGGTTATTTCAGCAATTTATGTGTTATTTGTTTGTAGTGTGCGCTATTGAAAAAGATATTTTGTTACCTTATTTTAAGTTATTTGAAAACTTAAGTGCACAATTATAGAACAAATACTTTACTTAAAAAATGCAACAAATACAAAATGTCATAAACATTTTTTTCAAATGCTTTTTAAAAAGCATAAATTTAAAAAGCATAAAACAATAAAATGAGCTGTGCCACAGTGTACATACAAAAGCAAAAGTTTAGATCAGCGGGGCAGTAACCATTCAGCAGCTACCACTACATGGGTAGTACAATAAATATGAGCCGCCACATGAGAAAACCAACAATCTGCATAGGCAAAAACAAAGGCGCAGATCAGCTTCACGATTCAGCGCCTATGTTTTTGCTATATGGATAGTACAATTCCTGTACTTTCTAAATCCAAAATTTCAAGCTTCTAGCCATCTTCAGTGACTGTACAGGCCAGTTTGTGTCAGACATGTTCCGAAACCACACTTGGTTTTCTCATGAGACGGCTCAAATATAAAACAATGTACTCCACAGATTTAAAATTATCAAAGCCTTTGCCAACTTCTGAGTATTTAAACAGCCCTTTTAGTGTCAGAAGAGGTAGGAACCCAGGAGACAGGGTGTTTTTTTTTTCACTTTGACTATCAAAATTAATGTAAATGAGCCGCCTCATGAGAAAACCAACAATGTGGTTTTTGAGCAGAAGCAACACAAACTGGTCTGTACCATCACAATAGATGGCTACAAGCTTGAAATTTTGGACTTAGAAAGTAGAGAAATTGTACTATCCGTGTGGCAAAAACAGAGGCGCAGATAAGCTACGCGGTTACCACGAAGCTGATCTGCTTCTTTGTTTTCACATATGCAAATTGTTGGTTTTCTCATGATGCAGCTCAAATGTTTGTTTGAGGAAGGCTTTTAAACCTCTCAAATATATCAACGCCCAACATGTCACGAAATCAATACAAATCACCCTCATGAGAAAACCTGCCTGCATTGTTTCCGACCAGGTATGAACCAAACGAGACAACTGAGTCTCCGAGACTAGGTAGAATTCTTGAACTTGCGACAATGCTGTTTAGTTTTAGTAAGCAAGCAAAAATGTGCCTACTAAACTGGCAGGCAACGTTGAGAAATGCAAAGCTTCTTTTAGTTTACTATTATTTTGTACCCTGCAAAATCAGGCTTTCTTGTGATTTAGGTCACATTTTAAAGGGCTTTCAAGAAGTTTAAAAATTTAAGCCAGGTCATGATTTTTGCCTATGCAACAACAAAGGCGCAGATCAGCAGTGCAGGTTTTGCTACACGGATAGTGCAATTCTGCTTCTTCTTACATCCAAAGTTTCAAGCTTCCAGCTCTGTTATGTGACTGTACGTACAGGCCGGTTTGTGTCAGATCTGGTAGGAAACCTGAAGACAAGTTTTCTCCCGCCCCTGCTCATTTAATCTATACTAGACTACTAGATCATGGACACAAGATGTCCGGAAATAGAAAATATTTAAAGCCATGACGCGAGAACCATTCTTCGGGGCTTCTGACCAGGTCCAACACAAAATGCGCTGTACAAGCACAGAAACGGGCTAGAACATTGAAGTGGCGGTCCCAGTGGCCGAGCGGTTAAGAGTGCTGTTTCTTAATCCACTCGATCATCTCACCGCTGTGTCAGGTGTGGGTTCGAGCAAGTTCTGCTTGCGGGTGTGCCAGGTGTTTTTTCTCGGGGTTCTCCCCTTTTAAACAGGCTGTTTTCGCGTCACCCACTGATTGGCCTGTCTCATATGAGCTGAAATAATCTTGAAAGTTTTACATCCCTTTCATGATTATTTCAGCTCATATGAGATGGGCCAATCAGTAGGTGGGGCAAAAACGGGAGGTCCCCAGAGAAAAACACATGGCACACCCGCAAGCAGAACTTGGGTTGTCTCACATGTGGCCAGTGCAGGGCTCGAACCTACACCAGACACTACGGTGAAATGGTCGAGTGATTAAGAAACACGCTCTTAACCGCTCAGCCACAGGGGCCACCCTATAAAAAATAGGCTATATATTAAAATTAGAAGTGTTTGTAACATAATCCTTTCAAACTGCAATTCAATATAACCTAGAGGTGATCTTGACATGTGTTTCACTGACCTCGGTATCAAGTTTAAAGCACCTGAGTGGATCATTTTTCTCACACATTTTCAAGTAAAAACGGTCAAAGCAAAAAACTGTAAGTCTTACATTACGGGGGCCACCCTAGATATTAAAATTAGAAGTGTTTGTAACATAATCATTTCAAACTGTTGTTTAATATAACCTAGAGGTGTTCTTGACAGGAGTTTCACTGACCTCGGTATCAAGTTTAAAGCACCTGAGGATCTTTTTTTTTCACATTTTAAAGTTAAAACGGTCAAAGCAAAAAACTGTTAGTCCAGTACATGTACATCAGATAGCCAAGTTTTACAATATACACATGTACATGTATTATGATTAAGATTGTTTTTTTTATTTTTGTTTTTTTGGTTTGTTTTTGTTGTAAAAAAAAAAAAAAAAAGAAAAGATGCAGATCAGCTATGCAGTTGATCAGTGGCTTTGTTTTTGCGACAAGATACACCTTGACCTCTTTATAACACTATTGCTTTTTCATTTTATCTATCCAATCCGTGCTATATCAAGAGCAAAATGTACAGACATACAGCAAAATTGTCAAATTGGGGTCCAACAGTGACCAGTGTTGTATCCAAAACCGTGTTATAAAGAGGTTCAGGTGTAGTTCAATCCCTCTTTATCCAAAATGCCAACCATCTAGCCTACTTCCATGACTGTACAAATTGGTTCGTGTTAGACGTTGTTGAAAATCTCTATACATTATTCAAGACTTACCAGCAGAGATATGGCAAAGCATCTAAGAAAATTCATCCTGATTTGTTTCACTGATCAATGTTAATTGGGCCTGGAAACCTGAAAGAGATTTGAGCCACCTCGTGGGAAAACCAACAATGTGGTTTCCGAACAGGTCCGACACAAACCGGCCTGTACAAGCACAGAAAAGAGCTAGAGGCTTTAAATTTCGGATTTAAGTAGAAGAGGAATTGTACTTTCCGAACGAAAACAAAGGCGCTGATCAGCTTCGCGGTAACCGCGAAGCTGATCTGCGCCTTTGTTTTCGCCCAAGCATTTTGTTGGTTTTTCCATGCAGCGGTTCATTTATAAAAATGAGCTGCTGCATCAGAAAACCAACAATCTGCATATGTGAAAACAAAGACACAGATCAGCTGTACAGTAAATGCACAGCTGATCAGCGCCTTTGTTTTCGCTACAAAGATAATACAATCCTTCTTCTTCTAAAATCTAAAATTTCAAGACTCTAGCCTGCTACTGTGACTTTACAGGCTGGTTTGTGTTGGACGTGGTTGGAAAACTAAATTGTTGGTTTTCTCACTTGAATGCTCAAATTATAAGCAATATACTTCAGATGTTATGGCAAAGTAGAGAAATGTCACTATCAACAATTCAAAGCAATGCTTCATCATCAAAATATTGGCACCTCTGTTTGCTCTTGACTTAACCATTTGGTTTTGAATTTCTAGCAGCAGTGCTCCTTATTTTATATCTCCCTCTGCATGGTCAGATCATGTCTTGTGGTTACACCATGAATGACCAGATGGCTGGATCATCCTCAACTCCATCATCTTGGGCAGTTGGGTGATACCTTGCATTAATATGGTGTGGTATTGTCAGTTTGATGTTTCACCAGTAAACTATTCTGATTCTGATAAATTCTCGACACTGGCTATCCGCACGACGGTCGTGCGGATAACGCCGCTTATCGACACGACCGTCGTGCGGATAAGCGGCGTTATCCGCATGACAGGGAAACTGACATTCAAAATGTTTAATGTTTAGAAAATGGATATATTTTAAGTTGATAAATATTATGTATTGGCCTTAAAACTGTAACAGAATACAGGACAGACCCGCTATACCGCGCCTTGAATTAACGCGGTGTTGGATATAACGCGAGGGCACCTTGGATCACTAAATTTCTCCCACTCACTTTTGAGAAAAAAAAAAAAAAAAAAATCGTGGCGACGCTAAGGCGCCGTTTTACCCTTATATATTCCTTTATTGTATTACAGTTTAAGGCGTTTATGTGCGTATGAATTCACTGTTAAAAAGATCGTTTGCAGGGAATTCATCAAGGTTCAGTTTTCTTACAGTTTCTCTTTATGGTACTCGAGAGAAAAAAATTAAAAGCAGTTGTCAGGCGTTTGCCAAGGTGCTATTTTCTAACAGTTTCTCTATATTATACATTGAGAACAATTAATATTAATTATCTTTTGAATATTTAAAACTGAAAGAACCGGTTTTCTTATAGAAAGCATAATGTGTTTACGAACTGTGTCGGCTGCGTGTATATTCAAGAGTGATAATTGCCATGTCAGTAATTTTTAGACTTACACAATCCACCGTTCGTGAAGCGTGGATGACAGATTGTTTTCTTAAGATAAGCCATAAAAGTTGTGAAAATAAGCCCAATGAGCTAGGGGATTATCGATAGACCGTAATGAGACCGTAAACACAGGTTGCTGTAGGCTATTGATGACACCTGTTACGCAACGTTGCTCATTTTCGACGGCGACACAAACCAAAGATTGTCTAAGCATTGGGACACCTATATCTTGTATAATTCTATCCGATCAGAAAATTCAATTAAGAAAGGCGAATTAAAATAACTGTAAATATGGTATCGGCAAAAGACTCTTGTCCGCGTTAAATATCCGGGTGCGCCAATAAGTCAAAGGCGGAACTCTACAATACAACAGCAACATAAGCCCGGTGTCATGGACGCTCTTTTCACCTAAAATCGTACGTTGTAAATAAACAAATTTTATCATTGTAGATCGTTTTTAACTGATAAAACTGTGGAACACGCAATACTTCACTTTTGTTTATTCCATTTTACAAGGACTCTGCGATAAACCGCCAAGCTCGGTTAAGCCAATACACACGTCGTATAGGTTCCCCACCCACCAATACACTACAGAAACTGCGATCAGCTTGGTCCGACTCAGTAGATTTGCATTACGCGCCTCACCTATAACGCGCATGCGACTTGTGGACCCCGACCAGCGCGTTATAACGGGTCTGAAGTGTATTACCCATGCAGGAAATTTTACTTTTTAAGTAAAACACAATTATTCTTTTGCTGAACCTGTAAAAATCAGCCATGCGTATGCGTAGATGAGAAGTAATTATTGTATCCTAAATAATAAAAGAATCCAATATAATAAACAACATTTGATTTAATGACAATGGATCGATGACTGAGTATGGAATCATTTCAGTAACACAAAATAGCATTTACAATGGTTATATTTTTGCCGCTGTTAGAAATCTGCTGTGATTCAGTTGACATCTGATGAAATAATCAAAACAAATTAGTTTTCCTATTCATAATAAACAAAAATATTAAATTCGAATGTATTCCAATAGTTAAACACATAATTAATCCATATAATGGCAAATTAATAGTTTAATTAATATGTACATGTAAGCTTGTTAGAAAATCTCATACTCCTGTCGTGCCGATAGCAAATGCCTGTACCATTGGCTATCCGCACAACGGTCGGGCCGATAACGCCGCTTAACGGCACGACCGTCGTGTGGATATGCGGCGTTACCCGCACGACCGTCGTGCGGATAGCCTCAGCCTAAATTCTCAGCTGATTCTTTCCTGACGCGAATCCGGGTCAACTCGGCCTCGGGTCAAGTCGGCCCGGGTCAGCTCGGCCGGGTCAACTCGGCCTTATATTTAAGTATATATAGCAATGTTTAAAGCAAGTGGAACAGGTATGAGGCTTTGCTTGTATACAATTCTTATTTAAAACCATTTATTTCGCCCGTTTCTTCCATAATATAAAATAATGTGAATTAATTTATGTTAATCATACCATTGAATATACATGTAGGCCTACAGCTGCATTTGGGTGTGACCAAAAAGTAACCGCACTTTATTTAATTGCGGTACTGTTTTAGATGTGAACACTTAACTATAATACACAGATAAGTCAATGTCTCAAATTATAACTGATTAACTTGCATGCTCGTCACCCTATAGACAGTTCACACCCTATGTGCCTTTTGCATTGGCTCAATAAAGAGATTGTTGATCTGTTTGTAGTACTAAAAATATTGTCATTATACATTTTCTGTGTACGTTTCCGGAATGTATCAACCTAAAAATTAGTATTCAAAATCTAGAAGCATCATTCACGTTCATATAAGCATCATTCACGTTCATATCCCAACTGTAATAGGAAATATAAGAGGCCGAGTTGACCCGGCCGAGTTGACCCAAGGCCGAGTTGACTCACGGGCCGAGTTGGTTTCAGGCCGAGTTGACCCGCTTCCCCTGACGCAGCCGAATCTGAATAGTTTTAATGGTGACATGCCAAACTGACAATACTTCACCAGGGATGCAGCTGCTCAATGTGCAAGGAACTGTCTAATAAAAAGATTCTCAAGTAGGTATAATATGGTCACTTTTTGTTTGTTCTCATCCTGTCAGACTGGGTGTTTTTGAAAAGCTAATACTTGGAAAGATATTATCAACTCTAAAAACTTCAGGTTTCCCACTTCGTTTTCAATTGATCAAACATATTTTCAGGGTTTATCGTAACATACTTACCGAACTAGCCATAAACAGTGACTACATTTTTTTCTTCATTTTCTAAACTGATATTCAACCTTCCAAACTTCCCCGAACTTGTTCAACTTCAGCGGTTTACTTCCTTCTTTGATCACGCGGTTTAGAAAAAAAATAAACATGTTGTACAGTAACGTCCCAAATGTCATAGGCGGGTACTACTAAACACCGAAAATACGCCCAGTGGCCACAAAGGGTTACCCTAAATAGCGCAAAGGAGTCCTTTTCGCGAAAAGGACTTCAAATAGCGAAAAGGAGTCCTTTTCGCTATATTAACTGACCCTAAAATAAGAAAAGGACTTCTTTTCGCGAAAAGGACTTTAATGTAATTGGAAATATAACTATATAGTGAAAAAAGATGTAGCTACTTGATTTTTGCACTGCCCCATTAACCAAAGGATAAAATTGTATCCTTTGTTTCCAGCTGGCACCGTCAGTACAGTATTGTCTGCGACATGGGGAGGTGTGACTTGGACTTGTTGTTGAGAAACAAGACTTATATATTCTAGGTTGTGTTGTTTCCTAAAAAAACATTTACCAGCCATTTTTTGTTTATTTTGGTTATCTTTTTTTCTTATTTTTTTATATTTAGATCTAACTTTAATAACGAAAAACATCTTTCCTGCATATCATCCATATATGTACATGTAGGTGTTAATCTTGACTTTTCTTGGCCGGCAGTGCTCAATGTTTCTTTCAAAAAGGTCTCAAATGATGAGACAATTTCATAAAGATTTTTTTTTTTTTTTTTTTTTTTTTTTTCAAAGATATGTTGTTCGCCAATGCAAAGCGGCATATATAGCGTTTGAAACTGGGGGTCGAAATGTGCTCAAGAAAAATTTGTCGTAAATCAGATTGGGGATTCATTGTTAAATTAACATAATTTTTACATCTCTTTCCTTTTCTCTAGAACGTTAACTTGAGCGGTTTGAATCTTTTCAGTAAACTGACATATTTTTCTTTACTTCGTTCGTGAACACATTTTGCATACATTGTCAGCTGACAAATCCTTGGTTAGCGATAAACCTTATAAACCGTAAAGAAGATTTTTAAGATCACAATTCTAACCATTTATCAGCCATACCCGATTAACTTGGTATTTGAAACGATTTAAAGCACTGTTTAACTTCTCAAATACATGTACATTGTAATCCAAAGAGTACTGGCAGGTGATCCATTAATGTGAAGTACCTTTTTACGTATGTGACGACATCAGCCGTCACCTGATATTATGTGTCTTGTAAAACCCATTCTTTGATATCCTTTATCATAAACGCAAGGAATAATCAATGTATATAAATAATGACAGCCAAATATTAACTGGAACCGTGAACAGCAAGGTTTTCCGTAGTTCTAAGCACAAATATAACTGAAACTGCAACATCATGCGCCAAATATGCAACAAGTTGAGCGCTATACAACCAGTCTGCTCGTATATTTTTGATAACACCGGAAAACATAACTACCACAATCATTTATTCTACTCTTGATATCAACGACAGGATAAGCCCAAATCTCTGAGAATGATGCTTTAGCGCAAACTAAATTTGGTTGAAAAAAAGATTGCTCTTGAACGTATCATAGCCGCGTAATCGTAAAATTTGCTTAAATTAAATTTAACTTTGCGCAAACATGTTTGTTGCAAATACGTGCTGCACAGAAAAAAAATGTAACACCATGCATGCATGTTTCCTTTTCGAGAAAATATTATTAGTTAATGCGCTATCCACTAGACTATCGCGCATTCTAATAAATTTCAAATTAGGGAACATTTCAATTTCATTCAACTTAAAATACTTGATAATCTAATTAATGGCACGCGCTATTACATGATTAGAGATTAATTCAACACTAGCCGATTGTTTTTGACACCTCGCAAACAGACATGTGACTGATAATTCGATTACCGTACGGTGACCTGACACACGTTTTCACACCATTTATTGCTCAGTCATGATCTCATGATCTTAATATACAAACGATTCTCAATACACAAAATTGTTTCTTTCTTCTTTCTCCATTTAATAATATACACCTATAGAATCCTTAGAGCTAGAAATAACAACGACCAATTTCCAAACAATATTTGATACATAATGCATACATGTCCATGCAACGAATACCCCCTTATTCCCAACTTTTATATACAAATACAATATAATATACAAATAATTTTATTCAGTGAAAATGGGGTTAACAGTGGTACACCTATTTTTTTTATTTTTGGTACAAAACATAGATTGTGGATATTCGTTCGAACCCGGTCTCGTCGGGCTTGCCCATGCAATATACATAGAATTATTTCAGAAGCAAGCATTGAAAATTTCAATAAGAAAAATAGGTATACCACTGCAAATCCATGTTTTTTTTTCTATGTAAAGTGAAGTTTAAGGGGTTACATTTCACGGACATGTTTTCTTCATGAAGATCAATGTTTTGACCAGAATATTAAAAATATCAACATTTTCCGATGAAATTTTTGATTTTTATAGCTGAAAAAAAAAAAATCTCTCTATAATACATGGGCAAGGTTTCGTAACGATATTTTACTAAGTGCGCGGCACTTTTTAGTTTTTACCAGAGACATTGCCTATCTCTAAAATAATGCACGCAACATATCAATATTAAGAAAGAGCCAAACGCCATAAAATAAATTCCCCCTTGCATTCCATCACATCTGCATTTCAAGTTTGTATAAGTCCTCTAAAAATCATTAATTTTGTATAATGTTTCTTTCAGTAAAATTTTGCGTAGAATCTGAATCCCACACCCTCACTTTGTGTAGTAAATTCTAACATGTAAACTGTAAGCTAGGCTTATTGCAGAACTTCAGAAGAGTAATTTTCGTTTGTAATCATTGTCTTCTAAAAATAAAAAAGAAACATTGCCAAAAATAATGCAACAAAGTTTTTGTCCGTCAGACCAAGGAATTAAACTCCTTGATCAGACTATTTTGCACCCCCACTCTCCACCCATACACGTTTGTGTATTGCATACATGTAAATGAATAAATGTGTATCATCTATCTAATATTTGATAAATAATACGCTTTAATGTTATTTTACATCCCTTTACGCCACTTTGCACTACTTTACTGAAGTGACTTCGCGCCACTTGGTAGATCTAAATAATCAGTCTAATAACTAAATTTCGTAACACATTCTGTTGAAATTAGAAGCAAAAATACTAATATCAACTCCTTTTCGCTATACAAAAGTTCTTTACTACAAACACCAGTCCTTTTCTTATTTTAGGGTAAGATGATATAGCGAAAAGGACTCCTTTTCGCTATTTAAAGTCCTTTTCGCGAAAAGGAGTCCTTTGTGCTATTTAGGGTAACCGGCCACAAGTGAGGTCCCAAAGAAAGAAAAAATGTGATGGAATCAGGACAACTCGCCCCAAAGACAACTCGCCCCAAGACAACTCGCCCCACATAGAACTCGCCCCAAGACAACTCGCCCTACTTTTAGAAGACAACTCGCCCCACTTTAAAAGACAACTCGTCCCACTTTTAGAAGACAACTTAAACTCATAACAAACAAACAAGCATTGGCTGAAATTTTCCCATTTTACTGCTGAAAATGTTCTCTGTTTATTAAATGGGCAAGTTTTCGTAATGCAAAACAGGCCGACCAAGATTTCAAGAAAACAATAAGCATTTCTTTGAAATATCAAACATAATATGGCCACAAGTGACTGAGTAACCATTAATTTTGAAGAATCGACCCTAGTCGGTTCGCTACCACGACACAGGCTATCCGCATGACGGTCGTGCCGATAACGCTGCTTATCGGCACGACCGTCGTGCGGATAAGCGGCGTTATCCGCACGACAGGGAAATCGATATCCAAATGTTAAAAAATTTCAGAAGTGGATACATTTTAAGTTGATAAGTATTATAGACTGGCTCCAAAACTGACACATGATATTACACATGCAGGAATTTTTCACTTTTTGATTAACAAAATTGTTATTTTGTTGAAATTGGCTTACCTGTGAATTTTTCAATGAACAGTTTAACTTGGAAAGTGAAAATAGGTTTGACCTACTTGCAAAAGGTCATGAAACCAAGTCCACTGAAACCTTGACTAGCAAAAACAGTTATATTAGTGGTCTGAAATTTTCCAGTATCAACATAAACAGTATAAGAGGCAAAAAACTTGAGTTGTTGGCCTTCATTGATTTTCATCAATCTAAGATTTTAGCGATTCAGGAGACAAAAATTGACAATTCCATATTAACGTCTGAATTATTTCCGGAATCTTTTCCATACAGCGTGTACAGAAAGGATAGAACCTTAAATGGTGGTGGTGTTATGCTCCTTGAGCACAAGGACATCCCACACATGCCCCTCACAGAATTGGACAATGACTCAGAGTCAGTTTGGGTCAAACTTTTTGTAAATAAGAAAACTCACTTTGTGGCTAGCTGGTATCGACCACCTGTCGATGGTCATTTACCAGTATCGGACAATGGAAATGATTTATCGAATTCCCTGGAAAAGTTTGACAATTTATTTAGAGAACAGCTTGACAAAATCAAAAATATTAATAAAGGCAACAAACCCCCCTTAATTCACGTTTTAGGTGATTTCAACTTTAGAGATATTGTATGGCCGTACAGACTCAGCAAATCTGGGTCATCATTGAGTCAGACGGAGGGTCAGATTTTGATAGATATCATGAATGACCACGGTTTGGAACAATTAGTCAATTTCCCCACCAGAGAAAGAAATACTTTGGACTTAATTTTGACCTCTCTTCCTGGTCAGTTTTCAGACATTCATTCCCCGGATAAGCTCAGTGATCATGACATTGTTTCTGGCACTTTGAAAATTGCTATCCCCCCAATAAAGAAACCTAGGAGAAAAGTGTATCGTTATCAGAAAGGTGATTATGAATCTATGAGAGCAGAAACACTTAAATTTGCAAAGGAAAGATACTTCAACGGTTACTCAGATACTCGGTCGGTCCAGGAAAATTTCAATCTCATTACATCGTTTATTCAGGAGTCGGCAGATAAACATATCCCATCAAAAACTAGTCGCTCAGTTTCCTCTGTCCCTTGGATAACACCTGAAATAAGGAGGAAGATTCGCAGAAAAAATGCAACTCATGCAAAAGCTAAAAAGACTGGTAGTGCAAAATTTAGATCTAAATTTGAATCTTTACGGAAAGAGATCAAAGCTGATATCAGGAAGCAGCATGATCTTTACGTGAACAACTTGGTAGGAGATGTTAAGGCTAATCCTAGAGATTTTTACAGGTACATAAACAGTCAGAAAAAAGATACCCAAGGTATTCCCCCGTTGAAAAAGAGAAATGGAAGTGGAATTGCACAATCCGAATTTGAGAAGGCGGAAGAATTTAATGGTCAGTTCTCGGATGTTTTCACTAAAAGTGAATACAAACAGGTCCCTCTTATGGATAGATCTGCCCCATTCATGCATGATATTGTGGTCACAAAGGAAGGGGTGACCAAACTTCTCAAAGGTCTAAACCCGTCTAAAGCCTTAGGGCCTGATGAGCTTCATCCCAGAGTCCTAAAGGAACTGGCTGTGGAATTAGGGCCAGTATTCGCCCATCTCTTCCAGCAGTCAATTGATACAGGTGAAATTCCTAAAGAATGGTCTCTTGCTAATATTTGCCCCCTGTTTAAGAAGGGCGACAGGTCACTTGCCCGAAATTACCGCCCTGTTTCTTTGACATGCATTCCTTGTAAGCTTCTTGAACATATTGTATGCTCAAATATTATGGCCCATCTTGATGAACATGAACTCTTGTCGGACAGGCAACACGCATTTAGGAAATGGCATAGCTGTGAAACTCAGTTGACTACAGTGATAAATGACTGGGCCAAAATCTTAGACAAAAAAGGCCAGGTCGACACTTTTATACTCGATTTTGAAAAGGCTTTTGATACTCCTCCCCATGAACTCCTTAAAAGCAAATTGTTTAGCTATGGAATAGGTGGAACAACACTGAATTGGATAAACGCTTTCCTTTGTTTCCGACAACAAAGGGTAGTGGTTAATGGTATTAAATCGGATTGGGCTCCAGTTGTGTCAGGTGTCCCTCAGGGCACCGTTCTCGGTCCCTTGCTGTTTTCCTTGTATATAAATGACATCTCAGCAGACATTGAGTCTGAAATAAGACTCTTTGCTGATGATTGTGTTTGCTATCGTGAAATCAAGAATGAAGAGGATACATTGAAACTTCAGAGAGACATTGATCGTTTAGGCAGTTGGGCTAGGAAATGGGGAATGAGATTTCAACCCGTCAAATGCAACATGATGCAGCTGACAAATAAACGGTCTAGTAAGATACAGGCTAGCTACACCCTTGAGGGCACTGTACTGGAAAACGTTGAAAGCATAAAATACCTGGGTGTAACTATCACAAATGATTTGAAATGGAATACTCATATTTCCAATGTCTGTACAAAGGCTAACAGAACTCTCGGATTCTTAAGGAGAAATTTGTATTCTTGTCCCCCAGATGTGAAAGAAGCAGCTTATAAAGGACTGGTGCGGCCGGTCTTGGAATATGGAAGCTCAGTTTGGGACCCTCACACTCATGGCCTCCAGGAAGAACTGGAAAAGGTACAAAATCGTGCGGCAAGGTTTGTGACGGGAAATTATGTTTTTGAAACTGGGAGCATGACTGGCATTTTAGGTCAACTGAAATGGGAATCTCTTAAGAAAAGGAGGAAGGATAGTAGACTCATATTGCTATATAAAGGTCTAAAGGGTAAAGCCAGAATACCCACAGATGACCTTATCCCAAAGAATAGGCGTTGTAGAAATCAACACTGTTTGGCTTTTCAGATACCTTCAGCTAGCAAGGAAGCGTACAAAAGTAGTTTCTTTCCACAGACTATCAGGGACTGGAATGACCTCCCTGATTCACTTATCTCCTCTGCTGAAATGTCTGATGACTGTGTGTCCAAGTTCGCTACACTCGTGCGTTCAAGGGACTAATTTCTCCCCCATCCGAACCCCCTGGTGAAATAATGTCATTTGGCGTGTCACCAGTAAACTATTCAGATTCAGACCTGTAATAATCAGTCATGCGTATGCGTAAATGAGAGTAATTATCTTAAACTAAATAATAAAATAATGTGGTAATCCAAAAGAATAAACAGCCTTTGATTTTAACAATGCAGTATGGAAACATTTCAGTAACACAATTAAAAAAATTGCAATTGTTATATTTTTCTCCGCTGTTAGAAATCTACTGTGAATCAGTTTAAATCAGCTGGATTAGTTTTCTTATTCATAATTAATAAAAAATGTTAATTTCGAATACATTTCAATAGATAAACACATAATCAATCTATTTAATGACAAATTAATAGTTCAATGCATACGTATGCTTATTCGAAAATCTTATACTCCCGTCGTGCCGATAGCCAATACTGTAGCATTGGCTATCCGCACGACGGTCGGGCCGATAACGCCGCTTATCGGCACGACCGTCGTGCGGATAACGCCGCTTATCGGCACGACCGTCGTGCGGATAGCCTCAGCCCGCTACCACATTGTTTTTACGGTTTTCCGCCTATAATATTATGACCATCAATTATTCACTCACTACTGTTGCGTAGTAGGACTTTTAAAGGGAAACATTACTATTCAATTCCCGCATATGATTTTCATGAATTGACATGCTTCATGTTTATTGTATCCTTGGACTAAATTCGAATTAAAAAATGGGGTGTCACTGGCCTCGTTTCCATGGTATCAGAACGTTTGGGATGTCTCTCGCGCATTTTAGAAAACAGCACTCGTAGCGGTCATGTGTTTTGATATATATGTTATTACTGCAAAAGCAACTTAAACACACGAAGAGTGTTGTTTTCTTACATTTTGATACTATATGCTCTTAAATTGTGGAGATTACAAGCAAACTAAACTTTCCCGCCATATTTTCAAACCTGGAAAAAGTTCGTATTTTTGCGATATCTCCTAAAACTACGCATATAATTTTGATTAAATTATAACCAACAGATAGGAAACGTTGTAACCATTTAAAAGTTCAAATAAAAAGTGGGGGTCTCCGGATTGCGTTGGAAGATATAGAGAAAAAAACGTTCAATATTCTCGCCTTTTTCATTTTAACGCCAAACGTTGAACTAACGTCGCGTATATTTATGCGACGTCATCAACAGCGAAATAACCATTTTCACATATAATTAACCTTATACACGAATTGTATAAATCATGACTCATGATTGAACCTCACGGCTTCTCACCAATTATGACCGTTAATAATTTTATTCATTCACTACTGTTGCGTTGTAGGACTTTAGAATGTTATAATGATGGTTTTTAAATAATTCAATTTTAGAATGTTTATATTTTAGCGTTTCAATGTTTTATCTTTATTGTTTAATTTCTAAACAAGAGGACCAATGGTCCTGTAAACGCTCACCTGAGAACTGGGATATGCAACCTAAGCTGACCTTGCAGTAAAATAGGTCAAGGCCATCCCAGAGTCATGATTTATACAAACTTTGTAGAGCTGTATTCATTGATGCCAAGTTTCAAAGGCCTTCTGGTTCTGAAGAAGAAGATTTATAATGGTTTTTGCTATTTATAGCCATGGCAGACATCTTGGTCATGTGACCTTGACTATTTATATAACCTTCATTCTCCCTTCCTAAGAATACTCAACAAGACGTTTTGCTTTGATTAGCCAAACGGTTTCAGAGAAAAAAGATCTTTGAATATTATGGTATCATACATGTATATTGCCCCGGGGTAGGGGCAGACCTGCCCCTGTGGTCCTTTTTTCAGAATCATAAATATTCAGTCCATTTGCCTATTTCCATAAAGTTTTTCCTGTCAAATGACATTTTGAAAATTTTCCCCATTCAAATGCATGGGCGACCTATGTTGACCTTGCCATAGAATAGGTCAAGGTCATCCCAGGGTCATGCTTTATATAAACTTTGTAGAGCTCCTCCCTTTGATGCTTCATGCCAGGTTTCAAAATCATAGGCTTTCTGGTTCTGGAGAAGAAGATTTTTAAATGTTTTTGCTATTTATAGCCATGGCGGCCATCTTGGTCATGTGACCTTGACTATTTATAATAGCTTTCATTCCCCATCCTAAGGATACTACATATAAAATTTGGCTTTGATTGGTTGAGCGGTTACTGAGAAAATGAAGTTTAACATTTAACTTGTAAATGACCTTTGACCTTTTGATACTTACATCACTTCATAAGCTCAAATATGTTATCTGTATCTACCAACTTTCAGGTCACAGGATACAACACTTCCTGAAAAATTCAATGTTTTCATTTTTTCCATTGAAAAGCCTACGTAACCAAAATTGAGCTTGCCGTAAAATAGGTCAAGGTCAAGGATTTATATAAACTATGATGGGCCAGAGTCCCCGATGGTACGTACCAAGTTTCGTTGAAATCGGTCCACCGGTTCTAGATAAGAAGATTTTTATGGTTTTTACCATATATGAGCAAGGCGGCCATCTTGGTCATGTGACCTGGATCATTTATATAAACTTTCGTTCCCTCTTTCTAAGAATGCTCCGTATGAAGTTTGGCTTTGATTGGCCCAGTGGTTTCAGAGGAGAAGATCTTTGAATTTGTGGACGGACGACGGACGACGGACGGACGCCGGAGCATGGCTTATCTTGTGAGCCTTAGGCTCAGGTGAGCTAAAAATGGGGAAAAGAAAATGTTGATATTGCTCCAGTGAAATGTAAATACATGTATATGGACTATGGACTAAAATGGTCGGTTAATGTCTGTCAAAAATGACAATACTGGTATTTGAATATTTTAGATGACAAAAACATTTGTTGGGTAAGTTCTTTAAATATGGAGCAAATTCCATAGGGTAGATAAAGAGGGGCGGCCTAAGACAGTGGGGCGAGTGTCTTCTAAAGTGGTGCGAGTTGTCTTCTAAAGTGGGGCGAGTTGTCTTCTGAAGGTGGGGCGAGTTGTCTTGGGGCGAGTTTTATGTGGGGCGAGTTTTATGTGGGGCGAGTTGTCTTGGGGCGAATTGTCTTTGGGGCGAGTTGTGTGTAATTCCTTGTGATAGGTTTGAAATTGGCTTTAGAGAGTGTTTTTTTTTCTTTCATTTTAGGGACGTTTTTGAAAAATGTATAGAATAAATGGAATAATCAACTATTTCATACCTTCCTGTGTAACAGTCCTTCGGCCTCGGGCAACAGTCCATCGGTCATCCACATGCACAGCTCCGAGAGTTGATCAATAGTTTTGACTGTCACACAGGTAGGTTTTAAATAGTTGTTTTATTACCCAACTCACACATTCATTATTATACGTTATATAATGGACACATACTATATAATACATGTAATAAGATTGGTTGTAACATTGGATTTTAAAACTCAAAATATTGATAAAACATGCTTATAATCTGCTTTAGTTGTACAGACTTTGATTGTTTGTTTTATTCCGATTTTGTGTTTAACTGTTTGGCTTTATTTGTTCTGTTTGTTTGTTTTGTTTTGGTTCTTAAGTTGTTGTTTGGTTTGTGTGATTGTTTGTTTGTTATGCTCGATTCTGTTTGATTTGCTTGTTTGTTGTTTGTTCTGTTTGTTCTAGCTAGCTTTTTTAATTTATTGTTTGTTTGGTTGGTTCCTGTTTTCTAAAATTTAATTTGTGTTTATTTGTGACTAATACTTTGTTGGATTTGTTTGTTTTGTTTTTGTTTGTTTATGTTTGTTTGCTTGTTTTTGTTTGTTTGATCATATGCTTTCTTGTTTGTTTGATTCATTTGCTTGGTTGGTTGTTTTTTTTTTATTTCTTTTTGTTTTACAATAATTGCAGCTATGGTAAGGCAGTATAAAATGTTATGCGACTGGGAAACTGTCAAAACTGTTTCCCTTGAAACAGTTCGTCACATGACATGAAACAGTTCATTGAAACTGGTTGGAACTAGCTTTTACTGACATTGTTTAAAAACAGTCAAAAATGATTAATTACTACTTATATTGTACGTTGTGAGTTGTACTTAACTTGTACGTTGGGTAATAAAATCAATTGTTCATTTTAGGGAGATTTCGAATTTTCTTGAATTGAGAACAAATATAAAATAATGGGAAAATATCTGCAACCGTTTACGTGATATTCAACAAAAGAAAAACCGGAAGTTCCGAAATCTTAAATGTTAGCAGAGGACATCTTTGTAATTTTGGATACATATTGATGATAAGCATTGAATGAGCCATGAAAATTGTTAATCTAAGGAACTTCATTTTTTCACCCCATTTTCTACAACTTTTTCAGAAAATTTTAGTTGTTAGTAAAATAGATTAAACTTGAATATTACACATCTTCAAATTAATTGCACTAGTTCGATGTTTATTTTAGGTGCAGTATACACTGTGCCTTATCAGAACGCATAGTCGCACAGAAAAATTGCGTTTCTTCATAGTAGGATGATAAGCAACGCATAGTTCGAGATAGAATGATGAATGACCGATTTTCAAACACAATTTATGCTTCTATTACAGTTTATCCGTACCACCAATTACGGTTCACGGAAGACACAATATAATAAAAGAAAACACTGAAGAAAAAATACACAGAGGCGTTTCTTTATTTTGCAAAACTGCGAGATACAAAATGAGCTACCGTAACTTCAGTATCACATGGGACAAGCTTTTCCCGCGTTTTTCTGTCAACAATACACAGATTTCATTGGGTAGGGTTGGAAAACGACTCGTAAAATTTTGTCATCCACTTCAAGTTGCAAATTTTTCTATGCTTTTGGTCCAAAATAGTCTGCAATATTTCCAACAATTGAAAATTAAATTAATTTTACTAATTTTAAAACATGGTGTTCAGAGGTCTCATTCACAGGTCTGTAGCTTGAAAAAATGCACACTACCCTATAATTATTTTGTTGTCAAATGTCTTGTGTTGTATTTTGGAATAAAAAAAAGAGTGGTAAGAAAAAAAGTTTGAATACTTTTTCATTTGGCAGCGAACATCCTTAAAATCGATTTTTAACGGGACCTCGCCTTCTTCTGGCCATTCATTACTTTTATCAGGGAGGACTTTTCTATGGAAGGCAAAGGCCGTCAAAAGTCCCATTTTTAAATGAAACAGGCGAAGTAGAAATGAACTAATTCATTTTCAAATAAAACAAACCGTAATATCACATAAACCGAGCGAAAATGACACAAAACAATTCCTAATGTGAAACGGACCAATTCATTTCAAAATAAGAAGACAAAGTTGAAATGAACCAATTCATTTTCAAATAAAATAAACCGTTTTATTTTATACTTAGCAGTGAAATTAATGTATATAAAAAATGGATAAAAGTGATATTTTCACTGCAGGATTGATATTGATATTTTCACTAGTGATTGATATCAGCCGATATTTTCACTGTAGAGTTTGGATTACTTCTGACGTTTCCATTCATTTGACGTCATTAAATGTGACTCACTTCAGAAATTCAAATGCCTATAACTCCGTTATTTACGATCGAAAACATAAAGTGTGGGTATTCATTCTCTTAGTTAGAACGTTAGGAACAATGTGGTACCAAAATTATTTGTGTTTTCAAAAATTTTTGGTTTTTGCATTTTCACCGCCTGCTTTGTGAATAGGAAAATGCCTGTGTATTGTATAAAATAAAAATAAAATTTACTTTTTATCGGTAAATACCAAATATATTTCATGGAGTGAGTTGAAAACATCTAAATTTTCACTCGTGCTACGCACTTGTGAAAATTTTGATGTTTTCAACTCACTCGATGAAATATATTTGGTATTCACCTCAAAAAAGTAAATACCCTCTATATATCAAATAAAACAAACGAAAATGACACAAAACAATTACTTATGTGAAACAGACCAATTCATTTTAAAACCAAACAATCAACTTCGCCAAATGGGACAATTTGAAATCAAACGAAACAAACATTTCTGAAACCAAACAATTGATTCTGAAATAAACATATCCGGTAATAAAAAGGTTGCAGGTCAAACGAAATACCGAAGCATCGAATATTGATAAAATGGTCCCAAGTCAGTTCGGCCCAAAACGACTTACTTGGAAAGCGTCAAAGTTTCATCATGATCGAACATCATCATCATCATCATAATCATCATAATCATCATCATCATCAAGATCGATCATCATCATCATCGATCATCATCATCATCGATCATCACCATGATCGATCATCATCATCGATCATCATCATCGTCGATGATGATGATGATGATCGATCATCATTATGATCGACGATTATCATCGTTCATCATCATCATCATCATCATCGATCATCACCAAGATGATCGATCATCGTCATCATGATCGATGATCGATAATCATGATCGATCATCATAATGATCATCATCATCATGATCGATCATCATCATGATCGATCATCATTATCATCATCGATCATCATCATCATGATTGATCATCGATCATGATTATGAATCATGATGGTCGATCATGATGATGATGATTGATCATGATGATGTTCGAGGGTGTTGATTATGATGATCGATCATGATGATGATGATGATCGATCGATCATAATGATGATGGTCCATGATGATGATAATGATGATGATCGATCATGTTTATCGATCATTATGATGATGATCGATCATCATGATGATGATCGATCATGATAGTCATCATCATCATTATCGACGATGATGATGATCGATGATGATGATCGATCATGATGATGATTGATCATGATGATGATCGTTCATGATGATGATGATGATGATGATCGATCATGATGGTCAACGATCATGATGATGACTATCGATCGTCATGGTGATGATCGATGATTATGATGATGATCGATGATGATGATAGATGATGATGATGATGATGATGATGATGATGATGATGATGATGATGATGATGATGTTCGATCATGATGAGACTTTGAAGCTTTCCAAGTAAGTCGTTTTGGGCCGAATTGACTCGGGTCCATTTTATTAATATTCGATTTTTCGGTATTTCGTTTAACCTACACCTTTTTTATTACCGGATAGATTTATTTCAGAATCAATTGTTTGGTTTGTGAAACGTTTGTTTCGTTTGATTTCAAGTTGTCCCATTTGGCGAAGTTGATTGTTTAGTTTTTAAATGAATTGGTCTGTTTCACATAAGTAACTGTTTTGTGTCATTTTCGTTTGTTTTATGTGATATAACGGTTTATTTTATTTGAAAATGAATTAGTTCATTTCTTTTTTTTCTATTTCATTTAAAAATGGGACTTTTGACGGCTTTTGCCTTCCATACTTTTCAGACGAGGTACTCCATTGCAATTGGCAATGATGATTAAGTCTTGATCACCAGGGAGACTCCATGCAATGAGCGGTAAAATGTGTCCAAAATGTACCACCCAGTTCAGTTCAGTTTTCGTAGAGTTCCCCCGTTACTTTGTCGGGCCACCATCGTTAGGTGTTTTTCACTTGAGAGGGTGAAGGTTTTATATACAGATTGTGCGTTTAATATTTACAGTATCTTCTATTTCTTCTTCCGGATGATGGTCAGGATTATTGATTATTGATAGAATGTACTGTTGACCAGCAACACAGTAAAATCTCGTTGAGTTTTGCTGTCCTTTTCTTGTATAATGTATTCACAAAAGTCCAACTCCAACACTTCAAGGTCCTTGCTTTCCACATGGAAAGGGGCATCCAAAGTGAGCTAACAGTTCTGGGGCAAGTCACTCTTGAGTTCAAAGGCAGAAATTATGTTGTGGTTCTGTTTGTTTCATGTTTCGGTGTTTATTTTATATATACATGTATATTTTAACCTCGGGCCCAGGAGTCTCAGGTCTCCACATCTACACCATCACACAGAGTAAGGGGACATGATTTCGCACTGAGGGCGTATATGTCGTGACTGAGTCTCCCTACAGGAAATCTTTGCAAATGCCATATACAGGGATGCCAGAAAAGATGGGCCATTGATATACCACATAGGAAATCATATACTGGCGAGGCTGAAAAGTGGGGGGGGGGGGGGGGGGCTTTTCGGGCGGCACATCCCTACTATGTCATATATAGGTAGTTACCCCCCCCCCCCCCCCCCCCGAAGTTCAAACAACACCAGTCTTTGGTAAGTTGAAGTGATTTGCAGTGAACTCAAGAAAAGCTTAAAAAGTGTAAGAAATCATGCCTAGTCTGTAGTTTTGAGTATCTTGTCTGTAATTTATTTATAGGATTTGAAAATGAAAAGCGGATTTTTTTATGTGCTTTTCCTAGATGGTATTCCGACCCATTAGAGACGAACGACCATTTTAATGACCTATGACTTGCCTTGAATGTTCTTGATAGATGTAAAACTTAGAATAAATGAAAATATTGAATTAAAATGTCTATAACCACATTGAATCCATGTGGAGGGCTGATGTTGGTGAAAAGTCATCCTTGAAATGGGTTGATCTAATATAAAATTTTGGAAAGTAAATGGCTTGATTATTAGATTGTTCATGTATGTCGATGAGTTCTTTGATGGCTGACGAGGCCAATGTTAGAAATAAGAATAAAATTGAGATCCTTTAAGAGCAGTGAACATATTAATGAGAAAAGGGAATGGGACATCCCGCGGTTTCTGCTACTTAAGCTTCTTCAGTGACCCTGCAGAATTGGCAGTACGGAGCCAAAGAGAATTACAGTAATTTTACAACTTTCAACAGGGTAGTCGATACAAAGACTAGTATAATTCAAATGGGGCCAGATATATTAAACGTTATTTAGAAAATGTATCTAAACCGATATTAATTTTCTTATTTCTCAGAATACACTCGCTGATCTCAAAGGACCAAACGGAAAATATAATCTGTAGATCTACTATGGATGATGTACTGGGAGACATTTTAGGGCCGCCACACGGCACAACACAAGCTGCATTAATAGGAAATAATAATAAAATTGAGATCCTTTAAGATGTGAATATATTAATGAGAAAAGGCAACGGGCCATTCCGCGGTTTCGGCTACTTAAGCCTCTTCAGTAACCCTACAGAATTGGCAACATGGAGCCCAAGAGAATTACAGTAATTTTACAAACTTTCAAAAGGGTAATCGATACAAAGACTAGTATAATCCAAATGGGGTCAAATATATTAAAGGTTTGTTAGAAATGTATTTAAACCGATATTAATTTTCTGGTTTCTCAGAATACACTCGCTACGGGGAGATTTTTAGGGCCGCCCACGGCACAACACAAGCTGCAGTAATAGGAAATAAAAATAAAATTGAGCCTCTTTAAGAGCAGCGAACATATTAATTAGAAAAGGGAATGTGCCATGCCGCGGTTTCGGCTACTTAAGCCTCTTCAGTGACCCTACAGAATTGACAACATAGAGCCAACTTTCAACAGGGTAGTCGATACAAAGACTAGTATAATCCAAATGGGGCCAAATATATTAAACGTTGGTTAGAAAATGTATCTAAACCGATATTAATTTTCTGATTTTTCAGAATACGCTCGCTGATCTCAAAGGACCAAACGGAAACTATAATCTGCACTATGGATGATGTACGGGGAACCAGCTCTCAATTTTGATCAGTAGAGCATGTCAATGTCAATTTGAACAATGTAGAAACTGGTGGTGGTTGCACATTGACTCTAGCTTTGCGCATAATGAGCTGCAGAAGCTGAGGGTGAGGTTATGGCCATGTAAAATCGGTTTAAGCCCGCCAGTAATTTTATATTACTGATCGTTCCAAGGCGACACTTCTGTGTTGGTTCTTTCGTTTTATGTCTTGGTGTTTAATTTTTTTTGTGCTGTTGGCGCCTTATGTATGTTTTCATAGTTTTAGTTAAGTTTAGGTAACTGAGTGGCCACCTATTGGGAAAATAGCTGCCCATTCGGCTTACGATATGTTTTCATGGTATAAGTACCTGATTGTTAATTTAGTTTTTTCCCATCTCGGTTTTTGGAATGGGAATCTTTTTCTGATTGCGCCTTTTCCATATCTTTGCCTACTTGTACCTTTCTTTATGCAGCCTGTCCCTGACAATCGATTGGAATGTCGAAGTCCTGAGAGAAGCGGTATCTTTGCTTGGAGTATTATTTTGACCGTTGTGAGAGCGTTTTCATTCCTGTAATTCTCCATTGAAAATTTTCTTTGGAAGTCGCTCATCAGGCATTCTTACAACATGGTCTGTCGATCTCAGCTGTGCTAGCTTCAAGACTGTATGTATGCTTTGCACCCACAGCCTCCACCAGGACCTTTGTGCCTGAAATCTTGTCTAGCCATTTTCCATTTGATTTTCAACAATTTACTTTAAAAGCTTAAATGAAAATGATTAAGTCTCTTTGCATGACGTTGGTATACTGTCCAGATCTAACATGCGTACAAGAGAGTTGGCCTTGTGATTTCGCTCCCAGGCATTTGCACGGAGTCTTCCAAATACCTTGCTGGATTTTGCAGTTCTGACAGTGATCTCATCAGCAGTGTGCACTGCTCTGGAGAGGGTGCTTCCCAGGTAGGTGCATTTATCAACAAATTAACTTTCAGTTTTTGTCCATTCACAGTGATGGTTGGTTCATTGTACGGCCTTCCAGGTGCTGGTTGGTGTGGTCAACCTCTCTCCCTCTCTCTCTCTCTCTCTCTCTCTCTCTCTCTCTCTCTCTCTCTCTCTCTCTCTCTCTCTCTCTCTGTGTGTTTGTGTGTGTGTTGATTGTATAACCTGCAGTGGCTCAGAGATTTCCATCATACAGAACACAAAAATGCATGCTATCATGAAATTGCCGTACCATTGCTCTGAATCTTGGTGGACAGCCAAACTTGGCCATGGTTTTCCAGAGTTCATCACGAATGATTGTGTCGAAAGCTTTAGTGAGGTTGACAAATGTCGTATATAGGTCTACATTCTTATCTTGGCATTTCCCTTGAAGCTGTCTTGCTGTGAAGATCACGTCTATTGTCCCTTTGTCTTTAATGACACCTCATTGACTTTCTAGGATACGTCCTGTCTGGCCAGGATGAATATTCAAGCATTAGAATATACCTGAGCTCATTGAACCAACTCATTTTTATTAAAGGAGTGTAGTAGTGCAGTCGACTGTATAGGCGATGTCACTGTAAAGCTAGACATAGAAGCCGTAGTCCGCTAGTTCGAATCCCACCATCGCCAAGTCAGTACATCTTTCTCTACTATATTTATATTTCTTTTTTTTATCTGAAGTAACTCGTAATAATGTTTTGACAATACTGGGTCAACTAGATCTATTTTGTAAGCGTCTTACATGGCTCAGTGAAAAATGAAAATGTCATGAACCGCTTTAAACCAGTTTAATATGATATGAACCATGCTGTTCATTATAAAAATCTTAGTGAATACAATTAGTATGTACTCTTATGGCGGACAAACCATCATTGCTTGCTGGAAAAAGGGAAAGAGTAGGTAGGTCTAAAATTGTTATTATTATTATCATTATTATTATTTTATATGGAAGTATATATTTTATAGATATTAAAACGTATTTATAGGCAATGAAGTCCATCTTCAGAACTTCAGTCTGAAACACAACTCTGTTTATCTAAACATAAAAAAATATATATTATCATTATTATTATTATTATTATTATTATTATTATTATTATTATTATTATTATTAAAGTTTATAAAGAGGTTCGCAAGATTTAAATACGGAGAGATATTCATTTTGTGCTGAATGTTTTGCGCGTTTACATGGAAATCTCTTCCGTGACAGACAAAGCAAAATGCAGACAAAGTGAAATGAGCCGCCGCATGGGAAAATCAACAATTTGCACGAGCGAAAACAAAGACGCAGATCAGCTTCGCTACACGGATAGTACAATTCCTCTAACTTTCTAAATCCAAAATTTCCAGCCTCTAACCATCTGCTGTGACTGTACAGCCCGGTTTGTGTCGGACCGGATCGGAACCCAAATTGTTGGTTTTCTCACGCACAGGCTCAAATCATGATGTCAAACATCGGACAGTGTTGCAAATGTATTCAGACTCACACTCGCAAATTATTCGGTTATAATAAATTATACTTCACAAAATGTTGAAGGTTAATGTGCCTGTCTAAAACTCGATACACATTAGAATTTATAGAAACATGCCTCTTTCGACTTTCATTACAGGTACGTGTAATAGCGACGCTCCTGCGTCACTCGTATGATAGAACATGGTAAAATGTTCTGTTCTATTCTGTTCTTCTGTACATTGATAGAAAAATAATCTTTTCGTCAACCGGAACCGGAATTGTTACTTTTTACGTCATTGTGACGTTTCAACACGCGCTGCATTATACTAATTGATCAATTGATTTTCCATATAGTTTTACGTCATCGTGACGTTTCAACACGCGCTGCATTAAACTAATTGATCAATTAACTTTCCATAATGAAAATGGTAAGAAATGGTCACCAGAGTGAAGAAGCTGTCACATTATATGTAGCTTATTTTAAAAATTATCTGCGCAATGGAAGTAGAGCGTCGCAACAAAGGTAGTGCATTATTTCATATTATTGTGCCTTACCTCCCGTTATTGTAATCGAAATCTCGAGTCTCTGAACTGAGCCACGACGCGAGAAAACCGGTCTTCAAATTTCCGACCAGGTCTGACACAAACCGGCCAATACAGTCACAGGAGAAAGCTAGAAGCTTAAATCTTTTTGATTTTAAAAGAAGAGGGATTGTACGATCCGTGTAGCGAAAACAAAGGTGCTAATCGCTACACGGATAGTACAATCCTGTTTCTTCTTAAATCTCTTGTCTGGTCTGCTGATTTGACTATACAGGCCGGTTTGTGTCGGACCTGGTCAGAAACCCAAATTGTTGTTTTTCTCATGCTGAGGCTTACATGTACTTTGACTTTAATTGTTGAGTCTACTTTATAATCAAACCAACAGTAGAATAAAAAAAAAAAGAAGAAGAAGAAGAAGAAGAAGAAATACAAAAAAGTTCACAATTTTCATTTATCACTGGAAGCTGATGGGCAGTTTTCAGATTTCTGTAGTATACATGATATGCGAGAAAGCCGGTCTTCGAGAGTTCCGAGCCGGTCTGACAAAAACTGACCTGCGCAGTTCCAGAAGAAGGTTAGAAGCTTGAAATTTTGGAAATAAGTAGAGGAGGAATTGTATTATCCATGTAGCGAAAACAAAGGCGCTGATCAGCTTCGCAGTTACTGCGAAGCTGATCTGCGCCTTTGTTTTCGCATGGGCAAAAATCCGGTTTTCTAATAACGCGGCTCATATTGTATCATAATCATAACAAATTGTAACCCACGTCATGAGAAAGTTTGTCTTTTTGTATCTATACAAGTGACGAAAACTTTAATTCAATGGCTATGACATATTTACCACTTGCATACTATTCACCAAACCACCCAGCTACTTAAGTTACCTATACAAACCAATTCATGCTTTCACTGACAGTACGAGGTATACCTAGATGACTGTATGTATACTTTCTACAATCAACTACGTGCAAGTTATGTTAATGAGTAGTGACGAACAAAGGAAGGGACAGTGGTCAGACGGATACTTTGGCTGGAGGAAGAAAACGTTGATAGGTCAAAGGTACGTAGATGCGTTGCATTTAATGTGTTTATTAAACTCATACATAAACTATAATATAAGTTATATAAGTTCTGCAGCATTCTAATACATGTAGTTTGAATAAAAATGCAATGCGCAATAGAGAAATCATGTGAAATCAATGTGATTTTAGAAACAAGTCATCATTTACGAACTACTTCTTGTAATGCCATTTTTGTATCGTTCGATGGCTTCAAAAGTAAAACTAAGCTTAGCATTGGTTCAGTATAGCTACTCTTGATATTTTACTTTAGTTGACGGCTACCCCGCTGTGTAGTCTGTGGAGTTTGGCATCAAAACAGATTCTGAGCAGATTCAGAACACGTGCCATGAAATTTGACGACGTACTGGCGGTTCTTGGTGACTTCGGGCGTTACCAGAAACTAGTTTTCACCGCCCTGTGTTTGCCAATAGTTCTAGTTGGTATGCAAATACTATCGCCTGTTTTCACGTTGGCCACTCCTGATCATAGGTACGTTTGGATCGAATGTGTCTTTTCTTTTGTAGACATGCATTATATACTTTCACTCAAATTGTTTAAAAACATCCCTGCTTTATAAATAGGCATAGTACTGTCAGTACATCTACACTTTATTTTCAGCAGTGCCTTAACTCATTTAAGCCAGGCGTCCCTTTTGTGAGACATAGGCAAACAGAATAGTCCCACATGTGACGCCGCAGAACGCGGCGTCCCATCTGGGGCTATTCTGTTTGCTTAGAGAATGTTCATAGAAAAATTGAATAAAATTTAAAAATCTCTCCTGACGCCCCTAAAAATGAAAGTGGACTCAACCAAACGATAATGATGGGAAAATCCATTCGTCAAATATGGGTTAAAATTATGCAGATTTTGTGGAGAGGTATAATAATAATTACAATACTATACCTCTCGCTTAAATTGAGTATGTATATGTATCAATGAATTGTTTCTTTATTGCTGCACAAAGTGGGCAAACTGGAAGATAATGATATTCGTCACCTACACCGTATATTGTCCGACAGAATGAATTTTCTTTTGTTAAATTTATTACCATGCTATACCATTTGATCTTTAAAATTTGCTAGCTGCAGTAACTGTCAGTCACTCGGAGCATTCATTCAAACAGAACATAAGCTGATTAGTGCGCAGGCATAAATGACTAGAAGCACGTGAACGTGATGGTTATATGCGCATATATTTAGCGTTGGACTTCAGATCGAGAGGTGGATGGTTCGAAACCCTTCGCAGCCATGAAAGAAATTTCAGGCTCCACGCTCGGTATTAAGCGATGGTTTTGTACCAACGGCTGAAATATTGTTGGCTGGGACATTAAACACCAACTTAATCTCAACAATGAAAAGGTACAAGTAGGCAAAGATCAGGAAAAGGCGCAATCAGAAAAAGATTCCCACTCCAAAAACCGAGGTGGGAAAAAACCAAACTAACAATCAGGTACTTATACCATGAAACAATCGTAAGCCGAATGGGCAGCTATTTTCCCAACAGGTGGCCACTCAGTTACCTTAACTTAACTAAAAATATGAAAACATACATAAGGCGCCAACAGAAAGTCCACATTTGTGTAAACATTACTCTGAAACAGGTAAAACACCCTACAATTGTGACTGTTCTTGTTTTAAGGTGTGCAATCCCAGGGCTTGACAATGATACATTCGAGATTCAGGATGAGCACCATGCTCGGCTAGTGACTGAACACATTCCCGTTACAGCCGACGGTTCATTGTCTAGTTGTGAAATATACGAGGTGCCTCCAAACAACGTTGATCCAATTTACGAGGGGTATCCAAGCAATGCTGATAACAAAATCTACGAAGGGTATACACATTATCCTAGTAACAAATCAGCCATTGTGCCTTGTAGTAGGTGGGTGTACGACAGAAGCGTCTTCATCGATACAGTAATAACAGAGGTAAGGTAAAACACGTTTTCAAAAGTAAACATAATTTAACTGAAAACTATTTCATGCCTATCTGTGCAACAGTCAGTGCCTCTCCTCTATAGAGGCGTTGAGCTGTTGTCAGGTTGAGCTGTTGTCAGAGGGAGAAGACTGAGGGCAGCTGACCATCGATTCATCCACAGTACCAAGGGAATCATAACCAAATTGAGTCCTCCGTCAAACCACCCATCATTAATATTCATTTTATATTGACCATTCAAATCAGCACATTAGCTAACGGTCAATGACGGTTAGACAACACGTGGGTTAGACAAACAAACCAACACGTGCTTTTTACAGGTAAAAATAGGTGCAAAAACACAATGTTTGTCTAGGAAATAGGGGTGGGCGTGGCTATACCTTGCTGGCGGAGGAGTCAATTGACTGTTGAATAGAAATGTATGAAACAGTTGCTTTATGTCCCATTGAAAATAACTCAGGCATTATTGAAATTTATTCAAAATAGTTTTGATTTAACAAAATAGTTAAATACATGAATAGGTATACGCAAAAAGCTACTTGACACTGGTTTAAACCAGCGTTTATTGAATTTGCTTTACAAAATCGAAGTCAAAATATTATTTTTTCAAATTGCTACATCTGGCGGCCCCCGTGGCCGAGTGGTTAAGGTCGCTGACTTCAGTGCTCTTGATCATTCGAGCTCTTGATCATTCGATCATCTCGCCGATGTGGGTTCGCGCTTCGCACGGGGCATGAATTCATATGTGAGACAAGCCATGTTCTGCTTGCGGGTGTGTCAGGTGGTTTTCCCCCCGGGTACTCCGGTTTTCGCCCCACCTACCGATTGATTCGTCTCGATATGAGTGAAAAAGCTTGAAAGGGACGTAAAAAAAATTGCTACATCTGCGGTTACATCATTGTCATCATTTAAGGATTGAAGTTCAGACTGGGGCCATTTTTTTAAACTGCCCAAAGAAAGATACTTTCATTTAGGGCGTTTGCAATAAAAATGTAAATATTTGGTTTCTGTGCCATCAATGGACGGATTGCTTCGTTTTTAATCGCCTTTCAGTATATTTCTATTGTTTTATAGACAAATTTAGTGTGCCAGAGAACGATTTTTAAAGCACATGCCACTACAGCCCTCAACATCGGGTCTTTGTTTGGATATCTTATCATGAGCCCGACAGCTGACAGGTAAATCTATTTCATGTCAGCTGCTGTTGTGGCAACACTTATTAGCGACATTTATATACACATGGAAATAAGTTAGGGAACACTTTTAGCCCTTGGGGAAAGTTTGGAAAAATCCATTTTCCTTCTTTCTGGCGACACTGAAATTTTTATCACATATATTTCATACCTTAGCCAAGCTACAGACCAATTTACGGAAATTCATAACATTTTGTCTTTGTGCTACGGAGGATACAGTATGCCATGTGTGAAAAACTCCACTTTTACTGAATACAAGTTTGTCTTTTTGATTCTGCACTCTGCAAAACTCATTTTTGAAAGCAAAACAGGAATAAAATGTTGAATCTGATCGTTCTGAATGAATAAACGACTTCGGACCTAAAACTTCATGCTTCATCTCCAAACCAACTAGTCATACAAAATCTACAGTTTGCATTGATTTCTATGGAAAGCAAAATTCTTGGAAATTTTGCAAATAAAGCCGTAAAAGAATAATTCCGCTAGGACACTATAACCAGAACGTACATGTTTAGATTCCTAAAGGGTCATATCGAATATCTGGCGCAACATTTACAACCTGCAAAATGTATACCCAAAGAACAAAACGTGGACATGAAACATACCCCCGGAAAAGTATGAGCCTACCGCCGATAGTCGGTCAGAAAATAAAGAATTTATGATAAAAGTTCCACAAGCAATGTATCAGCTTTATGCTTACGAAAAATTACGACAACGTGAGTTCAAATAATGAAGTTATCGCAAAGACTAGCAGAACGTTTCTTAAATTTAGCAAACATTTTCTGACTCAAAGATGGCCGCTCTCCACCGCTGTTTATGTTTGATGCTAACCATTTTCACATAGAAGCAACTTTGGAGACTACAGATTTTGACAAATTGTCAAAACATTACTCATAATTTTTACAAAGAAGGATGTATACAGTCCAAAGTTGGTAGTCACATTATTACAGGTGTTCCCTAACTTATTTCCATGTGTATATTTTAATGTCGTTAAATGAAATGTAAGTCAAGAAGGTACATGTATTGAAGTTAAATCTAAAATTTCAACATAGACACAAGGCAGGAATGAAAGGGCATTAAACATGACGTGACATTTGATTGTTTCGGGTAAAGGTACGTTTGCACTCGCAAGACTGCATAGCTCCCGTTTCTAGTCTTAGCTATACATCTTATTCATGCCTAGTCCAAGCGATAAATCTTGCCTCATCCAAGCCATACATCTTAAACTTGCAAAGGTAGATGCAGAACTTTTGATGATACAGTGATGTAGAAGAAGAGGACAGAACATTACAATGACATGTACTCAGACAGACCCGCAAGCAGTGAAAGAACAAAAAACTCATCAAAGACGAAGCGCAGAAAAATCCCAACATCGAGATACTGCCTAAAGATGATATAATAAAATACAAAGCAGCAGTCAAATGAGCGCAAATGTAATAGCACCATCAAACATCACAATTATCTTTACAACATAAATGAAGAGCGAAGATGACCAGCCGAAATGTGACGAGCACAGCAAGGAAGCGAACATGAAACTTAATGATAAATCGCAGTCAAAATGATCTTCTGACAGAAAGGTCTTGGATATAATTATTAACTTGCATTTTAAACTCATGCTTCCAACGCTTTCTAATGTTTTGTTTTTCCTTGCCTCTTGAAATAATCTAAATTTTTATGCTGGTATCCCCATCACATTACGAAAACACGCCCATGTAATGTACAGATTAAAAAAAAAAATAGTATTTTTTTTTGTTCAAAACATAGATTATGGGTACACGTTAGAACCGCCTCGGCGAGGCGGTTCTAACGTGTACCCACAATCTATATTTTGGAGCAACAATAAGAAAAATAGGTATTCCCCTGCAAACCCCCAGTTTTTTCTATATAAAAGTGGGGTTGAAGGGGGTAAACATTTTACGGATATGTTTTCCTGTACTCTTTCAGGTTTGGTCGAAAATTGGTCTATCTGGTTGAAGTCTTGTTGATGGCTGTTTCAGCCACCATGCTTGTCTGGTTGCCCAGTATCTACATATTTATAGTCATTAGAGGGATGATAGGGTTTGGATTTGGGGTTTTCTACAACATCGCTTATGTTTATGGTAAGTTCAAAATGTGACTTTACATTTCATGAGAACTGTGCGAATACACACCATTTTCACAGAGCAGACATGTCAAAACATTATTTTACTAAAGTACTATATCAAATAAAATCAAATCAAAGTACTGACATTTTCAAATTAAGACAAAGCGCTATTCGCCGGCGGTTATCACTCCATGGGCTCTTCAAGACCTGTATTCTGTTTACCGAGGGTCATTAGCTGAACATGACGGCCTGAGAATGACTCTAAATACAGGAGGGGCCCAAACAGGAAAAATCGATATTGATTGCAGATGGGTTTTATTGCACAGGTTATCGGGGACCGTAAAACTAATAAACAGTGGATCAGAGGACTTATCCTGTAGAGGCCTCTTTATTACCCTGCAAAGATAAGATAATCACCTCATAATGACAGGCCTTTGATGCCTGTATCATATTGCACCATTAGGGGTCATTAACCGAATAAACAGTGGTACCAATTTAACTCCTTCAGATTCTACGCCTTTAAGCATTACAAAACAGTAGTTTTTCCTTGCATATCTTTGTTCATTTGCTTTACTTTTAATTGTCTTTTACTCTGCTTTGCTTGTTTTCATTTCACCTCACTTCACATTTCGTTTTGTTTTGATTATTTTGCTTAATTTCTAGTAAGCTTCAATAATTTCTCTAGCAATGGAGTTTGTCGGACCTTCTAAGCGGACCGTATGTGGTATGGCTATTAACTATTTCTGGGCAGTAGGCTTGTTGATTCAGGCTGGGCTTGCTTACGGGCTACGTTCATGGCGCCATCTGCAGTTGGCTATGTCTGTGCCATTCTTTGCTTTCTTGTCATACTGGTGGCAAGTATCTGTTTATACATTTTCTTCTCTTGATATTTACATTTAAAAAGATAAAAAATAAGCAATGAACCAATGTGAAAAAAAAACTAATTTAAAATTGACAAACAGGTACTTATACGAAGAGAAAATATCGTAAGCCGAGCGAGCAGCCGAAAATATATGAAAGCTTGCATAACTGAGGTGCAAACAGCACATAAATGAGCCCCCAAACCATTAAACAATTAGAACCACAACAGAAGTGTGGCCTTGGAACGATCAGTAATATAAAATTACTGGGGTACAAATCGGTTTTACAGGCTCCTCTTCTCCAGTGGTTCACATTATTTAGTTAATTGTTCGGTTTTCGTGGCGAATCTCTAACTAATCAAAGAATCATCAAGGACAAGCAAATAAATTATAGGTTAAATATATAACATGATGAATCAAATACGAGGACTCACAGATACAATGAGCTGCCCGGCGACTGGAGGTACTTCTTTGCTAAAAAAACTAAGATGAAAATGAAATAAAGCCTGTGCACATTCCCCCAAAACATAAAATATTTATTGCATAAATATTAAAGTGCCAAAATACTCAAACTGTTGAAAAGTTTTACCGATTAATGGAGTCTTATCTATCTTTTCCTTCAACCCACTTCCCACTTTTTATTCGCTTTACTTTTAAAGATTATCGAATAATTCAGTTGAATTTTGGTCTTTTCAGGATTTTGCCACAGTCAGCTAGATGGCTTTTATCTAAACGAAGGCTAGACGAAGGACGTGATATAATACAGCGTATTGCCAAATTCAATGATGTGCAATTAAAATCTCAGCATTTAGAAGTGGAATTCAAGACCATAGATTCAAGTCAACATGGGTTTATAGCAACGCTCTGGCAGTTATTCAAACATAAAACTTTGGCTGTAAGAGCATGTATAGTGTTTGTAAATTGGTAAGTTTCTCTCACACATGTCTTTAGCTATATGTTCCTATTTGACTAAATAGACAGGTTATCAATACAAAAAACACAAACAAACAAACAAACAAAACAATCCGTTTAATTCAGGCATAAACAACGAAGTGTTTCTTAGCATACATGAAAAAGAACGCAACAGCTGTTCTCAAACATGTACTTACTACTTTGAAACATTTTTATTTCGAAGCAGTGGAAACTCTCTACAATTCATCCTTCAATATTTTAGTATTTTTGAATATGAATTAGTGCTTCAAAATATAATTACGTGCTCGTACTATGCTTCATATTTTAGGTGTGTTGTTTCCTGCTTATATTATGGACTAAGTCTCAATGTTGGAAATCTCGGTGGGGATATATATCTCAACTTCGCATTCTCAGCCGTAGTTGAGGCAGTGGCCTACACCCTTTCGATTCCTGGTATAGTGTGTATGGGGAGGAAGAAATTTCATTGTGCATGTATGATGATCGGCGGTCTGACATTATTGTTTACACTGCTTCCAGTGTTATATGGCAACAATTGTAGGTATTTTCACTTCACCTATTCCAGTTAAACAATACAGAGAATGTGTGCTTAAGATCAGAACGAATTGGAAATCGAATTTGTTTGTCTGCCATGCATAAGCTAATGAGTTTTTACATATTACGATGTCATGGCAAAATCGTTTATTGCTGAGGTCACACATCCGTTGTCCATTTCTTTAAGTCAAAACTAATGGATTTGTGCATCTGTGATCTGTTTACCCTATTGTTTTTATTAATGCTGCGTCTATGCCTATTTATCCAGCAATGCAGTGGCTGGTTGTCACGCTCGCCATGGTGGGGAAACTGGTTTCCTCTGCTGCCTACGCCACGGTCTACTTGTTTACTGCGGAGCTATTTCCGACCGTAGTCCGCAGCACAACTATGGGTACTAGTGCTTTCTTTGCTGGAGTTGGTGGCATGCTGGCTCCCTATATAGTTGTACTGGTGAGCATTTGAATTGACTCATTTTGGGATGAAATTTGGGATGATTTATTTGTAAGCATCGTCATCTGCAATTAAGCCAAAATAGCTATATTCATTTTAGTAACAAGCGTTTTAGAGGTTCAAGCTCTAAAACGCTTGTTACTAAAATGAATATAGCTACGGCCGGACCACTTTTTTGGCTGAAACCGTTGTACAGTTCATTTTTTTTTGTCAATCAACGTCACAAGTATCAATCATAAGTTTAAATGTGCTTTACGCACGTCAGTAAAATATAAGTAATTTTTAAGCACTAGTAGATATGACATCATTCAAGGATTTCAAAAACAAAATCTCATTATGCGAAGTACCAGTCTATAGATTTTCTGCTGCAGGGTGATATGCTAGAAGGCCCCTTTGGTAAAGTTCTTCCTCTATTAGTATTTGGAGTGTCTTCAATGGTAGCTGGACTGTCAGCCTTAATTCTGCCTGAAACTGGTAATACAAAACTACCAGACACTATACAAGATACGGTCATAGACGTTTCACGGTAAGAGGTTTATCTAATGTTTTAACTAGGGCTTAAAGTTATCTTACTAGAACATGTGCAGTAAGAAATAAGCTCTTCTTGTTATCCTTTGACGTAACTGTAATCCACAATTATTCAAGCTCTATAATATACGGTATAACTATTGTTGGGAAAAGACGTAGATGCAATAACATTAGTCTTTGCGGTTTCTTCATATAGTGTAAATGATAAAAATGTGAACGCTTCTAACGTAAGAGCAAGATATGGAGTGTGTATGCTGCCAGAAATCAACACAAAGTTCGAATGAATTTTATTGTGCAGCTTCAAACCCGTTGTAAATACAATCTTCCACATTGTGATTGTTTTATCATCAGCTTTAATATAACAACGACAACTGTCTTTTCAGAGACCTGCCAGAAAAATGAATTCACCAGAAGTTAAAATCCATCCTATAACTGCTCACTTCAGAGGAAATGTTAAAATCATCAAGTCACGGCTAACTGGTGGTTTGCTAATGAAGTGCGATCTCATTACTCAGGCAAATCTTAGTCCTTAATGATTCATACGGTCTCATCATATGTAAATCCTTTGGATGTGTTGAACACCAATACTGCAAGCTATTACAAAAGATATTGCTGTCTTACACAAATGAAAACTTTGAAACTGGCGCAAAGGAGAATTGTCATTTGAGTATCAAGTCCAGTGTACCTGGCTTTACACCATGAATACGTGTTTGGTCAGGTTTAAAGCAGTGTTTATGTAAAATAATTAAAAAAAATCCAAAGCACCTTTACGTAACTGATCGCACATACGAGTATCATTAAAACAGTCTTCTTGTGACTTATTCATATTGTTTCTTGGAGATTTCCAGCTTTTCCGCTTCGACTAGAAACTTTTCTGAAATGTATATACAGAGAGTACAGTGAAATGGTATATCAGACAATCTCAAGTATTTTGGCTATTTACTGTCAATTCTACAAAATTATTTTACATACAAGTTTAATTTTACCGTGTTGGTTTTGATATTTCGAAAACTGAATTTACAAGCAAGCGAAAGAAACAATTGCCTGAATGAAAGCTTCATCGGTCGAATTCATTTACGTATGGGTCAGTTAAATTCTGATTCTTGTCACTGTTTACTACTTTGATACAATACCACACCTATCAAATCATAACCGACCATGCGTTTCAAGCAAGGTGTGAATACTTATTTCCTTTTCACGTTATTATCGAAGAGCCGAATGGTCAGAAAACCAGCAATCTGACAAAACGTACTTGTTAAGATTAAAATATTTCTCTAATATTTTACTTTACCCCTTTTTAGTACAAACGTGTTACTTACGATAGTTCTTGCATATCGTGTATATTTTCTGGCATGTACTTGTTCCTAGTCTCTGGTAAGAGGAGGGCTAGTACACCAGCCACGACTGAGGTTACGCCGAACACCAGTATAGGCAATATAGCCGCCATTGTTCCACCTATAAGATCTCCCTGCAAATGTGATTGTACTTTCAGGGTGCAGACACTTTATAAAAACATTACCCGCCTTGCTGTGTATAAACTCGACATTGTTTGGATATTTAACTCAAGTAACCATTCAAATCATACTGTTCATTTTTTCCGTAGAAGAGTATACATAAAGCGATGACCAGAAATTTGTGCAAAGATCACCCGCAAAACATATGATAGAACAAATGACCACCTTTCCTCGAAAAAGAGGTACTGTGTTAAATACAGTGTACAATTAACTAAGTTTATTACCTCGCAAGTTGGAAACATTACAAAACACGGAGATATCAAAACGGGGAACATACATAACCAATGCCATTATCTATTATGGAAGGCTTTACTGCTCACCGCTCTTAAAGGATCTCAGTTACTTTTTTTTATTTATTTCAGGTGTACTAATAATTCCGAACATCTAGTGAATTTTTAACAGTATTCAATAAAATTAGCCACGCTAAACGAGAAAACAAGCATTTTGTATATGCGAAAACAAAGGCGCAGATCAGCTTCGCAGTAACTGCGAAGCTGATCAGCGCCTTTGTTTTCGCTACACGGCTAGTACAATTCAACTAATTTCTAAATTCAAAATTTCCAACCGCTAGCCATCTTCTGTGCTTGTACAGCTTGGTTTGTGTTGGGCCTGTTTCGGAAATATTATTGTTGGTTTTCTCGCGACGCAGCTCAAATGGAATCGCAAACATACCAGCTCTACAATATAGGGAGCAATAATTGCCCCAACACCAGAGAATGTTGCACTGGCTCCCATAGCAGAGTTTCTAACAACTGTTGGAAATAGTTCGGCAGAAAACAGGTATATCGTGGCAAATGCTGCTGATGACCCAAATTTCCCGATCATTGACAGAACTAACACTATTGTATCAGTAGCTGTAAATAATACAGTAGAGTGAATAAATGAAAATTTTCGAGTAGATGTGTTTGTGTAAAAAGGTGTGGTTATAGACGAATGTATTTTATTACATACCCTACAGGAGAAACGGTAGAGCGTTTAGTAGAAAGGAGAGCCTGAAAGCACCAATATGATGAATGCACCGTGACGTCGGATTACGATTATGATGAAAGATTTTATCAGAAGTATAGAACAGAATAGAATAAAACATTTACAGTAGTCATAACAATGTTGATGCAAGACATGAAATGTTAATAATACCTCCACTCTTCCACACTGTCGGGAAAATGACAACGAGTAACGCAGCTCCTCCAACAATCATACATGCACAATGAAATTTCTTCCTTCCTGTACAGTAGAGACCAGGAATACACAGGGTATAGGCACACACTTCAGTCAAACAGGTGTAGAAGTAGTTCAGATATATGCTTCCACTAAGGTTTCCTACATTCAAGCTTAATCCATAATACTGCATACTGCATATACCCCTGAAGGAAAGCAAAAATAAAAATAAAATAGAAAAAACGAGATTGCACCATTTCCTGATCATTGCCTACTTGTACCTTCAAATGCTGTATTTAAGTGGCCACCTTCGTGAATAATAGATGCACCTTCGGCTTTTTGTATGTACTTCTTTTTTCAGAACCTATTAATAATTTGTTTCTCACCTTGTTTTAGGGCCCTGGTCAAAGATATTCTTAAAGTTTTTATGGAATCTTGTTTCCTGCAGTTTGATACTTTTGTTATTCCGCTCCTGCATTGCACTTAATGACTTAGTTTACAACATAAACGGATAAACTGTCACTGGAAATTATACAAAGCTCATCGTTATTAAGTTTTTATGATTTTGATTGTTCAAATTTTCTCACACAAAATGCTCTCCTTACCAGTTCAAGAACACGATCACTGTGGTGATACATAATTTTCTATGCTTTTTCTAAGTTTCTATGGAATCTTGTTTCCTGCAGTTTGATACTTTTGTTATTCCGCTCCTGCATTGCACTTAATGACTTAGTTTACAACATAAACGGATAAACTGTCACTGGAAATTATACAAAGCTCATCGTTATTAAGTTTTTATGATTTTGATTGTTCAAATTTTCTCACTCAAAATGCTCTCCTTACCAGTTCAAGAACACGATCACTGTGGTGATACATAATTTTCTATGCTTGAACAAGTCGAGAACATTTCCTTGTGAGCCGCTCTCGTCCTCCGCCTCGATCTGCAGTTCTGAAGCCTTGATATTCGCCTTGTTGGTTTCAGCCATTTTACGGACTATTTTCATTCCTCGCTTCGTGTGGCCTTTTGCTAGGAGCCATCTGGGAGATTCTGGTAGTACCCTTAAATTATTGAGCATTCAAATGCCAAAACAAACAATCTGGGTTTCCGACCAGGTTCGACATAGTCGTGGCTGTAAGAAAATAGCCAGAAGTTTGAAATTTCATATTTAATAAGAATTGACATCGACTGTCTATGGAGCAAAGAACAATTCGATGATCATTGATCATCGCCGTTGATTTCGCTCTTGCAGATTGTTGAGTTCTGATGCGGCGCTTAAATTGATACAACTCTCATTAAATTATATGCCACGAAACAGTAACTGTTGATGACAACTCACATTATAATCAAGCGGTGGAACGGATTTTATCGCAAACGATCACTATCAGTGAGCACACCAAAATGAGAGACAACATCATTACCTATTAATGGTAACAGAGCACACCTGAAAAACTCTAACATAATAAATATATTTGGTTACTTTAAATGCAGATTTCATAAGGATGACATTGTCTTGTTTTCGAATAAAATAATGAGCGTACCAGAAGTACACAAGGAAGATGAAGTGTGGGACAGCAGTGGCAAGCTGTAGATGTCTCCAGTCTCGTAGAAGCCAAGCCATCAGTGTGTGAACAAACAGACCGACTCCCCAGAAGTTGTTTATGAGTATACCGAGTACTATTCGTTTTGTTGGGCCTACAAACTCCATTGCTTAAAGTAAAAGTGATTCAACATTGAAAAGAACCAATTATTTTAAAGTAAATATTACTTCTCTACCTGATTAAATGACGACTCAGTAAATAAATGCGTGCACATTTATTATTATCGCATACAATTTATATAGCTTTGGTGCAGTACTTTAAATTTCACCATAAACCTGCTATCTGAAACACATCGTTTGACTTCGTTTGATATTTGATTGTTCTACGTAGTTCTTTTTTATTGTATTATTAATGCAGTTTATGTAACAAAGAGAAATATTTCCTTGTATGTTCATCTTTATTACTTACTATAAACAAATGCGCTGTTATAAAATCCACCAAAGCCAATGCCTGTTATGAAACGGAAAACAATCAAAGCGTAGACATTCGGAAGCCAAATTATGACTGTTGAGAATACCCCAAGAATTATCAGCTCTAACATATAGGCCCGTTTTCTTCCAAATCTATAACGAAATAGAAACGGCACACATGAATTTATAATTATATAATAAAATCATATATATGTTAACATGTGATAGCTATCAGTGGTTGAAGCCATTAGTTTTCTTATGACTAAATACTGCTTATAGAGTCTGTAGAGCCCTTACCTCATTTACTTATTTCTTAACATCAATATAGCATTCTCTGACACTTTATATCATCACTCTCTACTCAAATCATTGGAAACACTCAAATGTAAAGACAGAGAAAAATCTGTAAAATATACTGGATGTCGTCCGAAGTTAAGTGTAGGAAAAATATTTTATGAAAGTTTGATGTAGAATTCAACTTGGTATATGGTTTATCAAAAGGTGTATTACAATGATTGAATACCGGTCTGAAAATGCCCCCGCGGTTAGAAATCCTATCAAGGAACCAACATTTAACGCCGTCGATGCATGTGCTCTGTAAATCTTCCTCTCACAAACGGCATTGATCTGAAAACATTCCATAAAAAAGTAAAAGTAGGCAACGATCAGGAAATGGCGCAATCAGAAAGTATTTCCCACCACAAAAGCCGAGGTGGGAAAAAACTAAATTTCCAATCCTGTACTTATACTAAGAAAACATATAGTAAGCCGAATTGGCAGCCATTTTCCCAATAGGTGGCCACTCAATTTCCGGATATTGGATACTATGTCAAAAAAGAGTTGATCTAAGCTGTATATATGTTTTGTTTTTCTGAATTAATAATGTATACCTTACTTGTGAACAACCTCTTATATCTTTGAAAGTATCTTAACAGACATATTTTACAAATGCATATTCTCGCTTAAGCGATTCAACAGGTCATTACGTTTGCGACTACACATTGTTCAGAAAGTCAAAAACAAACAACCAAGTCAGTTGATTAAGAACTTTCAAATTGCAATCTGAGCGAGTACGCGCACGACTGAATGGTGACTGGAATTGGAAATTTATATGGAATAAACATTGCAAGTTTAATAAACTCATCCTTTTTATGGGACGTAGGTAAACAACATTAGGTGAATCAGGGGTGATTTTCAAATGTTATTCTTTTTTTATGAAAAACAATATACGCAAACAGAATAGCCCCAGACGCCGTGTTTGCGTTTGAAATTTCATAAAAAAAATGAATAATATTTGAAAATCGCCCCTGATTCACCTAAAATTGAAAGTGGACTCGTCCAAATAATAACAATGTGAAAGTTCATTCGTCACTAATGGGTAAAGTGTGTTAATCAGTGCTGCTCTTCACTTACTTCCGCTGCTGCTGTACTTGTAAAAGTTGACCAATCATAAACCCAGCTATCACATGACTTCCGTTCACGAACACCTCCTATGACCTCAGCAAGTTCGCTGACATTGTGATGTACGTATACCTCACACTTTGAATATGCCCTGACGCCATTAGTTTCCGTGATCGGTATAAAGGTGTCGATGAGGGTTTGGTGATTGGCGTCTTGTACGGCGTAGGTGTCGTTAATCAGACCAGGGATTTTGCACCTGTCTTGTAAAGAAAAATGCAGTTTGATATGTCATGCAACATGATTACATGCTTGTCATTTTTATTTGGTAGATAAATTTTATATCATGAATAATGGATTTGATTGCATTTACTCGTAAACTAGATACATGGCGCATAAAGTGTTATTTGCTATGTTTTGCAATTGCCTTTCTCTCAGATTGCAAGGTTGTACACAATTACGCTTTTCGTAAAATGTACAACAAGCAATTAGACACGTTGAAAGGATCAGGAAGAAGAAAAGTGAGGAGGAGAAGTAGGCGGAGGAATACTCAATTCAAATTTTCAAACCTGTGAGCAGGTACATCCAGTATAAAGACAGGGGCCATAACTTGCATCCCTGTCAGTAGCACGGGGAGTAACTGTAAACAGTAAGTTCTTCTCTGGAAGGCGCCAAACTCGCCAATTACCTTCAGAAAATCATCAAACTTCATACTGTAGCTAAATCACCTGTCTTACTGAAAAGAATACACGGTTCAGCCATGTCAGCTGTGTTGTATTAATTTCATATAAGATGTAACAAAAATGGGAAAAATATGGTACAGTACAACACAAGCTATTCCAACCTTGAACAAGTCACAATATTAAGTAGGTGAAGCTCAAAAACGGAAATTAATTAAATTGCATTAATGACAAGTTCCATTTACTTGCGAAGAGCGTTCGTTAAAGTATTGACTACCGTATTCTTAATTTTCCTGGTGTTTGTGTGATGCAAAATTTGCTTACGATTAACTTGATTTTTGAATCGTGCATAAAAATGTAATTCAATGGAACATGCTCGACTCAGATGCATGTATATTTCATTGAGGAAAATATTTTTAAAATAATTACTAAATTCAAACGTATGAATAGTATTTTGGTTAATATCTGAGCCGCCCCATGGGAAAACCAGCAATCTGCATAGGCGAAAACAAAGGCGCAGATCAGCTTCGCGGTAACCGCGAAGCTGATCAGCGCCTTTGTTTTCGCTACTCGGATAGTACAATTCCTCCTCTACTTAACCCCAAAATTTAAAGCTTCTAGCCTGCTTCTGTCACTGTACAGGTCGGTTTGTGTCGGACCTGTTCGGAAACCACATTGTTGGTTTTCCCACGAGCTGGCTCATCTAATAACTTACTTTTCTGATCCTAGTAGTAGAGATGGTGGTTATTGTAAGAATAAAATTTACAAAACCATATTCCCATCGTCATTTCAAATGAGCCATTGCATAAGAAAACCGACAATTTGGGTTTGCGACCAGGTCTGACACAAACCGGCCTGTACAGTCACAGAAGCAGCATAGAAGCCTGAAATTTCAGATCTAAGAAGAAAAGGAACTGTACTATCCATGTAGCGAAAACAAAGGCGCTGATCAGCTGTGCAGTTACTGCACAGCTTATCTGCGCCTTTGTTTTCGCATATGCAGATTGTTGGTTTTCTCATGCGGCGGCTCAAATTACCAAATTATGGTAATGTCAGTTTAATTTTCCAATTTGCATGTCACTGGTTGATGAAAAAATGACAAACCTTTAAACGCATGTATTTTGGATGTAACATTGTATTGTCTTCTTGCTATTGTTGTTGTTCACAAGCCTTCTATATTTTAATTCCCATCAGAAAGTACATGTATGTATACTGACCACTAAAAGAAACCCCCGATGCTTCCTGTATCCAATTTCCTTTTACTCGACTAAATATATTTGAATTTCAACAAGCCCGCATTGTACGAATATATGTATGTATGTACATGTACGTGTACACAGGATGACCCAATACTTCACTAATCGGTTGACAAACCTAAACCGTAAACATGTACTATCAGTTCAAACGAATTTTAGTATCTTTGCTTTAAATATTTAGATATATGAGCCGCCTCGTGGGAAAACCAACAATCTGCATATGCGAAAACAAAGACGCAGATCAGCGAAGCTGATCAGCGCCTAAATTTGTTTTCGCTACTCGGATAGTACAACTCCTGTTCTACTTAAATCCGAAATTTCAAGCTTCTAGCTCTTTTCTGTGCTTGTACAGGCCAGTTTGTGTCGGACCTGGTCGGAAACCACATTGTTGGTTTTCCCACGAGGCGGCTCATATATTAAGAAATAACCGAATGCATGGTCAGTGACGTTCCGTTTTGACACTCGAAATAAAAGTGTATTTTTATCCAGTCAACTGAAGTTATAAGTGCAAACTAGTATGATCAAGATTTTAGTTACTACATATTTAACATAAAACTAAGCAATGACAGTAAACATTTTGATAAAATTAATATTGACTACTTTTTCATTTTTTTTCTCTTTCAATTCATTAATCTTCCATCCTTGTTTAAGTCATGTCGGAAAAATAAGTTTAATTGAATTTAGCTTCCATTTAAATCTTTACGATGAATTAATAATTGTTAAAAGAAGACATTCTTACCTCAAAACAGCTTGATTTATAATTGTTATCCTAACGCAACGGTCTGTATTTTGTGTATCCAAAGTCTTTCATAAAAACAACACACAACGAGGGCAGCTACGAAGCATGTCTTTTAGGTTTCCGCTGGGGACCTGTCTGGTGATATTTTTACATCAAAACACTTTACATTCTTACTTTTAAGTTTACGTCTATTGTCTAGACAGTTGACAATAAAGCAGCATACATTAAGACGCACATGCCACGTCTGCGGGTTTTTTTTCTGCTTCGTACCTGCAACGTGCGTGAAACTGCATCTAGCGATCGTTTTCCGTCTTACAACATGGGCGGGTCCTTTAATATATGAAGTCCTTTAAATATATCCTCTTATCTTTGATAAACATGTGTTGTTTGTTTACATGTGAAGTTTCTGAAACCATTCGCTTAACACATTGTCATAATGATAATCAGCAAGCTCATGATGATGCATATCAAAGAATTACAAAGTATATATTAATCGTGGCATGTAGATGAAAAAAAAAAAAAAACACTATGAAATGTGTACCCAGCAAAGGTCTAGACCTGCCTAAACAGTGCCATGTTTCCTAAAAGTCCTAATACCTGGGGTAGCTTAAAAGATCCCAAATTTTCCTCGAATGAAATTGCACACTCCGTTTTGCACTCAATGCACAGCTTGGTTTTGCTATGTAGCATTCAATATCAACCTACATCTGTCACACTAGCATACATTGCATATGTACCATTCTGCACTTTCTTCTTTACATCAGGAAAACATGTCCGTGAAATGTATGCCCCCTTAAACCCCATTTTATATAGGAAAAACTGGGGTTTGCAGGGGGTATACCTATTTTTCTTATTTTTGCTCCAAAACATAGATTGTGTGTACTCGTTAGAACCGCCTCGCCGAGGCGGTTCTAACGTGTACCCACAATCTATGTTTTGAGCGAAAATAAGAAAAATATCAATTTTTTTTTCCAGTGAAAATTTTCATTTTTACAACCAAAACAATTCTCTGTATATTGCATGGGCATGTTTTCGTAATGAGAACAATCATCATAATTATACAACACAAATAATACAAAGAAAGCAAAGGTATTCTAAGAAATAAGAAATTCATTATCGGTTTAGATTCATTTTCTAACCAACGTTTTATATATTTGGCTCTGTTTAGATAATACTGGTTTTTGTGTATCGACAATCCTGTTGAAAATAATATTACAGTATTTCACTTTGGCTCTATTTTGCCAAATCTATCACGGGCCACTGAAGAGGCTTAAGTAGCCGAAAACGCGATATGGCCCATACCTTTTCTCATTAATATGAGGATCTCAGTTTTATTTTTATTTGCTAGCAGCTGGTGTTGTGCCCTGTGGCGGTCCTAAAAAAACTCCCCATTCATCATCCATAGTGCAGATTATATTTTCCTTTTGGCCCTTTGAGATCATCGAAGGTATTCTAAGAAATCAGAAAATTCATTATCGGTTTAGATTCATTTTCTAATCAACGTTTTATATATTTAGCTCTGTTTGGATAATACTTGCCCTTTGTATCGACTATCCCGTTGAAAGTTGCAAAATTACAGTATTTCACTTTGGATCTATTTTGCCAAATCTATCGGGGCCACTGAAGAGGCTTAAGTAGCCGAAACCGCGGTATGGCCCATACCTTTTCTCATTAATATGCCCGTTGCTCTTAAAGGATCTCGGTTTTATTTTCATTTGCTAGCAGCTGGTGTTGTGCCATGTGGCGCCCCTAAAAATCCCCATTCAGCATCCATAGTGCAGATTATATTTTCTTTTTTGGTCCTTTGAGATCAGCAAGGGTATTCTAAGAATTTCAGAAATTTATTATCAGTTTAAATTCATTTTCTAACCAACGTTGTATATATTTGACTCTGTTTGGATAATACTAGACTTTGTAGCGACTATCCTGTTGAAAGTTGCCAAATTATAGTATTTCACTTTGGATCTATTTTGCCAAATATCTATCAGGGCCACTGAAGAGGCTTAAGTAGCCGAAACCGCGGTATGGCCCATACCTTTTCTCTTTAACATGCTCGTTGCTCTTAAAGGATCTCAGTTTTATTTTCATTTGCTAACAGCTGGTGTTGTGCCCTGTGGCGCCCCCCCCCCCCCCCCCAAAAAAAAAAAACTCCCCATTATATTTTCTTTTTGGTCCTTTGAGATCAGCGAGGGTATTATAAGAAATCAGAAAATCATTATCGGTTTAGATTCATTTTTTAACCAACGATGTATATACATGTAATTGGCTCTGTTTGGATAATACTAGTCTTTGTATCGACTATTCTGTTGAAAGTTGCAAAATTACAGAATTTCACTTAGGCTCTATTTTTTGCCAAATCTATCAGGGCCACTGAAGAGGCTTAAATAGCCGAAACCGCGGTATGGCCCGCATATCTTTTCTCATTAATATGCTCGCTGCTCTTAAAGACAGATGTACGTAATTGAAGGCGCTCAAAGGAACGTGCGTATCTAAGGGTCGAAACGTCATTTTTACGCCGCATTCGTAACGTCAGTTTTCGCTCGAAACGTCATTTCTAGCGTCAGTTTACGTTCAGAATACGAAACTATATCCATACAATTATGCGGATGACTTCAGAAATGTAAAAAGGTTTGATATTATTTATTATTTTGCTCAAAATATAGATTGTGGACATGTTATCCCGAAGAAAACAACATTTCTGCGACAGTTAGCAATATTGAATACTTGACAATGTCGGAAATTTTGGCGCGAAATCGACGTCGCGCGTAAAATGTAACGACTCACCTCTCTTCAAACGCCTATAGCAGGAAAGCGAATCCGGTAACTAAGGACTTTCTCGTTATCTATATGTAGTTCAGGAATTTCTCTAATACATATCAGTTTTTTTAAAAATCCTACCGTGGATTTTTTGAAATATAGCAAGAAAATTAACAAAAAGGGGTCTAAAAATCGCATTTTACGTTGACGTCAATGTATTTTTGCTCTCAAATTTGACGGTTTTGAAGGCCGATATCTCGAAAACAAGCTCGGAACGGTATCTATTTCTTTTCATTTTCGTATGTAGGACATCAAAATACACTCACATGTAAAAAATAAAAAAATTCTACCGTGAGGTCAATTACGTACATCTGGCTTTAAAGCCAGATGTACGTAATTGACCTCACGGTAGAATTTTTTTAATTTTGGCATGTGGGTGTATTTTGATGTACTGCATACGAAAATGAAAAGAAATCGATACCGTTCCGAGCTTGTTTTCGACCTTCAAAATCGTCAAATTTGAGAGCGAAAATACATTGACGTCAACGTAAAATGCGATTTTTAGACCCCTTTTTGTTAATTTTCTTGATATATTTCAAGAAATCCACGGTAGGATTTTTAAAAAAACTGATATGTATTAGAGAAATTCCTGAACTACAGGTAGATAACGAGAAAGACCTTAGTTACCGGGTTCGTTTTCCTGCAATAAGCGTGCGAAGAGAAGTAGTCGTTGCTGAATTCAGTATGTTTTATGCGCGACGTCGATTTCGCGCCAAAATCTCCGACGCTATTTAGTATTCAATATTGCTAACTGTCGCGCAAATGATGTTTTCCTCGGGATAACATGTCCACAATCTATATTTTGAGCAAAAATAATATATAATATAAAAATTTTACATTTTCTGAAGTCCTTTGCATAATTGAATGTACATAGTTTCGTGTTCCGAACGTAAACTGACGCTAGAAATGACGTTTTGAGCGAAAACTGACGTTACGAATGCGATGTAAAAAATGACGTTTCGACCCTTAGATACGCACGTTCCTTTGAGCGCATTCAATTACGTACATCTGGCTTTAAAGGATCTCAGTTTTATTTTTATTTGCTAACAGCTGGTGTTGTGTCCTGTCACTCCTGTGGCGGTCCTAAAAAAAACCCATTCATCATCCATAGTGCAGATTATATTTTCCTTTTGGTCCTCTGAGATCAGCGACGGTATTCTAAGAAATCAGAAATTCATTATCGGTTTAGATTCATTTTCTAACCAACATTTTATATATTTGGCTCTGTTTGGATAATACTAGTTGGATGCCTTATCCTATCTCCTGGATAATATTTATACATGTATTAGATTTGGGAGGTCCAAGTTAAAACGAGTTAAGTGATCGAATTCGGTGATTTTTGTGTCCCATCCATATATTTTCAAGTAAACAAGTAGTTTTTAAGTGTTTTGGGGCGTTTTCATCTCGGTTCAGGTTATAACTCTACAGTCATGTGAAAGAAAAGCAGAAGTGGTCTACAGTCGCTGTGTAAGACGTTTTCCACAGGACACCCCACAAAAAAGCAGCAAAAATGCTGTCCCATCAGCATAGTAAGCTTATCACAGAACTTATTATTGAAAATAAATTGTTCGGATAGGCGATTTTCTATCATATACCAAGGTCGTATACATAGACCTTTCATTTGACGCCTTGGATTTGGTTCTTAAGTGAAAATTAAATTTTTTTTTGATGTCTCAATTACTGATGTCCCATATCCTTCCGTGAATTACGTGACCACTTTTTATGTCTCACAAAATATTACTAGCCGGCATGTTTAGTTAAGGTGATTCATGTTTTTGGCAAGGGTATTGATAGATGCTTGGAGAAGAAATACAAATTTGGGCTAGCTTTTGTTAATTTTTCCGAAGATTAAGTGGCATCTAAAGCTGCTGAAATATACCACAGTTTTGTGAACTACGTTACCCTATCCGTACCATTTGCTAAATAAGAGGTAGAAATATTCTATGTGACAGCAGTGAAAGACCTATGACCATACAATGTAGCAAACAGAAAACAAACTTTACAAGATGTTGTAAACATAGGGAAAAATAAGTAAAGACTCAAATTTGTGAATTACGTTACTGTGAATTACCTTACTACAATTTTCTCTAAAGAGAAATAACTCTGAACTCTCATGTCTCTTTGGAGTTTAGGCTAGTTGTTCGGTAAAAGCAAGCCTATTACTGATCGTAAGTATCAATTTCAACCATACTACTGTTGCTTTTTCGTAGCTACATGGAGTTAATCTATATTTTCTGTGTACACCATCATTCCCTTTTATGTAAATTATATAAATAGCTATCACGTCGATGCAATCTGTGCAAAGTGTCATTTATAAAAACCAAAAGTTAATTATTAAGACTTACATTCTGTTTACCATACCTTCTATAAATTGAATGCGATTGAATGTATAGTAGGTAACGTAATTCACATGCGCGTAACGTAATTCACATTTTATATAATTCTGCATAAAATCCACTGTAGGATCACATAATTCATACATTCAGTGACTGAAGACATAAGTCGTCTTGGTATATCGTTTTTATCCTTAATCTATGTCACCATGTATACAGATAATCCAAAAAGTGTGCGTTTATTGTCTTTTTATATACACGCAATTTAAAATAGGCACATTCTTTGACGCCCTGGTCCACTTAAAGTTAATGTTTTCTATCTCAAATGTTCTCTTGACTCACCAAATGTTCTACTGACTCAATTTGCATGTCACTTGATAGTTTTATGTGAAAGAGAAACATGTAAACTATTTTTGTAACATACTACGTTTTACAAAATAGAACATTAATTTGTGTGTGAATTACGTTACCTTCATTATTTTATGGCATTATTTTCTGTTAAAATGTACTTTTTCGACAACATTAAGCTTTACTCTGTTGTATACAAGCTCTCTGAATAGTTCTGTGGTGATTCATTCTTTACTGGCTGAGTGTCTGGCGGACTACAACAAGTTAATGAATTAAAAACAATATAAAGCTTTTTTACTTAATTTTATAGTGTACATTTTAAAGGGTTCTTTCTGCAAAATTAACTAAGACTTATACAAGTAATTGTGTTTAAGGTAAGAAAAGATGTACAAATAACACTCTGCGGCACATCTGATGTAGATATTTTGAAGAGAAACGTGCGATTTCACAAAAGAAAGAATGCATGGATACTTGATTTGTGAATTACGTTACCAACCTACTGTTAAATTCTCCTACATGAAAATAACAAATCGGTATTACAAGTGCCTCAAACGTATGTAGTTCTGATATTAATCATATCTATTCTAAATCAAAACTATATCATTTCTTGATTAGTGGAAAATCAGCAAAACAACCTTTGCATTTATAATAAAACAACGGATTTTTATTTTTTCCTTTGGGTCCAACATTCGAACTACGCTAAGAAAGCAATTATGTCACAAAATTTACATGTAACACTTGTTTTCAAGCAAAGAAAAGACAATTTTGAAATATAAGCTTCAGAACCATTGAATACGTCATATTGCATATTCTATAATAACCTTCCACAGTAACGTAGCTCACATTAGATTTCAGTGTTGTTGTTCGAGAAGCTATAAAATTGAAAAATTCGGGTTGCTAACATTTTTTAAACATCACAATTTACTTGGCAGATGTCACATAGTCGAAAAAAATGCAAACAATGAAAATCTAAGCCAAAAAAAGTTTTGAGACAAAATTTGACCCGAATTCGATCACTTAACTCGTTTTGGTCTTACAGACAAATTGTTGGAATCGCGATTGGTACCAATTGCGCCCCTCTCGTATCTTTTTATACTGCTACGAAAGAAAATTCATGAATTCTCTTTACCATGACAATCAAGCTGATGTTATCGATGCCTTTAATTCGACTTCTGGGTATCTCGATGACCTTTTGAACATTGACAATCCTTATTTTGAAGGCATGGTCAAACAAATTTATCCACTTGAACTACAGTTGAATAAAGCAAACAACACTGATACCGAAGCCCCATTTTAGACTTACATCTTTATATTGCAAATGGATTCGTTTCTTCTAAAATTTATGATAAACGTGATGACTTTGATTTTGATATAGTAAACTTTCCGTTTTTGGATGGTGACGTTCCTCGCCGTGCTTCTTATCACAACTTATTAGGTTCGCTAGAGTCTGCAATCATGTTGCGGACCGTTCAATGCACGAAATAAATGTTTAACAGCCAAACTTCTTCAGCAGGGCTTTCGGTATCATAAACTTCGAAAGACCTTTTCTAAATTTTATCGCAGACACTATGAACTGATTTCCAAATTTAATGTTGGGCTAAAGACCCTTTTACGTGAGGGCCTTTCGGAACCAGAATTTTATGGTGACTTGGTTTAGAAATTTAAGAAACTTATTGGAAGGAATGATTTTTCTTTTCAATTCAGATAAATCATTACGCGTTACAGACGTATAGGATATAACTTAAATGTTATGCGACATACTGCATGCTTATTTTTTAACCCAATCACGGTTGATAACTATGCTGCCTTCTTTAATTGCACGCCGGTGGGTCGGGCGTCAGACTCTATGATGGCCCCGACATAAAGCTATTCATTTTAGTTGGTTGGGGCCGGAGCTTCTTGGCCCACCGGGGTTCAACTGGTGGTTTTCTTTTGCTCCGGAATTAGTAAGTTATTGGGCGCCCAGGGATATCCATCGTCAGGCAGCTTACTCATTCTGTGAGTCCTCGTTTTTGATTCATCATGGAATTTATCATGATTTATTTGTTTGTCCATGATGATTCATTGACTAGTTAGAGATTCACTACTAACAACTAACTAAATGTTATGAACCACTGCAGAAGCTGAGGGTGAGGTTAGGATCCTGTAAAACCGGTTTAAGCCCGCCAGTAATTTTATATTACTGATCGTTCCAAGGCGATACTTCTGTTGTGGTTCTTATTGTTTTATGTCTTGGTGTTTATTTTTTTGTGCTGTTGGCGCCTTATGTATGTTATCATATTTTAGTTAAGTTTAGGTAACTGAGTGGCCACCTATATATTGGGAAATAGCTGCTCATTTGGCTTACTAAATGTATTCATGGTCTTGGTACCTTATTGTTAGTTTGGTTTTTTTCCCGCCTATACCTTTTTTAACCTATACCTTTTCTCATTAATATGCTTGCTGCTCTTAAAGGAACTCAGGTTTTTTTCTACTCATTGTTTATTTTTATTCTATGTTTCAGTAGCTTTTAAGAAAAGCTGAGTGAAAATCTTTTTGGATATATCCAGTTATATCAGCCTATTAGTAATGTTACTGAACATAATGACGGTTTGAGCCTTCGCGGCGTTAGAAAACCAACAATTTAGTTTTCAGACCAGGTCGGACACAAATCAGCCTGAAAACCAACAATTTAGTTTTCAGACCAGGTCGGACACAAATCAGCCTGAAAACCAACAATTTAGTTTTCAGACCAGGTCGGACACAAATCAGCCTGAAAACCAACAATTTAGTTTTCAGACCAGGTCGGACACAAATCAGCCTGAAAACCAACAATTTAGTTTTCAGACCAGGTCGGACACAAATCAGCCTGAAAACCAACAATTTAGTTTTCAGACCTGGTCGGACACAAATCAGCCTGAAAACCAACAATTTAGTTTTCAGACCAGGTTGGACACAAATCAGCCTGAAAACCAACAATTTAGTTTTCAGACCAGGTCGGACACAAATCAGCCTGAAAACCAACAATTTAGTTTTCAGACCAGGTCGGACACAAATCAGCCTGAAAACCAACAATTTAGTTTTCAGACCAGGTCGGACACAAATCAGCCTGAAAACCAACAATTTAGTTTTCAGACCAGGTCGGACACAAATCAGCCTGAAAACCAACAATTTAGTTTTTAGACCAGGTCGGACACAAATCAGCCTTTGTAGTCACAAAAGCAGGCTAGGGGCTTGAAATTTTGGATTTAAGCCAGCACCTTTGGTTTTGCATATGCATAGTGTTGGTTTTATGATGCGGTGGGTTATTCGAGGGCAGAATTTCGGTCCTGATAGCATCATTTTCTAGCAACTTCGCCTGGACACCGCTAACGTACGTGACGGCCGATGAAAACAATCGATGTCATCGATATGCGAATACTCGATACTCTAGCTTTGATCAGCTTTGCTACTAAAATAGTCACCTGTTGTGCGGCTTGGATATGTGAGTTGAATTAATTTTTTGCTGAAGGGCAACGAAATGCTGAATCGCATTTTTCTTACTTTTGCTTTTTATCTAAAATGCAAATCTGGATCTCTGTTTTACATTAAAGGGTAAATGAAATATATTTCTTTTATTTCTTTTTATCTCGTGCTATTCTGACAAGTACCATATTTCGACACATAAGTGGCAGCGACCACATTAGGTTTACACACAAGATCTGCACCACAGCCGCAGTATGCCAGGGAGCCCGGTTCTTTGGCGTTACAGTTCGATCCTTCGGTTCCGATCGGTTTACAGTACGGGTGATTGGGCATGAACGGATCTTCGCAGCAACACGTGCCAGGTGGGCAGGAATGGAAACGTAACGCCCATGTGGTTACGCTGCACGGAGATGTCTGGAAAAGATTCAGATTTAGTGGTACGTAAGTGATAATTGTGTTAATCGTTATATAGACCCAATAAGTTTACCATTTAACTAAATACTAAATGTCAAGATATGTTTGGCTACATATTCACTGCTGGGAATCATGTGACCGCAAATGTTTCCATATACACCAAAATGTAAACAAATGACGTCATCAGTTTTGTTTTCTTTTCAAATAACTTCAAGATACGAATGTTGATATTTATGCCACCTAGTGCAGTCCATGGACAACCGTATTCGGAAGAATTAGAGCCATATGTAGCGTACACTGGCGTGCCTCAAACGTGCGCCGAACGCGTTCGAAGCGTATTCAACGCACCTCTAACGCGCATGGAACTTATTCGAAACGTATTTATAGTATAAGACACACGCCCGGGATTCGCCGAACTTCTAGAAAGTTTTTAAGCATCTTTTTAAATTGTTTTTGGGTCCAAAAGCGCCTAAAGCGCACAGCGACTTACAGCGACGTATATCAACGTGTACCAAGCGTACACCAAGCGTAGAAAACGCGCGTGTAACGCGCTTCTAACGTATCTCCGATGTGCTCCTGGCGTATTTTGAATTTTACAATTTTTGTCAACTAGCCCGGCGCGCGTTCAGCTTATGTATACGCTAATGACTGTGTGACTGTTGTCTAAAATAGCAGAATAAGCCAACGCACGCCGGGCGTGTTGACAAAAATGTAAACTTTGAATGATTCAACATACGTCATGAGCACGTCGGAGACACGTTAGAAACGCGCTACATGCGTGTTTTTGGTGTACGCTTGTGTACGCTTGGTGTGCGCTGGGTGTACGTTGACATACGTCGCCAAAGGTCGGTGCGCGCTCTCGGCACGTTTGGGTTCAAACATTTTACACACGCTTAAAATTTTTTCCAGAAGCCGGGCGTGTCTTGTGCGTATGTCTTTTACATTTCGAATAAGTTCCACGCGTGTTACAGGCGCGTTGAATACGCTATGAACGCAGTTTGGCGCACGTGTTAGGCACGTTAGTGTACGCCATATACGTTTTCCGATTTTATGAGATATTGCTTCAGTATTGTGCCCTAACCGTGTGTGAGATGCGCGTTGGGCGTTTGCTGCGCGCCTGTAGCACATGCTTAGCGCGTCTGGGAAGTAACACAAACGTACTTCAACACTTTGAGATTTTTGTACGTCCGGCACACGCCTCAGTTAATGTGTGACTGCTAAAGCAAGTTAAAGGAACAAATTATTTTATACTTCCAAAATCTTAAGCATGTTGAGAGTTTTCATACGCTAGACGCGCGTTTGGGTTATACGCTAATGTGTGACTGCTGATACATAATGAAGCCGGGAAAGCATTCAATGATTCGTTCTCAATATTGAACAAAACCGAGAATGGCTACTTTTCTATTTTTGATCATATTTAAGCTGCAATTGTGCACCAGTCATTTGTAACCAATGCTCCACCACCTACGGGGAAGGGTGGGGATTATGACTTTTCTGCTTTCAGTGCCCTGCTATAAGCCCCACACACAGGGGACAAACTGGGGGGCAAAACCTTGCTCTTTGCCCTACCCGTAGCAATAGAAAATCGCCATGGGGTAAGGATCCTAATGCCAAAACCCCGTCATTTCCCCTGCACTGCGGGTACACTCGACAAGTAATTGCCCCGCACTTAAGCCCGGCTATCCCCCACCCTTCACCGTAGGTATGTGTGAGGGTGTGCAATAGTTACAAAGGACTTTAGCAATTAATACATATATCGACAAAAGAAAAGAAAAATGATGACTATTGTTTTAGTGTGGAGGGTATCAATCCACATTGCATGTGTATAGGGATGCAATGTCAATGATGTTGATTATCTTTTTTCATATGGCATTTAGCATATTTCTGTAAAATGGAGGTAATTGTCCTTTGAAAAAAAAATGTTATTTTATCTCTAAGAAAAGGGTACATTGTTGCTGGAAGAAAGAATAAGGCCCAAAATAAATATTTGGTGTGCATGGCAACAAACACTTTTGATGATGGGAATGAAGTGTTTACAAAAACAAAACACTTTGAAAGATTAGCTAGCACATGATTAAATAAATCTGATGTCTCTGCAGCGACTGGGCATATTCATCCATCATTATCACTCAGCCTTTGAAAGAAAACTCGATAGACTTACCTAGACCCGAGGGAAAATGGCGGCTTCTTGTTTACAATTCTGCGTATCACGTGATTCCCAGCAGTGATATTGAATGTTTAAGAGCACTCATCCTCATCAGGAAAACATGTCCGTTCAATATATACCCCCTTTAACCCCAATTTTATATAAAAAACTGTGGTATGCAGGGGTATACATAGTTTTCTTATTTTTGCTCCAAAAATAGATTGTGGGTACTCGTTAGAACCGCCTCGTTCTAACGCCTCGCCGAGGCGGTTCTAACGTGTACCCACAATCTATGTTTTGAGATAGGGATGCAATGTCAATGATGTTGATTTCCTGGACACAATCTATGTTTTGAGCAAAAATATGAAAAATATCAAAAAATGTCCGAAAAATTTTCAGATTTTACACCTGAAAAAAATCTCTGTACTTTGCATGGGCATGTTTTCATAATGCTTATTTCTACCATCGACCGTTTCAGGCGGCGGATCTGTATGTGATAATACTTGTATTATATTCACGTTTTAGGGGTCAAGATATAAGCATATATTATTCTAGTTAAGAAAATTGAATGACATTCTTTTGGGGAAACTCTCGACGTTCTCTAATATTATGGGTGATTGGGGCAAATGCCCTACGCAAGTATATTCAAGGCCAAAGGTGACTACCTGCCCCCAAACTTCCAAAACATTTATTTGTTTCGATTGCCTTGGCTTTTAATAATGAGTCCGAGGCAATATGTCACGATTTGACTTGAGTTACTAGAATTGTTTGTTTGAATTGATGCTTTACGCCCCAGTCAACAGCAATGGTCATGTCGGGACGTTGCCTCCATTTTGTGGGACTTTTACCCAACATTAGGATGTCATGACACTCATAATGTGCTTCATAAATATAACCACCCAACTAAGCCAATAAGGCTTATATGTATGGATGGTTGACTAAATTACTTTTCCTGGACAGACTCAGACTTGAGCTGTTAATCAGAAGCTTTGCCTTGAGACACGAGCAGCCCATCTATTTCTCCTAGGCCCCAATGGGCGGGGACCCTTGAGTGACTTGTCACACAGTTCAACAGCTCATTAAGGCAAATTAAACCGCTTACAAACATGATGCCATATCCTCCATAGACCATCAATGACGACACCATACATAACCACAGACCACGATTCCATCCATTTTGAGACATTGTTTACATCATTCGTATCCTCTTAATTTGAACTTGAACCTGTCCTTATCACATGACCTGCGACGCGAGACTACTGGTGGTTTCAGACCAGGTCTGTCTGACACAAACCGGTCTGTAGAGTCACAGAAGAAGGCTAGAAGCATGAAATTTCGGATTTGAGATGAAGAGCGAAAACAAAGGCGCTGTTCAGCTGTGCAGTTACTGCACAGATAATCTACCCTGTTGTTTTCGCAAATGCATAAATCCTGGTTTTTCGTGACGCGGCTCACGTGAACAAGGTCCAAAAGATAGGCAAAGAAGTCCGAGATTTGGTTTATCAGGGGCTTATCATTTCTTTTTTTTTTTTTTTTTTTTTTTTTTTTTTAAAGATGGCGTCAAATGTGGCCGCCAAAATTAGTTATCAATTACGCTATTTTGCAGCTCGAGCTCTTTATTCATGTAAACGCGTCTAATAATATATAATGAGTCAAACGGTACACGTAATAGTGATTGACTTGAGAACAGTCGACGTTAGATTTACATGCATAGAACTGGATTCGCGGAAAGGACCAGTGCGTGCGAAATAAGAAGTCGAATGTATGAATTCAAACATGTTTACAGTGATTACCAGCAAATAAGCAAATAACAATTTCAACAGCACATGCGCATAAAATACCATAAAAAGCTCATACACAAAACATTATAGCTCATATGCATATACAATAACATCAATGGCACGTATAGGAAAACACAAAAACGTCATTCAACACAATTTTAGCACTTTCTAACCAACAAGTAAAACAATGTCACCACTTAGAACTTCAAAATTATTTCAAATATTCTAATGCCCCGTTGTTTCCGTTTGCTAAAAACGCAGCTTTCACCGAGATATACAGTTCAAAAACTTTCCTTTAATCCTTTAACCTACAAAGGGGTCATTATATTTGTCTGTCCTGTGTGGCACACTTGTAGTCGAGTTCTTAGGTGCCAAACTGGTGGTAGTCTTATTCGTATTATCTTGACTCGATGGCAACAATGTTACTTTATCTGACGCCGTAGCGTTGACAACCGTAGCGCCAGAACTCGACACAATGGGTGCCATTGTTGTGTTTAATCCGGGTTTTGGTTGACACGTGCCGAACAAAGATGGCCGCCCTGTTCCGATTATGTTCGATTTGCATTCGAGGTCTGGTAGGCACGGGCACTCATACTCAGAAAACCTAGTGGTGCAACTGTCCTTTTCCTTGCCGAAGGGTTTACATTCGGACTCTGTGAAGAGAAACTCGTCCCGAGCACAACAATAACCTTTTGGACACGTGCTGTCGTCTTTCAGTGTGCAGTTGGAGGGTAGTTTAACCTGAAATAAAGTAGTACTTTCTATTGTTTCAGCAGCATATCAATGCTAGCTAATTAAAAAGAAATCTAGCATGTTTTAAAACACACTGTGGTCCAAATGAGAACTGAGACCGAAATTTGGTCTAAGTACATGTTACCCAATGTCGGGTAATTTGTTACCCGAGTGTAGGATTCGGGTGCTTCACATTTGCATAAAAAAGAGTCAATTGCGGCAAATATAGTCCAATAAATAAATAAACTGCAATATTTCGTTTTGTCATCAATTCAGAGTGCATGAATGGCAATGAAAAATAGTGGTAAGGCATGACTAGGTTTGTGTGTTGTTTGTTATAACTTAAGCCCAACTTCAGTCCTAATTAACCTGAAACACTAATATGCAATTAGATTATTTCAAGTGAGAAAGAGAAAGGTTCCAACGGGCAGGAAAGCGAAAGGTCCTTGGTCCAATTCTTGTGAAAACTTTAGTACGAGTAAATCAGATTGTCACTATTTTCAAAACACCATTTGACTTACCGGGGTGGTACCAACCACAAATGCTTTTCCAGAAATCAAACAGAAACTAAGAACTGACAAGCCAACGAAATAATATAAAGCCATTCTTCCGACGAATTGTCCGAAATATCCAGTCTTTTTGTAGATAGACACAGCCAATTAGTTACTCCCTTTTTCACATTGTGCTTTCGCAATCAACTGCGCGAGTTCAAAAGTTATCAGGTAGTCAACATGAAAAATCATGACTGTATCAGTGATACATTTTGCACTTTTTGACGTAATTTCAATGCACAAGTCCTGTTTCAACTCGGGGTTTCAACTCTTGAAGTTGACCTTAAATCTTATCTATCAGACAACAATGTCACGACGCACCGTCAAAACAAATGACATGGTTCAGTCTGCTCACATCAGTAATTCCTATCAGAAGCGCATCTCGGGCACTCAGTATGGTCAAGATCCTCTGTGTAGCTTAACTGTAAGACCAATGACATAAGTTACTGCGGTCAAAACAGATTTTGAATAGACGTTGTGGATGCAAAACATTTGAATTTTCTCCCTGCGCAAACGCCAAAGCGGTGTGTTTTCAATAGTGCGGCCAAAATGTTGACATTCTTTGGCTACTTCGCTCATCTCCCGATACCTTAACGACAATGGAATTAGCAAGGCTAGTAGACAGCTGTTATCATTAACCCATGAATGACGAATGGATTCACCAGTCATTATCATTTGGATGAGTCCACTCTAATTTTAGGAGGGTTAGGTGTGATTTTAGAATTTCTATTTCATTTTTCGATGAAATTTTTCTAAGCAAACAGAAAAGCCCCAGATGGGACGCCGCGTTTTGCATCGTCACATCTGGGGCTATACTGTTTGCCTGTGTCCCATAAAGAGGACACCAGGCTTAAATAAGTTGATACAGATTGTAGTAAAGACTGAAAATTGATTAGGAAAAGGTAAGAGTCGGCAATGGCCAGGGTATGGCGCAATCAGAAAGAAATTCCTACTCCAAAAACTGAGATGGGGAAATGGGGAAAAAATAAAGACAGTCAGGCACTGACACATAGAGAACATATCGCAATGGTCTCTTGCGTCTAAGGAAGTGTGCTGAACATGATCTTCTAATCGCCAACACAGTCTTCCGTCTACCTAATAGAAACAAAACATCCTGGATGCATCCCGTTCCAAACACTGACATCTCATAGACTACTACGAGGGGGTTTCAAAAAGTTGGCGGAAAAGAGCCGTCATATTCTTATTTTGTAAATCAGCTGAATTAAACTAATACAGTTATATAGACCAACATGATTTGTACGTATACAGCAAATTTTGCTGCTCTGGCATGAACACAATGTTAACAGTGGTTGCTATGGAAACCGTACATCACGATTACCGGCCCACTTTTGTTCATTTTTGCAAAAAGTAGATGTTTAATGATGAGGTTGCATTTGATAATTAACCGTGCTTTTTTCACCAAACTTTGTATGAGCAAAGTTCAATATGTTTGCGATGAGCCCGTTGCGTCATATAAGTGTGTGACGTCATTTGGGCGTTAAGCGCCCATATTGTTTGGTGGGTATGCCTAAAATGCGAAGGGAACAACGTTATTCGATAAATTGTGTGTTTGGAACGGACTATAAATGAAAGAAACACTGCTAAGAGCAGAAAGCACATATGGCAACAAGAAAATTAAGAAAACGGCAATCAACATGTAGTAAGCATGAGTTCTACACGACCAGAAAAGCGTCCATGTCGACTCGCGCAGCGTAACGTCAACAAACGTCATACTGTCGAAAATGATCGTCGTGATAGAAAAGAGTAGAATTCGTGAAATACACAACATATTGAATTGTAGCTTCGGCACATTTACCGCATTACACACACAAAACTGACAATTAGACGCCCGTATGCAAGGTTGATTCCGAAAATGCTTAAGAGCTAGCCAACAGCGGCATGAATGCGTGTAGCATGACGTTGTTGTGACGTTGGGCCGGTTTTACTGTTGTTACCTTAGAAACGCACGTGATTTAATGCCTAATTTTCATCCGATTTTATTCAAATTTTGTGCATATGTTAACTATATGTTAATTTACAAAATGCACAGAGAAGGTAAATTTCCGAAGACAATTAAAAATTTGGCAGCACTTTTCCTCGAACTTTTTGAACCCCCCTCGTAGTATGTCATACAAGCAGGATGTCAGAGTGACAAAGACTATGTGTGGTGCAGACTGCTGGACAGATCATAGACTGGTTGTCAGAAAACACAACCTAAGAATCCAGCCTGCGAGGCGATCTCAAGGCAAGAAAGCTCCTAAGAGACTGGATGTCTCAAAGCTAAATTAAGACAGCATGAGACAAACTTTCTTAACGGACATTTGCAACCAGCTGGATGCAGTCAATCTCAGTTCAGAGGACACTGAAGAAAACTGGACAGTTTTCCATAAAACGGTTCATTCTCCAGCTGCAACTACTTTAGGATATCCATTTCGCGAACATCAAGACTGGTTTGATGAGAATGATGACAAAAATCAGAGGCTTCTTGAAGAAAAGCACCGATTGCACAAGGCACAATAAGATGATATACTAGCTCAGTATCCAAGAAGGCAGCCTACAGCAATATTTGTAAGACAGTCCAGGCTAAGCTTAGGGGCATGCAAGATTCCTGGCTGAGGAAGAAAACAGAATAAATTCAGTCTTTTGCGGACAGACAGGGTATGAAGAAATTTCATTATGCGCTGAAAACCATTTATGGCCCAAAGAGCTCTGGAGCACCACATTGCTCAGTGCAGGTGGAAACACTCTTCTCACAGATAAAGAGGCTATCTAGAAAAGGTGGACAGAACATTTCAAAAGTGTGCTGAATCGACCATCAAGCATCAGTGAGGATGCAATCGACATACTTCCAAAGACAGAGTGCAATGTTCTGTTAGATGAATTTCCAACCGTCATGGAAACAAGAAAAGCAGTCCAACAGCTGTCATCTGGCAAAGCTCCAGGTGCAGATGCAATTCCTGCCGAGATCTATAAGGCTGGGGGACTACCCATTGCAGAGAAACTGACAGAGTTGTTTCACTGGAAGCTGTGGAGGAAGGAGGCTATCCCACAATAATTTAAGGATGCATCCATAATCCACCTGTCCAAGCGGAAAGGAAAACTACAAGTCTGTGAAAACCACAGAGGCATCTCCCGCCTATCCATTGCTGGGAAGATACTGGCAAAATTCTGTTGAATCGCCTGAATGTTCATCTTGATCAGACGGGACTTATCTCAGAAAGTCAATGTGGATTCAGAAAAGACAGGGGGACAATAAACATGATCTTTACAGCAATACAGTTTCAGGAGAAATGCTAGGAACAGAATGTGCACATGACGTTTGTCGACCTCACCAAAGCTTTTGATACAGTTAGTCGTGATGGACTCTGGAAAATCATTGCCAAGTTTGGCTGTCCACCCAGATTCATAGCAATGGTGCAATGGTGCAGCACTTTCATGATGGCATGAAGGCACGTGTGCAAAATTATGGAGAATTTTCTGAACCCTTTGAGGTAACGGATTTGGTCAAACAGGGCTGTGTTATGGCACCGCTCTGCATGACGTTTTCTGCCATGGATGCTTTTCATGACAGTGACACTGGTTTTCCAATCAGGTACCATTTTGATGGCAATGTAGTCAACCTTAAAGGGTTGCAAGCCAAACCTATGGTGCAGACTGGTGTGCTAGATGAGCAACTGCCAGAATGGAGTTGCCTTACCCATGTAGTCCCCAGGCCAAGACTCGGGGCGAGTCTTCTCGGAGGGGGAAGTAATGTAACGGGATAGTCTCCCTTGTAGAATACTTTGGTGCAACGTATTAGCGGCATATTAGCGGGTAGTAATATGCAAATTAGAAACTCGAAACTTTGTGATTAGAATAAGTGTTAGGTATATAGTGCAGTAAACCAGCCCCGGTGGATGAGCATGCTTTTCCACCGACGGGGTTTGCTGTGGCTTGGCTCTATCTATCTATCTATCTATCTATCTATATCTATCTATCTATCTATCTATCTATCTATCTTCTGATACTGAGTCGATCAATTTCTGATCATCACCTCAGGTGTGGGGTGGGTGGCTAAATTTAGAATTTAGTCAAGGGCGAAAAACATTTGGGGTGGGCCATTAAAAATACATGTATTTACAAGATATAGATAGAGGCATACTAAAACGCATGCCTCTGGGCCTATGATTAAATAGAAGCCTTAAATTCCTCAATGGTCTTAGATGAGACCACTGAAGAAGGGAGACTATTCCAAACCGAAATAGTTCTGGGGAAAAATGAGTTTTTCAGGGCATCACTATAGGCAAATTGTCTTGTATACTGTAATTCATGCGATGCCCGAGTTCGCCTTAGGTTGGGTGCCGGGTCAGGTATTTGTCTTTATCAAGAGACACTGTACCGGAGTTTATCTTGTAGAAGAAGGTTAAGGAGGACCGCTCTCTGCGGGACTGCAGAGATGGCCACTCAAGCTCGTCAAGCATATCACCGACGCTACTGGAGTTCCTCCATCTCCTGCAGGTCCACCTGGCTGCAGTCTTCTGCACCTTCTCCACCTTAGCAGTCTGAGTTTCATTATAGGGATGCCAAATAGGAGCTGCATACTCAAGTTGAGGACGAACCAATGTTTTGTATGCAACTTCTTTTGTATGCCTAGGTGCCAATGCCAAATTACGCCGAAGAAAGCCCAAAGTCTTAGTTGCCTTGCATGTAATTTCCGAAATATGTTGACCCCAATCAAGGTTGTCTGTGATAGTTAAACCTAGGTATTTAGCGGACTGAACCTGTTCTAATATTTGGTGGTGCAGTGTGTAGTTGAACTGTATGTGATTGCTTGGGTGTAGCCGAGTCACCCTCATTGAATGACATTTGCTAACATTAAATTTCATTTACCAATCCGTTTCCCATTTGGCCAAGCTATTCAGGTCATCTTGCAAATGTGACAATCCAAAGGAGACTTGATATTTCTGTACGAAACACAATCATCAGCAAATAGCCGAACAGATGACCTGATATTATCCGGAAGATCATTGATGAAAATAAGAAATAGGACCGGTCCCAAGACCGATCCTTGCGGGACACCAGATAGAACCGGGACTGGATCTGAGGCTCGGCCATCTAATACCACTTTTTGAGAGCGCTCAGAGAGCCACGAGTCGATCCACTTACGTGTGGATCCTCTAATCCCGTAAAAGTCAAGTTTGTATAATAACCTTTTATGTGGGACCTTGTCAAAGGCCTTAGCGAAATCCATGACAATCACGTCTGTTTGCTTATGCCCGCTGTTCACAGCTCGATCCAGATTACTAACTAAGTCATGATAAAACTGAACTAACTGGGTCTCGCAAGAACCTTGACTTCGGAACCCATGTTGACAATCAGCAAGGATGCTTTCAAGGGCCAGGTGCTTGTTTATTTTGCTGACTATTATATGCTCTAGAGTTTTGCAACTCGGCTGTTCGTTACATCATCAACAAAGGAGCAGCTCACTATGAAGGATAGAGAATTTGTGAAGCTGAAAGAAGTGCAGAGAACGCAAAGCCAAGACCAATGGGCCACCGGCAGATTCCATGACAACATAATTCTGTGCTAAAAGACCATTCGACCTTTAGGAACGTAAAACCACAAACAACAAAGTATCCAACCAAGTGGCATGTAAGCGCTTATATGCCATTTGATCCAAGTAAGTAAGTATTTGTCCCATGCTGTCAGTTAATTATAAATTATAAACAAGGGGAGTCCGATAGCACAGTCTATACTGGCAGATTCAAAAAAATATAAGAGGACCGAAATATCCATTTTCGGTGACTAGTTACACCTGCAGTTGCACCTGTAGAATAGTAATGTTGCAATCAGAGTGATCTTTTCATAATTAAGCGCGCCAAATTAGTGAAAATATATTTTTCCGTTTCAAACGCCGTGCAACGGCAAACATTTATTGCAATTTAGAAACGTGTATCAAACAGCAAATATTGATATGTGTTTATATGGTAAGGCTAAATAGTCAAATATAATACAGTACTCAGTAGAGGGTCGAAGTATGTCCTGAATTAATTTCACAATTCATTTTTCACACCGTATTTGTATCTTTACGGCGTAGGGCTTGTTCAGCATAAAACACCGGGGAGAGAGCGCATTTAGTAAAAATGTGGGAGGACCTGTTTGAAGCTCTCAACCGTCTCTGAGCGCACTGTTGCTGTATCCAGTTGGTTCCACTCCAGGACTGTTCTGACGAAGAATGAATGTTAACATTTTTACAATGCTCTACTGCGAAGCATCTGGCGTGTGACCTTCACTAAATGCACTCTATATTTGTAATTTTAGCATGTTTAAGCTTTTAAAAAGCAGACACTTGTATACGCCTTCTAATAATAAAGCTCTGTATTTTGACATAAGATAGCAAAATCTGTTGTTTTCTTGTCCGAAACAATATTTCTCTTACATGCCACTCTGCTGTTTAATAAAGCAAAATACAGAAAGCAGAAAATCCTGTACTCTCCAATCTCCTGAGAGAATAGCACTTTTATCATCCAAAATTGACAGTCCAACATCAAAGCCACCACCACGAGAAAGATCCAACACATGCTGATTGATGCGGTTCGTTTAACTTTGTTCACGGTCTTCTCGGCCCGAAACCCATTTTCACTCCATTTTCCGTCGCACTTGGCTTTAACCATCAATAAGGTCACTTTCACCAGGCAAAGATACAACTACATGTCTTTATGACAGTATCTGTTCTTTAAATCATAATTGATCATTTTTGGATTTGGAGGTATATTATTGAAAAAAGATTGGACAAATTAGCCATTATTATATAATTATTAATTAGCTCGCCTGCACGAAGTGCATAGAGCTATTGTAGTCACCTCGGTCGTCCCCGTTTACAGTTACGTGAACGTCCGCGTCACACTTTCGGTTAAAGTTTTTTATAAGTCTATATCTCTTGACCATGTTGATGGATCAACAGACCTGTTATCGATTACTTTCAAAGTTAATCACTAACGATTACAATTACTTTCAATCTTACGATTAACGATTACGATTAAAAATAATTTTTTCCTGAATGTAATCGATTACAATTACAATTGATTTGCAAAAGTAATCGAATAATCAATCGATTAGTTTTGCATTTATAATCTAGCCAGTCTTGAATTACGGAGTTATGATTTTGACTATACTGTATATGGTATTATGTTGGCATATAGGAATCCTCTTGGTGTATTGGGCACTTTACCTTAAGGTTTTAGACATTACAAAACAGTGAATCATAAACATAATTTTAGGTCTCATAATGCTGTGTGTATGTTTATAATTTGGGTAGCAACTCCAAATTATAAAAAAAAATAATACTAGATCTGAATGCTGCAGTAATTAGACATTACAAAACAGTGAATCATAAACATAATTTTAGGTCTCATAATGCTGTGTGTATGTTTATAATTTGGGTAGCAACTCCAAATTATAAAAAAAAAATAATACTAGATCTGAATGCTGCAGTAATTTTGACATCAATTTTTATAATATGACTCTCAAAGTTGTTTAATCTGTCATGGTGTCTCTATAGGTTGAGAGACATTGATTCTGTTAATCCTTTGTATATTGTCACTAACCTGTTCTAGGGTGTTTTGACAACATAACCCATATGACACCTGTTTATTAGTTAATCTGTAAAGGTGTGATTTTAAGTTCTACCAGGTAACAATAGGTTTAAACTTTTGCGATAGGTTTCAAAACCGATTTAGAATGTTCATATATGCTTTTAACATAATTATGTTTAAAAGCATGCTGAAGTTAAAAAAATGTAAAAAAAAGTGTTCTAAGAAGAGTTCTGAAATGATAAATCATTTAAATAATTAAATTTGGAAAATGCCAGAAAGAATTTTGATAAAAAAAAATACCCAAAGATGATAAGAAAAAATGTAATAATGTTAAATTTGTTGATCAGTAAGCATGAATAACTTTATTATGTGCCCATGTCAATGAAACCATAATCTGTTCCATAACTGAATACAGAAAATTCTCTTTGCATTTTTACATTATTCCTGCAATCTTTTACCATACTTCTCCAGACTCCTTTTTTTTTTTTTAGAAATTTCAAAATCAATCATAATTTATTCGTTAAATTAATCACGATTACAGGCAATTTTGAAAAGTAATCGAATAAGAATAAGAATAATTTCAATCGTAAAAATCTACGATTACAGAATAATTTTTGATTGAAAAAAAATTCAATCAAATAAAAGTAATCGTGATTAACGAATAAGATTAACCCAGGTCTGTGGATCAAGTTGATACTTTGCATGTTGCTAGATATTGGTCTGAAGTTTTACGCAGTACCATCATGACCCACCCTGGGTGACCTTGAGGTCAAGGTCACGGACTTGGAAATTTTGTGTTTAAGTTTTTGGTTAAAGTTTTTGTAAGTCTATATCTCTTGACCATGTTGATTGATCGAGTTGATACTTTGCATGTTTGTAGATATTGGTCTGAAGTTTTATGCAGTACCATCATGACCTACCCTGGTGACCTTGAGGTCAAGGTCACAGACTTAGAAATTTTGTGTTAATTTTTTTTGGTTAAAGTCTAAATCTCTATGTTGATGGATAAAGTTGATACTTGCATGTTGGTAGATATTGGTCTCATGTTTTATGCTGTACATCACAACTCACCTGGATGACCTTGAGGTCAGGGTCATGTACTTGGAAGTTTTGTGTTTAAATTTTGGTTAATGTTTTTATAAGTCTATATCTCTTGAACATGTAGATTGATCAAGTTGATACTTTGCATTGGTCTGAAGTTTTATGTTGTACCATCATGACCCACCTGAGTGACCTTGAGGTCAAGGTCATGGGTCATAGATTTTAACAGATGTAGTGGCAAAGCACAAGTCAGGCGAGCTATGCTGTCCTGCGACAGCTCTTATTATGTTTTGTTGTCTTACATGTCCAAACATTTTTCGATTATATGGTTTCATGTACCCAAAAGCTTGGTTTAGTTTTCTTTGCTATCCTTGTTTAGCAACACCTAGCAGTTTCAGGACCCACTTGAAGCTGAGTGGTGCTGCCCCTTAAAGTGGAAATAATTAAAATCATAATTCATGATAAGAAATATAGTTGTATCTTTGCCTGGTGGAAGAATGAATGACACTTACTGATGGTTAAAGCCAGGTGCACCTGAAAACAGATTGACCATGAATTTTGGGCCAGGACGACCATGAACCAAGTTAAACGAACAACATCAGTCTTCTGTGGGTGTACAGGCCAGTTTGTGTCGGACCTGGTCGAAAACCATGAAGACCCGTCTTCTCGCATTGTGGCTCATCTGCTATAAATGGAAAGGGTTTTAATTCGCACAGCCTGGACATATAAATATCTTATGGTATACTTTAATGTCTAAAACTACAATGTCTGTGCAGGTGTTTAAGAAGAAAGCAACACAAATGGTTTGTAATAAGTTTTTATTTTTTTTTTTATTTTATGTATTTTTTACAAGATTTCTTAATATTCAGTATTAAAGTTGGTTTAACAGCTTAATGAAAGTAGTAGTTTATTTAAATGCTACAGAGCCCTGTTTAAAAAGACCTCTGTTTTGAGTTTTGCCCAAAAGAATTCAAACTCATAAGATCATAACCCCTTTATATATGAATCGCGCCATGAGAAAACCAGATTTTTGTCTGCGAAAACAAAAGGCGCAGATCAGCTTCGCAGTAACTGCAAAACTGATCAGCAGTTCGGCACCTTTGTTTTCGCTACATTCTCTTTTTCCTCAATCCGAAATTTCAAGCTTCTAGCCTGCTTCTGTGATGGTACAAGCTAGTTTGTGGCAGGTCTGGTCGGAGACCCCGAAGACTGGTTTTCTCGCGTCGCAGCTCATATAATCGTGCATAAGAATAAAATCACCAAGTTGATTTCTATATATAGATCATGTACATGAGGCACGTTATGTCTTTTGTCGTTTCAGCCCTGTTCAAAATACACAAGGCTTTTCATTCAATGAAAAAGACTTGAGGATTTTGGATTGAGAAAGAAGAGGAATGCAATTCCTTTAATGTGTAAGTAGTTTTCACATAATTTTGTACTTTGTGAACACTTAATGTACACATACAGAACAGTGACTATCATACAACTGAAGGAATAGTGAGCCGCATCGTGAGAAAACCGGATTTTTGCCTAGGCGAAAACAAAGGCGCAGATCAGCTTCGCGGTAACCGCGAAGCTGATCAGCGCCTTTGTTTTCGCTACTCGGATAGTACAATTCCTCTTCTACTTAAATCCGAAATTTCAAGCTTCTAACTCTTTTCTGAGCTTGTACATGCCGGTTTGTGTCGGACCTGGTCGGAAACCCCGAAGACCGGTTTTTTCGCGTCGCGGCTCTAGTAGTAGTAGTCGTAGAAAGTGGGCTTTTAACGTCTTCCCGAGCTGAACAGACTTAATCCGTGATTCCACCTCAAGGACGAAACTGAAGGAATATAAGTTCCATGTGCAAGAATATATACAATTGTACCTTTGCATAAGAAAACCAACAATTTGTGCTTTTGACCAGGTTCAACACAAACAAGCCTGTACAGTAACAGAAGCAGGCTAGAAGCTTGAGAGTTTGGATTAAAGAAGAAGATGGATTGTACTATCCACAGTGAAAAAAAAGGTGTTTATCAGCTTTGCACTTACTGCAAAGCTGATCTGCGCCTTTGTTTTCACGTATGCAAAATGTTGGTTTTCTCATGACGCGGCTCATATAATTATATATACGATTAATTTATTTCAAATTATATACAATCAAATCGCTAGATTTACTTATCAGTTAGAGATCTACAGAATAGACAAAATTTATTAAGATTGCCACATACACGCCCAACCCAGCTTTTAACTACCGGTAGGCATTTTTCACTCTAGACAAAAAGTACAAAAGGCTCTATATTTATGCCTTGACTTGCCTTTTCAGCATATGTGTATATAAAATGAGACACAGAGAAAATCGGATATTTTGCATATGCAAAAACAAAGCCGTTGATCCTCTGTGCAGTATCTGCACAGCTGATCAGCGCATTTCTTTTCACATCTCAGATAGTACAACCTCTATTCCAGTTAAATCCGAAATTTCAAGCTTCTACGTAGTCTTCTTGCACATACCGGTTCGTTTCAGGCCTCGTCGGAATCCCTGGAGGTAGGTTTTCTCACAGTGTGCCTCAAAAAATATGTTATAAATGAGCCTTCGCATGAGAAAACCAACAATTTGGGTTGCCGACTGTCCAAACAAAACCAGTCTGTACAGTCGCAGAAGCAGGCTAGAAGCTTGAAATTTTGGGTTAAAATAGAAGAGATATTGTACTATCGGTGTAGCGAAAACAAAGGGGCTGATCAGCTGTGCAGTTACTGCACAGCTGATCTGCGCCTTTGTTTTCGCCAAAGTATTTTGTTGGTTTTCTCATGCAGTAGATCCAATACATTATATACTACATGTATGTAGGCAAACTATTGTCAGACACTAAATATACATACATATGTATCTGTTATCACATTATGCTTATCATGCTTATGTTAATGTATAACTGAAAAGCTTAACTGCAAATGCTCATATGCCCAATTACGTCCGGATAATATGTTTACGTAAGTAATTATTTCCTCTAGAGTTAGATTTTTGTGTAAATGAAATTTAAACAAAAACAAAACTCTGTAGGAAATAAGCCAGAAAATGGGTATGACCGTAATTATCAGTTTCTGTGAAAGTTCAGATAGTATGATACATACACATGTTTACTTCGATGTATATAAAGTCTGTATCTGAATCTAACTCACAAAAATATGAGTGATGTGTTGAAAACTACAAATTAGGTTCAGACAGAATACCATGCTCACTTGGTCCATGTTCTTCATTCGAACACTGATAATTGGGTGCTTATTACAAAGGGGCTGCATCTTGGCAGGACTTTTTCTCACCTTTTTAGGAAACTTATGGTACCGATGAAATTTGGGAAAACAGCACAAATTTTCATTTAAATTGTGAATAAAATTAGCTTGATTATTTTCAGCCAAATTGGGAATTTATCTTTAAGATTTCGACTTTTACTGCAAATTGGGAATTATTTGGTTAATTGGGATTTTTTTCAGCAAATTGCAAAAAAATTAGGTGCGGAAACCGTACTCAGTTTTATATAGAGAAAAAGCTCTGCATGGGAGAACCCACCTTTGTATATATGATACAAAGGCATGGTCCAGCTGCTTTATAACAGCAGCTGATCAACACCCTTGTTTTTTAGCTCACCTGAGCCGTTAGGCTCACAAGGTGAGCTTATAGGATGGCCATGATCCGGCGTCCGTCCGTCGTCCGTCCGTCCGTCCGTCCGTCCACAATTTCAAAGATCTTCTTCTCTGAAACCGCTTGGCCAACCAAAGCCAAATTTTATATGAAGCATCTATAGGAAGGGGGAACCAATGTGTATATAAGAAATCCAGGTCACATGACCAAGACGGCCGCCATGCCCATATATGGTAAAAACCCTTCAAAAATCTTCTTCTCCAGAACTGGTGGACTGATTTCATCGAAACTTGGCATGAAGCATTGATGGCTCAAGCACTACAATGTGTATATAAATCATGACCCTGTGATGACCTTGACTTATTTTACGGCAAGGTCAACATAGGTCGCCAATGCATTTGAATGGGGAAAACTTTTAAAATGTCATTTAAAGTCATTTAAAGTGAAAGTCTTGCAGGAAATGGGCAGTAGGACTGAATATTAATGATTCTGAAAAAAATTGGACCCCAGGGGCTCATATGCCCCCACCCCGGGCCCGGGGCAATATACATGTATATTACCATAATATTCAAACATCATCTCCTCTGAAACCACTTGGCCAATCAAAGCCAAATTTTATGTGAAGCATCAATAGGAAGGGGTAATCAATGTGTATATAAATAATCCAGGTCACATGACCAAGATGGCCGCGATGTCCATATATGGTAAAAACCCTTCAAAAATCTTCTTCTCCAGAACAGGTGGATCGATTTCAAAGAAACATGGCATGAAGCATCGATGGCTCAAGCACTACAATGTGTATATAAATCATGACCCTGTGATGACCTTGACTTATTTTACGGCAAGGTCAACATAGGTCGCCAATGCATTTGAATGGGGAAAACTTTTAAAATGTCATTTAAAGTCATTTAAAGTGAAAGTCTTGCAGGAAATGGGCAGTAGGACTGAATATTAATGATTCTGAAAAAAAATTGGACCCCAGGGGCTCATATGCCCCCACCACGGGGCAATATACTTGTATATTACCATAATATTCAAACATCATCTCCTCTGAAACCGCTTGGCCAATCAAAGCCAAATTTTATGTGAAGCATCAATAGGAAGGGGTAATCAATGTGTATATAAATAATCCAGGTCACATGACCAAGATGGCCGCGATGCCCATATATGGTAAAAACCCTTCAAAAATCTTCTTCTCCAGAACAGGTGGATCGATTTCAAGGAAACTTGGCATGAAGCATCGATGGCTGAAGTACTACAATGTGCATATAAATCATGACCCTGTGATGACCTTGACCTTTTTTTACGGCACGGTCAACATAGGTCGCCAATGCATTTGAATAGGGAAAACTTTTAAAATGTCATTTAAAGTGAAAGTTTTGCAGGAAATGGGCAGTAGGACTGAATATTAATGATTCTGAAAAAAATTGGACCCCAGGGGCTCATCTGCCCACACCTCGGGGCAATATACATGTATATTACCATAATATTCAAACATCATCTCCTCTGAAACCGCTTGGCGAATCAAAGCCAAATTGTATGTGAAGCATCTATGGAATGGGGGAATTAATGTATATATAAATTACACTTGGTGTAGCCATTGCGGATCTGTAGATGATCCGGATCAAAACAATTTTCAAAAGAATTTCACAAAGATATAAAACAAGAAATTTTCAAACGAACTTGGCCACTTGACTCTTGATTCAAACCTGTTTCATTCCATCACCCAATGATTGTGGATAATGACGTCAACATCTTGTTAACGTCAATGGTTCCCGGCTCATATACAGAAACACGATGGAAAAAAACTTCCTGTTTCAGAGGCCGTTCGCCGAATTTTCCGAAAATGAAATGTACCATGTACAATATCTTTCGATTTTGATTGCTTATATTTTTTCCCAATTATTTTCTCTCATTTTGACGTAGTTTCCGTCCCAAAATCGAATATTACGACATCTTTAATTAGAAACATTGAAACGGTGTCATTGTAGTTACTCCGAATCACGATTAACCGCATACTGTCATTTTATGCTCTAAAAGGACTTGGACTGTTTGATGTTTCGATCTAAAGGTATATTTTTACATTCTGGGTGTTAATGTTATTAAAATAAGTGTAAAAATGAAATAATGTGTGTTTTTAACAAGCATCATATAATATTCCGACGTTATTCAGATCACCCATGGAACATCGTGTGTTCGGTGGGGGTGGGGTTGAGCAAACCGGGCTATGGGAAAATGCCACCGAAAAGGGCATATGTTTTGGTCCTCGGAATATGGCATAAGGTTTACTATATTACTAAATGCACAGAATTTAAAGGATAAACCCATCGGTGGTGATATATAGTCCATGATTCGGATTACCTCCAACTGATTCGCTTTGACTTCAATTATGCATAGACTTTCACGCTCCAGTGGTCACAGTCGCGTGCTTGATCAAAAATGAAAACCATTACAGTTGATGAGGAACTAAATTGGCTTCAAGATAATACCAAGTTTATAATACTCAAATCATTCAATTGCTCATCCGCAGCAACTTTCATGAACTTGATCCGGAATGGGTAGAATAATTGTATCTAGTTCACGTAACCAAGATGGCTGCCATGCCCATATATGGTAAAAACCCTTCAAAAATCTTCTTCTCCAAATTTTGAGGACTTATTTCAAAGAAACTTGGTATGAAGCACCACAAGGTCAACATAGGTCGCCAATGCATTGGAATGGGGAAAACTTTTAAAAAGTCATTTGAGGTGAAAATCTTGCAGGAAATGGGTAGTAGTATATTACCATAATATTCAAACATCTTCTCCTCTAAACCACTTGGCCAATTGAAGCCAAATTTTATGTGAAGCATCTATAGGATGGGGGAACCAATGTGTATATTAATAATCTAAGTCACATGACCAAGATGGCCGCCAGGCCCATATATGGTAAAAACCCTTCAAATATCTTCTTCTCTGAAACCAATAGATTGATTTTAATGAAACTTGGAGTGAAGCATCCATGGACAGAATATTGATTATTCTGAAAAAAGAAAACAGCCCAAGGGCTTCATCTGCCCCTGCACTGGGGTTAAATACCATAATATTCAAACATGTTTATTGGTATATGCAGCAGACTCAGGTGAGCGTTTACAGGACCATTGGTCCTCTGGTGTTGTTTTAGCTGCAAAGATATTCTCTACTTTCTTAATTCTGATCTGTAGCCATCTTCTTGTGTAGTGTAACAGAAGACCAGTTTGTGTTGGATCTGGCCAGAAAATGAGAAACCCCAAACCTATTTTCCATGATAAAATTTACACTGATTCTGGTATAGGTTCTACCATTGGTTTAAGGCTAATGATTCTTCTGTATATGTCATTGGGATTTTCTTTGTACACTTTTAGTTTTTGGTTGTTTTGATGCACTTCAGGTTTTTCTGCGGTTTTAGGTGCGAAATTGGGAGCATTATGTCTACGCAAGCTGCCCGTATTCATATACGGTATATTGTCATAAGGATTCTCATCGTAATCTGGGTCCTCTGCTTCTATGGTAACCGTTTCTGTGCATGTGTCCATAGGTTCTGGAGGGGGTGGGGTAGGGGGGTCCTTGTTTCCCAGTTTGATATGAAAAGCTTTCCAGAGGTCCTCTTCTGTAACATTTTCACACCCTGGACTTTGAAATGTTGTCAAACCAGAGTCATCCATGGATTTCAGTTTTAAACAAGAATCGTCCTGTGAACGTGGATTCACTATAATATGCGGTGGTTTCTTAGGACCTTGCAAAAGTCGGGGTGAACTCTTTATTGGCAGTGTTTTGCTATATCCATCAATAATACTAGCTTTAATTTCGTCAAGAAGATAATCTTCAGGCACTGATTCTTCTGACCCAGAAGGCAATGGGGTTACCATAGCAACCGGAGAAAAGGTCACAGTTTTGTTTTTACCTCCCTTTCTTTTTTCTGGCAAAGTAGACATAGTTATTTCCCTTACAGTTCGAGGCTGTGTTTTACCCACTTTTATAAACTCTGACTTTGGTATAATTAATTCACTTTTATCCGAATCTAACTCATCTGTTTTGTTTAGTAAAGGCGAAACCTGATTGGTCGAAAGTTCATTTTGATAATTTACATACATATTCTGATTGGGTGGCTCCAAATGATTGACACCTTGTAAGAATGCTTCTTTCAACTTCTGATCGGCGTCAAAGTTTCCAAACTTTGTCATTCGCATGGGACTTCTTTTTATCGAGCAGTATTTATCTTCGTCATAATCGTAGTTACGGTATGAGTTTGACGTGTGATTTTCTTTACTCTTCAGGCTTGGAGATGGGAACGATCGCTGAACCTGCTGCTGTTGCTGTTTCTCTTTATGGCGTCTGGAATGCATACAAAATGAAACAAATGAATACATTGCAAGTAAGATTTTTGAATGTCAAGGAAAGTTAACTTTTTTCCAGTTATAAATAATGAAATAATTAAGTTGCTTCCCATGATATAAGCTGCAGAAACTTGTGCATTAAAAGTTTAATCAGTTATATCAGTTGCTACTAAAAAAGATGTTGGCTGAAGTGGGCTGAAGCAATTTTTTCAGCAATCAAAAAAGTTCAAAAGCTGCGCATACAAGGTATCAAAAATACCTTGTGCTGAAACAACTAGGTTTTGTGGAGCTTTTGTTGTTATTTGTAATCTGCTGTGCCCATCAGGACAACATGTCCATGAAATGTTTACCCCTTATACCCTACTTTTATACTGCAAAACTGGGGTATGCAGGGGTATACCTATTGTTCTTATTTTTGCTCCAGAACATAGGTTGTGGGTACTCGTTAGAACCACCTCGTCGATGCTGTTCTAACATGTACCCACAATCTGTTTTGAGCAAAAACAAGAAAAATATATATATAAAAAAAAAATCTACTGAAAATGTTCAATTTTTACAACGTCAGAAAAATCTTTTTATTACATGGGCATGTTTTCGTAATGCCTAATATTCCATTTCAGAAATGTATATCAAGCACCTACCTGACACAGAGAATGATGATTCCAATCAACCCAATGATAATGACCAGCGCCATGGCAACGGCGATACCAGCAATCAGAGCCGCTGAAAAATAGAGGTAAGGATCTTGTTCTTAGTTGATTGAATGAAGAAACTGCTACTTTGGATCTGATCTTGCTAGTGACTACAATGCGTATTTGAAGTAAACAGACTGGTCTAAAAACTGGCTTCGGATAATTTTTTTTTTTTTCAGAAATATTTTGTATGGGGGACGATAGGAAAATTATTTTCAAGTCAAAATCTTGATAGTTCATCCTAATAGGACCTGCAAAATTTTTGAAAATTGGTGAATACAACTGATATAGTTTTTATGGCCAAAATGAATTTTGAATAGGAATTTTGCATTGGCAAGGGAGATAATTGGTGCTCGTGAAAATGCATATTTTTTTCTAAAATTTTTACTTGATCATGAAGATTTTGTCTAAATTATAAACATGGTTTGTGTCATTTGATAATGATTTCTAGCATTCATGACATAATACTAAGAATGTAAAATTTTGCTGGAAAATATTTTCCTCCCTTCCATGAGATTTTTAGTACAGAAAAACCCTATTCAAAAATGTTTTTTGACCAGATTTGTTTTATTTGTCAACCAATATTCAAAATTTTTGCTGCACATTTTGCGATAAATTAGATGCTAAAAAAAAGTTTAAAAACAATTGTGCCAAGAAAATATTTCATCTACATTTAAAAGGTTGTACAATATCTGCGAAAAACCATTGTCAGACACTAGGAAGCACACCTTAGGTTTGACACAATCTGGGCTTTATTTTGTTTCTGACTATTTTCCAAAGAAGATGCATTTGGACATAATAAGTAACAGAAAATTTGCCTACCCATATCTGAGATAATGTTAGGTGTATCAGGAGCTGTCCCATTCGTCGGACTACCCGTTACTCCCACCCCGTCTTCAGTTTTAGGTGGAACTGTCCTGCCCCCTTGTTCATCCCGCGTCAGACCGAGATATTTCCTCATCTCATTGCCACAGTAGACCTCGACATAGTCACTCTTACCACTGGCTGTCAGGGGAAAACAAAATATGCATGCCGTCATCATCACAAAAACATGTCCGTGTAATGTATACCCCCTTGAACCCCCCTTGAACCTATATAGTAAAACTGGGGTTTGCATGGGTATACCTAATTTTCTTATTATTGATGCAAAACATACAATGTGGGTACTCGTTAGAACCGCCTCGGCGAGGCGGTTCTAACGTGTACCCACAATGTATGTTTTGAGCAAATATATTAAAAATATCAAAAATTTTCTGGTGAAATTTTTAATTTTTAGCTCGCCTGCACGAAGTGCATAGAGCTATTGTAGTCACCTCGGTCGTCCGCGTTTACGTTTACGTTTACGTCCGCGTCACACTTTCGGTTAAAGTTTTTTAGAAGTCTATATCTCTTGACCATGTTAATGGATCAAGTTGATACTTTGCATGTTGATAGATATTGGTCTGAAGTTTTACGCAGTACCATCATGACCCACCCTGGGTGACCTTGAGGTCAAGGTCACAGACTTAGAAATTTTGTGTTTAAGTTTTTGGTTAAAGTTTTTGTAAGTCAATATCTCTTGACCATATTGATGGATTGTTTTGATACTTTGCATGTTGCTAGATATTGGTCTGAAGTTTTACGCAGTACCATCATGACCCACCCTGGGTGACCTTGAGGTCAAGGTCACAGACTTAGAAATTTTGTGTTTAAGTTTTTGGTTAAAGTTTTTGTAAGTCAATATCTCTTGACCATACTGATGGATTGTTTTGATACTTTGTATGTTGCTAGATATTGGTCTGAAGTTTTACGCAGTACCATCATGACCCACCCTGGGTGACCCTGAGGTCAAGGTCACGGACTTAGAAATTTTTTGTGTTTAAGTTTTTGGTTAAGGTTTTTGTAAGTCTAGTATATTTCTTGACCATATTGATGGATTGAGTTGATACTTTGTATGTTGCTAGATATTGGTCTGAAGTTTTATGCAGTACCATCATGACCCACTCTCGGTGACCTTGAGGTCAAGGTCACAGACTTAGAAATTTTGTGTTTAAGTTTTGATTTAAGTTTTTGTAAGTCTATATCTCTTGACCATGTTGATTGATCGAGTTGATACTTTGCATGTTGGTAGATATTGGTCTGAAGTTTTATGCAGTACCGTCATGACCTACCCTGGGTGACCTTGAGGTCAAGGTCACAGACTTAGAAATTTTCTGTTAAATTTTTTGGTTAAAGTCTAAATCTCTTGAACATGTTGATGGATAAAGTTGATACTTGCAGGATGATAGATATTGGTCTCAGGTTTTATGCTGTACATCACAACTCACCAAGATGACCTTGAGGTCAGGGTCACGGACTTGGAAGTTTTGTCTTTAAGTTTTGGTTAATGTTTTTATAAGTCTATATCTCTTGAACATGTAAATTGATGAAGTTGATACTTTGCATTGGTCTGAAGTTTTATGTTGTACCATCATGACCCACCTGAGTGACCTTGAGGTCAAGGTCATGGGTCATAGATTTTAACAGATGTAGTGGCATAGCACAAGTCAGGCGAGCTACGCTGTCCTGCGACAGCTCTTATTATAGATGAAAAAAATCTCTGTATATTGCATGGGCATGTTTTCGTAATGTACGAATAGGAATACAGCGTATTTATTTCATTGCTTATTCCAAAAATATGTGTATATCTAAATTGAATCATCACAGACTAAATTAGTTTTCAAACCTTCATTAATTTCATACCCTTTCTATTCTGGTGCATGGCTCTACATACTTCAAAAAGAACATGCCCAGTGAATAGGAAAGTTTCTGCTGTTTATACATCCCTTGTTGTAGATATTCCTGAAACCACAGAGCCCGGCGTGACCAGATGTGATCACATTTTGATCAAGGAAGAATTTGTTTTTACTGTGAAAATTACCTTTTGCTTGCAGCCAGACATAACCCTGCTCTTTGCGTGCCCTGCTGTTTAACGTCACAGTCACTGTTCGTACATCCCTGTTGTAAATATTCCTAAAACCGTAGAGCCCGGCATGACCACATGTGATCTCTTTCTGGTACCCGTCTTCATCTTTGATCTGAATGTCCTGGTAACAAAGGTTCCCTACCTGGAAGAAATTAGATAGCTTAATAAGGAATAAAGCTACCGAGTTCTTGAAAGTGCAGGGCCCAGTTGTTCAAAATTAACGACATAATTACTTAACGATTTGTTAAAATTTCAAACATGAGTATTACAAATACACTGTTTTTTTTTTTTTTTGTTTTTTGTTTTTTTTTGGTTGAAAAAAAGTGAGAGTCCTTTGTATTGCAACTATAGAAAATACCAACTTTGGCGCTATGTAATGTCATCACAACAATCAATTGCCATTCACGCTTTTTTAACATCAATTTAGCCCATTTTCAGTTACCCAAATATATTGATATATTTGTTTTATTTTATATCATCAAAATACTATTTGAAGGTACCATCATTGAGATAAAACATTTTAGAAAATCGAACTGTACACGCTTATTTCATGCGCATGTAATAGTCAAAATTATCTCATGGTGATAGTGAGAATTTTCACCCTCCAGCTATGGAAGTCTAACATGGGGAAATTTATATGAGGTATGATAACTATCCTCCTTGGCTGTTTAAGTCCTGTTTATGTCAGTCTCATTACACGTATATAGGTTTTTTCTGCATAACAAGGTTATGATTGTGACCTACCTCTGACCTTGTGATGATGATGTCAAGGGCATGTAGGTCAAGGCCAACCTCTGACCCAGTTTTGATGAGACACTGACATTGCTTCTTGCCGCCTGTGATTGGGCCAGGATAGTTTTCATTGGAGAGGTAGAGAAGTCGACCACGTTTGTAACTGTTAGAGCACAGGGTAGATATATCTTCATCTGGAATAAATGGTTTAAACATTTCGTTATAAAGGTGGTGCTCTTAAATTGGGTTTAAAGTGAGGGTTCTTTTACTAATAACTGGGCCAGAATAATTGGCGTTGGAGAGGTAGAGGAGTTGTCCACCTCAAGTAGCACATTAGACGTCTAATAAGCTCTTGTCCACGTTTATTACTGTTAGAGCACAGGGTAGATATGACCTCATGTAGAAGAAAGTGATATCACATCATGGGAAAAGTGGATTTCGCTACACAGATAGTACAATCCCTTTTCTTGTTTAATCTTAAATTTCAAGCTTCTAGCCTTCTTCTGTAGCTTTTTAGGTCAGATTTTGTTCGATCTTGTCGGAAATCCCAAAGACCGTTTTTTACGTGTTGCCTCTCAAATGGGTTATAAGCAGGGCTCAGGAATTCCGATAATTTGTCAGTTTAGACCGATTTTGAATTCATGGGACCGATTCATTTTTCAGAAAATGCTTTTTTATCGGTCCGAAAAAAATGCATTTTGGCCGATTATTGTCTACGTGCCAGCGCGTATTTGGTTGGTAACATTTGTACCAATGGTGCAGTTGGTACCAAAAATGGGGTAAATTGTTAAATTCGTGGAACTGGTGCATGATTGCATCCTATCTAATACTGCGTTTACACTATGTTCCCGGCGGTCACGGCGGCCACGTTTCAGACAACCGTGAGCAAAACGGGATAACCGTGAGGCAACGCAGGGGAACGGGATAGACAAACGTAGCACGCCGGGATAACCGTGGACACCAAGACAAATATTTTGACAGTTTAAAAATCTGCCACGGCAGTCACGGCGGAAATGAGAAACGTAATGGGCCGTGATAAAACCGACTGAACATAACACACCGTGACAGAACGTAACAGTACGTAGCGAAACGTGGAGGCGGTCCGTAGTGCAACGGGAAGCTAGTGAATAGCCCGGCAAGCTACGGATCTTCCACGTTCTGTTGCGTTTGATCACGGTCGTCCCACGTCTCGTCCCGTATCCTACGGAATACTCAACACGTTTTGTTGCGTTAAGTTACAGTGCGTTACGGTCTTTGACGGTGTTCATCCCGTTCTACTACGTATGTCACGTTCTGTTACGGTTATCACGGCGCGTGAAGTTTATAGATATAAAATGGCATATCATGGGGACAAGCTCCTTCATATTGGAGCAATCACTATAGTGAACAAGACAGATCATACGCTGCACTATGCAATTGAAGAAAACTTTCTTAATCAACTCTGCAGTCGGTTGTTGAGGAGCGCGAGTGTTATTATTTCAAAGGACTTATTCGTATACAAAAGGAAATAATGTGCTTTATACTGTATGGTGTCTACGTTTCGTCCGTAGCTGACCTTGACAGACCGAAAAACGTGTTGCGTCTTGGTCAAAACGCAAGCGACCACAACAGAACGTAACAGGCCGTAATAGAACGTGCTAATAATCGTGATAGATCGTGGATAACCGTAACGTACCTTAGCGCCTCCGTGACACACCGGCTTATCACTACCACGGCTTGTTACGGACATCGTAATACAACGTAAGAAAACGTAACAAAACGTAATAGATCTTGAAAATCAGAGAAATGTATTACCAAAACTCCACGGCACGCTACGTTTCTAGCAAACGGGGCTGCCGGGGTCGCCGGGAACATAGTGTAAACGCAGTATAAGCAACAAAGGAATGAAATGAACCGACGGTATTTTGACGCTATATGGTCAGGTATGAAAGCTTTGACCGCGCCCCACCTGTGTAGCCAATTACATTCTATCCAAGCCACAACGGAATGAAATGAACTGACAGTATTGTGACGGTCGATTGTCAGGTATGAATGCTTTGGCCGTGCAGCGTTTTATTTCTGTTCAGTCAAATGCACCACGATGAAATGGGAGTACGGTCAGATTCTTTGACATTCTAATTTATATATGCGAAGCGTAGACCTAGCTTTTTGTTAAAGCTTATACTTGTAAATGTAATTTCCAATACGGTATCATAATAAAATTTGCAAGACCGGTTTTTGTTTGTCTTTTTTCCTTAATCGGTCCATAATTCACAGGTTTTCCCAATCAACAACCCCTGATTACTCACGTGTCAAGCTGTTAATTGTCCAATTATCAAAACACTGCAGTAAAACTACTGAATCGTGTCCAGATTGTCTCGTTTCGTATCGCTGCACGGCTTGCAAACAAGCAAGTTTCTGATTGGCTCAAGCCAATTACACTGACAATCGTGAGGGCGGAGCTATACGGTAAAGACCGGCAGAATTGAGATCAAGGTCGCTTTGATCTTTAACTTTTTTTGTTCCATCTGTTTTGCACAAATGACCGTCAAAGAAGCGGTCAGTTTTAAGAAAATTATGCTGTTTACAAACGCATTCAAAGGTTACTGAAAACGACATAATAGGTATTGCATTTTCGTTGATTATGTTGACTATATAAGCTACAGAACTTCAATCTTATATTGTCATTCAATTTATATTGAAATGGCACAACGTAGCATTTTGTCGATGTCCAAAAAGACAATTAAATGTTCAAGACCGATCTGTCGGCCTGACAAACCGACAGATACGCTGTCAAAAAGTCGGACTGCTGACCCGACATTTAACCGGCTTGGGGAACCGGTTCAAGACACGATCTGTCGGCCTGGCAACCCAACAAAAGGTCGTCATATCTTCAAAAATACAAAAGAGCAGGGCAAATTAATTGAATAGAGGACAGAAGGAGTTTTCCAACTGCCCAATTTACTGTGAAAACGATCGTACGATCGTATGCTAAACGCACTTTGTGCTCAGTACAACCTTGCTGGATCTCTTAATAAAAACATAAAAAAAAAAAAAAAAAAAAAAAAATTGTCGAAGTCGGATGTGCTGGGCCTCGACGTGGCACAGGGGCGAACATCAGCAAATTTACTATGGTGGCCAGTTGCAGCACAACGCAGCAGTATATTCGTCCGAGGTGTGCCAACAATGGCCGAATTTATGCAGTACAATACAGTGATGCTGGGTACCAGCATACTTATAAATAAATGCTGGGAAAACCTGATAAAAATTGGATTTGATCACGGAATAAGAAAGAACAAACTACAAATTTCAAAGTATTCTTGGCATTTTTATTTCAGTTTAAAACAAGCTATTAACAATTAATTCTACATATACATAAGTAAGTAACCCTGAAATAATAAATGTCATTAGTTTTCGTGACTATGTATCAACTATGACCATGCACGTTCGTATGTCGCCGATGACGTCATCACTTGGCTGGACCGATTTGGAAATCAAAATTTCCTGAGCCCTGGTTATAAGGTCAATGGAAGTGAAAGCGAAGGAGGCAGGGATCACACGACTGAAATGGAACTTCAATGATACATTTTGAAGACTCACATTTTTAAATGGAGCTTGAAACATACACCATTTTATTGAAGAACGATTTTGATAATTTGTAATATTTTGTTTGCTAATTTTAGAACTCCCTGGGTAATTAATTTGATCTGTTATTTCAATCTGAAGTGTGAATTTGGTATTTACAAATGACACTTTCATTTTATACAAACTTGTCATTAAAGCCAATTTGAGCCGCCGCATGGGAAAACCAACAATCTGCATAGGCGAAAACAAAGGCGCAGATCAGCTTCGCAGTAACTGCGAAGCTGATCAGCGCCTTTGTTTTCGCTACATGGATAGTACAATTCCTCTACTTTCTAAATCCAAAATTTCCAGCCTTTAACCATCTTCTGTGACTGTACAGCCTGGTTTCTGTCGGACCTGGTCGGAAACTCAAATTGTTGGTTTTCTCATGCACAGGCCAATTTGTGTTTGAATGTATTGGATTTCAATGAAATAACTGAATTTCATGAGACAGTCTCAGTGCTTAATGAGTGTGGTTTTCCAAAAATAGTTGAAAATTATAGAAAATTACTTGGAAATTATTACTTAAGAACTCAGTCTGTCTTTAATATATAGATATTTAGTTCAGTAGGGCAGTGGTTTCAAATATAGGGATCAACCCTGGATTTCAGTGTTCAAACATTCGATGGATTACGATGATGGTGTTTGAACACAAGGCCGCAGGTCACGTGTTCAAACCCCTTTGGAGTGATCTAATGAAGTTTTGAACTACTGGCCCCCTGAAACACAGCATATTCAAATTTACTCACCAGGGATACAGTCATGAATGACAGACATGTAATCAGTCGCATCACCATAACCATTGGCCCTGCACGACATCCCGGATTTAATACTCTCAGCTTCTATATCACACCCCCTGTGCCCCGAACACAGCATATTCAAAGACGGGTACTTCATGTCGTCAACAACGAGGCAGTCGTCGTGAGTGGGCTGGCAGCAGTCGGGAGAGTGAGCCCGCCCCCTCCCGGCACATCGGGTGTCATTCTTGACCCCGTAGAAGAGTCGTTTGATGGCGATCTTGTGGTAGTCGGGACATTCTAGGGTGATTCTCGTGTTGCTACAGCCACTGGAGTAGATGTTCTGTTTCCCATTGCTGTTTACACCTGTAAAGAGAAGAATTTTATTTTTCAAGCATTCATCACGAAAACATGTCGGTGAAATGTATGGTGATATGTATTTGGCCTCATACCCCACTTTTATATAGTAAAACTGGGGTATGCAGGGGTATACCTATTTTTCGGATTTTTGCTCCAAAACATAGATTGTGGGTACTGGTTAGAACTGCCAGCTAGGCAGTGTTTTCGTAACTTATTGCAATGAACTTGTACTCATATGAAAGTGGCAAATCTAATTAGCCTTACATCTGTGAAATTTCAAAAAGATTGGTTCAAAACATTAGGGCTTTCCTGAGTTAAAATAGGTAGAGGGATCTATGGCACTTGAGGCATGAACATAGCTGAAAACTAGAATATGACTGGCACAGATTTGTTGACATACATGCTATGCAGATTGGTTAAAGTCTTACCTCACCATAACCATATTGTGAGAGATCTATTTTAACATTTCAAGGCTCTTTTAAATTGGTACTTGAAAAGTGCATTAGAAGAGCACTTAAATCTGAGCAATATTTGAGCCTGTGCATGAGAAAACCAACAATTTGGTTTCCAACCAAGTCCGACACAAACCGGGCTGTACAGTCACAGAAGATGGTTAGAGGCTGGAAATTTTGAATTTAGAAAGTAGAGGAATTGGGCTATCCGTGTTGCGAAAACAAAGGCGCTGATCAGCTTCGCATTTACTGCGAAGCTGATCTGCGCCTTTGTTTTCGCCTATGCAGATTGTTGGTTTACCCATGTGGCGGCTCATATTTGAACATCGTTGTGGAGGAAAGTATGTATTGATTTGACACTTCCAGTTCCAGTGCTTGTTTGAAAAGCATACATCAGTTTTACAAAAATCAACAAACTCAGTAAACAATCATCTGATCAAAAGCTGTTATTTTATATTGCTAATCAATATTTAATCAAGTACTGCATTTGCATGTTGAACTTAATGTACCTCGTAACATGAGTTTAATAAGGGAAAGCTGTAAACAAATTTTTAGGAAGGTATGAAGTCAGATATTGAGTCCAAAATTTTGTTACAGGGCAAGAGGGCAGTCATGTCATTGACCAATCACAAACAATGTAACTTGTCATTGATTAAAAAAAAAACAACATAATAATAAAAAAATAAATTCCGATTTCAAACATTTACAGGACTTAGTCTGTTCTGCTGTGATTTATCTTCATGTTTTCTGTTTATTTTGTCTACCTCTCTGTTATACTCATTACTTCCATGTTTGGTTAAGGCTAGCCTGATGACTACCTTGTTGGGAAAGAGCTAGTTATCTTGCTCTTTATGCATGTTGACACAATTACCGCGAAGCTGATCTGCGTCTTTGTTTTCGCCTATTGTAGTGTTTTTAGGTGACTTTCTTTTCCTATTGGTATCTGGATATTGGGATTTTAAATTCTATTGTAAAATTAATTCCTTGGAGGCAAGTGAAATTTTACTTTGAAATCTGCAATGAAATCTGGACTACCAGGATAGCATAGTGGATAATGCGGTCTGAGTGAGAATATTGGTCAAGGCATGTGACAGGGTAGTGGTCGCCACTACCAACTACTACCCAAGACAAGATATAAGATCCAAGGTCTGTTTGTTTGAATTGATGTTTTACGTCCCAGTCAACAGCAATGGTCATGTCGGGACGTTGCCCCCCCCCCATTTTATGGGACTTTTACCCAACATTAGGATGTCATGACACTCAAAATGTGCTTAATATATGTGCTTAATATAACCACCCAACTAAGCCAATATTAAAGGCTTATGTGTATGGATGGTTTGACTAAACCACTTTTTCTGGGTAATCAGATGGTCGGTCAGTAGATTAGAAGCTTTGCCAGGAGGCACAAGCAGCCCATCTATTTCTCCTAGGCCCCAATGGGCGGGGGCCCATGTTCCCACCCGACCACCCTGGATTCAAGGTCCGTGGTTTTCTCCTGGTTCTCTGGTTTCATCAGGAATACATGTCTGTTGAACCCCACTTCTATATAGCAAAACTGGGGTATGCAGGGGTATACCTATTTTTCTTATTTTTGCTCCAAAACATAGAGTGTGGGTACACGTTAGAACCGCCTCGCCGAGGTGGTTCTAATGTGTACCCACAATCTATGTTTTGAGCAAAAATAAGAAAAATATCAAAATTTTTCTACTAAAAATTTTCATTTTTTTAAAAAATCTCTGTATATTGCATGGGCATGTTTTCGTAATGCCTCCACCACATAATGCCAACATCCATGTATTCATGAACGTGTATTTAAGTTCCATGAGCTTTCTGTGGAATTGAAGTAAATGAATAAATTCCGTTATTATAAGATTAAAGGGCTTCCCAGCAGGCACATGACGTCAAAATGACGTCAGATCGACGTCGATGGACGTTGATATGACGTTATTTTGACGTCATGTGCCCGCTGGGCTTAGCACTCAATCATAGTGATGTGATCTTGCCCTTAGTTCTCTGCCTTGTTAGACTTGTATAAAGCTTTATGCAAAGTCAAAACTTCAGCTACTTCTCTATCCCCCACCTACTCCATTTAGACTGGAGGCTTTCTCATGCGGAGGCACAAACTGCATACCTCTGCTGTAGACAGGTAATAAAATAGGTAATTTTGCTAATCTTCAGCAGCTGTATTTGTATTCATTAAGATTTCTACAGGAGAATTGCTTCATTTGCAAAGCCTTTAGGATGAAACTCAGATCTTACATGCTTCTTGCTTTGAACATTGATGAAGCCAGTCAGTGAGTGCTTAAAAGTCATTACATGTTTTACATGTATTAATTGAGTTGTGATGCAAGAAAACCGGTCTTCTGGGTTTCCAACCTAATGGTCCCACACAAACTGGCCCGTATAGGCACAAAAAAGGGCTTGAGGCTTGAAATTTCAGATTTAACATGAAAAATTGTACTGTCTGAATTATTATAGCAAAAACAAATGTGCTGATCAGCTGTGCAGTTGATCTGTGCCTTTGTTTTCACATAGACAAAATCTGGTAATCTCTTGCCATGGCTCAAATGCTTTTCACTTTGAACATTGATGAAGCTAGTAGATGAAACCTTTGTTTTCACTACTCAGATAGTACAAGCATAAGCTTTTACAAAAAGCTTGGTCTACGCTTCGCAAATATAAACTTGAATGTCAAAGAATCTGACCGTACTCCCATTTCATCGTGGTTCATGTGACTGAACAGAAATAAAACGCTGCGCGGTCAAGGCATTCATACCTGACAATCGACCGTCACAGTACTGTCGGTTCATTTCATTCCGTTGTGGCTTGGATAGAATGTAATTGGCTACACGGCAGGTGGGTGCGGTCAAAGCTTTCAGGCCTGACCATATAGCGTCACAATACCGTCGGTTCATTTCATTCCGTTGTTGCTTAGATAGAATGCAGTCATGCACCAGTTCCACGAATTTAACAATTTGCCCCAATTTTGATACCTACTGCACCATTGGTACAAATGTTACCAACCAAAGGGAGGTTTGCCTGGGTGTTTTGGGTGTTTACACGGTCCTTGGCGAAACGACCCGGAATCCTACTAACACGATGGTCAAGCCACTAGACTCAAACGTGCAGTTGCAGTTGTAGAGAGGTGTACGAGTTGTCTTGTAATTTAATTAAAAGTAGGTCAATCTCAAACTTTAGAGTAGTCTACGCGCTGGCGCGTAGACAATAATTTCTCTTCTACTTCAATCCAAAATTTCAAATTCTTCTGAGACTGTACAGGCCGATTTGTGTCGGACCTGGTCGGAAATCCCGAAGACTGGTTTCTCACGTCGCGGCTCAATTATTATAGATGTTTTCCAGTTTAAAGATGTACTTTTTGTGTAGTTTGCTGTCAGACTGGTCACAGAAGCTCATTCAGTAGTGTGTCCGACTTGTTAGGAATGTAATTTACAGATTGTTCCTTAGTTGTAAAATTTGAAAATTTTCATAAAAAAAAAATTGAAATTTTTAATATTTTTGCTCAAAACATAGATAATGCGACAAATTAGAACCGTCTCGGCAAGGTGGTTCTAACGAGTACCCCAAATCTATGTTTTGGATCAAAAATAAGAAAAATTGTATAGCCCTTCACGCCCCAGTTTTACTATAGAAAATTAGTCTTCAAGGAGGTATTCTTTTCATCGAAGTGGACACAATGTCAATCCACACAAACTTCACAAAGTTCTTTAATGAAAATTTTACCACAGCCAGTCAATAATTATTTTGCAGATTCCAAAAGAGCTTTTAAAATAATCAGTTAGTTGTAAAAGTCCTTGTAAATCTGCTTCTGCAATGTTTGTACAGAAATAAATGTATGTCTCGACTGTATGACCTTGACTGTTGACCTTGGAGTCATGACAGCACTTGAGAAAAATCTGAATAGGACCTCAGTGCACACTTTAAGTCCAGTCTTTATTTAAGTCTTGCGTTTTGTGGGTGGACATTGGAGTTAAAATTTTGTCATTTCTTTTAAAAGATGGTATCCAAAATGGCTGCTCAGTGTATGACTTGGTTTCTTGAAATTGAGCGACTGTGTTGCACTCGGTGATAACAGGGCTACAGAAGCTGCTTTTTAAACAAACAAGGAAAAAGATCTGGCATATAATTTGATAATGTATGGAAACACTGCTCTCTTTCATCTGAGTTCAAAATTTTATTTGATAATTTATTGGCAACAAGAACAGACAAACTGTAAATTAGCTCAAAAACATGATTTCCTAGAACAGTTCCTCCTAAAATTACATACGAGCCGCCTCATGGGAAAACCAACAATCTGCATAGGCGAAAACAAAGGCACAGATCAGCTTCGCGGTAACCGCGAAGCTGATCAGCGCCTTTGTTTTCGCTACTCTGATAGTACAATTCCTCCTCTACTTAACTACAAAAGTTCAAGCTTCTAGCCTGCTTCTATAGTTGTACAGGCCGGTTTATGTCGGACCTGGTCGAAAACCACATTGTTGGTTTTCCCACGAGGTGGCTCATATTTTATTGCAGAATGATAAACTTACAGGAAGCTACCTATATATGAGCCATCTCGTGGGAAAACCAACAATGTGGTTTCCGAACAGGTCTGACACAATCCGGCCTGTACAAGCACAGAAAAGAGCTAGAGGCTTGAAATTTCAGATTTAAGTAGCGAAAATAAAGGTGCTGATCAGCTTCGCGGTTACCGCGAAGCTGATCTGCGTCTTTGTTTTTGCCTATGCAGATTGTTGGTTTTCCCATGAGGGGGCTCATATAAAAGATAACAGAATTTATTTGTGCCACATCATGCAAAAAACAGCATTTCAGAATCCAAAAACAAAAAGTGCAGATTTGATCTGCTTTATACATGGAGATCAACAGTACATGAAAATTGCTCTTCATCTTGAGCCCAAATTTTGCATCTTTGTCTAAATTTGTATATGTGTGGAATTCTTCTGAGATACCAAAGGTATGTTTTGTTTTAAGGTGTCTAATTAGATAAGGATTTTATTTGATGCTACCTTGAACATCAATCAAAGCATCATTGGGCTACTGTTAAGGTGAATCCCATGATAACTAAAAAACTTAAAAAGTGGGCGCTTTCAGAGCTCAGATAGAACTGTAAAAGTTGTGCCTGTAGAGCTGATCAAACTGGGAGAAATGGGCGCATTCAGAAAAATTGGGTGGTTTTAGAGCTAAACAAAATGAAATGAGGTGCTTTCAAAGCTAAAAAACTCAAAAAAGGGGGGCTTTAGGGCGGCACCTACCCATACTGGCTTAATATGGGAGTACCCACTCCGGGATTTTAGTCCCAATACTTAGTTCCAGTACAACAAATTGTAATTCTCTGTGGAAAGATTCTTAACAGCAGAAACTCACGAAGCCTCTGAGGCACAGTGATAAGCCACTTTCAAGGGATTGCAGGTTTGATCCGGAGTTCCTGTCTTTCGGATGTGCACCTGTCTCCATATGGCATTAACTGTTGCAGATGGGATGTGCAACCCCAAACCTGAACCAGCCACACAATCTTCAGTTCGTTGGAAGTTTGACTGAATTGAATAATTTTGAATGAAAGTGGAATGATCCGAATCATTGACTTTCTCAGCCTCATATAGTATGACCTAGTAGTATTTTGTGGTATGTGGGTATCTGCCAAGTTGAATCCAGATTCATTACATAGTAACAGATCAGGCATGTTACATGCTTGATGTAGCCTTGATATGCCTGCCAAATAGTCTGAAGGATAATCTGCTTGTTCTATGGAATTTATCCCCCAGTTCTTGAAGCTGCTTTTTAATCGCTCAGCAACTTTACTGCCTTTTTCTGCTTATTCATAGATAGTGCTTTTTAATCCTCTTAAATTTTCAAAATCTGAAATAATGATTCTCTGGCCATTTTATGTGACTGTACTGCACCAGTGCTTTGTAGATGCAACTCTCTCCTCCCCACCCTCTGATCAAGGAAGGGATGGGTGATAGCCAGGGAGGATTTGGGGATAGCCAGGCTAAAGTGTTGGTTAATCATGTTACCCTGAAGTGTAGCCTCTCCCCCCCCCCCCCCCCCCCCCCCCCACACACACACACAGTTTTACACAGTTTCCACATAGAGCATAGTTTTGACAATCAGTATGTTGTGCTGTGATGGATTTGAAGCAGCTGATTACTGAAAACCACAATCCCCCCCTCTGTATTACTGTTGGATGGGTATAGGGGTGGGGCATGGTTACAACCATTTCTGATACTTGGAAGACAGGCATTCTTGTGAAAGTCTTGACTACACCAAGATGTTGATGATAAGTGAGCCGCATTGGATTTTCGCTTGTGCGAAAACAAAGACGCACTATATATAAGCTGTGCAGTAACTGCGAAGCTGCCTTTGTTTTCGCTACAAGGATAGTAATATTCCTCTTCAATTTCTAGCCTCTAGCCATCTTCTGTAGCTGCACATGCAGGCCTGTTTGTGTCAGACCTGATCTTGAAACCCCGATGAGCGGTTTTCTCCCATCTCAGCTCATATATAAGTGGACAGATTTAGCTTTAGACTTACTGAGTAAATCTGGATTATGTAGATCTAATCAGTGATAATGATATTCCATTAAGAATATGAGCTAAAACAAGTGAAAAATACTTATCAGAAAAGCAACTGATGCATACAGTCATAAGCTCAAGGGGCTGTGGTAGTTGATTTTGCTGGTCCGTGGAAGGGTAACAGCCGTATGAGCCGTGACGCAAGAAAACCGGTCCTCAGTGTTTCCAACCAGGTCTGACACAAACCGGCCTGTACAGTCAAAGAAGAAGGGTATCTAATAAGCTTGAAAATTTGGATATAAGCAGCACAGGAAATTGTACTATCTGTGTAGCAAAAACAAAGGCGCTGATCAGCTGTGCAGTTACTGCACAGCTGATCTGCGCCTTTGTTTTTGCACATGCACATTTCTGTTTTTCCCATGTTGAAGACTTGAAGCCCATATGGCTTTGGGTTTCCTTGAGTTTGTGATATGGGTCAGTACGTATTGACAGTCTGACCATTGGCTGGCATGTCAGTTCTGTTTAGTCTAGGCCCTACAAGAATTTACAGTATTTAACAGTTATCTTCTTATCTGATCCATGATAAATTACCAACAAGAGCCATATTCTGAAAATGTATTTCTGAAAGGCATTGTCAGCTTCTACAGATCACCTTTTGCTTTCTGCTAATGCACCAGGCATTTGTAACCATGGCCCTACAACTATGCGGAAAGGTGAGGGATAGTCGGGCTAAAGTGCTGGGGCATTTACATTTTGACTGTTCTCTCAGCAGTGCAGGGGAAAAGACTGTGTTTTGACATTAGGATCCTGACCTAAGGAAAAATTTCTATTGTGAAGGGCAGAGCAAAGAGCAAAGTTTTGACCTCCAGTTGGGTCCCCTGGGGGTGGGGCTCATAGCAGGGCACTGAAAGCTGAAAAGTCATTATCCCAATCCCCGCACTTCCCTGAAGGTGTGTGTGTGGAGGGGGTGTGTGTGGGGGGGACAGTGGTTACAAATGACTGCACCATGGGACATAAAATTAACAATTTTAGATAGGTTTACCATTGCATCAGGGTTGTTTCTACTGGTATGTTGTACCCTAAGGATCCCCAGTTTTGCTGAATAGTGGCAATTTTAAATCAGAAGATCACTCTATAAAGCAATTGCACTCTAACAGAACTGTACCAAATGAACTTGTAGTGAGGATAGTTTATTTCTATTAGTCCTTTTAGCAGCAAATCAAGCATATTTCCCTTGAGGTTGCCTTACATGATTTGTGAATGAATTGTTTTCATCATATTCTAGTAATCTTTCAGGTAAAAGCAATATAAACCACGTCATGAGAAAACCTCAAGTGTGCATTTTGTGTAAAGGAATGTGCAAATCGGATGGGCATCAATAGTTAGAGCAATCACCCGTCCCCGTTCTGTTTGAATCCAGGAGCCAAGCACAGCCCAGTTTGTATCTGACATTCAAACTTCTAGCCTTTTTCTGTGATTGTACAGGCTAGTTTGTGTCAGACCTGGTCGGAAATCAAGAAGACTAGTTTTCTGGCAGCGCGGCTCATGTAAGTGAAGGTATGCTGCAGCCTACAGGAGGTCTAGATGAAGTCTGCTGAATCATACTTTTGGCTGTAGAGTGATGGAAGCCTGTCAAAACAGGGCTTTAACTTCATACCACTTGAGACTCAAGATAGGATGAAATTAAATTTCTGACTTTGCTACTTTGCCAGGTACATGATGTACATTCACACTGGGTTTTGCAGTTATTCTAGGTGTAGGGGATCGGCAAAAATCCATTCCCTTGAGTTCCAAGGGGCAACAACTGAATTCATGTACTCATGGCAATAGACTGCACCTTTATTTATGGGCAACTGTGCATCTTGTTTCCATAGGCAACAGTCTATCCATGGGCAACAGTGCATCCATAGGCAACAGTGCATCCTGTATCCATGGGTAACAGTGCATCCTGTATCCATAGGCAACAGTACATCTTGTATCCATCGGCAACAGTGCATCCTGTATCCATGGGCAACAGTGCATCCTGTATCTATGAACAACAGTGCATCTTGTATCCATAGGCATATATCTTGTATCGTCTGTTCTGTATCTATGGACAACAGTGTATCCTGTATCAATGAACAATAGTGCATCCTGTAATCATAGGCAACAGTACATCCATGGGCAACAGTACATCCTATATCCATGGGCAACAGTGCATCCTGTATTCATGGGCAACAGTGTGTACTGTATCCATGGAATAGGCAACAGTGCACACTGTATCCATAGCATAGGCAACAAAGCATCTTGTATCCATAGGCAATAGTGTCAACAGTGTATTATGTAGGCATAGGCAACATTGTATCCTTGGGCATCAGTGCATTCTGTACCATGGCCAACAATGCATCCTGTATCCATAGGCAACAGTGTCAACAGTACATCTTGCATTCATAGGCAACGGTGTATTCTTGGGCCACAGTGCACCCTCTATCACGGGCAACAGTATATCCTGTATCATCTGTCCTGAACCCTGAGTAACAGTGCACCTTGTATCTATGGGCAACACTGTATCCTGTATCCATGGGCCACATTGCATCTTATATCCATAGGCAACAGTGCATCCTGTATCCATGAGTTACAGTGCATCCTGTATCCATAGGCAACAGAGCAACCTGTATCCATGGGCAACACAATGCACCCTGTATCCATGGGTTACAGTGCATTATTGGAAGCACTCAGGACCACTGTTACAGTAGTGCATTGAAGTGTCAAGGCCGTGACAGTGCATCAAATACCTACCCTCCCAAGACAGGGGTCAGAAATGACTAATCAATATTTACCAGAAAAATTCAGACAACACACTGACATTGTGAGTGCATCAAATACACTGGATATAAGACCTACATCACTCTGTTGCTTTGCATTGGCTATATTCCATATTTCAATGGTTTCTCCATGTTCAAAAATTTCGGAAAATTCTTAGAAAACTTGTGGCTCTCAGAACAGGTTATTAGTATCAGCTGTATCTCATCAAGTGAAATGATTGAAAAATTCTGACATCTGGCACACTCCACAAACCACAGGTAGCTTGTAGTCTCTTATTTATGATTGTTTTCATAGAATTTGGTATGTTTTTCTTTTGATATTTATGATGATTTTGGTTTCAAGGTTGGTTATACCGCCATTGTAAAACATAATAGACATCCTTCTGTGCATCATTTGAGCCGCCTCATGAGAAAACCAACAATCTGCATATGCGAAAACAAAGACGCAGATCAGCTTCGCGGTAACCGCGAAGCTGATCAGCGCCTTTGTTTTCGCTACTAGGATAGTACAATTCCTCTTCTTTCTAAAACCAAAATTTCAAGCCTCTAGCCATCTTCTGTGCTTGTACAGCCCTGCTTGTATCAAACCTGTTCGGAAACCACATTGTTGGTTTTCCCACGAGGTGGCTCATTTTATGATGATTTTGGTTTCAAGGTTGGCTGTTTTCTTATGGCATCAGACCAAACAGCCATTGTAAAACAATTAAAACCAAACACAGCCAGGCGCTACTAATGAGTACCCACATTCTATGTTTTAGAGCAAATCTAATGTGTACCTACAATCTATGGTTTGAGGAAAAAAAGGTATACCCCTGTATAACTCAGTTTTATTATACATAAAGTGGGGTTTCATCAGGAAAACAAGTCCGTGCAATATATACCCCCTTAAACCCCACTTTTTTACAGTAAAACTGGGGTTGGCAGGGGTATAATTTTTAAAGCTCAAAAATTCCCTGTTTATTGCATGGGCAAGTTTTCGTAATGAAGGGGGGTATACAATACACAGACATGTCTTCTCGATGATGTTGAAGGTGGGGAGTGGTGGGTGGTGAGTAAGAAGGAGTTTGGACACAGGCAATGATTAATGTTGTCCAACTGTTGGAGAAAATTGGCAAATCAATGTTGTCATCTGAAGACTCATCACAGTGCAGCTTCAAAACTTTGATAATCTGTCATGGTATTGTTATGATGACTAATTATTGCAATCTGTTAACATTGACTTAGATAATTGCTACCATTGATCTGCATCTCAAGTGGTACCAGATAATCTTCTACAACATCCTTAAAACTCTTCATTCTGATCTAGAGTTTCAGTGAGTCATTTTGGTAAAATTCTCAAAAACTGGACATCTAAGTATTTTCGATAGTCTTAAACTTTGCCAAAATCTTGTTTTTCCCATTGAGAAATGAGGCAAAAGCGTATTAAAACAGTGGCAAACAGTGTAGATATTGTTCAGACTTTTCTGGATGCATCCTGATCTGGTTATGCATTGTTTGTTCAAAGGAGGACCCCATTTATGGTAAAATGAGCCACATCATGAGAAAACCAACAATGTGGTTTCCGAAGAGGTCTGACACAAACCGAGCTGTACAAGCACAGGAGATGGCTGTAGAGGCTGGAAAGTTTGGATTTAGAAAGTAGAGGAATTATACTTTCCATGTAGCGAAAACAACGGCGCTGATCAGCTTCGTGGTTACCGCGCCTTTGTTTTCGCATATGCAAAATGTTGGTTTTCTCATGAGGGAGCTCAAATAAAATCAGTAAAGTAACTATAATGGATGTTCAAGTGGTTGACAGATAATCTGTCAACATTGTTATTACATCACACCGTACATACGGCTCGTCAAATTCCAACTGGTACGTCAAATTCCAGATGTTTATGTCAGCGCGTGCGTTTTGGCGGCTAAATTATTTTTGTTGTTTTTTCTTGTTTTATTATACTTAAGCTAATGGTTTCAAAAGAAAATAATAATCGGCAGTCTTGTGTGGATCCCCACGCACCTGTACATACAGGTGTCATGGTCAGCTTATCCGTGGATTGGCGAAAACATTGCACGAAAGTCTTAAAATGGCACGTTTTCAGAAAACATTCATACTTTTTGCCAAATATCTCCATAACTAGAAATAATTGAAAGTCGCATGCTCGAATATATATAGCTTAGTATCTATTTAAAAGCCTGGTTTAAGCTTTTATTCAAATTAATTACTACTATTGATAGCGCAGCTCATTCTTTTGAACCATGTGTGATTTTACATGATACGAACCACGACAGTCGCTTTATACTTGAAAGACCAGACGGACAATAGCTTTTGATACGTCAAATAACAGACGTAGACACGACTTTGGATACGTGTCGCATCAGACGTGTTGAGTGCGATTATTTCAAATACCCATGGCACCCTGGCATTGTTTGGCCTTCTTAAGCGGTCAACTTGGAAGTATACGTTCAAAAATATATTGTATTTCTTGAATTGGAAATGTTATGGATGTCATACAGTTATAGATGGGTAAAGAGAAAATGGCCACCTTAAGGACAAACGACATTGATTCACTATACCAACATTTGCACAAAATGTTGAAACCGTAGAATCAACTTTAAGACACACATTGTTGAAATAATGTTAAAATAATGTTGTTTCGGTCAACCTTTAAACATTGTTGAATCAATTCGATTCACTGAATCAACATTGATTCTACAACATTGTTTCAAAGTTGATTGAATCAACATTGGTTCGAAATTGTTTCAACTTTGTGTGTTTGCTGTTTTGTTTCCACTCAAACACAGTATAACTTTAAGAGTGATGTAGTGGTCGGGATTTGAAAAGGTACAAGCAGGCAAAGATCAGGAAAAGGCATAATCAGAAAAAGATTCCCACCTGATTGTCTCAGTTCTTGATCCTTGGTTAATTTTATTTTAAAGGCGCTGATAGTCAACGACCTTAACCAATGCCTGTTGTGCGGTCGTGTGATCTAGTGGGTAGTTAGTTCCCATCATCCTCCAGAGGTTGTGGGCTGGACCCCCGACCGACACATACGCGTGTCATGTTGATGACTTTTGAGCCCCCGGACTCTGTGGCAGTATGCAGGATGCACAATATGTACATCAGTATATGTATTTGAAGGTGGTCGGGTTGCGATATGGGCACTCACCCATTGGGGGCTAAAGAAATAGATGGGCTGCTTGTACATCCAGGTAAAGCTTATACACTACTAACCAACCATCTCATTACTGGGGAACCCCTCTGGTCTGAGCTTGCCCAAAACGTGGTTCAAGTCATACCATCCATACGTATAAGCATTTTTGGCTTAGTTGGATGGTTATATTTCAAGCACTTGTAGGATGTCATGACATCCTCATTTTGCGTAAAAGTTCCATAGAGGCAACGTCCCGACAAGACCTTATCTGTTGACTGGGACGTAAAGCGTCAGTTCAAACAATCAAAAACACGTGTTTTTGTTCCGTTGGTATAAAAATTGACTTCCATCAAAGAAGCACATTGGCAAACAAATAAAGCACAGGTTATGCCATGGTGTTTCTAGGGCGAAGACTCAACCGAGCGAATGCGCGAAGACACCTGATGCCTAACAACGCCCCTGGACATTGGCGCATAAGGAAACCAACAATCAGATTGAACCCTGGTATGCCCAGGCACAGACCGCACAGTTCAGTTCCGGTCCATGCCATACAGAATTTATAATCAAAATTAGGGGTATGCATATAATTAAAGCTAGAAACAATGCGCTATTCGTAAATAATTCCCCGTCTCATGGCGCTTATACATGTACGTGTACTGAGTCGCGTAGTGTTCTATTTGAATATTTACAATTGCTTTGCAGTAGCCATACATGTATCAGTTAAGTTATGTGGAATATTAACAAATGTTCACACTATCTGCTTTCATTTTTTTTTCTCCAAATTTCTATATAGTCAAAAGTCCAATCAGCCTGGCCATCTTGAGTAAAAAAACGGCATATAAAATCGTTTAAAGACAGTCGTTTCACTTTATTTCCTTTCCAAATAATGTTTTCTTTATGCAATTTATGGTTAGTAGCGATGCAAATTAAACCATAAACTGACTATTGCCTAACAAAGAAGTGTTTTAGTAGACTTGTATCATAAACCGTCTGGAACTTTCCGTATCGGCCGTCTGTAATTTCACTTATCATATGGCATTCGCCCGTCTGTACTTTGGCGTATTGTTTTTGTCGCCTAGCACAGAATAAAACGATAAATACACTGTAAAAGTTGATTATCAATGATCCTTCAGATGGAGACTGAAAAAATATAAGCCTCAATAAGATTATACCATGAAAAGTTTAGGTATTCTGTGTAAAATACAGCAAAATAACTTACCCGCCAAAACGCACGCGCCGACATAAACATCTGGAATTTGACGTACCAGTTGGAATTTGACGAGCCGTATGTACGGTGTGTACATGGAGAGCTGTATGTTTCATAAATGCATTTTGACTGACATCTTGAGTAAAAATGCATGGAGATAAGAAACAAAATTGATGTTGAGTCATAACCAAAATGTATGTCGGAAGCAACATATTAAAATATGTCCTAAACAGACAAAAGCATGCAGTTATCAAATATCAAAAAAGTCCACTCCACTGAAAGCAAAAGAAGCGAAAGTTAGACCTGCAGATTGTCATTCTATACTGGTTGACTTTAATAATGTGCATTCTAGCCTCATGAACCACCTAGGTTAGTCGCCACCCTCATAAAATGAAAACTCCACAGTGTTATAATGCACCAGTCATTTGTAACCACTGCCCCCCCCCCCCACCTACGGGGAAGGGTGGGGGATAGCCGGGCTAAAGTGCGGGGCAATTACTTTTCGAGTGTCCCCGCAGTGCAGGGGAAACAAAGGGGTTTTAACATTAGGATTAGATTTTCTATTGCTAAGGGCGGGGCAAAGAGCAAAGTTTTGACCTCCAGTTTGCCCCCTGGGGGTGGGGCTTATAGCAGGGCACTAAAAGCTGAAAAGTCATAATCCCCGCCCTTCCCCGTAGGTGGGGGAGCAGTGGCTACTAATGACTGGTGCATAACCCTTGTAAAATACAGACTTCACTAATCACTATTTTTTTTTTACTTACCCATTTAATGATGGAGAAAATTATGTTGTTCTTTAAGCATTTAAGTGTTGCATTTTTAATGTGTGTCAGTATACCATGATTTCAACCTTACATAGATAAATTAACAGCATCGCCCATTAACTTAAGCTTCTCCTCAGTGAAAACAAATCTTTTGTCAACATTTTGCAGCTGCTTGTGAGAGAAAGAGTGTGTGTGTCAAGGAACATGATCAGAAAGTCAAATAGTGTAACTTGATACCTGAAATCATTTTGCCTGCATCTGATTATAAAATATTATGTGTCATAATTGGTAAAATTATAGTTAAAACTTGACAATGAAGCAGCCCACTGGGTCCATTAACATGTCCCAGGTTTACAAGAGCTGTATCACGAGAAAAACACTCATTGAGATTTAATGTAGTCAAATAAGACTTAAATAGCTAAAGGACGACTTTCAGACTAGATGCATAAAACTGGAAGCATATAATACATGTAATTCTGCTCAGGGGTTCTGCTCAAGTGACAAATTGGGCTGTAATTCTGCTCAGGGGTTCTGCTCAAGTGACAAATTGTTTCTTTTGCTTTCACATTTGAGCCACCTCGTGGGAAAACCAACAATGTGGTTTCCGACCAGGTCTGACACAAACCGACCTGTGCAGCTATAGAAGATGGCTAGAAGCTTGAAATTTTGGATTTAAGTAGAGGAGATATTGTACTATCCGTGTAGCGAAAACAAAGGCACTGATCAGCTTCGCGGTTACTGCGAAGCTGAGCTGCGTCTTTGTTTTCGCATATGCAGATTGTTGGTTTTCCCATGAGGCGGCTCATTTTTCTTGTGGTGGTGATGATGACTCTGTGTCCATGACATACAGTTGTAAAATACTAAATGAGCCTGTGGGTGAGAAAACCAACAATTTGGATTCCGACCAGGTCCAACACAAACCAGGCTGTCACAGAAGATGGATAGAGGCGGGAAATTTTGTATTTTAAAAGTAGAAGAGGGATTGTACTATCTGTGTAGCGAAAACAAAGGCGGTGATCAGCTTCGCGGTTACCACGAAGCTGATCTGCGCCTTTGTTTTCGCCCAAGCATTTTGTTGGTTTTCCCATGCAGTGGCTCAAATGAAAAACATTTATTGAAAACACACCTTATGCACATATTGACAACCATTGTTTGCACATACAAAATGTGATTGTCAATTCTTTTGGAAGCAGCAGTTTTATTGTTAAAATCTTGTTTTAATGTGTAAATATTGATTTTGTTGTCGCAGTTGAAAGATGCCTGGTGGTCCATGAAAACAGTTGCTGAGGCTGAATATCAAATGAGGCACAGGTGAGGCGTTAATTAGTGTCTCGGTCACAAGAAAAAATTTTTCAATCAGGTAGGAGTATTCTACTTTCTCTGAGTAAAATCACTTGTACAACGGTGATGAGTGGCTGTTTAAACACAGAGTTCACCAATATATGAGCCACATCATGAGAAAACCGGAATTTTGCATATGCGAAAACAAAGCCGCAGATCAGCTGTGCAGTAACTGGTGCAGCTGATCAGCACCTTTGTTTTCACTACACAGATAGTGCTTTTCCTTTTCTAGTTATATCCAAAATTTCAAGATTCTAGCCTGCTTCTGTGACTTAAAACACTCCCGTTTGTGTTGGACCTGATCGAAAACCCGGAAGACCAGTTTTCTCGCATTGCGGCTCATGTAGAAGACACTGGAAACCATGTCAACAAAATGAAAAGATGGCTAAAACTTGACATTCAATGGCTGACGGTGGACAATAAAGTCTCGTAATGAGCTGATGAGTAGCTGATGAGCATTGTTTTACTTTTCTGTATTATTGAATGAGCCATGACGCGAGAAAACTGGTCTTCGGGATTTCTGACCCAGGTCTGACACAAACCGGCCTGTACACTTATAGAAGAAAGCTAGAATCTTGAAAGTTTGGGTATAAGTAAACATGAGAATGTACTATCCTGTAGCGAAAACAAAGGTGTTGATTGGCTTCGCAGTTAATCTGCACCTTTGTTTTTGCAAAGGTAAAAATCTGTTTTTCTCATGATTTTACTGTCTTTGTAGAGAATCCAGGACCTAAATACCTGCAATAAGACTGCGCTGTTGGCATTGCACTGCGCCATTGATTTTCAGTCTGCAAAAACAGGTTTTTTTATGACCAAGACTGCAATCATGAATATGATTGTTGCTTTGCTAAAACCAGATGGTACAATATTTTACCATATGGTTCATATTCTTGTAAATATTTTACAGTTATGACTGGAATATCATGCTTTCTGAGTAATTGTTGCATGTTCTGATGAAAGATGAATTTTGTTCCTGATTCCTGCCACTGAAAACGTTTGTTTTGAATACAAAGTAATTTCATTTCATAAGGAAAACATGTCCGTGAAATGTATACCCATCCAACTTTTATATTGTAAAAATGGGGTATACAGGGGTTTACCTATTTTTTTTATTTTTGATCCCTAGATTGTGGGTACTTGTTAGAACCGCCTCGCCAAAGCGGTTCTAACGTGTACCCACAATCAATATTTTGAGCAAAAGTATCCAAGTATAAAAAATTTTCCTAGATCCTATGAACTTTTTTTTTTTTTTTATTTTTAAAGCTGAAAAAATCTCTATATCATATGGGCAAGTTTTCATAATGATATTCTTCATGGGTGTGAAGTGTGATGTTTTGAACTGAATTTCTCCAGTTCTTAAAATTTTAAGCACAAGATGGGCTGAGTAAAAGCATGTCTCTGTTGATACTTCTAAAATGCCCTTGTACTGCCCTGCAGAAAAGTCTGGTTACATCATATGTCTAGCACATTTTTCCTTTTCAAATAATTTGACTATTTGTTAATGGTGAAAGAAATGTGCACTAAGTATTGGTAATTTGCTTCTTTCAGCCAGTCTGATGGCAAAATTGGTCCATTCATATTGTTATATCTCATAAAGCAGCTCATCCCCAGCTGTTTGATCCTGCATATTACAACCTCTGAACCTGTTTATTATGTAATAACATATCCTATTATTAAACACTTCACTTATCACTTGACATGGGAGAGATAAAAATATCTCACACATCCAATCATAAAGAATATCAATGGTGAATTAATCAATAAACCACAATATGAGTTCATCTACCCCGATTCCTTGCAAAACTTCAAAAGAAATATTGATACAAATGAAATAAATGCTAAAATAAAATATGATATAAAAAAGTCAGGGATAAATGATAAAAATGGTTTGCTAAGCAATAAAAGTAATCAATGGATGAGTTGGTATCAGGCAGTAAAAATGGCAATGATATCTTGTCAGAAAATGTGCACTTTGTATTGACAGGGCTAATATATTTAGTGTAGCATTCAACATGTTCAGTGTTATACTTTTCGGTTCTACAACAACTTACAGTGTCTAAATTCACTTCTCTTGTGAGAGCTAGGGACTAATCCCCTCTGGTCAAGCCCTGTCACCTAGTGTGGTATTATCAGCTTGGCATTTCACCAGTGAACTATTCTGATTCTGCAGCTTATAAAACCATAAAATAGAGTCTACAGCAAGATTTAAGTATGGCCTAGTGCAAAAATATTGAAATGGCAGTTCATTTAGTAAAGAATTTATTAAATATGTTTGAAATAGCATGTGATAATTGTTTAAGGCATTCCTCATGGATAAACAGATGTGACAACATCTCTTGACTGATTGACTATTATTGATCAGTTAAATGATATTACTTTGGAATGTTCATCTACATGTTTATACTCATGCATCAAGTGTACTGTGGTCAAGAACTTTGGAGGGCAAATTTTATCCTTATCGACCCTAGCCCTTTTTAGCTCACCTGAGCCGAAGGCTCACAAGGTGAGCTTATAGGATGGCCATGATCCGGCGTCCGTCCGTCGTCCGTCGTCCGTCCGTCGTCGTCGTCGTCGTCCACAATTTCAAAGATCTTCTTCTTTGAAACCGCTTGGCCAATCTAGTTGAAATTTTATGTGGAGCCTCCTTGGGTAGTGGCATTTCAAGTTTGATCGCGAAATCCAGGTCACATGACCAAGATGGCCGCCACGCCCATATATGGTAAAAACCCTTCAAAAATCTTCTTCTCCAGAACCGGTGGGCTGATTTCCACGAAACTTGGTATGTAGCATCGGGGACTTCAGCCCATCATAGTTTGATAAAATGATGACCCTTGGATGACCTTGACCTATTTTACGGCAAGGTCAAATTTGGAAACATAGGCTTTTACATGGTAAAAAGTGAAAACTATGGATTTTTTGAAAACTATTGCAGCCTGAGGCCTGAAAAGTGGTAGATGCAAACAACTAATGGAGTAGATGAAGGTATGTGATTAATTTAGGTCAAGGTCATCTCTTGACCTTGGCCAGTCTGTCGTCCATTCACACTTTTCAAAGATCTTCTTCTCTGAAACTGCTGGGCCAATCAAAGTGAAATTTTATGTGGAGCATCCATGGGTAGAGGAGATGCAAGTTTGATCGCGAAATCCAGGTCACATGACCAAGATGGCTGCCACGCCCATATATGGTAAAAACCACTCAAAAATCTTCTTCTCCAGAACCGGCAGGCCGATTTTCATGAAACTTGGTATGTAGCATTTGGGGCTTTAGCCCATCTTAGTTTGATAAAATGATGACCCTAGGATGACCTTGACCTAATTTACGGCAATGTCAATTTCGGAAACATAGGCTTTTACATGGGAAAAAGTGAGAACTATGGATTTTTTGAAAACTATTGCAGCCTGATGCCTGAAAAGTGGTAGATGCAAACAACTAACGGAGTAGATGAAGGTATGTGATTAATGTAGGTCAAGGTCATCTCTTGACCTTGGCCAGTCTGTCGTCCATACACACTTTTCAAAGGTCTTCTTCTCTGAAACTGCTGGGCCAATCAAAGTGAAATTTTATGTGGAGCATCCATGGGTAGGGGAGACGAAAGTTTGATCGCAAAATCCAGGTCACATGACCAAGATGGCTGCCACGCCCATATATGGTAAAAACCACTCAAAAATCTTCTTCTCCAGAACCGGCAGGCCGATTTTCATGAAACTTAGTATGTAGCATCTGGGACTCCAGCCAATCATAGTTTGATAAAATGATGACCCTAGGATGACCTTGACATATTTTACGGCAATGTCAATTTTGGGAACATAGGCTTTTACATGGGAAAAAGTGAAAACTATGGATTTTTTGAAAACTATTGCAGCCTGATGCTTGAAAAGTGGTAGATGCAAACAACTAATGGAGTAGATGAAGGTATGTGATTAATTTAGGTCAAGGTCATCTCTTGACCTTGGCCAGTTTGTCGTCCATACACACTGTTCAAAGATCTTCTTCTCTGAACTTGCTGGGCCAATCAAAGTGAAATTTTATGTGGAGCATCCATGGGTAGGGGAGACGAAACTTTGATCGCGAAATCCAAGTCACGTTACCAAGATGGCCGCCACGCCCATATATGGTAAAAACCACTCAAAAATTTTCTTCTCCAGAACCGGCAGGCCAATTTTCGAGAAACTTGGTATGTAGCATTTGGGACTACAGCCCATCATAGTTTGATCAAATGATGACCATAGGATGACCTTGACCTATTTTACGGCAAGGTCAATTTTGGAAACATAGGCTTTTACACGGGAAAAGGCGAAAACAATGGATATTTTGGAAACTGTTGCAGTCTGAGACCTGGAAGTTGCTAGATGCAGACAACCAATGGAGTCAATTGAGGTAAGTAATTAATGAAGGCCAAGGTCATTTCTTGACCTTGACCCAAAGTCATTTAAATATCAAAATTAAAATTATGGTTTTCTCATAAATCACTGGGTTTTGAAACTATTGTAGCCTGAGACCTGAAACTTTGCAGATGCAGACAACTTATGAATTCAATAAAGGTGTGTGAGTATTCAAGGTCAAGGTCATTTCATGATGACTTAATACTCCAGGATCAGGCTTCAGGTGAGCGTTCTCAGGACCAATGGTCCTCTGGTTACAAATCCTGACCAAAGGTGTTTCATGACCTCTTTAGATTACACTTTTTACAGAAACACCATTTCTCTGTTTCCTATAGCAATCTGTAACAGCTGGGTGGGAGTATCTGACTCAATCTATTATTATGTTAACTTTTGAGAGCAAATTTTATCCCAGTCCATTATAAAATTCTGTAGAGGACATATTTTGTCCAAATTGACCCTACTCCTTTATTAAAATCCTTTCAGGGCGAATTGTAACCATATCAACACTAGTCCTTTTAAAAAATTTCTTATAAAAAAAATAATCCTGACCAAAGGTGTTTGGGACCTGATGACTGCTCTAAAAATTCCAATTCCTGTTTCCTAACAAGCCTGATTTATTGTTATATGAGCTGCATCATGAAAAACTGGATATTTGCCTGTGGGAAAACAAAGGCACAGATCAGCTTCACAGTAATGCAAAGGACCTTTGTTTTCGCTACAGGGATAGTACAACTCCTCTTCATCCTAAATCTGAAATTTCAAGCTTCTACCCTTCTTCTGAGACTGTACAGCCCAGTTTGTATCTGACCTGGTCGGAAACCATGAAAACTGGTTTTCTCGCATCCCCTGCTATCAGTGTACTAGTTCTGTGGGTGGGGTTATCTGACTTCTATCTTGTGTTGCAATGACTTATCAGCTGAAGAATAATGAGGAGGGCTTGTGTTTTTGCCTATCTGACCTCATTTTAGCTCTTCACAGGGAAGAACCTGTCATCTGGATTTCCAACAGGTTCCTGAACAGAACTGAGTGGGGTGGCTAGACATGAAATCATATTTGTAAAGTACTGAATCAGACTTTATTTGATGCAAAACAAAGGTGCTGATCAGTTACAAATGATGCATTTGAAAAGCATTCTTGTTTTTGTATTTGCTTTAGAGAGTTTTTTTGATGAAGCAGCTCATGTTTTATTACCCTCCCAAAGAAAGCCACCACCTAATGTAACAATTTTACAATCTCCTATTGTCTTCAGAATAGATAGGGTCTTATTTATGAGCACCATATAATCTGAGTAAAGAGGAACTCATTTTGGTCCATTTTGGAGATATGTTAGCGGCTCTTGTATTCATACTGTACATGTAACACAAGTCTGCTACAGGGTGGGTCGGTGGAGGTGGGTCAGTGTGTATGTGTAGTAGGGGATAAACATTGAATGCTCCTCAAATAAGCTTTGCTTTCTCTTTGCTTTCTGTGTATGTATGGTAAAGGGGTAGGGGGTAAAAATCAAATGTGCTCCTCAAATAAGCTTTGCTTTCTCCTTGGCAACTTATACCAAAGCATGGGGACAAATACTTACCTAATTTCTGTCAGACAGTATGATTATCAGTACTTTCACCAAACATTATCTTTGAGAGAGATTACTTTATTCTTACATCATAATCTTATAAATATTCATATCCATTAACCTGCTATCAGGGTTTTACATGATTAACAAGATAACTGATAAGTAGTATTAATCTAAGAGCTAATTACTGACAGGATTCCATGTAAACATTCTCAAGACATTTAATTGGTTTGAGGCTAAACTGGTCTTGGGGCATGTCAATGCCATGGACTTGCTTCTTTTGCTGTGATTTGAAAGTGTATTAATTGTATTTTGGACTTGTCTTAAAATCACATGACTATGTAATTGAGGCTTAGCCATAAGTAAAACTGGTAATCTTTACAATTTCAGTTGTTCCAGACATAACAACTGAATAAAAACAGCTGCATGATTCAGACTATACAAATGACATAAAGCTGACATCTCGGAAAGTTCATGTAATTTGCATATAGCCTTATAGGCTCGCCAAAGTTCATCCAGCTCCTCCATTAGTACAATGGTCATGACAAGTCAGTGTTTTACACTTCACCTGATAATTTAATGGTACCAAATCCAGTTTTTGGACACTATTTATAAGGTTTAAGCATCCGATATCCATCTGGTTTATTTTGTTTGATTGCAATTTAAAGGATTATAGCACTAAGTCTTGTTTTATATGTCTGAAAATTAAGGACTGGTAGTTACGAAATAAGTCATTGTTTTACAATCAGCCCCTGGGACAGATCAAGTCAGTGTTTTACTTCCAGTCCCTTAAAAGCCTGTGGCTCATCACTCTGCATGTAATTAGATTCTGATTGACTGGGCATGTTATGTGGGGTAATTAACTCAGCAGATGTTACAGCATATCATGATTGATTACATGTTAAACATGTACCAACAGTTACTCTGTCTAGTCATTGGCCTCCTATTAAGGAATAAACTGGGTTGTTGACTTTGTGATTTAAAAAAAAAAGCTCAGGCTTCTAAAGATCTGCAGTAGCAAATGAAAACCTACTGGCACAGTTACCATGCACACCCCTAATCTAGAAGCCTTTGTAGTGCAGTGATTAAGTCACTCGCCTTGTAAGTCATGGGTCGCAGGTTCGATTCCGGGCTTCTTCAGTCTATAGGACAAGACTATAAACAGAGGTCCCATCTTCATATGACCTTAGCTGTTGGTGGGAAGTTAAACTCCAAATCAACCAACCAACACCCCTAATCTGTAGTTGTTATCATTAGCAAAAGTGACAGTCATGACAGTTGAAGGTGTATTTTGTATTGATGTTATGAATTTTTAATGCACCAGTCATTTGAATCCCCGGCTCCCCCGGGGCCGGGGATAGCGGGGACATAGCGGGGCTTAAGTGCCAGGCTTTAACCTATGATGCGTCCTGGCAGTGCCGGGGATTTGCCGGGTTTATGATTTCCTGCCAATACACGGTCACATTAATTCAAATTAGATATTAATGGTATTTTTAACATCTAATTATTTTTATGCTATTTATTTAATTTGAAAATGCACCTTAACATTCCCATGCACAGATTAAAGCCCTTCTCTCATGTTTCAGTTTCATCAGAACAACTCTCAGCTGTTGTTCCACATTATTGTCAGCCTCTGGGGAGCCGGGGCTTTTAGCAGGGATTTTACCACAAATCTTGCCCGGCGGTGCCGGGCTTTTACCCGGGCTTTAAAAAATGAAAAGTTAAAAGCCCCGCCATTCCCCGACCCCGGGGGAGCCGGGGATACAAATGACTGGTGCATAACTTTAATGTTTTTTTGCCAGCACTCATTCAGTGGGTCTCTTCGCTACTGGGCTTATAAGCAATGTATTCTTATACCCTTGGTGTTTGACGATGACACCAGTGCTACAGTTTTATTTGATAGCTGATCAAAACATGTCAGAGCAGAAATAATTATGTTCCTCGCACAGCCTCAAAATATTCCAAAGCATTTACTACAACATCTTGATACTATCAGATAATTTATATCAGATGAAAGCATCCGTCCCCACCTGAAGAGAGGCATTCTCTTCATGATGAATTGATGATAACACACCACAGGCCCTACACATGGTCTAGCAAAAGAGATTTTTGCAACAGTCAAATGCAAGAAACATGGTTTGTGTTTGATCCTGTCTTTCCTAGACTTTACGGTCCCAAGACCCTTGCTGTATAGTTTGATATAAAACACCAATTGCAGATTTAGACGGGGTTCTTAGGACCAAATTATTTCATTTTCATGAGTCAAGTTAGGAAAAAGCTAGTAAAATATGGAGAAATAGAGCATTTACATCATTTCATTTCAGTTCTGTTTGAAAACCACAAAACAAATTTATTCAAGTCAGGTAGGCTCCTGTTCAAGTTAAATACAAACAGAGGTTCTGTTAGAAAATAAATACAATCTTTTACAGGTGATATCAAAACTGGACCGAGAACTGGAAATAAAAATGTTTCATTTCTCTGTCATTAATTGCAGGCTCAAGCCAAGAAAAGGATGAGAGGAGAAGAGTAACTGTCACTTACCGATGAAGAGAAAACAGTTATAAATCCAGAAAAACAGAAATCTACAGCAGTTATAATCCATGTTTATTTCAACCTGCCACACTCTCTCTACATGCTACAGTGCCTCACTGAAATTATAAATAGAACATCAATACAAGTGAGGCTGCTGCACCTGGTACTGTCATGAATATTTAATAGGTGGGCGGAGCTTAGATAGTGGAGGAACAGTGAGGTGACAGCTGGATAGCTCATGAATATGGATGCCCTACAGGTAAATAGTGCAATATTAATGAATTAAATGAAAATAAAAATGCCATTTTAAACAGTTAAATTGATTAAGATCAGACTGCAAGCTTAAAACATGTTATTTCTTGATTTTCCATTCAATTTATATCATCCCTAGCAACAATATTCTAGTCATAATAGAGCAGATCTTGGTCCAGATTTTTTTTCTGCAGTTTAATTGCCGTGATTGATTGACATTGAAAAAGATAAATGAAAATGAGGCTGACACCAAAAGTGTGCTAACGGTTGACACCTGGGATGTCATTATTATAACAAAGAAATAAAAAAACAGAATTGATGCTATAAAATTAAATAGTTTGTATCTTGATTAGATGGGTAGTCTTAAGCCTATAATTTGCATATAAACTGATGTAACTAGTACACCCAGGTCAATAACAATAAATAACCAAAGCACATCTTCCTTAAAAAAAAAGTAAATAAATAAATAAATAATAATAATAATAATAATAATAAATGCCATAGTTTAAGAACATAAAGGTATGAAAAGAAGCGATGCACCTGCGATGCACCTTTGGCTTTGTTTTTGCTGCACAGAATGAGGGTAAAACTTCAAGCTGTCATTTGACTTTGCAGCTCAATTTGTCTCAGACCGTAGATAATTTTTCTCCTAATACAGCTAATAAGTAAGAGTAAAACTGTATTACCTTATCTGCTGACACCCCTAAGTCCTTGCCACCTCCCACCTTGACAAAAAGATATGAGCCTCGTTATGAGAAAACCAGCAATGTAGTTTTCAAACCGGTCCAACACAAACTGGTCTGTATCGTCACAGAAGATGGCTAGAAGCTTGAAATTTCGGATTTAGAAAGTAGAGGAATTGTACTATCCTTGTAGCGAAAACAAAGTTGCTGATCAGCTTTGTGGTCACCGCGAAGCTGATCTGCACCTTTGTTTTCGCATTTGCAGATTGTTGGTTTTCTCATGTGGTGGTTCATATAATTATGATGGTGGAAAAATGTTCACCCCTGAGGTCAATCCTAAGTTACTGATTTATTTTATTACATTTTTGTGGTACATTTATTACAAGAGTAATACAAGGTTGCTATACAGACTGTGATTTTTGTTGCAGTTTGAGCAAAACCATGGTAATACAATTATGAGCCGCAATACGAGAAAACCAACAATGTGGCTTCCGAACAGGTCCTACACAAACAGAGCTGTACAAGCACAGAAGATGACTAGAGGCTGGAAATTTCGGATTTAGAAAGTAGAGGAACTGTACTATCTGCATAGAAAAAACAAAGGTGCAGATCAGCTTCACAGTTATTGCGAATTAATTATTGTATATGAGCCTCTTTTGGACAAAAAATCAAGTGTCTTTTAGGAACTCGAACCTATGATCCATGGCTTAATGGTTTGCTCAAGGCTCTGTAGTACATGTACTTGCATTTTTACCAAGGCTGTGTCCCCACATGACTTAAAATTGTTGTTGGGAAGTAAAGCAAAAACACAAGGACAAAACTCTGTAAAATGGCAAGGAGGTATTCAATTTTAGATTTAAACAATATGGCACTATCAAATATGCTGATCAGCTATGTGGCTTCTTTAACAAATTTAAGGGCTCTGACTCAGTTTTGGGCATACAATCATGTACTTAATGTCAAAAACAGGCTTTTTACAAGGTGGCTAAATGTATATTTGATGAGGTTGGTGGTTTTCTCCCCCCCTGGGGCAGGTGTTGTTTTGCTTTGTTAAAAAGACAGATGGGTAGTTAGGATCAGTGTTACAACCAAATTAAGTTAATTTACTACAAATTAATTTACCACTAAAGTTAATCACAAATGATAGTAACTGTACCACCATGTTAGCTCTCCAAGCAAAACACCATAGTTATCATAAAATTTCAAACAGGGGTGCATGGTGGCCTGCTGGATAGTGTGTCAGTTTAACCCATATTTGACAAATGGATTTTCCCATCATTATCATTTGGGCGAGCCCACTTTCATTTTTAGGGGTGTCAGGAGTGATTTTTAAATGTTATTCAATTTTTCGATGAAAATTCTCTAAGCAAACAGAATAGCCCCAGATCTGGGACTGTTCTGTTTGCCTATGTCCCATAAAAGGGACGCCATGCTTAAATGAGCTAAGACTTGGCCATGGGCCCGGGGAATAGTCAGGCAAAATATAACTAATATCTGATTTGATTTAATGTGACCATGTATTGGCGGGAAATTAAACCCTAGCACATCTCCACACCGTTCATCCAGATACAACAAACGCGGAATGGTCTTCCAAACGCGGATATAAACAATAGTATTTTGAACGGCGGGGAAAAAGAGTGAGTATTTATTATCTTTAATTATAATCAATATCGGCTGAGTTGAATATTGTTTGACATACAATGGAAAAGTACATAACTTTGCAAGTGTTTACCTAAAATCCTCTCATAAATTCTATTAGTTCGAGAAATATAGGCTTCTAAATCTGACTTGGATGCGCGAAAAGAGACAAATCTTGGTAAGAATGTCTGTAAATCTTTATTAAAGCACGAAACTATGACCGAATTGATGTTTTTCGGAGGATCAGGGATCGCTTCAAGTGTTGCCGTTACACGAACCCACTCCAAATTATAGAAAGAGAATAAGAACTATTTTAAATTGGGTACTCTCATCTAATATGGTGCAACATACCACGGTTCAAATTCTCAAGCAGGTGAAACAAACTCGGACCACTCGGTGCAACGAACGCGTATAATAAAAACAAATTCTCGCCTTATTTTAAGGAAAACTGGATGCATTCATTGTTAACGCCAATTTGTATGGTTTAGAATCCATAGATGGTTGGTTGAAGACAAATTATGGAATAATATCGCGTGATAAAACCACAAGGAACGTGGGTTCATGAGGACTTTCACTTCGCTTTGGCCACGTCATCATGAAACCATGTTAACATGTTTTACAGAGCGAAAGGCCCATATCAGGTGCATTTTAACCGAGAAACTGTCCGTGCCTTTGTTTCCGTTCTTTAAATTCGACAATTAAAAGCCTTAGCTAGCTTTATGAAGTCTGACAGTGACAGGTTTAGGAAGAGCTTCAAATGCTTTCGCCTTTCATATTCAAACACCAACTAAATTACGCATGTTTGTAGGTTATTACATGTAAAATATATGGTGTAATGTATGGGTGCATTTCTTTCATGAATATATGGCCAAGAATATATTTATCATGATTGTCTCTCTCACTCTTAAGTGTGTTAAAGTGAAACCTTTGTTAAAGGTCCACTATGACAACAAATTATGAATACAAATGACATAGACTTACGTAGATTCAAGAAGAGCATTTATTAGTGGTGAAACTATGTGCACAACGAACTCGTTACCATGCCTCGGGATGGTTTTTGGTGTGAAAATAACTGACGATGACTGACCGTCTCTATATGACCTTGGCTGTTGATCCTGTAATTTTAGTTTAAATGTTTTATTCAGATTCACAAACCAGAGGACCAATGGTCCTGTAAACGCTCACCTGAAACCTGAGATATATACCAATAAACTCGCATGACTAGAATTGTAATATTCATGTATATAACCCCAGGGCCGGGTAAGAGCAACCCCTGGAGTCAATTTCTTTTTCAAATCATAAAACTTCAGACCATTTGCCCTTCAAATGACATTTTAACAATTTTCCCCATTCAAATGCATGGGCGACCTAAGTTGACCTTGCCGTAAAATAGGTCAAGGTCATTCAAGGGTCATGATTTATATAAACTTTGTAGAGTTTTATTGTCTGATGCTTCATGCCAAGTTTCAAAATCATAGGCCTTCTGGTTCTGGAGAAGAAGATTTTTGAAGGTTTTTGCTATTTATAGCCATGGCGGCCATCTTGGTCATGTGACATTGACCATTTATATAAACTTTCATTCTTACTTCCTGCCAATGCTCCTCATAAAGTTTGGCTTTGATTGGCCAAGCAGTTTCAGAGAAGAAGATCTTTGAATATCGCTGTAATGTACATGTATATTGCCCCGGGGTGGGGGCAGACATACCCCTGGGGTCCAAATTTTTTCAGAATCATCAATCTTAAGTCAATTTACCCATTTCCTGCAAGTTTTTCCCTACAAATGAAATTTTAACACTTTTCCCCATTCAAATGCATGAGCGACCTATGTTGACCTTGCCGTAAAATAAGTCAAGGTCATCCCAGGGTCATGATTTATATATACTTTGTAGAGCTCCAGTCACTTATGCTTCACAACGTTTCAAAATCATTGGCCTTCTGGTTCTGGAGAAGAAGATTTTTAAAGGTTTTTTCTATTTATAGCCATGGCAGCCATCTTGGTCATGTGACCTTGACCATTTATATAAACTTTCTTTCCCCCTTCCCAAGGATGCTCCATATGAAGTTTAGCTTTGATTGGCCAAGCGGTTTCAGAGGAGAAGATGTTTTATTATTATGGAAATATACATGTATATAGCCCGGCGCAGGGGCAGACAACCCCCCAGGGGGCTAAAATTTTCCATTAACATTAATCTTCTGTCCATTTGCCTATTCCCAGTAAGTTTTACCCATTAAATAGCATTTTACCATTTTTTCCCATTCAAATGCATTGGCCACCTAAGTTGACCTTGCCGTAAAATAGGTCAAGGTCATCCTAGGGTCATGATTTATATAAACCATGATGGGCCCACGTCCCCGATGCTACATACCAAGTTTCATGGAAATCCACCCACTGGTTCTGGAGAAGAAGATTTTTAAAGGTTTTTGCTATTTATAGCCATGGCGGCCATCTTGGTCATGTGACCTGGACCATTTATATAAACTTTCATTCCCCCTTCCTAAGGATGCTCCACATGAAGTTTGGCTTTGATTGGCCAAGCGGTTTCAGAGGAGAAGATCTTTGAAATTGTGAACGACGGACGGACGACGCACGACGGACGGACGCCGGAGCATGGGTATACTATAAGCTCACCTGTGAGCCTTCGGCTCAGGTGAGCTAATAACATATCTACATACATTGGCTAAAGGTACATGACGAAAAGGATTAGAACAAGGGCTTAAAGAGTTCTTCTCCATGCAAACGTTGACCCTGTACGTAATGACAGAAAAACTAGAGGACCAATGGTCATGTAAACGCTCACCTGAGATCTGGGATAAATACCAATTAACTTGTTTCACTATTATGGTCATGGACGACCTATATTGAACTTGCCGTAAGATAGGTCAAGGTCATCACAGGGTCAATTCATATATACATTGTTGTACTCTAGACGACAATTCTACATGCCAAGTTTTGTTGAAATTGATGCACCGGTTCCGGAGAAGACGATTTTTGAAGGGCTTTTACCATTAATGGATATGGTGGCCAACTTGGTCATGTGTCCCAGATTATTTATGTATACCACTGGTTCCCCCTTCCTATAGATGCTTTATATAAAAATTGGCTTAGATTGGCTAAGCGGTTTCAGAGAAGACGATCTCTGATAATGATATTCATGTATATTACCCCAGGAAGGGGTCAGACCACCCCCTGTGGTTTTTTTTTTTTTTTTTTTTTTTCAGAATCATAATAATCATAATAATATTTTTCTCTTCATATGATATTTTGATAATTTTCCCAATTCAAATGCATGGGCCACCTATATTGACCTTGCCGTAAAATAGATCAAGGTCATCACAGGGTCATTTATATAAATATTGTAGAGCTCCTCTAACTGATGCTTGTTTTCAAGTTTTAAAATCATAGGCCTTCTGGTTCTGGAGGAGAAGATTTTAAAAGGCTTTTGCTAGTTATAGACATGGCGGCCATCTTGGTTATGTGACCTGGACCATTTATATATACTTTCGTTCCCCTTTCATAAGGATGCCCTACCTAAAGTTTGGCTTTGATTGGCCAAGCGGTTTCAGAGAAGAAGGCATTTCAATATTTTGGTAAAACACATGTATATTGCCCCGGAGTGGTGGCAGACCAGCCCCTAGGGTCCAAATTTTTTCTATGAATCATAAATCTTCAGTCCATTTACCCATTTCCTATTAGTTTTTCCCTTAAAATGACATTTTGACAATTTTCCCCATTCAAATGCATGTGCCGCTATGTTTGACCTTGCCGTAAAATAGGTCAAGGTCACCCCAAGGTTTTGATTTATATTAACTTTGAAGAGCTCCTCTCTCTGATGTTCCATGCCAAGTTTCAAAATCATAGGACTTCTGGTTCTGGAGAAGATTTTTAAAGGTTTTTGCTATTTATCACCACTGCGGCCATCTTTGTCATGTGACCTTGACCATTTATATAAACTTTATTTCCCCCTTCCATAGGATGCTTCCTGATTAGCCAAACAGTTTTAGAGGAGAAGATCTTTGACATTGTGGACGACGACGGACGAACGACAGAGCATGGCCACCATTTAAGCACACCTTGTGAGTTTACGGCACAGGTGAGCTAAAAACTTATAGCAACGTGGCATAGTTTGACTCCTGATCCGGCGAGGTCGGGGTGAGGGGGGCATGCTGGCACCAGTGTTTTGTCTTTGGGAAAGACATTAATTTCCATAGAATTGGTTAGTATCCAGGAAGCAGAGGCTCCTTTCTGACACGGCTGAGTCGTTAACTGGGATGTTTATTCGCTACACAAGCATACAAACAAATTCCTTTACAGGTGTATATAAATCATTTCTCTGATTCTACGAAATAATTATCCATAGAAAAAAAGATGTTAGCAGATATGTTATAATACGGTGTTATACAATGTATGTTATATGCCACCCCCGAATTCGATCATATATCAAGTGAATGACAGACTAAAAAGCCAACAGGATGCATTTATACATGTAGCACGTTTACTTTATAAAAATCTAGATTCTTCGTTGTATTGTAATTAGAAAACGTTCAGTCAGTGTTTTGCACGTTTTAAAACCAGATTTTTGAATCCGTGTTTGTTTTACCCAAATTATGTGGGTCATCCGCGTTGTGTAGTATCAACGTCCGTGGTAAGTTGTACCTTGAAGTAAACAAGGCTATTTTTGAACATGGATATCGCCACCCCAAAAAAACCTTTCAAGTTTGATGCATGGTATTTATATATTCCATAGATGTCGAAAATTAGTTTTGAAGAGATATTTGCACGAAACCAAACAATTAAATTCTACAAATATGAAAAGAATCGGGAAATAGACGAGAAAATTATGATTTACGAATTAAAATCGCTTGTATCTATAGTTTACACAAATCTTTTGTTATGATACTATACCATTCTCAAGAATAACCATTTTGCATCAGCTCTGCATAAACACACTTTATATAGGATCAATTTAAATGCTGTTTGTTTATGTTTTCTTACCTTGTGTATTCCCGCGATACAGTTGTTTATATCCGCGTTTGGAAGACCATTCCGCGTTTGTTGTATCTGGATGAACGGTGTGATCTCCGGCACTGCGGGGACTCGGAGGTTAAATCCTGGCACTTTAGCCTCGCTGTGTTGCCGAGATACAAACGACTGGTGCATAACGCACAAAATCAAACAACTTATGTAAATGCATTGATACTGTAGTTGTCACTGCACAAAATGAAACTACATGACTTGTATGATGTTAACTAGTAAAATCAATTTGGAGCATTATTTTTCAGTTACAGTTTATTTCAAGTCAACCCAATTTTCCTCGTGCCCAGAACTTGATTGTGTCACTGAGAGCAAGGTTCCTTCGCTGAAGTTCCTAATTCCTGATCCTCAGGTGAGCAGTGATTGTCCATTTGGACTATTTATGATTTTCAAAATTTATTTGCAAAAATATTATATAACACATTATACAAATGTGCACTAACTAAAAGATCTTGAAAACAAGCACAAAACAATACACACCCACTAAGTTCTCATTCCAATTATTTCTTTATGATGGTACCTTCGAAATTCGGTGTAGTTAATGTTTAGTTGTAATTTATAGATCTCTCTAAAATCTAGGGTTTATTACAGTTCTTGCACACATGCAGTGACACATGCTGAACTAAAACAGAGTTGAGAAATTGGTCACTTTCATGTGTCAACATAACTATCCTTGATTAGAATCACTAAGGTAGGATTTTCAGCCAGACGAAAAGTCCCTTCTAAATTCGGTGTAGTAGTAAACAAAACTCAAAACAAAACTATCCAGTGGTGCCAGAACAGTCTGATTTTTACCAATTTGTAGAGCTGGATATCCCCAAAGTAGTCATGGTAATCAAACTGATCTATCTTGTCTGGTTTGTATTTGGAATGAATTTAATCTCAGGGACTATATTTTATTAAGAAGCTACTTTTTTTTCCTTCTTGAAAAAATGAGTGCGTGAATTTAAATGCATGTGAACTTGCACAGCATTCTTGTTCAGATACAATTTTTATACCATTTTAAAGTGCAAACATCAAGGTTTTAACTGAGGTTAAAATCTTTTCAGAACACTTCACAGAGTGAGAGAAACTATCAAAAATATAAATTACCCCGAATTTCGAATTGCCCCGAATTTCGAAGGTTCCACCATAATTGTAACAATTAGCACACACAGGGTGTTCCCATTTTAGATAACATTTTTAATTGCCATGTCAGCATTTTATAGTGACATGATCCCTCACAGCAAATTATCATGCACAAAAATATATTTCATGCATATTATGAGCTGTGTCCACGGCAAACCTGCTTTTTGCATGGTAACCAGAAGCTCTATCGCCACCTGTATTGGCTTTATTAGCTCACCTGAGCCGAAGGCTCACAGGTGAGCTTATACGATAGGCAGGCATCCGTCGTCCGTCGTCGTCCGTCCGTCCGTCCGTCCGTCGTCCGTCCACAATTTCAAAGAAGAATATTTCTGAAGCTAGTAGGCCGATCTTGATCAAATTTAATGTGAACCATAATTGGGTTGGGGGATTGATGGCATTAGGTTTTGGAGCAGATTGTATTAAAATTGTGGTTTCCATGGCAACAGATAGGTCCCATAAACTTACAATGGGAAAAACTAAAAAAATCTTCTTCTCTGAAACCACTAGGCCCACAGCTTTGATATTTGGTATGTAGCAATGGCTAATGGTCCTCTACATAAATTGTGCCATTCGTGCCCCTGGGGTCAAATTTGGCCACGCCCCGGGGGGTCGATAGTCTCCATAGACTTACTATGGGAAAAAAATTCAAAAATCTTCTTCTCTGAAACCACAGGGCCCACAGCTTTGATATTTTGTATGTGGCAATGGCTAATGGTCCTCTACATAAATTGTGCCAGCCATGCCCCTGGGGTCAAATTTGGCCAAGCCCCGGGGGTCGATAGTCTCCATAGACTTACAATTGGAAAAACGAAAAAAAAATCTTCTTCTCTGAAACCACTAGGCCCACAGCTTTGATATTTGGTATGTAGCAATGGCTAATGGTCCTCTACATAAATTGTGCCATTCATGCCCCTGGGGTCAAATTTGGCCACGCCCCGGGGGTCGATAGTCTCCATAGACTTACTATGGGAAAAAAATTAAAAAATCTTCTTCTCTGAAACCACAGGGCCCACAGCTTTGATATTTTGTAGGTGGCAATGGCTAATGGTCCTCTACATAAATTGTGCCAATCATGCCCCTGGGGTCAAATTTGGCCACGCCCCGGGGGTCGATAGTCTCCATAGACCTACAATAGGAAAAAAACTAAAAAAATCTTCTTCTCTGAAACCACTAGGCCAACAGCTTTGATATTTGGTATGTAGCAATGGCTAATGGTCCTCTACATAAATTGTGCCATTCATGCCCCTGGGGTCAAATTTGGCCACGCCCCGGGGGTTGATAGTCTCCATAGACTTACTATGGGAAAAAATTAAAAATCTTCTTCTCTGAAACCACAGGGCCCACAGCTTTGATATTTTGTATGTGGCAATGGCTAATGGTCCTCTACATAAATTGTGCCAATCATGTCCCCGGGGTCAAATTTGGCCACGCCCCGGGGGTCGATAGTCTCCATAGACCTACAAAAGGAAAAACTAAAAAAATCTTCTTCTCTGAAACCACTAGGCCCACAGCTTTGATATTTGGTATGTAGCAATGGCTAATGGTCCTCTACATAAATTGTGCCATTCATGCCCCTGGGGTCAAATTTGGCCACGCCCCGGGGGTTGATAGTCTCCATAGACTTACTATGGGAAAAACATTCAAAAATCTTCTTCTCTGAAACCACTGGGCACACAGCTTTGATATTTTGTATGTGGCAACGGCTAATGGTCCTCTACATAAATTGTGCCAGCCATGCCCCTGGAGTCAAATTTGGCCACGCCCCGGGGGTAGATAGTCTCCATAGACTTACAATGGGAAAAACTAACAAAAATCTTCTTCTCTGAAACCAAAAGGCCCAGAGCTTCTATATTTTGTATGTAGCAATGTTTGGTAGTCCCCATTATAAATTGTGCCAGTCATGCCCCTGGGTCAAATTTGGCCATGCCCCGGGGGTCAATAGTGTCCATGCATAGACTTTCATTGGTCGATTCTCAATTAATTTAAATCTCATGAGCTTACAATGTGATAATCTCTCAGGTGAGCTACAGGACCAATGGTCCTCTAGTTATTTAACAGGACTCCATTTTAGGGAGCCCGGTGGTGCAGTGGTAGACTGGGATACCAGGCGCCATTGTATTCAATATCTATCATACATATATCCCAATCAGGTATTGTGTTAAACTTTGGTAGACTAGCGCAGTGGTAGAGCTTTGGACTCTGAGAGGTCCTGGGCTTGATCCCCATTGGTGGCACCATGTTGTGTCCTTGAGTAAGACATATTAGCTCCCTAGAGTACTGCTTAAAACCCAGGAAGCATTGGCGCTGTCCCAACATGACTTAAAAATTGATGACTGGGACGTTAAACCTCGATACAAAGAAACAAATTACTCCATTTAAGACTTTCACAGCCAAGATTGTGTCTGAAGCATTTTTATGGTGACACAGTTCATGGTCATTCATATCATGCATACAGAATTAATATGCATTATTTTTAGCAACAATGTAGCACAATTTGATTTATGAATTAATTTAATCAGTCATAGATAAGTCTTTATGGCTGTGCATAATGGAATCAGATAGTTTTGAGCAGCTTTGTTTTAGTTTATGTATGAAATTAGGCCTTCTTGCTTTGGATTTTATTAATTTTACGACTGTCACTATCGACTGAGCCTCATCATGAGTAAACTGGACTTTTGCATATGCGAAAACAAAGGCGTAGATCAGCTGTGCAGTAACAGCTCAGCTGATCAGCGCCTTTGTTGTCGCTACACGGATAGTACAATTCTTCCTCTACCTGTTTCCAAAATTTCAAGCTTCTAGCCTTCTTCTGTGGCTGTACAGGTCGGTTTGTGTCGGACCTGGTCGGAATCCCTGAAGACAGGTTTTCTCATGTCATGGCTCATATATAAATGCATTTACAGCTGACTCATGAAAGTTTTTTGTTTTGTTTTTTTATTCCTTTTTACGTCCCTTTCAAGATTATTTCAGCTCATTATTTCAGACAGTGGGGCGAAAACGGGAGAACCTCGAGAAAAACTACCTGGCACACCCGCAAGCAGAAGTTGGCTTGTCTCACATGTGGCCAGAGCGTGGCGCGAAACCGGTGAGATGATTGAGTGATTAAGAAACAGCGCTTTTAACAGCTCGGCCACGGGGGCCGCCTCATGAAAGTTTTATTCTGCATTACAGGTAGCACATGAGGGGACCTAATCAGCCCCACTACCATAAAGTTATTTGACATCTTGAAGGTAAGAAGGGGTCCAGGAATTGACATAAAATGAGCCGCCTCATGGGAAAACCAGCAATGTGGTTTCCGAACAGTCAGACACAAACCAGCCTGTACAAGCACAGAAAAGAGCTAGAAGCGTGAAATTTCGGATTTAAGTAGAAGAGGAATCGTCCTATCCGAGTAGCGAAAACAAAGGCGCTGATCAGCTTCGCGGTTACCGCGAAGCTGATCTGTGTCTTTGTTTTCGCCTATGCAAATTGTTGGTTTTCCCATGAGGCGGCTGAAATTATTTCTTCCATTCACATAGATTTCATACTAAAAAATAAACATCATTATGAGCCACGTCATGAAAAAAAAATGGAGTTTTGCTTAAGCAAAAACAAAGGCACAGATCAGCTGTGCAGTGACTGCACAGCTGACCAGTGCCTCTGTTTACGCTACATGGATAGTACAAGTTCCCTCCTACTTATACCCAATATTTAAAGATTCTAGCTTTATTCTTTGGGTGTATATGCCGGTTTATGTCGGACCTTATCGGAAATATAAAAGGCCAATTTTCTCGCATTGCGGCTCTTATAGTTTAAGTTGTCGCTGCTCCAGAGGCAATTTCAAGCTTTAATGTTTGTAGCATAACATTAGGAAAACTTGCCCATGCAATATACAGAAATTTTTTGGGTTGTAAAAATGAAAATTTTCACTGGAAAAATTTTGTTATTTTTCTTATTTTTGCTCAAAACATAGATTGTGGGTCTATGTTTTGAGCAAGGCGGCAAGGCGGTTCTAACGAGTACTCACAATCTATGTTTTGGAGCAAAAATAAGAAAAAAGGTATACCCCTGCATACCCCAATTTTGCTATATAAAAGTGGGGTTTGAGGGGGTATACATTTCACGGACATGTTTTCCTGATGATGTTGCACAAATTGCAAGAGCAAGTAAAGTATGATATGATAATGTCTGTTAAAATCTAGCAAATGTAAATTTCTCATCATTTTGTAACAAGTACCAATTACATTTTGCTAATTTGGTATCATTAAAGTTGCGGAAATTATGGCATATGCACATCATTAGATTCAACTGCATCAAATAAATGCACAAAATATTAAACTGAAATGCCTTCCCAAATGAGCCGCTGCATGAGAAACCGGATTTTCACCTATGCAAAAACAAAGCTGCAGATCAGCTGTGCAGTAACTGCACATCTGATCACAGTGCAGGGCCTTTGTTTTCGCTGCACAGATAGTGTGATCTCTCTTCTTCTTAAATTCCAAAATGTCAATTTTCTAGCTGCTTCTATGACTGTACAGGCCAGTTTGTGTCGGGCCTGGTTGGAAACCCTGAAGGCCAGTTTTGTCGTGATGCGGCTCAAGGGGAACGTCAGTGACTGTCTCATCAGTGGTCAGGTCCTGTGGTTATAAATCATGCTCAGCTCAGCTGAGCATAAAATTTAAAGTGCTCATAAATACCAAAATAGCCCAAATATATTGAAATTGAAGGTTTAGAATGCCAAAGTCTGTAATTTATCCTGCTCATAAATTTTAATGCCAACAATTGTTGGCATTTTAACATTTATAAGCAGGATTAATTTTAGTCTCAGCTGAGCTGAGCATGAAAAATGTTTTATAACCTGGGGGCCTGGGCCCGAGGTTATAAAACTTTTTTCATGCTCAGCTCAGCTGAGCTGGAAATTTAAAGTGCTCATAAATACTGAAATAGCCAAAATAAATCAACATTTCAGGTTTAGATCACCAAATCCTGTAATTTATCCTGCTAATAAATGTTAAAATGCCAACAATTGTTGGCATTTTAACATTTATGAGCAGGATAAATTTAAGTCTCAGCTGAGCTGAGCATGAAAAAAGTTTTATAACCTCGGGGCCTGGAGTGAGAGATCTGGCATTCGAAACCTACTGCCCCCTTGGTTTGTAATTCAACCCCCTATAGTATTGGTATAGTGCCTTGGTATCAGTGGCCCTGTCCCAACATGACAGAAATATAGTGTTAGGCTGGGGTGTTTTAAAAGAATCATCTAAACCAAATATGTAGTATTGATCGAATGAAGAGGATTTGTAATTTGAAGAAACTGTAGGTACAATAATTTGAGCCAAGACGCCAGAAACTGCTCTTTGACATTTCTTACCAGGTCGGACAAAAAACGGACTGTTCGGTCGCAGAAGAAGGCCAGAAGCTTGAAATTTCGGATTTAAGAAGCAAAGTGCAAAGGCGCTGATCAGCTGATCTGCATCTTTGTTTTCCCATAGACAAAAAACATTGTTTCTATTGTCATGATGGGGCTCATTTTATTATCCTCACACCCCCCCCCCCCCCATGTGAAAACAAAGGCGCAGATCAGCAGTACAGTAAGTGCATAGCTGATCTGCGCCTTTGTTTTCGCTACACAGAGAGTACAATAATTCCTCTTCCTTAATTTGAAATTTCAAGCTTCTAGCCATCTTCTGTAGGTGCACAGGCCAGTTTGTGTCAGACCTGGTTGGAAATCCTGAAGACCAATTTTCTCGCCTCGTGGCTCATTTAATGAAGATTATTTTAAGGTTACACCCTTCAAAATGATGCTTCACAGATATCTTACTGTCTGAATTATTTATTTCTGTAATAATGAAGAACTTGTCTTATATAATAAATGCCAAATTAGTTAGCTTATATCAATGGTACCATGAGAAATCTTTTTTCCAGGTCCACATAAAGTGCAATGAGTGTTAAACAGTAGTTGAGTTGGTTGTCAGCTCTCAGAACTGTTCTCATCCTCGACAATGGACCCCAAGCCATCTCTTGTGACGTGCCAGGATCCCAGGGGGGGGGGTACTCTGAAATTTTCTGTATACACAGGCGAGGCTGACTTTTTTGGGGTCAAAATTTTGAATTTCCGTATTTTTTTGGGTTTTCAGAAAAACTAGTTATTTTTTAGGGTAGTGAGCTTTTTATGGATATTTTTTGGGGCCTTTTCTGAATTATTTTTTTGGGGTCATCTATAATTCTAAGTAATTTTTTGGGTTTTGCACATTTCTTGGGAAATCTCTTTATTTCTATAAAGATAAGAGTGGCTAGACTGATATTCAGTCTCTAATTCTGTATATAATTCTATCTTCACAATACCTTACAGCATCTTTGTAGGCCTCTCTGATAGCTTCAGTCTAAGGAGAGAAAATTTTCATTAGAATTAGCAAAATAATAGTAGTATATGTTAAAATATATTAAAATAAAATAAGTAGGAGACTTGTACAAGTCTAAAGAGTGGCTTACACTTATGTCTTACAAGGCCTTAAGATTCAATTCAAGTTGTTGGCGACCATGCCTTATGACTGGTCTCGGTGAAATTTTGGAAGCTTGATCATGATGATGTTGTTTGGATTGCAAATCAAATGGAATCAAAACCATCATAAGACTTACACTTTGAGAATAAATAAAATCTTTAAATTTTATCCAACTTGGTATTTACTTCCTAGTTCCTACATATACTAACTGTATTGTGACGTGTTCTGTTGGTTGGTTGATTTGGGATTTAATGTCCCACCAACAGCTTAGATCATATGGATGTGATAAAATTTCATCAATAGGCATAAAAAAGATGAATACATGTAATTTTTTGGGGTAAGCTAAAAGTTCAAGTATTTTTTTGGGTATGCCTGATAGGACTGGTATTTTTTTGGGGTGGTCAGCAAATCTTAGTAATTTTTTGGGTTTGGGGGTAGAAGCTGGGGCCTTGCCTATGTATCCACAAAAAATGAGATTACCCCCCCTGGGGCCAGGATCAACATGGCCGCGTCATGAGAAAACCTGATTTTTGCATATGTGAAAACAAAGGCGCAGATCAGCTTCGCAGTTTCAGCTTCGCATTAACTGCGAAACTGATCAGCGCCTTTGTTTTCGCTACATCGTTAGTACAATTCCTCTACTTTCTAAATCCGGAATTTCCAGCCTCTAGCTATCTTCTGTGCTTGTGCAGCTTATTTTGAGTCAGACCTGGTCAGAAACTCCGAAGACCGGCTTTCTTGCGTCATGGCTCAAGTTCAACATGGCCTAGTGGTAGAGCGTAATTGCTCTGGAGAAAGAGGTTCTGGGTTCAAAACCTTCCTTTGCTGTGTCCTTGATATGGTACATTTTCTTCCAATTTACTGGTTAAATACCGCCAGGAAGGGATGACTCCATCTAGACATGACTGAAAACTTTGCTGAAGGACCTTCAGCAATTAAGTCTACAATGAACCAAAATTTCATTGCCATGTGTGCAGACTATTTGTCTGAAAGCCGGTAATCCAATTTGATCAGGAACCCTTAACCACTGCGCCTAGAAATAAATTGTCTGCCTGGAAATAAATTGTCCAGCATTTTTATGATATTTATTGCCGTCAATCAAAGATCATGTCACTTTCCACTTGTTTTGATTAGAGAAATCAATAGTTTCCTACCGAGAGATCATAAGGTGACAAAAACAAGCTTCTTTTACAAATGATACTGTCCTTTTTGTCAACAAAATATGATGCTTATTAATATGAGAAATATGAAGACACTTGGACATGGATTGATTCTGTAGATCTGGCTGCAGAAAGGATTTATGAACTTTCAGGCTCATAATCATCATCATCATCATCATCATCATCATCATCATCATCATCATCCTCATCATCATCACCGTCATCATCACCAATTCACCATCATCATTATTTATGAGAAAACTGGATTTTTGCCTAATAGTATGTGAAAACAAAGATGCAGATCAGCACCTTTGTATTCACTACATGGATGGTACAATTCCTCTTGTTCTTGAATCCGAAATTTCAAGCTTCAAGCCTTCATCTATAATTGTACAGGCCAGTTTGTGTCGGACATGGAAAACTGTGATGACTGGTTTTCTTGCATTGCAGATCATATGATTTGGAGTAATGTGTCATCAGACTGTCAAACAAGGTTCCATGACAACCAAGGTTCCATGACAATCAAAGTTCCATGACAACCAAGGTTCCATGACAATCAAAGTTCCATGACAACCAAGGTTCCATGACAATCAAAGTTTCATGACAACCAAGGTTCCATGACAACCAAAGTTCCATGACAACCAAAGTTCCATGACAGCCAAGGTTCCATGACAACCATAAGGTTTCATGACAACCAAGGCTCCACGACAACCAAGGCTACATGACAGCCATTAGGTTTTATGACAACCAAGGTTCCATGACAACCAAGGTTCCATGACAACCAAGATTCCATGACAACCAAAGTTCTGTGACAACCAAGGTTCCATGACAATCAAAGTTCCATGACGACCATCAGGTTTTATGACAACTATCAGGTTTCATGACAATCAAGGTACCATGACAACCAAGATTCCATGACAACCAAGGTTCCATTACAACCATTAGGTTCCATGACAACCAAGGTACCATGACATCCAAGATTGCATGACAATCACTTAGGTTCCATGTCAACGACGTAGGTTCCATGTCAACCACTTAGATCCTATGACAACCAAGGTTCCATGGCAACCAAGGTTCCATGTAAACCACATAGGCTCTATGTAAACCACTTAGATTCCATGTCAACCACTTAGGTCCCATGACAACCAAGGTTCCATGATAACCTAGGTCCCATGACGACCAAGGTTCCATGTCAACTGAAGTTCCACGACAACCAAGGTTCCATGACAACCAAGGTTCCATAACAATCTTAGCATAAACTGATGGAGTGTAAAGTACACATTGTGCAGTATGAGGCATGTCAATAGATGATGGTTGTTGTGCTAGGTTTTAAGTCCCTTCAACTTTATAGGTCATATAGGAACATGGAGTCTGACAAGAGAAAAGATGTTTGTATTTATGTCTCCCCCCGACAGGGTCGGGAGACATATTGTTTTTCCCCGTGCGTCCGTCCGTCCGTCCGTCCGTCCGTCCGTCCGTCCGTCCGTCTGTCTGTCTGTCTGTCTGTCCGTCACAAATCGTGTCCGCTCTATAACTTGAAAACCGTTAAAGATTTTTCAATGAAACTTGGTACACTTGTAAACCATGACGAGACGATGTGTCATGCACAAGAACCATAACTCTAGCTTGAGTATTTTTGGAGTTATTTCCCTTTGATTATTTTCGATACAATTTCGTGTCCGCTGTATAACTTGAAAACCGTTAAAGATTTTTCAATGAAACTTGGTACACTTGTAAACCACGATGAGACGATGTGTCATGCTCAAGAACCATAACTCTAGCTTGAGTATTTTTGGAGTTATTTTCCTTTGATTATTTTCGATACAATTTCGTGTCCGCTGTATAACTTGAAAACCGTTAAAGATTTTTCAATGAAACTTGGTACACTTGTAGACCACGATGAGATGATGTGTCATGCACAAGAACCATAACTCTGGCTTGAGTATTTTTGGAGTTATTTCCCTTTGATTATTTTCGATACAATTTCGTGTCCGCTGTATAACTTGAAAACCGTTTAAGATTTTTCAATAAAACTTGGTACACTTATTGAGCATGATCAGACGATGTGTCATGCACAAGAACCATAACTCTGGCTTGAGTATTTTATGAGTTATTTCCCTTTGATTATTTTCCATACAATTTCGTGTCCGCTTAATAACTCGAAAATCGTAAGAGTTATTTCAATGAAACTTGGTACACTTATAAAGCACAATAAGATTACATGTCGTGCTAAAGAACCATAACTCTTGCTTGCATATCTTTGGAGTAATTTCCCTTTGATTATTTTCCATACAATTTCGTGTCCACCCTATAACTTGAAAACCGTAAGAGAAATTTCAGTGAAACTTGGTACACTTATAAAGCATGATGAGAAGATGTGTCATGCACAAGAATTATAACTCTTGCTTTCATATCTTTGGAGTTATTTCCCATTGATTATTTTTCCATACAATTTCAAGTCCACTCTATAACTTGAAAACCATAAGAAATATTTCAATGAAACTTGGTACACTTATAAAGCACGATGAGATGATGTGTCATGCTAAAGAACCATAACTCTTGCTTGCATATCTTTGGAGTTATTTTTCATTCAATTTCGTGTCTGCTCTATAACTCAAAAACCATTAGAGATTTTTCAATGAAACATGGTACACTTATAAAGCATGATGCAGAAGAATCATCACTCTTGCTTTCATATCTTTGGAGTTATTTCCCTTTGATTATTTTCCAAACACTTTCGTGCCCCCTCTATAACTTGAAAACCGTAAGAGATATTTCAATGAAACTTGGTACACTTATAAAACAGAATGACAGGATATGTGTTGCACAAGAACTATAACTCTTGCTTGCATATTTTGGACATGCACGTAGAAAGGGGGGAGACATCAGTTTTCACATAGAAAACAAATTCTAGTTTTTGGTTTGTTTCATGCTGCTTAGTTTCAAAATCTTTCCACAAGAAGAAACTTTGGCATTGAATATCTTAGAATATTAAGTATAATCTTTTCATAAGCCAGGTATTGACTATTCTTTAAGAAGTTGTATCCTGTTTTTAAAACACAAGTTGTTCGATAAGATAGGTAGATTATCTAACAGACTGGCAGCCAAGAAAATTATCTGTTTTGGAACTATTTATATTGAGCTTCGATAACTGTTTTCTGTTATAAGTTCTGGCAAGGATATGTCAATGTCCTGGCTACCAAGTCTAAAAAGAGAACAAATTTGATTAAAAAGTTGAGCCACCTCGTGGGAAAACAGCAATGTGGTTTCCAAACAGGTCCGTCACAAACCGGCCTGAACAAGCACAGAAAAGAGCTAGAAGCTTGAAATTTCGGATTTAAGTAGAAAAGGAATTGTACTATCCGAGTAGCGAAAAAACAAAGGCGCTGATCAGCTTCGCGGTTACCGTGAAGCTGATCTGCGTCATTGTTTTCGCCTGTGCAGATTGTTGGTTTTCCCATGAGGTGGCTCAGTTGTAGATCATGGCATTTCAAAAAACCTATTTCTTCCCAGAATAAATAACAGTTCAGCAAAGCAAGGCTTTTTAGCTCACCTGAGCCGAAGGCTCATGGGTGAGCTTATAGTAAACCCATGCATCGTCCCATCGTGGTCATTGTCGTCACCACCATTGTTGTCCACAATGTTCAGACATCTTTTCTGAAACCACCCAACCACTCAAAGCCAAACTTGATGTAGAGTATTCTTAGGACGGGGAAACCAAAGTTTGTATGAATGGTCCAGGTCACATGACCAAGATGGCCACCATTCCCATATAATATGTATATGGTAAAAAATCTTTTTCTCAGGTACCGGTGGACTGATTTCAACAAAACTTGGTATGTACTGTGTAGCATCAGGGACTATGGCCAATCATAGTATAAATCATGACATTGGGTTGACCTTGACCTATTTTACAGCAGTGTCAAATTTGGGTCATATAGGCTTTTCAATGAAAAATAAATGTTTTGACTGAGCAAAAATATTAAAAAAAATATTAACAGCAAAAAATCTTGTAAGTGTTCGTAATGATAGGCTTACAACATATCTGCAAAATCCAGCCGAAATTCACCAAATAAATGCATAAATGTCCATTCAATGAGACCCATGAAAATTGTACTTATTATCAGAAACCTTATGTGGCAAAATTGTCATTTGCCAACTACATGTAGTCTCCGATCATTGCATTCTAGTGAGATACTTGCTAAGTTTAAGTCTCAAAGTTGTTATTCTAAGCATTAATTAAGCAATGATCAGGAAATGCCGCAATCAGAAAAAAATTCACACTCCAAAAATCTGGGGTGGGGAAATTAAGCTAAATTGATGAATAGTGCTTAATACAACAGAACATATCATAAGCCGAGTGAGCAGCTATTTTCCAATAGGCGGCCAAGTAGTTAACTCAAACTTAACTACACAACGAAGTCAATTTTGCTCAGTTCTGTACAACATTTGCTAGAGGTATGATACTCCAAATATTTTTAAGACAACTATGCCAAGAACAACATCAGTCTGATAGATCTCCAAGAAGAACAAGTTCTAAGGTGAAACTAATCAGCTGATCTTGGACACAACATATGCTACTGTAGATGAAACTGATTGTTTTTCTAGTACAAAATACTTGTCAGAATTCTGACAAAACTGGTACCTCTCCAAACATCAGGAAAACATCTCCGTGTAATATTTACCCCCTTATACCCCTCTTTTATATAGCAAAACTGGGGTTTGCAGGGGTATACCTATTTTTCTTATTTTTGCTCCAAAACATAGATTGTGGGTACACGTTAGAACCGCCTCTGCGTCCGCGTCACACTTTCGGTTAAAGTTTTTTATAAGTCTATATCTTTTGACCATGTTGATGGATCAAGTTGATACTTTGCATGTTGCTAGATATTGGTCTGAAGTTTTACGCAGTACCATCATGACCTACCCTGGGTGACCTTGAGGTCAAGGTCACGGACTTAGAAATTTTGTGTTTAAGTTTTTGGTTAAAGTTTTTTTAAGTCTATATCTCTTGACCATATTGATGGATTGAGTTGATACTTTGCATGCTGCTAGATATTGGTCTGAAGTTTTATGCAGTACCATCATGACCCACTCTCGGTGACCTTGAGGTCAAGGTCACAGACTTATCAATTTTGTGTTTAAGTTTTTGATTTAAGTTTTTGTAAGTCTATATCTCTTGACCATGTTGATTGATCGAGTTGATACTTTGCATGTTGGTAGATATTGGTCTGAAGTTTTATGCAGTACCATCATGACCTACCTTGGGTGACCTTGAGGTCAAGGTCACAGACCTTAGAAACTTTGTGTTAAATTTTTTGGTTAAATTCTAAATCTCTTGAACATGTTGATGGATAAAGTTGATACTTGCATGTTGATAGATATTTGTCTCTCATCACAACTCATCTGGATGACCTTGAGGTCAGGGTCACGGACTTGGAAGTTTTGTGTTTAAGTTTTGGTTAATGTTTTTATAAGTCTATATCTCTTGAACATGTAGATTGATCAAGTTGATACATTGCATTGGTCTGAAGTTTTATGTTGTACCATCATGACCCACCTGAGTGACCTTGAGGTCAAGGTCATGGGTCATAGATTTTAACAGATGTAGTGGCAAAGCACAAGTCAGGCGAGCTACGCTGTCCTGCGACAGCTCTTATTTTAGATAGTGTCCTAATGCTACTGATTGCATATAATACATGAGCAGGCATATTTACCCAGCAAACTCTTGAATAAAGCTGGTGACGCAGCAAATATTTTCGAAGATCCCCAAAGTATTATACAAGTAGGTCATCATGAATTATGATAGCCACACAGTCAATATTGTGACCTTGACTTACTTACTTTTCATGCACCATGTTTTATACTGCTTTGCTTAAATTGTTTTTACCCCATGAGCCTATCCATAAAAATGTTGGTTGTCACAAAACATTTTTATATATATATTTTGTATATTCCTGTTACAGTACCTTTCTAAACTCAGAATTTATTGATGGAATTACCAGAGCCATGTTTGTTTGGTTTATCAATTACTGAAATACACCAGATTATTCTGAAATTACATAATCTTAATTACCTAAAGGCTTTCATGTGCCAGACATGCAGAATAACAAATTATGTAAGCACCTGGAGGAAGACTTAAAAGATCATTGTTCTACAAACATGTATGTACATGTACTCATACTTCTTTGAAAATGTTAGAATGTCTGAATAAGAGAAAAAACGAGAAAAAAGCATGTTCAGAGGAACAACTCCAGCTTAAAAGTAAGATGTCACAGATGCAATAGGATGCAACTACATGTATCAGGTGGCATTTGCCACCTGCATGTATTTATTTCTGAAAATTATATTCATGAATATGCAAAAGAGATACTAGTTTAAAGGTTCATTATGGAAGTCAATGTGTCAAATGGTATCATTGGTATTTATGTAAGAAAGTGATGGTTTTGATATAAAATTGATTTATTTACAAGTTTCTAATTATTTTTAGTAATTTGTGATGTCTTCATTAATATTCATGAATATGAAAATAAGATTCTTTGCATAAGCTTCCAAGAAATAATGGTGCTATGTATGTCTAAGCTCTAAAATAGGACCAAGTTCAGGAATGTAGGATAAGAAGCCACGGTGATATAATCATTTTGAAGGTACACACATATTCTCCAGAATAGCCTTATGGGTTGTCGTTGAAGCCACCTACTTTTACATAGTGCAAATATGTTTGTCTTTAAGTCCAAATTTTATGGCATTTTGGATTTGGTACCCAAAAAAAATAGTTCATCAAAAATTATCCTCAGGGGTCACGGTTTTTCCCTTGTTTTTCTCTGATTTTTAATATTTTCACTAATATTCATGAATATGCAAATTATCATGCAAATTAGATAATTTGCATATAATACCATGAGGTGAAAGGGACATATCTTTGTTTTAATTTAATACAGAATACAATGGTCTTATGCAAGTAGTTGCTGAGATATGATCATTCTTGTATTGTATACCCACATTTTGTCGCACTTATAAAAAGGGGTAATGCTGGGGGAATTCGTTCGCATATTGTCATGTTGTGTATCTGCAGATCATTCTTGTATTGTATACCCACATTTTGTCGCACTTATAAAAAGGGGTAATGCTGGGGGAATTCGTTCGCATATTGTCATGTTGTGTATCTGCAGATTTTCCTAAGACTTTTTTTTTCAGCATACTTTCATACTTCAGAACAAGCCTTCAAACCATTTGGCCTTTACAAAATGATTAAACCTACTGCTGGCTATATACCCTGCCAGATACCCCTGAAAAATCAGTCACTTCAGCCGCCAATGCTTTACATTTATTTTGTATACATCACAAGTCCATTACCTATTATTGGCTGGTATGTTTAGTGTCCAGAAAGCTGTTAACCACCTATAAACTGTTTATTGAATTCCTGTTAATGTTTGTATGAAAGAGCTTTCAGAACATGCTTCTACTTAGCAGTACCTGCATATTTTTCTAATCTTCAGGATTTCAAGAGGCAAGTGTTTTAGAATTTTTTTTCACCATTGGCCTCACAGTGCCTGCTAGAATGAATCCTCACATTACAAAAACATACCCATGAAATGTACATATTTTTCTTATGTTGTAAAAATTGAAAATTTTCATTAAATGAGGCAGTTCTAATGAGTACCCACAATCTATGTTTTGGAGCAAAAATAAGAAAAATAGGTATACTCCTGTATACCCCAGTTTCACTATACAAAAGTGGGGTATAAGGGGTTTACATTTCACGGACATGTTTTTCTAATGAATGAGGAAAACGTTTTGCTTCATGTCACATGGGTAAGTCAGAGCCAAAGGACGGTGGTGATAACTAATATATGTAACCATTATATCAAGACAAGCAAAAGCGCAGAAGTTTGCACACCCCTCCTCGATTCTGTTTTTGAATTTTATTTTGGCTAACCTCTTACTGATTTGATCAGAGTGACTATGTGTCTATTCTAGCTTAACCTGTAGACAGGGTTGCCCATTAAAGCTTGATATGCTCTGAGATTTCACTATTGAGATGAAACAGTTTTTGCAGATATTGCAATTCCCAGCATGCTTTCATCTCTTTTTATATTCTGCACAAAGCAATGGCACTGTAAAACAGATTATAATAATGACCTAGGCATGATACTTAGCATGAATTAATTCCACATTTGAACTGTTTTATGGGCTATTAAACTCATAGGAGCAAATAGGTTAATATCTAGATATGGGACTTTTATTGTAAATGAATCAAAATGTGTATTAAAGCAGGTCATAGTAAAGTAAGAATAGAGGGACCAGGAATCCATGCAATTAAATTGAAAGTCTCAAAATAGACACCAGGTGAGAAAGAAATTACATAAAACATTACAAAACATTTTTCCGATAACACACGAAGAGCAGAATGACTAGCTCTTTCCCAACAAGGTAGCCATGCGGCTAAGTTTCAAAAGGAAGGAAACTCATTTTTTTAAAGTTTTGCATTTTTAGCTCACCTGAGCCGAAGGCTCACAAGGTGAGCTAATAGGATAGCCATGATCCGGCGTCCGTCCGTCGTCGTCCACAATTTCAAAGATCTTCTTCTCTGAAACCGCTTGGCCGATCTAGTTGAAATTTTAAGTGGAGCCTCCTTGGGTAGTGGCATTTCAAGTTTGATCGCGAAATTCAGGTCACATGACCAAGATGGCCGCCACGCCCATATATGGTAAAAACCCTTCAAAAATCTTCTTCTCCAGAACCGGTGGGCCGATTTCCACGAAACTTATTATGTAGCATCGGGGACTTCAGCCCATCATAGTTTGATAAAATGATGACCCTTGGATGACCTTGACATATTTTACGGCAAGGTCAAATTTGGAAACATAGGCTTTTACATGGGAAAAAGTGAAAACTATGGATTTTTTGAAAACTATTGCAGCCTGAGGCCTGAAAAGTGGTAGATGCAAACAACTAATGGAGTAGATGAAGGTATGTGATTAATTTAGGTCAAGGTCATCTCTTGACCTTGGCCAGTCTGTCGTCCATTCACACTTTTCAAAGATCTTCTTCTCTGAAACTGCTGGGCCAATCGAAGTGAAATTTTACGTGGAGCATCCATGGGTAGGGGAGACGAAAGTTTGATTGCGAAATCCAGGTCACATGACCAAGATGGCTGCCACGCCCATATATGGTAAAAACCACTCAAAAATCTTCTTCTCCAGAACCGGCAGGCCGATTTTCATGAAACTTGGTATGTAGCATTTGGGACTCCAGCCCATCATAGTTTGATAAAATGATGACCCTAGGATGACCTTGACCTAATTTACGGCAAGGTCAATTTTGGAAACATAGGCTTTTACATGGGAAAAAGTGAAAACTATGGATTTTTTGAAAACTATTGCAGCCTGATGCCTGAAAAGTGGTAGATGCAAACAACTAATGGAGTAGATGAAGGTATGTGATTAATGTAGGTCAAGGTCATCTCTTGACCTTGGCCAGTCTGTCGTCCATACACACTTTTCAAAGATCTTCTTCTCTGAAACTGCTGGGCCAATCAAAGTGAAATTTTATGTGGAGCATCTATGGGTAGGGGAGACAAAAGTTTAATCGCGAAATCCAGGTCACATGACCAAGATGGCTGCAACGCCCATATATGGTAAAAACCACTCAAATATCTTCTTCCCCAGAATCGGTTGGCCGATTTCCACGAAACTTGGTATGTAGCATCGAGGACTTCAGCCCATCATAGTTTGATAAAATGATGACCCTTGGATGACCTTGACCTAATTTACGGCAAGGTCAAATTTGGAAACATAGGCTTTCACATGGGAAAAAGTGAAAACTATGGATTTTTTGAAAACTATTGCAGCCTGATGCCTGAAAAGTGGTAGATGCAAACAACTAATGGAGTAGATGAAGGTATGTGATTAATGTAGGTCAAGGTCATCTCTTGACCTTGGCCAGTCTGTTGTCCATACACACTTTTCAAAGATCGTCTTCTCTGAAACTGCTGGGCCAATCAAAGTGAAATTTTATGTGGAGCATCCATGGGTAGGGGAGACGAAAGTTTGATCGCGAAATCCAGGTCACATTACCAAGATGGCCGCCACGCCCATATATGGTAAAAACCACTCAAAAATTTTCTTCTCCAGAACCGGCAGGCCAATTTTCGCGAAACCTGGTATGTAGCATTTCTGACTCCAGCCCATCCTAGTTTGATCAAATGATGACCATAGGATGACCTTGACCTATTTTACAGCAAGGTCAATTTTGGAAACATAGGCTTTTACATGGGAAAAGGCGGAAACAATGGATATTTTGGAAACTGTTGCAGTCTGAGACCTGGAAGTTGCTAGATGCAGACAACCAATGGAGTCAATGAAGGTAAGTAATTAATGAAGGCCAAGGTCATTTCTTGACCTTGACCCAAAGTCATTTAAATATCAAAATTAAAATTGTGGTTTTCTCATAAATCACTGGGTTTGGAAACTATTGCAGCCTGAGACCTGAAACTTTGCAGATGCAGACAACTTATGAATTCAATAAAGGTGTGTGAGTATTCAAGGTCAAGGTCATTTCATGATGACTTAATACTGCAGGATCAGGCTTCAGGTGAGCGTTCACAGGACCAATGGTCCTCTGGTTAGCTCACCTGAGCCGAAGGCTCACAAGGTGAGCTTATAGGATGGCCATGATCCGGTGTCCGTCCGTCCCTCGTCCACAATTTCAAAGATCTTCTTCTCTGAAACCGCTTGGCCGATCTAGTTGAAATTTTATGTGGAGCCTCCTTGGGTAGTGGCATTTCAAGTTTGATCGGGAAATCCAGGTCACATGACCAAGATTGCCGCCACGCCCATATATGGTAAAAACACTTAAAAAATCTTCTTCTCCAGAACCGGTGGGCCGATTTCCACGAAACTTGGTATGTAGCATCTGGGACTTCAGCCCATCATAGTTTGATAAAATGATGACCCTTGGATGACCTTGACCTATTTTACGGCAAGGTCAAATTTGGAAACATAGGCTTTTACATGGGCAAAAGGGAAAACTATGGATTTTTTGAAAACTATTGCAGCCTGAGGCCTGAAAAGTGGTAGATGCAAACAACTAATGGAGTAGATGAAGGTATGTGATTAATATAGGTCAAGGTCATCTCTTGACCTTGGCCAGTCTGTTGTCCATACACACTTTTCAAAGATCTTCTTCTCTGAAACTGCTGGGCCAATCAAAGTGAAATTTTATGTGGAGCATCCATGGGTAGGGGAGACGAAAGTTTGATCGCAAAATCCAGGTCACATGACCAAGATGGCCGCCACGCCCATATATGGTAAAAACCACTCAAAAATCTTCTTCTCCAGAACCGGTGGGCCGATTTCCACGAAACTTGGTTTGTAGCATCAAGAACCTCAGCCCATCATAGTTTGATAAAATGATGACCCTTGGCAGACCTTGACGTATTTTACGGCAAGGTCAAATTTGGAAACATAGGCTTTTACATAGGAAAAAGTGAAAACTATGGATTTTTTGAAAACTATTGCAGCTTGAGGCCTGAAAAGTGGTAGATGCAAACAACTAATGGAGTAGATGAAGGTATGTGATTAATATTGGTCAAGATCATCTCTTGACCTTGGCCAGTCTGTTGTCCATACACACTTTACAAAGATCTTCTTCTCTGAAACTGCTTGGCAAATCAAAGTGAAATTTTATGTGGAGCATCCATGGTTAGGGGAGACGAAAGTTTGTTCGCGAAATCCAGGTCACATGACCAAGTTGGCCGCCACGCCCATATATGGTAAAAACCTTTCAAAAATCTTCTTCTCCAGAACCGGCAAGCCAATTTTCATGAAACTTGGTATGTAGCATTTGGGACTCCAGCCCATCATAGTTTGTTGAAATGATGACCCTATGATGACCTTGACCTATTTTATGGCAAGGTCAATTTTTGAAACATAGGCTTTCACATGGGAAAAGGCGAAAACAAACTGTTGCAGCCTGAGATCTGAAAGTTGCTAGATACAGACAACTAATGGAGTCAATGAAGGTAAGTTATTAATGAAGGCCAAGGTCATGTCTTGACCTTGGCCCAAGGTCATTTAAATATCAAAATTAAAATTATGGTTTTCTCAGAAATCACTGGGTTTGGAAACTATTGCAGCCTGAGACCTGAAACTTTGCAGATGCAGACAACTTATGAAGTCAATAAAGGTGTGTGAGTATTCAAGGTCAAGGTCATTTCATTATGACTTAATACTCCAAGATCAGGCTTCAGGTGAGCGTTCTCAGGACCAATGGTCCTCTGGTATATTTGAAATATTGCAATGAGGATGTCACTTATGCAAGAGGCTATGGTCATTTCATCACTGCATCTGTCTATTTTTAGCACAGCCTTAAGGTATATACTGGCATAAAAGTCTCTTTTAATGTTACCAATGTTATGTTAAAAATGTTGAAAAGCATTTTTATTCATATAAATTTCTGATATTTTCATGTTGTATTTAACCAGACAAAACAAAATACATTTCTAACATAATAATAAACATGATAGTGATCAAGAGCTTAAACATAGTTTGATACATAACATTTTACTCCCACCTCATGATTAGTACATACATGTGATACATCTAAGAGGCAAAATAAGGAGATTTCTCTTTCCAAATAGCGAGAATGATTAGACAAAGAAGGAAATTCTTGATTTCAAGTAGGGAGATCCAAAATTCTAAATAGGGACATATATAAGATACAGTATATAGGGAAATTCTGACAATCCAAATAGGGAGATTTTATCAAAAATAGGGAGATCCCTCTGAAATAGAGGGATATCACAAGTATATTAGTATTCTTTCATGAACAGTTGGAAAATTATTGTTAATTTAGTGTGTCATCTGCAAACCATTCAGGTTGGAACCCAGTAAGTATGACAATACCGGTATATGCATTATGCAACATGAAAATAAATGGCATATGACCACAACATTGCACCTGCATAAACAATATGATGTTGCATTTGTATTTGCCAGATAATTTTCAACTTTCATCTCTCATTAATTGCATTCTTTTTCTGCCAAAAACTGCAGTTTTGGCATCAAATTGGGTGTAAATTGTTGAAACATTTGTAGGATCATGGAATTGTGTTGTTGTAAGCAGACTGTACAGTGTAGATTCTCTCAAAACTATTCAAGTGTTTTACCAGCATGAACTGTGCGGACCAAGTTTATGATTATTGTCAATAGTTTGAGTCTGATGTTAGGTACTCGTGTCTCCAAGTGGCTAAACCTCAGCTATGTGCTTTAATTTTTTGTTTGTTTGCTTGGAGGATTTATGTCCCAGTCAGCAATGTCTCATGTTGGGACGGAGCAACCGCTTCCTGGGTATCGAACAAAGCTGATGTGGAATAAACTGGGTATTAAACAGAGTTAATGTGTCTTGCTCAAGGACACTGTTTGAACATGGTGGCCCGAGTGGGATCGAAACCAGGATCTCTTGATTAGGTGCCCGTTCTCTACCACCAGGCCACCACACTCCTGTCTGAGCTATGTGCATTCCCTGCTCATTACGAAAACTTGCCCATGTAATATATAGAGATTTCTTCAGAAGAAAATTTTGAAAATTTCATTGGAAATTTTTTTGATATTTTTTTACATTTTCGCTCAAAACATACATTGTGGGTATACGTTAGAACTGCCTCAGTGAGGCGGTCCTAACAAGTACCCACAAAGTATGTTTTGGGTCAAAAATAAAAAAATTAGGTATACTCCTGCAGACCCCAGTTTTTCTATATAAAAGTGGGGTTTAAGGGGGTATACCGTTGTCCTGATGTTTTTCAGGTTAGCAATCATGTGGTGCAGGCGATTATGTAAGATGAATAAGAGACAAGTGTTGCAGGTTATGCTTTTGGCAGAGATTCTCATGCATATTGCCAGGACCATCATGACACTGATATGATGATGAAGTACTGTAGGTATGTAGTTTTGCAAAAAAAAAGTATTTCAAGGGTTCTATATAAGAACCGCGACGTGAGAAAACTTTCCGACCAGGTCAGACACAAATCGGCCTGTACAGACTCAGAAGAAAGAATCTTGAAATTTGGGTAGAGGTAGAGGAGGAATTGTACAATCCGAAGAGCGAAAACAAAGGCGCTGATCAGCTGTGCAGTTACTACACAGCTGATCCGCGTCTTTGTTTTCGCATAGACAAAAATCTGGTTTTCTCATGACTCGGCTCATATTGTAAAGATATTATAGGGAGCAAAATGGCCTAATGATAGAGTGTCAGACACCCAATTGAAAGGTCCTGGGTTTGAAACCAACTGGGGTGCCTTGTTGTGTCCTTGATCAAGACACACTTAATCCCCCTTGGTACTCAGTCAAGAGTGATTATTGTGAGAGATTAGCTCTTTTTTTTTTTATTTTACATGTATTTATTTATTTTATTTTTTTTTGTCAATTACTAAATGAAAGGAAAATCTCACCAGTTTTGGTTGAATAAGCGATTTTCTCTTGTGATATTTTGGAGCTAGAATAAACGCCCGAGTCAGCAGTGATGGCCTCGTCTCAAATTGACTGAAAAATTACTGACTGATATGTTAACCAACATAACAAAGCAAAAATAGTGTGATTTCGTTGAATTCATCTATATAAAATGGAAGCATTGATGCTGCCGGTATCACAAGGAAAACCTCCAAGTATGAGCCGCATCATGAGAAAACCAACAATGTGGTTTCTGAATAGGTCCGACACAAACAGAGCTGTACAAGCACAGAAGGTGGCTAGAGGCTGGAACTAATATTGGTTCAGAAAAAAGAAGCATTATACTATCTGTGTAGCGAAAACAAAAAGGCGCTGATCAGCTTCGCAATTACTGCAAAGCTGGTCTGCGCCTTTGTTTTTGCATATGCAAAATGTTTGTTTTCTCATATAAAAATTGCCATTCTTCATGATGGGAGAAAAAAATGGAAAAAGTAACAAAAAACAAATAGCAGATTATATTCTAAGATCCTGAAATAGCATTTTTCTGACAGGATGTAATAATGCATGAGAAAAAATTGTTAGCTTGCATAAATACAGGTAAATAATGGGAATTCATCAGCAAAAAAAATAATTCTGCTGCTTGAAATCCAAGAAATTCTCACTGCCTCATTATGCACTATTCATTTGTAACCATGTTCCCCACCCCCTGGGGACAGTCGTGGAAATGAGCGGGGCTTTTTCCAAAGTTTTGCCACAGCAGTCGGGGGGGAAATACCCAGGGTTTGCTTTATATTATGAAAAAAGGGCATTGAAATGAAAAGATATAGGCTAATGGCCAGTAGGGCAAACCCTCCCCCCCCCAGGGGGAATTTTCTGCACTATGATTTTCTGAAAGTATAGCGAAAAAGCTATCAAATCCTGTTTTCTGCCGTCTGGAAGTGGAAGCGTTTGCATTTTACGCTATGTTTTATTATATGACCTAATACCATCTTTTGTATAGAAATAATGGGGGTAGGCGTAGAAAATCGATCATACCTCTGCTGTTACTAATCCTAGGCCATTGAACTTGGTCTTTTTTTTAAGCTTAGACATAGCCCTTTCATTCTATGATAAGTAATGCAAAATATCTACTTTACATATTCATGAATATTAATGAAAACATGAAAATGGTAGAAAATCATTAAAAACCCATAAATTAACTTATTTTAGGCCTAAACCATAGTTTTGACACATTTATATTGCACCATTTAGACATATTTCATAAATTTATTGTTGTCATGAGCCTATGTGAAAATTATCTTATTTGTATATTCATGAATACTAATTAAAAAGTAAAAAATCCTGGAAAATAGGGTGTATACATATAGTATCATTTGTACCTGGGCTGTTGATAAACATGGAACACTAATGTGGAATCAAATGAATGCTATGGCCATGTTCTATCACCCTTATACATATAATATATGTATTTAAGGATATAAGGCTCATTTATTTTTTTTTTCATGAATATTAATGAAAACTAGAAATCGCAGAGAAATAATGAAAAAATGAACTGGTATACCTACAGAATGACTTGTATCTGATTATTTCTGTTATTTTCATATTTTTTTGTGTATAGAAAATGATCCTATCAATCAATTGATACCAATTTCAGTTCTCTAGAGCTTTTGGTTGCTGAGATACTGTCAATTCTATTGGTATATTCCCTTCATTTGTCTATGTTTTTCTCTTATATCTAAAGTTTTCTTAAATTTTGGCCACAAGATAGTCAACTTTTTAGCTCACCTGAGCCGTCAGGCTCACAAGGTGAGCTTATAGGATGGCCATGATCCGGCGTCCGTCCGTCCGTCGTCCGTCCGTCGTCCGTCGTCCGTCCGTCGTCCGTCCGTCGTCCACCATTTTCAAAGATCTTCTTCTCTGAAACCGCTTGGCCAATCAAAGCCAAATTTTACATGAAGCATCTATGGGAAGGGGGAACCAATGTGTATATAAATAATCCAGGTCACATGACCAAGATGGCCGCCATGCCCATATATGGTAAAAACCCTTCAAAAATCTTCTTCTCCGGAACCACTGGACGGATTTCAACCAAACTTGGCATGAAGCATCGATGACTCAAGTACTACAATGTGTATATAAATCATGACCTTGCGGTGACCTTGACCTGTTTTACGGCAAGGTCAACATAGGTCGCCTTTGCATTTGAATGGGAAAAATTGTTAAATTGTCATTTAAAGGAAAAAACCTTGCAGAAAATGAGCAGTAGGACTGAATATTAATGATTCTGAAAAAAATTGGGCACCAGGGGCTCATCCGCCCCCACCCCGGGGCAATATACATGTATATTATCATAATATTCAAACATCTTCTTCTCTGAAACCGCTTGGCCAATCAAAGCCAAATTTTACATGAAGCATCTATGGGAAGGGGGAACCAATGTGTATATAAATAATCCAGGTCACATGACCAAGATGGCCACCATGCCCATATATGGTAAAAACCCTTCAAAAATCTTCTTCTCCAGAACCGGTGGACCGATTTCAACAAAACTTGGCATGAAGCATCGATGACTCAAGCACTACAATGTGTATATAGTTCATGACCTTTTCATGACCTTGACCTATTTTACGGCAAGGTCAACATAGGTCGCCAATGCATTTGAATGGGGAAAACTTTTAAAATGTAATTTAAAGTGAAAGTCTTGCAGGAAATGGGAAGTAGGACTGAAAATTAATGATTCTGAAAAAAATTGGACCCCAGGGGCTCATGTGCCCCCACCCCGGGGCAATTTACATGTATATTTCCATAATATATATTCAAACCTCTTCTCCTCTGAAATCGCTTGGCCAATCAAAGCCAAATTTTATGTGAAGCATCTATAGAATTGAGGAATCAATGTGTATATAAATAATCTAGGTCACATGACAAAGATGGCCGCCATGCCCATATATGGTAAAAACCCATCAAAAATCTTCTTCTCTGAAACCAATAGACTGATTTCAAGGAAACTTGGCGTGAAGCATCGATGGCTAAAGTACTCCCTTGTATATATAAATCATGACCCTGTGATGACCTTGACCAAGTTTATGGCAAGGTCAACATGGGTTGCCTATGCATTTGAATTGGGAAAACTGTTAAAATGTCATTTGAAGGGAAAAGCCAGCAGGAAATTGGCAAATGGACAGAATATTGAAGATTCTGAAAAAAGAAAATGGCCCAAGGGCTTCATCTGCCCCTGCACTGGAGTTAAATACCATAATATTCAAACATGTTTATTGGTATATACAGCAGATCTCAGGTGAGCGTTTACAGGACCATTGGTCCTCTGGTTCCTATATCTTATTATATGATAATAAATTATTGTCATATCTATTACAGTATTTGATAACAATTTCAGCTCTCTAGGTTTTTTTGCTGTTGAGATATAAACGTTTCCGTTGGTATACCCCCTCTATTTTTCTGTGTTTTTTATCTAATTTTTAAAGTTCTTGTCAATATTTGAACAATAAGAAAGTCTAATTATTCATTAATCATATTATGTGATTATAAAACATTATCATAACAATCATTTGATACCAATTTCAGCTCTCTAGAGCTTTTGGTTGCTGAGTTATTAACCTTTTCATTGGTATACCCCCTCCATTTTTCTGTGATTTTCCCCTTTAATTTAAAGTTTTATCAATATTCGAAAAACAAGAAAGTCAGATTGTTTGTGTGTCTTACCACATTGTTACAGAGCATAATCCTGGCAATGATTTGATACCGATTTCAGCTCTCTAGAGCTCTTGGTCACCGAGATATTAGCAATTTTACTGGTATACCTCCTTCCTTTGACAGTGATTTTTCTGCTATAACTTATGTTTTCTTAAATATTTGAGCAACAAGAAAGTAAGCTTGTTTATATATTTTATTACATGATTGTAGAATATTGTCATAGCAATCATTTGATACCAATTTCAGCTCTCTAGAACATTGGGTTGCAGTGATATAAACGTTTACATTGGTATACCCCCTCCGTTTTTCTTTGAGTTTTATCTAATATTAAAAGTTCTCATCAATATTTGAACAACAAAAAAGTTGGATTATTTATATGTCTTATCATATGATTATAGAACATTATCATACCAATCATTTGATACCAATTTTAGCTCTCTAAAGCTATTGGTCACTGAGATATTAGCAATTTTATTGGCATACCTCTTTCCTTTGGCAGTGATTTTTCTGCTATATCTTATGTTTTCTTAAATATTTGAGCAACAAGAAAATAAGCTTGTTTATATATCTTATTACATAGTTATAGAATATTGTCAAGAAATTATTTGATACCCATTTCAGCACTCTAGGACATTTGGTTGCTGAGATATAAATGTTTATATTGGTATACCCCCTCCATTTTTCTTTGATTTTTATCTAATATTTAAAGTTCTCATCAATATTCGAACAACAAGAAAGTTAGATTATTTATATGTCTAATCACACAATTATAGAACATTATCATACCAATCATTTGATACCAATTTCAACTCTCTAGAGCGATTGGTCACTGAGATATTAGCAATTTTATTAGTATACCCCCTTCCTTTGACAGTGATTTTTCTCTTATATCTTAAGTTTTCTTAAATATTTGAGTAACAAAAAAGTCAGCTTGTTTATATATCTTATTATAAGGTTATAGAATATTGTCAACGCAATCGTTTGACACCAATTTCTGCTCTCTATGGCTTTTGGTTGCTGAGATATAAACATTTCCATAGGTATACCCCCTCCAATTTCTGTGATTTTTCTACTATATTTGTTGATTTCATCAAAAGTCAAACAGCAGAAAAGTCTGATAGTAAATGTATCTTATTTCAGGGTTTTAAATGTTATCATAGCAATCATTTGTTATAAGTTTCAGCTCTCTATGGCTTTTGGTTGCCGAGATATAAACATTTCTGTAGGTATACCCCCTCCAATGTTCTGTTATTTTTCTCTTCTATTGAAAGTTCTTATCAATATTTGAACATCAAGAAAGTCAGATTCTTTCTGTATCTTATCACATGATTATAGAACATTATCACAACAATCATTTGATACACATTTCAGCTCTCTTAAGAGTTTTTGGTCACTGAGATATTAGCAATTTTGTTTGGTATACCCCCTTCATTTATCTGTTTCTTTTCTAATATCTGAACTTCTTTTTAATATTTGAGCATTAAGATAGCCAGTTGTTTATATACCTTATTACATGATTATAAAACATTGCCAAAGCAATCATTTGATACCTATTTCAGCTCTCTATGTATATCAGTAGCCAAGATACATGTGGTAATAGAGGGGTACCACATTAATTCCTCTGCTTATTAGGGGTGGGGGTGATCACTCAAATGGACATTAAAGTGATCCTCTGACCAAATTGGCACCCATGAGCATTTGGTCTAAGGTTGCAAGGTACATCCTACAACCCACTCATATACTTAAATGACAATAGAGTAAATTTTGATTTTCGTCATTTTCATTAATATTCATGAAAATTCAAATGAGAAAATTTTCATTAAGGTCCATGGCGTCAACAAATTTGTCAAATAGCATTATTGGTACAATAACAATGAGCCACAATGATAGTTTAGGCCTGAAATTAGTTTTTACGGGGATAATTTAATTTTTAAATGTTTCGTTTTTCATTTTAATGTTTTAATGAAAATTCATGAATAAGCAAATTAGATATTTTCCATTACTTATTATTGGATAAAAGGGCTATGTATAGGCATTAAAATGAGACCAAGTTCAATGGTCTAGGATAAGATACAACTGAGATATCTTCAGTTTTCTATGTGTACCCCCATTATTAAAACGCAAAAAATGAATATTTAGGGTAATATAATGAAACATAGCATAAAACGCAAACGCTTCCACTTCCAGATGGCAGAAAACGGGGTTTGATAGCTTTTTCAGTGTACTTTTAGAAAATCATAGTGTAGAAAATTCCCCCTGGGGGGGGGGAGGGGGGTATTGGTAGCTAGAAGACTAATAACAGGCTGCGGGAGAAAACAGCAGTGGTTTTACCAACAAGCAGACCCCGCTTTTACTGGGGATTTGCTGAATCAAAAGTCAAAATCCCCGCTATTCCCAGTGTGTGTGTGTGTGTGTGGGGGGGGGGGTGCCGTGGTTACTAATGACTAATACATTAAATGGTGGAGTAAAAAGCAACAGCCATTGAAAAATATCAAGTGGCATATATAGCTTATATGCCACTTGAAAATATGGATTCCATAATGTTGTACATGCATCAAATGAAAATTCCAAATCTGTATTGGCCTGTAAGGTTATAATGATCAATCTGACATGTTCCACTTCAAAGAAGATGCATTGTATACATGTTCAGGATGGCTAAGAATACAGACAGTCTATTTGTTTTCATATTTGATGCTATTTGAGCCTTTGCACAAGAAAACAAACAATTTTGGTTTATGGCCAGGTTTGAGACAAACTGACCTGTTTAAAAAGTCATAGAAGGAGGCTAGAAGTGTGAAATTTCGGATTTTAGAAGAAGAGGGATTGTACTCTCCATGAAGCGAAAACAAAGTCGCTGATCAGCTGTGCAGTTACTGCACAGCTGATCTGCGTCTTTGTTTTCGCCTAGGCATGTTGTTAGTTTTCATATTTCATGCCATTTCTGATGTACAGAACAATTGATCAATGCATGGGATATTAGGTTTTGACTAGACCTAAGATGCAGCAGCATTGATTGAGTTCTGGACAATAGCACAGCTTCTTTGAGGTACTTTCTTGTCAGACAGTATAATTTATTATGTATAGCTCAACACAATATTATGAGATACCATAAATGTACAGTTGTTATTTTGGCATTTTCTGATTGTGGTCAAGATCCAATTATGATTGATGAGGTATCAGTGCAGCATTGCAGGCATCTCCAATCCATTAATTTTATATTCAAGGTTTGTGGATTGTAGGCAGAAAACCTATGCTGAGAAATCTGAGATGTTTTCATATGTCGTTGGTTGGGTACCAAAACCTTGTAACTCAACTTTTGGCTGGAATGCTTTTTTACACCGCGAGAATGCTTACCATACAACACAATCTATCAAACATTACAGGATGGCCATGCTCCGGTGTCCATCCGTCGTCCTCCGTCATCGTCGTCGTCCGTCCACAATTTCAAAGATCTTCTCCTCTGAAACCGCTTGGCCAATCAAAGCTAAATTTTATCTGAAGCATCAATAGGATGGAGTAACCAATGTATATACATGTATAAATAATCCAGGTCACATGACCAAGATGGCCGCCACACCAATATATGGTAAAAACCCTTCAAAAATCTTCTTCTCCAGAACCGGTGGACCGATTTCAACGAAACTTGGCATGAAGCATCGATGACTCAAGTACTGCAATGTATTTATAAATCATGACCCTGTGATGACCTTGACCATTTTATGCTAAAGTCAACATAGGTCGCCAATGCATTTGAATGGGGAAAACTTTTAAAATTTCATTGAAAGTGAAAGTCTTGCAGGAAATGGGCAGTAGGACTGAATATTAATGATTCTGAAAAAAAAAATGGATCCCATGGGCTCATATGCCCCCACCACGGGACAATTACATGTATATCTCCATAATATTCAAACATCATTCTTCTCCTCTGAAACCACTTGACCAATCAAAGCCAAATCTTATGTGAAGCATCTATAGGATGGGGTAACCAATGTGTATATATAATCCAGGTCACATGACCAAGATGGCCGCCATGCCCGTATATGGTAAAAACCCTTCAAAAATCTTCTTCTCCGGAACCGGTGGACTGATTTCAACGAAACTTGGAATGAAGCATCGGCTGCATCGATGACTCAAGTACTACAATGTATATATAAACAATGACCCTGTGATGACCTTGACCTATTTTATGGCAAGGACAGCATAGGTCGCCAATGCATTTGAATGGGGAAAACTTTTAAATTGTCATTTAAAGTGTAAGTCTTGCAGGAAATGCACAGTAGGACTGAATATTAATGATTCTGAAAAAAAAAAATGATCCCCAGGAGCTCATATGCCCCCACCCCAGGGCAACATACATGTATATCTCCATAATATTCAAACATCCTCTTATCTGAAACCACTTGGCCAATCAAAGCCAAATTTTATATGAAGCATCTATAGGATGGAGTAACCAGTGTGTATATAAATCCAGGTCACATGACAAGATGGCTACCATGCCCATATTCAAAAATCTTCTCCTCCGGAACTGCTGGACTGATTTCAACGAAACTTGGCATAAAGCATTGATGACTCAAGTACTACAATATGTATATAAATCATGACCCTGTGATGACCTTGACCTATTTTACGGCAAGGTAAACATAGGTCGCCAATGCATTTGAATGGGGAAAACTTTTAAAATGTCATTTAAAGTGAAAGTCTTGCAGGAAATGCACAGTAGGACTGAATCTGGTTGCCGAGATTTGATATGTAGATGCTAGAATTCCACAACAATGCACCTAGAAGGGCATTATTCCAAATACAGCATTCTATTCATTGCATTAAATGAGTACACAAGTTTATTTTCCTCCAATAATTGTACTACAAATAATGCCTAATTGCTACTTTTGTAATTCAGTAGCATTTGATTGCCACTTAACTTTGCTACTAAGTGTGCTTTTAGCTATAAAGACCAGACTTGGAATGTAGGGGAACCACAAAGAATGTTTTAATGGCAAACACTGTTTTATAGCTATTGTCCTTGCTTAGTTTAGTTGCAATAGTTTGCTGTCTTAGCCCAGTCTATAGTCTTTTTGCTGGCCAAAATAAATAGATAGTATCTAGGTTTTTGAGCATGAACATTTTTAACAAGTTCAATTCCACAGAGCAGTACAATCTTTTGCTATATGTATATATGAAAGGTTGACACAGAGTACTGATTAACTGACCATCAAGCTGTTTACCTAACATATTTTGAGCTACAAACCAAACATACCTTTCTCTGCAACAATGATAGCATTGACAGTCACAAAGATTAATTTACTGCTTTAATAAATGAGCCGCCTCAAGGGAAAACCAACAATGTGGTTTCCGAACAAGTCTGACACAAACTGGGCTGTATAAGCACAGAAAAGAGCTAGAAGCTTGAAATTTCGGATTTAATGCACCAGTCATTTGCATCCCCGGCTCCCCCAGGGCCGGGGAATAGCGGGGCTTTTAACTTTTCAATTTTTAAAGCCCGGCAGTTAAAAGCCCGGCACTGCCGGGCAAGAGTTTTGGTTAAACCCCTGCTAAAAGCCCCGGCTCCCCAGGGGCTGACAATAACATGGAACAACAGCTGGGAGTTGTTCTGATGAAACTGAAACATGGGAGAAGGGCCTCATTTTATGCATGTAAATGTTTAGGTGCATTTGGAAATTAAATAAGTACCATAAAGATAATTAAATGTTAAAAATATCATTAAAATCTAATTTGAATTAATGTGACAGTGTATTGGCGGGAAATCATAACCCCGGCAAATCCCCGGCACTGCCGGGACACATCAGAGGTTAAAGCCAGGCACTTTAGCCCCGCTATGTCCCCGCTATCCCCGGCCCCGGGGGAGCCGGGGATACAAATGACTGGTGCATAAGTAGAGGAGGAATTGTACTATCCGAGTAGCGAAAACAAAGGCGCTGATCAGCTTCGCGGTTACCGCGAAGCTGATCTGCGTCTTTGTTTTCGCATATGCAGATTGTTGGTTTTCTCATGAGGTGGCTCAAATTAGTTTTGCTTTATATACAGATGCATGGAATTCTCAAGGCTGAGCTCTTTGTATATTTTCAGATCTAGAATCTATGGGACTCCAGGATTATCCATTGCTAATACAGTTACCCAACAACTAAGCCATGCCATGAACATCTCACTTTGCCTTGATTTTAATAAAGGCAGAGCATTTACATGTTACGTGTAAGTAGAATGAAAAACTTACCTAAACTTTCCAGATAAATAATCCAAACTAAGAGCAGCTCTTGCTTCATTCTCCTATCCTAATCACATAAACTGTCTCCAATTGGCAAATTAAACATAAGACAGCTATGTATTGGAATGGATCACCATAGCTCGCAGGCTCTCTAAGGACTTGCTATGAGCCGAGACATGAGAAAACCGGTTTTCGGGTTTACGACCAGATCTGACAAACCGGTCTGTACAGTCTCAGAAATTTAAGGCTAAAACTTGAAATTTTGGATTTAACAAGAGAAGAGATTTTACTATCCGTGTAGCGAAAACAAAGGCGCTGATCAGCTGTGCAGTTACTGCACAGCTGATCTGCGTCTTTGTTTTCGCATAGGCAAAATCTGGTTTTCTCATGCCACGGCTCTTATTGAATGATGCTGTTGCTGTAACCCATTTGCGATGAATGGACTCTTAATTTCATTTTTAGGGGCATCAGGAGTGATGTAAAAAAAACACAAAAAAACAAAAAAAAAAAAACATTTGATTTTTCCATGAAACTTCTTTAAGCATACAGAATAGCCCTAGATGGGACACAACATTCTATGGTGTCACATCTGGGGCTATACTTCTTGAAAAATCATTTCCAACAAAGCGGACACCAGGTTTATATGGATTAAGTGAAACCCAACAAAAAGACATGCATGCCAGTAAAAGCAAAGACCTTTTTGCGGTCTATATGAGAAAGTCAGTATGTAGTTCTCTACAAGCTGCCCATCATTATTGAAGACTCTTGTCAAGCCATACTGATCATGATCCGACAGAATAAGCATTGATGTTAATGTTTATTTTTGGGGCTTTTTCATTTGTTGCCAGATACGAGTGTTAGTTCAAGTATTTCTTTCCTTTCTTGGATTTTAAATACTGCTACACTACTGCTGGTAGTTTTGAAGCCACCGTTTGGTCAAGCGCTCTATAATTTTTCATGCTCATTTAATTAAGCTGAGCACCAAATTTATGCTGCTCACGAAAGTTAAAACATGTTGACATCGTAATATTTGCCTGATAAATTATGTCTTAAATGGAATTGTTCCTGTTAAGTATGTACAATGTATGTAGTTAAGAGAAGTTTTAATTCTATGTTCATTTGAGTTGAGCATCAAAACATATAACCTGAGTACCCCTTCAAGCATTCTGATAACCAAGATCAGACTATTAATGCTGAACCTTTAAAGCCTAATTGAACCACACAATATAGTGACAGGCTGTGACATAATATATCATCTTACATCAACCTGCGGGCAATATGGCTCTCAGAAGAAAAGAATCTAAATAGAATTTTCGGAGGAGAGAGACAAATCAGGATAACATGTCTGTGAAATGTATGCCACCATACACTCTACTTTTATACAGTAAAACTGGGGTGTACACTAAGTCTTATCTATTTTGTTATTATTTTTTCCAAAACATAAATTGTGGGTACTCATTAGAACTACCTCAATGAAGAGGTTCTAAAGTGTGCCTACAATCTATGTTTTGAGTAAAGATCAGAAAATATTTATTTTTTCATCCGAAGTTTTCATATTTTACAGCCTAAAAATATCGCTTTTCATTGAATATGTGTGTTTTCGTCACTTAATACAATCTCACTTTATTCCAGGATAATATAGCCAGAAGCCATGAAACTGTAGTGTAGGCTGAAAACCATCAGAGTTTCTGTGACCCAGGTTAGTGTTCATCACAAGAGATCAAGTGACACACACCACTTTGGCTTATTGGTAAGGGAAATTCAGAATTAAACAGACTAATGTTCCCTATGATATTGTGCTGTGCTTAAAGATACTTTTATATATGAGCCGTGACACCGGTCTTCAGGGTTTCCAAGCAGGTCTGACACAAACTGGCCTGTACAGTCTCAAAAGTTAGAATCTTGAAATTTTGGGTACAGCTGATCTGTGTCTTTTTTGCATAGGCAAAAATCTGGTTTTCTCATGATGGAGCTAATATCGGATAGTTTATGATTCCAAATATGTCTTGCTTCTGTTGGCCTGGTTTGAGGATTTGTCACAGTTTAATAACTCATTAATGAAAATTGCCAGAATTGGCTATTTGCTTGGCTACAAACTGTAACTGATAGGGAAATGTTCTGTGAATTAATGAAATACAATGACCAAGTGATTTCCCAAAAGGGAAATGACCAAATTTGAGTCATGGTCAGAATCAGCAATATATGAGCCTCGTCAAGAGAAAACCAGAATTTTGCCTATGGGAAAACAAAGACGCAGATCAGCTGTGCAGTAACTACAGAGCTGATCAGCACCTTTGTTTTTGCTACACGGATAGTACAATTCCTCTTCTTCTCAAAGCCAAAATATCAAGCTTCTAGCAATTCTGTGTAGCTGCACAGGCCGCTTTGGGTCAGACGAGGTCCAGGAACAACTTACTACAGCATTCAGGCAGTTATGAACAACTGAACAAAGATCATTTTGATCTTTGGTAAGTTGTTCCCATACAGGTATTACTACACCCTTAAATTGATTCCAACTGCATTTGTTATATTCAGTGACTTTGGTTGTTTTTTGTTATGGGGTGTGTTTGAGGGACTGGTTTCAACTAGGGCTTCTGCTGAGGTGGACCTTGAGTATCTGTGTTGACTTGGTGCTGATGAGATGGCTTCGTCATTTGGTAAGGGCTAATATAGATCAGTTGGCTTAAGCCTTCGCTCCGCTCCACTTCCGTACCTCTTTCCACTTTTGTAATTTAGCATGGCATTTCTTTTTTTCTTTTTTGCTGTTTTTGTTGATTTTTGATTGTTTGTTTGTATTGAGGCATAACGTCCCAGTTAACAATTTTTAGCTCACCTGAGCCGAAGGCTCACAAGGTGAGCTTATAGGATGGCCATGATCCGTCCGTCGTCCGTCCGTCGTCCACAATTTCAAAGATCTTCTTCTCTGAAACCGCTTGGCCAATCAAAGTGAAATTTTATGTGGTAGGGGGAACTGAAGTTTGATCGCCACACCCATATATGGTAAAAACCACTCAAAAATCTTCTTCTCCAGAACCAGTGGGCCGATTTCCACGAAACTTGGTATGTAGCATCGGGGACTTTAACCAATCGTAGTTTGATAAAATGATGACCCTTGGATGACCTTGACCTATTTTACGGCAAGGTCAAATTTGGAAACATAGGCTTTTACATGGGAAAAAGTGAAAACTATGGATTTTTTGAAAACTATTGCAGCCTGAGGCCTGAAAAGTGATAGATGAAAACAACTAATGGAGTAGATGAAGGTATGTGATTAATTTAGGTCAAGGTCATCTCTTGACCTTGGCCAGTCTGTCGTCCATACACACTTTTCAAAGATCTTCTCCTCTGAAACTGCTTGGCCAATCAAAGTGAAATTTTATGTGGAGCATTCATGGGTAGGGATGACGAAAGTTTGATTGCGAAATCCAGGTCACATGACCAAGATGGCTGCGACGCCCATATATAGTAAAAACCACTCAAAAATCTTCTTTTCATGAACCGGAAGGCCGATTTTCATGAAACTTGGTATGTAGCATTTGTGACTATAGCCTATCATAGTTTGATCAAATGATGACCCTAGCATGACCTTGACCTATTTTACGGCAAGGTCAATTTTGTAAACATAGACTTTTACTTGGGAAAAAGTGAAAATTTTGGATTTTTTGAAAACTATTGCAGCCTGAGGCCTGAAAAGTGATAGATGAAAAACAACTAATGAAAGTATGTGATTAATTTAGGTCAAGATAATCTCTCGACCTTGACCAGTCTGTCGTCCATACACACTTTTCAAAGATCTTCTTCTCTGAAACTGCTTGGCCAATCAAAGTGAAATTTTATGTGGAGCGTCCAATGGTAGGGGGAACGAAAGTTTGATCGCGAAATTCAGGTCACATGACCAAGATGGCCGCCATGCCCAACTATGGTAAACACCACTCAAAAATCTTCTTCTCCAGAACCGGCTGGCCAATTTTCACAAAACTTGGTATGTAGCATTTGGGACTCCAGCCCATCATAGTTTGTTGAAATGATGACCCTAGGATGACCTTGACTTATTTTACGGCAAGGTCAATTTTGGAAACATAGGCTTTTACATTGGAAAAGGGGAAAACAATGGATATTTTGGAAACTGTTGCAGCCTGAGACCTTAAAGTTGCTAGATGCAGACAACTAATGGAGTCAAGGAAGGTAAGTAATTAATGAAGGCCAAGGTCATGTCTTGACCTTGACCCAAGGTCATTTAAATATCAAAATTAAAATTATGGTTTTCTCAGAAATCACTGGGTTTGGAAACTATTGCAGTCTGAGATCTGAAACTTTGCAGATGCAGACAACATATGAAGTCAATAAAGGTGTGTGAGTATTCAAGGTCAAGGTCATTTCATGATGACTTAATACTCCAAGATCAGGCTTCAGGTGAGCGTTCTCAGGACCAATGGTCCTCTGGTTCAGTCATGTTGGGACAGAGCCAACACTTCCTGGGTTTAACCAGTACTGTAGGGAGTTAATGTGTCTTGCTTAAGGTCACAACACGGTGCCGCCTGCGGGGATCGAACCGGCAAGACCTCTCGATTCGGAGTCTGATGCTCTACCACAACACCACCGTTGATTTTTGATTTTCCAATACTGGTTCAGTGTAAGCCACAATATATCATAAAACACCAATGGGAACAATGTTCCTGTCTAGGGCTAATAATGAGCTGTGACAGGAGAAAAATGTCTTCATGGTTCCAATTAGGTCCAGCACAAACCTGTCTATACAGTCACAGAAGTGGGTTAGAAGCTTGAAATTTTGGGTTTAAGAAGTAGATAGATTATACTACATGTATCTGTGTAGGGAAAACAAAAGTGCTAATCAGCTGTGCAGCTACTGCATACATGTTCTGCATCTTTGTTATCGTATATGCGAAGCCGGTTTTCTCATGATCTGTCTAAAATGTGTCATTTTGTTTGTTATGTCATGTGCGGGCTTACTAGTAATAATAAGTACTGATCGGTGAACTGTTGTCAATGGAGTGTGTTTTGGCTTTGTTAAATATGTAATTTTTGTTCTCTGGAGGCCCACATTTTCATAATACATGTACTATCTAGCCCAAAACTTACGAAACGGCTTCTTTCATGATGATATGGCCATGGAAACTTTTTAACAGCCATTCATCCTCTGCTGATTGAAGAATGTCAGAAGGGGTGAAAGAAATGTACACTAACTGATGGTGACTTGATCTACCTCTGTCAGGCTTGCCATGTAACAACATGGTTAGGTTACTGCCATGGACATAATGCATTGAAGACACCTTAGCATGCCTGCTAGTAGGTTGGGAATCTCATATATACCCCACATGAGGCTTGAACGCCCACTGGAAACAGTGGTGGGATGATGGAATGATTAAGAGTGGTAATGAAATCAGCATGCTCAACCTTGGAGGCTCTCCCAGGGGTTTTGGGGATTCAGGGAGAAGGGCTATTTATTTTCAGGGATTTGGGGAGAAGGGTCATTTATTTTCAGGGATTTGGGGAGAAAGCATGGTTTTAGGGAGCAGGGAGCAGGGGGCTGAGGAAAAACATTTTAGGGAGCTGGGGAGAAAGGTCATTTTTCTTTCAGGGAGCAGGGAGCAAAGACCCCCCCTGGGGGAGCCTCACCTTGGGCACCAGGATAGCTCAGTCGGAAGCTCGTTTGGCTTCTGACTAGCTATGTACCTCAGCCATGCAGGTTCGAATCCCACTGGCAAGGCCATTAAAAAATATTGATTGTTGAAAAAACTATCAATGGTTCTTGCATGGGTATGAACCAATGGTTTGACTGTCGCCTTCAGGACACGGTGGTTTCACATGGTATTTTCCTACCAAACGCCGAGAACTGCCCTGGCTTTCTCCTACCACTAGACAGTCGGTTCTAAGAGGCAGAATTGCTTTAGCTAAATAGAAGTGCCTAGCTTGATGTCTTTCTCCAGTAAGTTAACCACTGGTCCACAGGGGCCACAAGTCCACTGGTTTGGGTCATTGACCTGAGTGCAGCATCAAGAGAATCTGATGTCTTATTTAGTGTAAACTTGTATTTGAGCCGCATCATGTGAAAACCGGATTTTTGCCTATGCGAAAACAAAGGCACAGATCAGCTGTGCAGTAACTGCAGATCAGCTGTGCAGTAACTGCACAGCTGATCAGCGCTTTTGTTTTTGCTACATGGATACTACAATTTCTCTTCTACTTATATACAAAATTTCAAGCTTCTTGCCTGCTTCTGTGACTGTACAGACTGCTTTATGTCAGACCTGGTCGGAAACCGTGAATACCCGTTTTCTCATGTTGCCGCTCATTTTGATCCTTATGGTTCTCAAATAAGTCAATCAAAACTAGTGTCCAGATCTGTATTTGTATAAACATGGAATGTCCATTACCTATTGATGACCTATGAGCCGCCTCGTGAGAAAACCAACAATGTGGTTTTTGAACAGGTCATACAAATCAGGCTGCACAGTCACAGAAGCAGGCTAGAAGCTTGAAATTTCGGACGAAGGAAGAAGAGGGATTGTACTATCGGTGTAGCGAAAACAAAGGCGCTGATCAGCTTCGCGGTTACCGCGAAGCTGATCTGCGTCTTTGTTTTCGCATATGCAGATTGTTGGTTTTCTCACGAGGTGGCTCCTATGTGCTAAGTGTCCTGAAAGCTTTTAACCTCATAAAGAACTCTTTTATTGGAAGCCAACCACTTACATTACTTTTCTGTTACATGCATATGTGTACATTGTTTATATACAGAAAGATGATTTATGTTCTATTGAACACTTGTAAAGAAAGGTACAAGTAGGCAACGATCAGGAAAAGGCGCAATCAGAAAAACCGAGGTGGGAAAAAACTAAATTAACAATCAGGTACTTACACCATGAAAACATATCATAAGCCGAATGAGCAGCTATTTTCCCAATAGGTGGCCACTCAGTTACCTAAACTTAACTAAAAATATGAAAACATACATAAGGCGCCAACAGAACAAAAAAAAATTAAACACCAAGACATAAAACAATAAGAACCACCACAGAAGTATTGCCTTGGAAGTATCAGTAATATAAAATTACTGGCGTTCTTAAATCAATTTTACAGGTACCTAACCTCACCCTCACCTTCTGCAGTGGTTCACAACATTTAGTTAGTTGTTTGGTCCTCATGGTGAATCTCTAGCTAGTCAATAAACAAATAAATCACGATAAATACCATGATGAATAAAAAACGAGGACTCACAGATCGAGTAAGCTGCCCGACGATGGAGATCCCTGGGTGCCAAATAACTTACTAACTCCGGAGCAAAAGAAAAACACCAGTTGAACCCCGGTGGGCCAAGAAACAGAGAAGAAGCTGCGGTCCACGGTGATCCAGCTATAATGAATAGCTTTATGTCGGGGCCATCATATAGTCTGACGCCTGACCCTCCGGCGTGCAGTTAAAGAAGGCAGCATAGTTATCAACCATGATTGGGTTAAAAACTAAGCATGCAGACTGTCGCATAACATTTAAGTTAGATCCTATACTTCTGTAACGTGTTATGATTTTTCTGAATTTAAAAGAATAATCATTCATTCCTATTAGTTTCTTAAATTTGTACACCAAGTCACCATAAAATTCTGGTTCCGAAATGCCCTCGTGCAAAAGGGTCTTTAGCCCAACATTACATTTGGAAATCAATTCATAGTGTCTGCGATAAAACTTAGAATATGTTTTTGGAAGTTTATGATAGCGATAAAGCTGCTGGTTTCGCTGTTAAACATTTATTTCGCGCATTGAAGTCCGCAACATGACTGCAGACTCTAGCAAGACTAATAAGTTGCGAAATGTATACACCATAAGAAGCACGGCGAGTAACGTCACCATCCTAAAACGGAAAGTTTACTATATCAAAATCAAAGTCATCGCATAGAACTTGATTTTGAGTAAAGGATAGGAGTTTTATTGCAATTTTTGATCTGAAAAAAAAAAAGAAAAAAAGAAAAGAAAATCAGTAGCTAAAATACATTCTATCACATTGATATCTCCACATGTTCGGTATCCACACCTTTTGAACTGCTTGGATAATCACCACCTATTTAAACTTACTTTTGGCTTAATGTTCCATTTTACAATTTTAAAATAATATTTTCAAGTAGTTTTGCAGATAGGAAGTATGCATGCAGAGCAAACAAATTGCACTGCAAAATCAATTATGATAAAAACCATTGTAGGTACTTAAATTCAACCTATATTTATAATGATTTTATGAGACATTCTGAATGGAATGGTAAACCTAAATTAACAAGAGGGTAAAACTGGGTCACTGTAACATGCTATCAAAAGTAGGTCAAATGAAGAAACTGCATACATAAGAATAAACTTCATTCAAAGGGATGAGTCTTTTTCAAATTATTAAATATTCTAAATAGTTTTTGTTATACTGGTATTACAGAATTGCGTACTACTTGTACACGTATGCTATAAACAATGGTATCTGTATTATCAAAACATACATGTAAATCTATTTATATCTAGGCCTCTAGGATAAATGTACTTACTTATAAGTTTCTAAGTTGTAAGGTCAAAGTTTCAAGAATCATAAAACATGTATTATAGTATTAGAATAGATTTTATTGAATGGAAATTGAAAACTGAGCTCATTAAAAAATTGTCCCTGTATAAATGAGGAGAGATGACGATTGTACTGTAAATTTGGAAATGTTTGCAAGACCTTAATTTTCATGATTTGTGTGCCTCTCGAAATCAATTCAAAGTTCACACTATGGTACTATAAGCTTTAAAGACGAGTACCGTGACCCTCCTGAATTTAAGAACATGTTAATAATTCGTAAATTGAAACTTTGGGACATAAAAGTCACACAAAAATTTCTGAATTTACAGTTGTAGTAAAAAAGTGATACGAAGAGTGTGTGTTAATCATTGCTATAAAATCTTATTGACAACACTACCTGTTTAATAGATATAGCGTAAAGATTATGTTACGCACACCTTGCCAATAATTGTGTTTTATTTTTGCAATTTACGCCCAATTTGCTGCCAAAACTGCACTTCCTTGGCAGTAGAATCGCAATCAATCAAAACTGCAGGTTGAAAATTACCTGGCAAACAAAAACAGATACACCCTCTTGTGTGTATGCATGCCACTGAGAAAAGATTATTTTGCACAAAAGCTGCTGAAAAATATCCTATTTGTCATCGCGTTGTTTGTTTCCTGTTGTTTGGTAAAAGGTGTTGATAATTAATTTGTGTTAGAAATTTAGAATTATTGTGGCTTAATGCTTCAATTTTGAAATTAAAAAAACAAATGTCTTTGTCTCATACATGGTTCTTAATGCGTTATGTCAAAATGAAAAATGCATGAGAAAAAGGTTTAAATTTAGGCATATACAGTCATTTATGTTTGTTTTTTGTTGTTGTTTTTTTTGGCCAAGGTGTCAAAAACATGTATACAAAGATGTTTTCAGATGAAAAAATAGAACATTTTGTTGGATTTTTTTTTTTAATGTCTTTGCTCAAAACATAGATCATGGGTACACTATTAGAGCGCCTCCCTGAGGCAGTTCTAACGAGTACCTTACAATCTATGTTTTGGACAAAAAATATGAAAAATAGGTATACCTCTGTACACATTTAGTTTTACTATATAGAAGTGGGGTTTAAGGGGGTACTCATTGCACGGACATGTTTTCCTGATGATAAGTGAGGTGCTTCAGTAACATTGCCATCTACATGCATTTTGCAAAATTTAATAATCTAAATCATTTTGTGACTTACAATTTAAAAAAACAAACAAAATTATCAAATATGGAGATACATGTAATTACTTTCCTTGCTCACATTGTTCACAGTGGGATACTGAGAAAATACCTACTTGATAATACAAACATGAAAGTTTCACCATGTGTTCATCAGATGCCACAATAGTCAAATTTCTTTTCTGACTTAAAAATTGTATTTGCAAACCATTATTTACAAAACTTTTTGGTTACACCTTTTGGAATGTGAAAATAATATTATGACATGACGAAATTTTCCTTGAGGTGTGCCTGGAAGAAATACAGTTTCTGAAAGATGGTGTGTGGACAGTAGCAATTACACTGGTTATCCAGAGACAACCAACATGACTAAGAACAACTAATTATATGCAATATAATGCAGATATAATAAATATAAAGCTGTTTGATGTAAACACCAATATACACAAACTTGCCCATGCTTTGTACAGGAATTTTTTTAAGTATTACAAATTGAAAATTTTAATGGAAAAAAAAATAATATTTTTACTCAAACATTGATAGTGAGTACACATTAGAACCGCCTTGCTGAGGCACTTCTAACGAGTACCCACAATGTATGCTTTGCATCAAAAATAAGAAAAAATAGGTATACTCATGCAAACCCCAGTTTTTCTATATAAAAGTGGGGTTTAAGGGGTATACATTTCACAGACATGTTTTCCTGATGAATCTGGGATACAATAATTTATTTGTGACTAATATGTTGTGATTTATACTAATTTGAAACCATTTTAAGTCGGGATATGTTGTAGTGCTGAATGGGAATATGTATATTTGTTTCCATTGTTCTTTAGTAAGGTCCAAGTGGTTTGTCCTGTTGGTGTTTCGTTATCATTACTATTCAAAATATATTTTGATCCTGTACCATTTTTAGCTCACCTGAGCCATTAGGCTCACAAGGTGAGCTTATAGGATGGCCATGATCCGGCGTCCGTCCGTCGTCCGTCCGGCGTCCGTCCGTCCACAATGTCAAAGATCTTCTCCTCTGAAACCGCTCGGCCAATCAAAGCCAAATTTTATATGAAGCATCAATAGGAAGGGGGAACCAATGTGTATATAAGAAATCCAGGTCACATGACCAAGATGGCCGCCATGCCCATATATGGTAAAAACCCTTCAAAAATCTTCTTCTCTAGAACCGGTGTACCGATTTCAACGAAACTTGGCATGAAGCATCAATGGCTCAAGCACTACAATGTATATATAAATCATGACCCTGTGATGACCTTGACCTATTTTACGGCAAGGTCAACATAGGTCGCCAATTTGCATTTGAATGGGGAAAACTTTTAAAATGTCATTTAAAGTGAAAGTCTTGCAGGAAATGGGCAGTAGGACTGAAAATTAATGATTCTGAAAAAAATTGGACCCCAGGGGGCTCATGTGCCCCCACCCCGGGGCAATATACATGTATATCTCCATAATATTCAAACGTCTTCTCCTCTGAAACCACTTGGCCAATCCTAAGCCAAATTTTATGTAAAGCATTAATAGGAAGGGGTAACAAATATGTAGATAAAAAATCCAGGTTACAGGACCAAGATAGCCGCCATGCCCATATATGGTAAAAACCCTTCAAAAATCTTCTTCTCCAGAACCGGTTGACCGATTTCAACAAAACTTGGCATGAAGCATCGATGGCTCAAGCACTACAATGTATATATAAATCATGACCCTGTGTTGACCTTGACCTATTTTACGGCAAGGTCAACATAGGTCGCCAATGCATTTTAATGGGGAAAACTTTTAAAATGTCATTTAAAGTGAAAGTCTTGCAGGAAATGGGAAGTAGGACTGAATATTAATGATTCTGAAAAAATTTGAACCCAGGGGCTCATTTGCCCCCACCCCAGGCAATATATATGTATATTTCCATAATATTCAAACGTCTTCTCCTCTGAAACCGCTTGGCCAATCAAAGCCAAATTTTATGTGATGCATCTATAAAATTGGGGAATCAATGCGTATATAAATAATCTAGGTCACATGACAAAGATGGTCGCCATGCCCATATATGGTAAAAACCCATCAAAATTCTTCTTCTCTGACACCAATAAACTTATTTCAAGGAAACTTGGCGTGAAGCATCGATGGCTAAAGTACTCCAATGTATATATAGATCAAGACCCTGTGATGACCTTGACCAAGTTTATGGCAAGGTCAACATGGGTTGCCTATGCATTTGAATTGGGAAAACTGTTAAAATGTCATTTGAAGGGAAATGCCAGCAGGAAATTGGCAAATGGACAGAATATTGTCTGAAGAAAGAAAATGGCCCAAGGGCTTCATCTGCCCCTGCACTGGAGTTAAATACCATAATATTCAAACATCTTTATTGGTATATGCAGCAGATCTCAGGTGAGCGTTTACAGGACCATTGGTCCTCTGGTTTCATTATTGGCATGACTGGGCACAACTTACCACTGATCATTGGTTACTAGGCAGGCTGTATTTACTCCCTTGTCGCTTATTGAATTCATCTAGCTTGATTTTCTAGTTTTTTCAGTCATGTTGGTTGTCTCTTGGTAAGCTGTGTGCCATTACTAGGCAGGCCGTATTTACTCCCTTATCGCTTATTGAATTCATCTAGCTTGATTTTCTAGTTTTTTCAGTCATGTTGGTTGTCTCTTGGTAAGCTGTGTGCCATTACTAGGCAGGCCGTATTTACTCCCTTGTCGCTTATGAATTCATCTAGCTTGATTTTCTAGTTTTTTCAGTCATGTTGGTTGTCTCTTGGTAAGCTGTGTGCCATTTGCTTCTACCTACTTTCGTAAATAGCTACTGTCAAGTGAAAAGATCTTTGAGAATATCAAGGAATCCAGTATCCTATTATACCTGACATCTATTTCACCTGTTATAATCAGTTCCAGAGGTCTAGGTATTCCATGAGCAAAATTTCTTCCAGTTTTTATGACAGTACTCTTGCTCTTAAGCAAAATTATGTTGGCTCTGAATTCTATGCAATCAGCCAGTGCTTATGACACATTCTTTTTCAGAATATCCTGAATGAGTGGGAGTGGGAACAAGTAGTCATGAAATACAGTAACACTTTTTTGTGTTACATTATTGCTCTTTACTTTGGTATGCTTTTAACTCATATAGGCCTGGGGTGTCCTATTCATTAGCATAGGCAACCATAATAGCCCCAGATGGGATGCTGCAGAATGCGGCATCCCATCTGGGGCTATTATGTTTGCGTAGAGAAATTTTATAAAAAAAAAATTGATCACAATTTTCAAATCACTTTTATTTCCCCCAAAAATTATAGTGGACTTGTCCAAATGATAGGAAAGTTCATTCATCATTAATAGGTTATTCTAGAGCCAGACATTGAAAACTAGAGCTATTAGAGAAAAATCAGAGAAAGCTTTAATGGCAATGAAAGCGTTATTTCTGGAAGAATTTACAAATTAGGAACAAAGTGCTGACAATAAAGATTCTAACAACTGACTGGTGGTTTATTCCTAGTATCAAGTATAAGCCAAGCAATGGAAAATTCTGTACCAGGCAGTTTTAAGTATTGTGGCACTATAACCTTAAATCAGGCACGATAGGTAGATCGGTAGCATCTATACTCACATCCGTCACATTTCTTTCAAGGGGAGTTGATGACAATTTTTTCTGCAGCCATTCTTCCTCTCCTGCAGATCTTGTCAGTTAGTGGGTAAGTAAATGTGCACTAAGTAAATGTGCACTAACCTGTCTCTGGGAGTCTTGCCCAGGAACAGTGTGACTTACCATCCAGACTTGACCTTAGCTTTTGACCATGGATATAAGGTCCCAAAATGTAAATATTACCTTATAAAAAATCATATCAATCATCTTCTTTATATTTTCAGGATCATGATGTATAGTTACCCTGGAAAGTTTCTCCTGGTGAAAAGTGAGATTCGCAGGCAAGAACTTGTCAACAGGTACATCAAGTTTGACCCCTTTTTTTGACGAATGGGTTTGCCCACCATTATCAATTCAATGGGTGAGTCCACTTCCAATTTTAGGTACATTCACAATGATTTTTAATTTTCATCTCATTTTTCGATAAAATTTCTCTATGCAAACAGAATAGCCCCAGATGGGACGCCGCGTTCTGCGGCGTCACATCTGGGGCTATACTGTTTGCCTGTGTCTCATAAAAAGGATGCCAGGCTTATATGAGTTAAAGTTTCTTGAGATGCATTTCAAACAAAAGGCTTACCTAACATTGTCTGTGACATTATAAACCAAACAATCCTTGAAATTATGCTTTATCCCATCACAGACTCTATAAATCACATAAATGAGCTGCCACATATGAAAACCAACAAAACGCATAGGCAAAAACAAAGACAAAGATCAGCTGTGCATTAACTGCAAAGCTGATCAGTGTCTTTGTTTTTGCTACACAGATAGTGCAATACCTCTTCTTGTTAATTGCAAAATTTCAAGCTCCTAGCCTGCTTCTGAGGCTGTGCAGCCTGGTTTATGTTGGACTTGGTCGGAAACCAAAATTGTTGGTTTTCCCATGTGAAGGCTCAAAATGTCAAGCAAGACAGTAGTTTGCAGTCTTTGATTTTTCAGGTTTCACTCTCTAAAAAAATGAGCCATGATGCGAGAAAACCGGGCTTCTCACCAGATCTGACACAGACCAGGTTGTAGAGCCACAGAAGCAGACTAGAAGCTTGAAATTTTGTATTTACGAAGAAGAGGAATTGTACTATCCATGTAGCGGAAACAAAGGCTCTGATCAGCTGTGCAGTTACTGCACAGCTAATCTGCGGCTTTGTTTTTGCATAGGCAAAAATCTGTATTTCTCACGACGCAGCTGAAATGGTTCTTTGATTTTCTGCATCTAAATTGAGCTTCCATGGGGACTCTGGTTGAAGTCTACCCTGTCTAAATGCCATTATTAGCTATCAAAGCTTCTTAAACAAATTGCACACATTTCGCTGATACAGGCTCTCAATAGTTGCAAAGACTTTGTTGAACTTTCAAGTGTTTCCTCTTCCTTCTGTTAATGATCTGCTTGTTCCTGGGGCCATATATTTCAACTTTTTTTCATGCTCATTTCATGTGAGCATAAAATCAATCCTGTTCATAAATTGTAACTTGTAATGTTGGCACTTTAATAATTTTTAGCCGGTTAAGTAGGTAATCTGCTGATTTAAACCAGAAACTATAATATACTGTTTTCGAATAGGCAAAAATCTGTTTTAAGATACATATAGGTGGTTCTTAGAGCGCAGATTGATGCAACATAACACAGCATGTGACAAAATAGAGTACAATGATTGGAGGCTAGATCAATCAGGCAACAACCTACAACAACAAGTTCATTGTCTCACTGTAGGTTGTAGCCAGTATCATGGGAATACAAGGTGATAATTGAGCTGCCACATTGAAAAACCAACAATCTGCATACTTATGCGAAACCAAAGGCACAGCTGATCAGCACATTTGTTTTTGTTACATGGATAGTACAATCCATCTTCTTAAATTTCAAGCTTCTAGCCTTCTTCTGTGACTGTACAGCCGGGTTTGTATCAGTACGGGTCGCAACCAAAATTGTTGGTTTTCTCAAGGGAAGGCTCAATTTCAGGAATACTTGACATAAAGCTCAATTTTTTGACTTGCTATAAATGTCAGATAATTGCATCTTTCAATGATCAGGTGTTTTGTATGATAGCATCTATTTCTGATAGATTCTTGTTGATACTAGCTTTAGGGTTATCATTAGGAGCTTCCTGAATATCAGCATGGCAGATTAAAGAATTTCTTTCCAAAATCAACAAAAAGGCTGGTGCATATGCATAGGAAAACATGTCAGTGAAATGTATACCCCCTTAAACCCCACTTTATATATAGAAAAACTGGGGTATGCAAGGGGCAGCTGGCAAGGGGTATACCTATTTTTCTTATTTTTGCTCCAAAACATAGATTGTGGGTAATCCTCAGTGAGGCGGTTCTAACGTGTGCCCACAATCTTTGTTGTGAGCAAAAGTAAGAAAAATATAAAAAAAAAATTCAGCTGAAAAATTTCAATTTTTTAAAGCTAAAAAAATCTCTGTTTATTGCATGGGCAAGTTTTCGTAATAACTGGAAATCTTAAGCTTATGCCGAGTCGCTCATTCAAGGCCGGCCAAGCATGGATCTGAGACTCCATCTTGGCTTCTAAACTATGCAATGAACCAAGCTGATCTGATTCTTTCTATCTATATGAGCTAGGTCATGCGAAAGCCAGTCTTTGGGATTTCTGAGCAGTTCGAACACAAACTGGCTTGTACAGTCTCAGAAGGAGGCTAGAGGCTGAAAATTTCAGACTTTGGAAGAAAAGGTTTTATACATGTACTATCTATATGATGTAACTGTACTGCAGCTGATCTGCTTTATTCATTGTTTGTGTGTGATTTTTTTCAAATGCAAAAAATTGGGCCTCTTATGACAAGGCCGTCGCCGCGCTTTAAAAAGTGGTCCGGCGGAAGACATGGTCGAGTGCCGAAGGCACGAGAGGGGGAGAGCACGAGAGGGGGTCAGCCCCCTCTCGTAAGGGGGGTTCGGGGGATCTCCCCCGAGAAAATTTTGATAAATTGGTGCCTCTAAACGCGTTCTGAGCGCGTTTTGGGATCAGAGTTTCGGTCGTTTTTGTTAACAAAAATGACCGAAATTCAGACAGCTTAAATTGGAAGATTTATCAGATAACAGTTTCTTTTTAACAACTATTTCGACCCCTTTGCGAGTCTCATCAGGCGGTGGCCTACTGTCGAACCAAGACAGATTAAAACTTTTCAACCCGAAAGTACGTTGTGGGAACCCAAAAGTTTTAGGCTGACCTAGAACGGGCGGCACTTGAATATCCGTAATGGAATTACATTGACACATTACTATTAACATATAAAAATATACATGCATGCAAATTCACAATGTTTTTGATATTAATCATTTGCCAGCCGACATTTTCTTTGATAAACTTCATTTCGAGATTAATAGTCTTAACCCATGTTCCGTCTTTTTTCATGTCGTTGTGGCATACAAAAAACAAACGAAGATTGGATTAAAAGGCAACATTTTAATTACAACTCTAATCTATTAATTCTAAAATCTAATCAAATAGGTGTCATTCTAATGGCCTCAATGTTATGACACGCCTCGTGATTCCTGTGATGTTTGAGAAGCCTCCGTGGTGCAGTGGTTATGTCACTCGCCTTGTAAACCAAGGGTCGCAGGTTCGATCCCGGGCTCCTCCAGTCCGTCGGATGGGACTTTAAACCGAGGTCCCGTCTCCATATGACCTTAGCTGTTGGTGGGACGTTAAACTCCAATCAACCAACCAATTCCTGTGATGTTTGTTTTGGCACCTTTGCCTTGATGACACGAGTTTCGATTTCATCAATAAGCCGCTACTCGTTCAAGATAAGACGATTAGAAGAACAAAGACAGGTAATCACTGCTGCGGCGATCGAAAAAAGTGGTACGGCGGATACCATGGTCGGCCAAAAATGTGGTCCGGCGCTCGCCGGACCTGCCGCACCGGCGACGACGGCCTTGTATGATGTGACTCTGTTTGCTTTATCATTATACCGGTAGGCAGATTTCAGTTTCTTTCAAAGTCTGGTAGGCTCTTTTTGAAAAGGATGTGCTTCTGTTCTGTAGTAGAAGATAAGATAGATAAAGATTTTGACATGACAGGAAGTCCATGCTGCCTTGTTCTTCATATTTTTGGCATTTCTTTATAAATTTTGCAGAAAAATGAAAACTGTATGAGCAAGGCTACAAATATACATATAGGTCAGTTTCTAGAATCTAGTAAAAATACAGCTTAAAGTATAAGGCCACTTTTGCAAACTCTTTGCATAATTCTCTATGGTAAATAGTCTTGTCTGCTTTGTCTTTTCAGCTCACCTGGACTAAATTTGACCAGGTCCTGAGGTTATAAAACTTTTTACATGCTCAGCTCTAGATACAAAGGCTTTGAATATGCTGTAATGCTACATCTGTTTCATTATGCTACAAACAAAAAGATGACCCAGTAAGTATTAAAAATGAGCCGGAGTGTGAGAAAATCAGCAATTTGGGTTCCGACCAGGTCTAACACAAACCAGCCTGTACAGTCACAGAAGCAGGCTAGAAGCTTGAAATTTTGGATTTAAAGAAGAAGAGGGATTGTACTATCCTGTAGCGAAAACAAAGGCGCTGATCAGCTTCGCGGTAATCAGCTTCGCGGTAACTGTGCCTTTGTTTTCGCCTATGCAAATTGTTGGTTTTCCCATGCAGCAGCTCAAATCATAATCCTAAATTGTTACGTTTGTTACTCCATTAAAGGCATAACTAAATGCGTCTGCTGGAAAACTGTGAACGTTTAATGCAATATATGCTCTGCTCAGCTGAGACTGAAATTATTCTGCTCATAAATGTTAAAATGCCTCTAGTGATCTAAACCTGAAATTTCAATTTATTTTGGCTATTTATGAGCAGTTTAACAGGTCTGGATCATCTCTGAAAATCATGATTGTATGTACGCGACATTAACTGTCCTTATCAAGGGGAATCACTCCAAACCACTATAATTTCTGACTAAATAATGAAACGAATTGGGACTGAAGAATGAAACAAATCAGAAATGGCTGATCGCGTGATCTCCGATACTCGAGGTGTGGGCTCCAGCGGTAAGGTCCCCCTCTTCAAAAAAGATTACAACCCGGAAATAAAAGATTACAAACAAATATTTTACTATTTGAAACTCTTTGAAAGATCCGAGATCAAAATGATGTAAAAATGTTAAGTAGAAAAATTCTGTTATTCTATCAGCAGATGGTTGAAATCCTCGTTCGCTTTGCAAAATTTTCGTCTGCTTACCTCTGTAGTTTCCCTCCACATGGTCTGATCACATAAAAAAAAAAAGCTGAGCCAAATCATTGAAAACCAGGCAATTGTATAAGCTTTCTATCCACACAGAACCACGATAAAAAGGTTGCATTTCTATTGTACTGCCGGTAGATACATGGTGCCGTCGCGCATCAATGATTTCGATAGCGATTTTCCGAGATGATCCAGACCTGTTTAAATTTCATGTCTAAGGGCCAGGTGAGCGTATCATGCGGAATCCTAGGTTCCATTTTCAGCTTCACTGTTACTGACTAATGGTTATGTAAGTAAGTTCCTTTTTATACCCCTAGGCTCTATATTCCAAATGCTCATATTTTGTTTGATTAAAAAGTTTAGGATCAAATAGGATGATCTTTGAAGATGTTCTCTTTATGTTTGGAGTAATCTTCCAACTGTTTTATGGCTTACTTTATTATTATTAGATGTATTTTTGTATCTTAAAGCAGTTGGAAACAAATATTAAAGAGGGTCAAAGAGTTACATTGGTACTAAAACAGAAACTGGGTAATGCTAAGTTTAAAGTTGTAAGCTTGCCTGTACAAAGATACAGGGAGAGCTATTCCAGTCACCCCGGCGCTGGTGTTGTCGTCAGCGTTGCTCAAATGTAAAAGTTTTTGGTTAAAATGTTTATGAGTCTATATCTCTTGACTATATAAATGGACCAAATTGATACTTTGCATGTTGGTAGACATTGGTGTACCATCATGACCCACCTGTGTGACGAGGTCAAGGTCACGGATCGTGGATTTTAATAGATTTAGTGGCAAAGCAGAAGTCAAGCGAGCTACGATGTCCTGCAACATCTCTTATTTTGGTTTGTTTTGCTGTAGTAAGTTTGGTCATGAAAACTTCGCGTTAATGATCTTTGTTCCTGGCGCTGAGTCTGGACATAGATATTCCTGTATGACAGTGAATTAATAAGACAATGTTTTATTAGGGTGTCTTAGAGGTCAACAGCCACATTGGAAGTGGGGTTTCAGAACTTATCCGACACATATCAGGCTGCATTGCTCCAGGGGATGGCTTGGAAGGCCATGTGCATTTATGAAGTAGAGGGATTGTACTATCTATGAAACAAGAACTGCATTTTTGATGCAGAAAGCTAGGGTATCTTACAATTTAACACATAATATTAATGATCTTGTATCTTAACAAGTTCCATATATGTTTGAGTCCCAGCCAACTTCTTTTGGCACCCAATTGCATGCATGTCCAGTAATTAGGAGTTGAGCACCACATGAGAAAATTGGATTTGCCAAGGGGTGCTATTACATTTGCGCACATTTTTCAAAAGTTTCGTTTGCGCACATGTTTCATTTGCGCACAGAAATGTATATCATTTGCGCACAGTTTTAGTGTTACATTTGCGCACATGTTTTGCACCTATTCCTTGGCCAGCTGCTGGTATTTTATTATATCAAGGTACATGTACGATAAATAAAATATCAGCACTGTTACCTGGAGGTGGAAGAGTTTGAACAGGTTTACACAGTGACTTAAAAGTCAATTTTTAATTTTAGCTTAACATATTTACATTTTGCGGTACTTTGTTTTGATCAGTTGTCATAATCACGAACTCTCTTTATACTTTCTCAAGTTTTTAATTCACATGTTTATCACAGGCTGTGCCTTGAATGCCATCTGTCTGACGAACTCCTTTCTGGAAATGACTAAGAAAGGTGTATAGCTTGGAATAAAATTGAGTGCTTGGCTTGTCTTTACCATTCACATATCATTTACCTGAGAATATCTGATGTGCGCAAATGTAACATTTACCTAGGGAAATTGTGTGCGCAAATGAAAACGCTTACCTGGGAAAAATGTGTGCGCAAATGAACCACATTCTTTCGAAAATGTGCGCAAATGTGCTGCCACCTGCCAAGGACACAAACCACTTAATCCAGTCATCAAATATTCTTTATGAGCCACCTTATGAGAAAACCCACAATGTGGTTTCGGACCAGGTCTGACACAAACCTGCCTGTGCACCTACAGAAGATGGCTAGTAGCTTCAAATTTAGGATTTAGGAAGAAGAGGAATTGTACTATGCGAGTAGCAAAAACAAAGGTGCTGATCATCTGTGCAGTTACTGCACAGCTGATCTGCATCTTTGTTTTCTCATAGACAAATAACAGGTTTGTCCATGATGTGGCTAATAAGATTTAGATCTAGTACATGTATCTAAATTTTGTTGCATTCAGTCATAATCTCCTGTTACCACCTTCAATCTTTGGATGATGTACATGTATTCCAAAAGGAGAATGGCTTATGCACTAGTCATTTGTAACCACGGCCCCCCCAGCCCTAGGAAATAGCGGGGACTTTGACAAATCCCTGCTAAAAGCCCCACCCTGCAGGGGCTACTTGTTGGTAAAACCACTACTGTTTTCCCCCGTAGCCTATCTTTTCATTTCACAGCCCTTTTTGTCCATATAAAGCAAACCCCGGGTATTTCCCCCGCACTGCTGTGGCAAAATTTTGGTCATAACCCCACTCATTTCCACGGCTATCCCCTGCCGTCCCCAGGGGAAGGGGGGCTGTGGTTACAAATTGCTAGGGCATTAGTATGGCATTTTGTATTTCAGGCATTCAACATGAAGACACACTTAAAGACATGGCATGATCTAGGAGAAGACATTAGACATGCTCAGTCAAATGGGAACTCTGGCCTTTCTTACATTGCATGGATCACAACCTGAGAAAACCGCACAGCTACTGCGAAGCTGATCTGCTAGGCAAAAATCCAGTTTTCTCATCATGCGACTCATATGATACTATTGTAAGAGGAAGAACTGTTCTTTATTATGAAAGATGATTATCAAGAGAGTTTTCTCCCTTACAACAAACTTGAAGGAAGCATAATATGGAGTAGTGGTAGAATGATGGACTTTTGAACAAGTGGTTCTGAGTTAAGGACCGTCCCTGCAGGTTGCATCCTTGAGCAAAATACATTTACTACCTGTAGTACCAACCCCAAGGTTATAAAACTTTTCTTTTCATGCTCAGCTCAGCCAAGTCGCTTATATGCCACTTGGCTCAGTTGTCAGCTGATACTAAACTTAATCCTGGTGGCAACTTGTTGGCATTTAGCATTTGAGCCGCCTCATGGGAAAACCAACAATCTGCATAGGCGAAAACAAAGACGCAGATCAGCTGATCAGCGCCTTTGTTTTCGCTACTCGGATAGTTCAATTCCTCTTCTACTTAAATCCGAAATTTCGAGCTTCTAGCTCTTTTCTGTGCTTGTACAGGTCGGTTTGTGTCAGACCTGTTCGGAAACCACATTGTTGGTTTTCCCACGAGGCGGCTCATTTATTAGCAGGATAAAACGCAGGCTTTGAAGTTCTAAACCTTCAATTTCAATATATTTGAGCTATTTTAGTACTTATTTATTATAAATTTTATGCTCAGCTGGGTTGAGCATGAAAAATGTTTTATAACCTCGATCAGGACCTGGTTAAGAACATCATTCTGAAGTCTTGGCTTTGCATTGATATCACAGAAAAATTGTTGACTGGCATGTTAAGCCATACCAGCCAGCCAAAAGGGCCATATCAGCCAGCCAAAATGTATAATCAGGTCTTATTTTAAAAAAAGTATGAAAATTAGTTTATTACAAATGTACATCATTTTCTCATGGCTAATTGTTATTGTCAAAATAATATGAAAAAAGTAAGAAATTAAAAATGAAATATGAAAATGTTAAGTAATTGAGCCATATCTTCAGAAACCTGAACTGCAGACTAACTACACAGCTGATCATCGCAGCTTGTTTTTTTCTCATGAATAAGTACAACGATCTCTTCTTCTTCAATACAGAATTTAAGTTTCTGCACTTCTGTGAGTGCACAGACCAGTTTGTGTTAGGTACCGGTCCTGGTTGGAAATCCCACTGGCTTTCTTGGGATGTGGCTCCATTTTGTTTCAGAATAAGAAGCTAAGTTGTAAACATCATGAACACATGACCATGCAATGTATACCCCTTTCTACCCCACTTCTATATATTAAAACTGGAGTACACATTAGTATACATTTTTTCCTGATTTCTAGGAACAATACATGATGGTTAAAATAATTCAAATAAGAACACTTTCACTATAGGGATCAAACATGATTTTCCATTCATTAACACTTGTTAGGTCCCGAGAGGAGTGTTGAAAATCGAGGGCGTAGCCCGAGGTTTTTAACACTCCCCGAGGGACCTAGTGAATGTTAATGACAAAATCATTTTTGATTGCTATTGTCTGCAGAAACAAAAGAAATAATGGTGCACTATATTTACAGCCTCATCACATTTTCATAAGCGTAAAAGCTTTCATTTTTATGCTTGTTTCGTGCAGACTTCAGTTTCTCACATTAGCAAATGCTTTGCGTTGAGCATAAGTATAAGCTATGTATTAACAGCATGTGTGCACGTGAATTGCAATTACATGTATTTATGCAATAATACAATGTTAGCAACAAAAGTGACTGTGGGTGAAAGCTCGACCAAGATCAATAGCTGTTGTCTGATTCATAACGAAGTGGACCAACAATTGATCCTTCCGTCTGGCACATTTTTTACATTAAAATCAAACGAACAAGCAAAACAGAGATGCAGATCACTGATCAGAACATTCACATACACATACATGTACTGGATTTAGGTTTGCATTATTTGCATACTTGTGGTATTTCTCTTTTTCAGAGAGATCTCCCTATGTTTTGATTGTAGAGATCCCCCTATGTTTTGATTGTTTCTAGAAAATATCCCTCAAGACATTTGAGAATTTGTATATACACTTTATACATCTCCATATTTGGAATCTCTGCTCTCCTAGTAGGAGACTCCTACCAATGTTAAGAAATTTCGTTTTTGTTTAATCAGTATTCCTATTTTGAGAAAAAAAATTAACTATTTCGAGAATTGAATCTCCCATATGAATTGAATCTCTTTTCATATGTACAAATTTTACTACAAAATATTTGTATATGGCACATACAATTATGGTACATTTATAGAGTTTTCCCTTGATTTTCAGGGACCTCGTAATACTCATCAGTGACTGGTTCAACAGTTTCACTATTAGGAACATTAACATATTTCCCAGTTTCTTTGACATTCTCATATTTACTTTGCCTTTGTGCCCCAGAATTAGACTTGTTGTCAATTTTTCCTGTCACTTCTTTGGCTTTATTCCTATCTTTATCACCTGACCTCTTATTTTTCTGTTGATTTTGTGAACCGTTGACGTATGTTCTAATTGCTGGTGATTTCTTTGGCTCAGGATAGTTTGTAGTGTCTGGAATTTCATATTCTTCATCTATTTCATCATTATTTACTGGTTCTTTATCAGTTTTGGCTTTGGTTTTCACTGCTTTGTCAGTTTTTGTCTTATCCTTTTCATTCTTATTCACTGAAAGTTTATCCTTTTTTATAGGATCACCATTTTTGCCCAGAGTTGATTTGGATGTCATAGGTTTAACTGAAGGTGTAGCACTTTTGTCAACTGAGTTAGTCAGATCCAAATAACTTGGCTGTTCAAATGCTTCATTTACATGTACATCTTTATTTTCATATACTGGCTGTTCATCATTTTCAGTGAACTTTTCCTTGTTTTCTTCCTCTTTCTTTACCTTTTTCTTATGTCTCTTTTTCTTCTTTTCCTTCTTATGCATATCTTTTTCTGACTTTGCTTCATAATACAGCTCATTACCTTCCTCCTTCTGCTGTTTTGTTAGACTTTTAAGATAGCCCATGGGGTCTAATGCAGGATCAGTTGCTTCATTTGGAGTACCGTGTTTAGTCACATTGGCGTATGGACCTTCAAGCTGTTGGCTACTGTGACTGGTAGGTTCTGGATCATACTGGTTTTGTCGTCTGTCAAGGTCATCTTTTCCGGGTGCCCATTTTGGTAAGTTGCCTTTTTTACGAGCTTTTTTTGTCTGCCTACGCCTGAAAGAATATTTGAGCCTGTGCGTGAGAAAACCAACAATTTGGGTTCCCGACCAGGTCTGACACAAACCAGGCTGTACAACCACAGAAGCAGGCTAGAAGCTAGAAATTTCAGATTTAAGAAGAAGAGGGTTTGTACTAGCCATGTAGCGAAAACAAAGGCGCTGATCAGCTTCGCGGTCACCGCGAAGCTGATCTGTGGCTTTGTTTTCGCTTATGCAAATTGTTGGTTTTCTCATGCACAGGCTCATTTTAAAAGTTACAAAATATGTGTATTTTGAACTTGTTAGCTCTCACAATAAATATATTAATAAAAGCCAAACTTGATGTGAAACAGTCATGTTGGAACAAACATTAGGATATCATGTATATGCAATGAATACCCCCTCAAAACCCACTTTTATATAGTGAAAATGGGATTTGCATGGGTATACCTATTTTTCTTACTTTTTGGTCCAAAACATAGATTGTGGGTACTCGTTAGGATGATTGTGGGTACTCATTAGAACTGCCACGGCGAGGGGGTTCTAATGTGTACCCACAATCTATGTTTTGAGCAAAAATATTAAACATATCAAAAATTTTCAGCAGAAATTTCTTTTCAATTTTTACATCTAAAAAATCTCATTCTATTGCATGGGCGAGTTTTCATAATGAACGTCCCCTGTCTACAAAGTCACAGAGACAACAACAGCCTCAGTCTGGCTGCCATGTCACATGACAACAAAGGCTGCCATGCACATAATTATAAATACTCTCCTGAGTGGAGAAAAAGTCTATTGGCCTCATGACTTCTAGCATTATTAGCCTAGGCCAAAATTATTTGTTGACAAAAGTTGAATTTACAGCATTTTAAATTTAGTCAAATTTACAAGACCATATATGTATATCAGGTGAGCATCTATAGGAGTGCTGTTCCTAATCTTGTTATTTATGTTATATATTTGTATTTTACCTGTACAAGACTACCAACACAATCACTATGGCAACAAGGACAAGGCCACCGGCCACTCCTCCTACAATAGACCCTGTTGATGTTCCTCCTATATGGAAAATAATGATAATATGAGCCGCGTCATGAGAAAACCAGATATTTGTCTATGCGAAAACAAAAGCGCAGATCAGCTGTGCAGTAGCTGTGGATAGTACAATTCCACTCCTTCCTAGATCCGAAATTTCAAGCTTCTAGCCATCTTCTGTGACTGTACAGGCAGGTTTGTGTCAATCCTGGTCAGAAATCCTGAAGACCGGTTTTCTCGCATCAGGGCTCATATTGTATTCTGTATGTGATATAGGAAAAAAGATTCATATTTACTGTTTTTATCGCACCTGCTTATAGCAGGGTGCGATATAGGAGTCCAAATTTCCGTCCGTCCGTCCGTTCGTTCGTTCGTTCGTTCGTTCGTCCGTCCGTCCGTCCGTCAACATTTACGTCGAAGTTTGGTTTTCTCTACATAAGCGATAGCTAGGATTGTGAAACCTTGCATAGTAATTGTCCTTGACATACCCTTCAAGCACGCACCTTGACCCGGTGCCCTTGACCTATATTTCACGGTCCATTGACTTTGTTAATTTTTACGTCGAAGTTCCGTTTTCTCTGTATCATTGATAGCTGTGAGTGTGAAACCTTGCATAGTAATTGTCCTTGACATACCCTTTAAGCACGCACCTTGACCCGCTGACCTTGACCTATATTTTACGGTCCATTGACTTTGTTAATTTTTACGTCGAAGTTTGGTTTTCTCTGCATCAGTGATAGCTAGGATTGTGAAACCTTGCATAGTTGTTGTCCTTGACATACCCTTCAAGCACGCACTTGACCCGCTGACCTTGACCTATATTTCAAGGTCCATTGACTTTGTTAATTTTTACGTCGAAGTTCCGTTTTCTCTGTATCATTGATAGCTGTGAGTGTGAAACCTTGCATAGTAATTGTCCTTGACATACCCTTTAAGCACGCACCTTGACCCGCTGACCTTGACCTATATTTTACGGTCCATTGACTTTGTTAATTTTTACGTCAAAGTTTGGTTTTCTCTGCATCAGTGATAGCTAGGATTGTGAAACCTTGCATAGTAGTTGTCCTTGACATACCCTTCAAGCACGCACCTTGACCCGGTGCCCTTGACCTATATTTCATGGTCCATTGACTTTGTTAATTTTTACGTCGAAGTTCCGTTTTCTCTGCATCAGTGATAGCTAGGATTGTGAAACCTTGCATAGTAATTGTCCTTGACATACCCTTCAAGCACACACCATGACCCGCTGACCTTGACCTATATTTCAAGGTCCATTGACTTTGTTAATTTTTACGTCGAAGTTCCGTTTTCTCTGTATCAGTGATAGCTGTGAGTGTGAAACCTTGCATAGTAATTGTCCTTGACATACCCTTCAAGCACGCACCTTGACCCACTGACCTTGACCTATATTTCACGGTCCATTGACTTTGTTAATATTTAAGTCGAAGTTTGGTATTCTCTGCATCAGTGATAGCTGTGAGTGTGAAACCTTGCATAGTAATTTGTATTTTGCCCGATGCAGGTGCGATATCGACCTCCGCGGAGTTCTTGTTTATTTACTGTTTTACTGAGTCGATCAATTTCTGACCATTACTTCAGGAGCTGTGGAAATGTGACTTGCTCAAGGCCACAACGAAAGGCGCCCCGGCTGAGGACTGAACCCGGGACCTCTGGGACCGAGGTCAACCACTCTACCCCTTCGCCAGTCCGCTCCACATTGAATGGAGAATATTAAAAAAAAAAAAAAAGCAACTCTAGAACAATTTAAGCAAAAAGAAGTTTCATGAATATTATGTGTGAGTTCTCTCACTTGCTGAAATGGATAAACTGAGATAAAAATAAATTTACATGTAAAACTGATTTAAACAAAATAATTGTACACTCAATGTGCATTAATAATTTGATTTAAGTGGAGATTGTAATTACACTCTCCTTGCCAGCTGATTACCGGTCCTGAGGTTATAAAACTTTTTTCATGCTCAGATCAACTGAGATTAAAATTTATCCTTCTCATAAATGTAAAAATGCCAACAATTTAAACATTTATGAGCAGGATAATTTACAGGCTTTGGCAATCTTAATCTGAAATTTTAACCTTTTTAGCTGCTCACAGGTGAGCTTATAGTATAGATCTACCCATGCTCCGGCGTCCGTCCGTCGTCCACAATTTCAAAGATCTTCTCCTCTGAAACCGCTTGGCCAATCAAAGCCAAACTTTATGTGGAGCATCCTTAGGAAGGGGGAACGAAAGTTTATATAAATGGTCCAGGTCACATGACCATGATGGCAGCCATAGCTATAAATAGCAAAAACCTTTAAAAATCTTCTTCTCCAGAACCAGTGGGCCGATTTCCACGAAACTTGGTATGTAACATTGGGGACGCAGGCTTATCATAGTTTATATAAATCATGACCCTAGGATGACCTTGACCTATTTTACGGCAAGGTCAACTTAGGTCGCCAATGCATTTGAATGGGAAAAAATGGTAAAATGCTATTTAATGAGTAAAACTTACTGGGAATAGGCAAATGGACAGAAGATTAATGTTGATGGAAAATTTTAGTCCCTGGGGGGGTTGTCTGTCCCTGCCCCGGGGCTATATACATGTATATTTCCATAATAAAGAAACATCTTCTCCCCTGAAACCGCTTGGCCAATCAAAGCCAAACTTCATATGGAGCATCCTTGGGAAGGGGGAAAGAAAGTTTATATAAATGGTCAAGGTCACATGACCAAGATGGCTGCCATGGCTATAAATAGAAAAAACCTTTAAAAATCTTCTTCTCCAAAACCAGAAGGCCAATGATTTTGAAACTTGATGTGAAGCATCAGTGACTGGAGCTCTACAAAGTTTATATAAATCATGACCCTGGGATGACCTTGACCTATTTTACGGCAAGGTCAACATAGGTCGCTCATGCATTGGAATGGGGAAAAGTGTTAAAATGTCATTTGTAGGGAAAAACTTGCAGGAAATGGGCAAATGGACTTAAGATTGATGATTCTGAAAAAATTTGGACCCCAGGGGTCTGTCTGCCCCCACCCCGGGGCAATATACATGTATATTACAGTGATATTCAAAGATCTTCTTCTCTGAAACTGCTTGGCCAATCAAAGCCAAACTTTATGAGGAGCATTGTTAGGAAGTGGGAATGAAAGTGTATATAAAATGGTCAAGGTCACATGACCAAGATGGCCGCCATGGCTATAAATACCAAAAACCTAAAAAAATCCTCTTCTTTAGAACCAGAGGGCCTATGAGTTTGAAACTTGGCATGAAGCATCAGGCAATAGAGCTCTACAAAGTTTGTATAAATCATGACCCGGGGATGACCTTGGTTTAAACTTTTATTTTTTTGTACAAACGACATATAACAAACAGCAATACAATACGTGACATACATGGATCATACAAATGGGATTCAGAAAAAAGTCTAAGACTTATTTGAATCTGTGGATGACCTTGACCCTTTTTTTACGGCAAGGTCAGCTTAGGTTGCCCACACATTTGAATGGGGAAAATTGTTACAATGTCATTTCAAGGGCAAAACTTGCAGTAAATTGGCAAATGGACTGAATCTTTATGATTTAAAAAAGAAATTGACTCCAGAGGTTGCTCTGACCCTGTCCTGGGATATATACATGTATATTACCATTCTAGTCAAACAAGTTTATTGGTATATATCTCAGGTCTCAGGTGAGCGTTTACAGGACCATTGGTTATTTCAGTAATTATGAGAAGTTTAAATTCCATGCTCAGCTGAGTTGAGCATGAAAAAAAAAAGTTTTATATCCTCTTCACTAAGTCTCGGATAAGAAACGGTGCTGACTCTGGGGCCCACTGTCATTTTAAGAAATATCTAAAGGAATAAATAATTACCATTTTCTGGTGTTATATGCCCAGTTGCAGCTTTTGTCTGAGAAGAAGACGAAACTGTCGATGTAACTTTTATTGTAGCTGAAGTTGTGCCAGCAGGTTCTGTTGTCGTGACTGCAGTAGTTATATTATCTGGCGTGGTTGAATTTGAGGTTGTATTCAGAGACGCTGTGGAAGCCATTGTCAGCTGTGTTGTTGTTGTAGTAGTTGTTGAGCTAGCCATCTTGATAAGTTTTCTGAAATACGAATGCGCCGAATTTATGAAAATGAAGAAGAAGAAACAAAGCTGATACTGCATCTACAAAAATAGTCAACATCAGGAAAACATATCTGTGTAATGTATACCCCCTTGAACCCCACTTTTATATAGCAAAACTGGGGTATGCATGGGGGGGGGGGCATATTTTTCTTATTTTTGCTCCAAAAAATAGATTGTGGGTACTCAACGAGGCGGTTCTAATGTGTGCCCACAATCTATGTTTAGCAAAAATAAGAAAAATATCGAAACATTTCTATTGAAAATTTTCAATTTTTACAACTTAAGAAAAATCTGTATACTACATGGGCATGTTTGCCTAATGCTGCAGTACCATTATCGCAGGTACAAAAAATGGTCAACATAGGTAGATCTTGGTTTGATTGTTCCATGATTAGCCATGGTTATATGCATATTTAGATTGTAAGACCTGAAATAACCTTTTTATTTTCATATTACCAGTAACTGAACATATGCATATCTCGGTCTGTTTAATGATTTTACACGCGAACAGCAATTTGAAAATTTTAAGCACAACCATAATATCCTCTGCAAAAGATACCTGGCTATTTACATGTATTTGTATAGAAGAGTCCATGATTTTAGGGCGTATTTTATTCAACTTTACTAAACTAACGATCCTGCACACGGCACCAATATAGTCTGTACATACAGCAACCATAGTGGACACTTTCAGAACTAGCCTGAGCGATTTGATACGATTTCGTTTCAAATGCACACGATGCCTGGTCACTGACATTTTATGTTAGTTTTCATTCCTCCACTTTGATGGTTAATACTTATAAACTACTTAGTGCTTAGTTTTTAACCCAATTATGGTTGATAACTACGCTGCCTTCTTTAATTGCACGCCGGTGGGTCGGGCGTTAGACTCTATGATGGCCCCGACTTAAAGCTATTCATTTTAGTTGGTTGGGGCCGGAGCTTCTTGACTGTTGCTTGGCCCACCGGGGTCCAACTGGTGTTTTTCTTTTGCTCCGGAGTTAGTAGGTTATTCGGCGCCCAGGGATCTCCATCGTCGGACAGCTTACTCAATCTGTGAGTCCTGGTTTTTGATTCATCAGGATGTTTATCATGATTTATTTGTTTGTTCTTGATGATTCATTGACTAGTTAGAGATTCACCACGAGGACCGAAGAACTAACTAAATGTTATGAACCACTGCAGAAGCTGAGGGTGAGGTTACCGGTTTAAGCCCGCCAGTAACTTTGTGTTACTGATCCTTCCAAGTCGATACTTCTGTGGTGGTTCCTTTTGTTTTATGTCTTGGTGTTTAAATTTTTTGTGCTGTTGGCGCCTTATGTATGTTTTCAATCATACTTTTAGTTAAGTTAAGGTAACTGAGTGGCCACCTATTGGGAAAATAGCTGCTCATTCGGCTTACGATATGTTTTATGATATAAGTACCTGATTGTTAGTTTGGTTTTTTCCCACCTCGGTTTTTGGAGTGGGAATCTTTTTCTGATTGCGCCTTTTCCTGATCTTTGCCTACTTGTACCTTTTTCCTTGATGCAAAGTGGTATGTTTTGATAGTTGATATGATTGCATGATTATCTTTTTAGTGTCTGTATCATTAAACAATCATAAATGAACAGCGTAGCTGTGTAAAATGATATTTGCCTTGTTGCCTTGCTTTTTTATTGCACAGGTTTCTCTACTTTCAGTATGCAACATGCATGTATGCGTTAACTAAAGCTTCTTTATCGCAAGTTAACTTGACCCGTTTTGGGATATCAAATGCATTTTTGCCAGGCCTAGCTGAATTAGTCATACACAACTTGTACGTAAAAACGTGCCAAATTCAATTGCACAGTCATGATTTTCACGAAGCACTTGTGTCGAGAGTTGCAGTGTTGTGTCGTTGAGCAAGACACATTTTCTCCCAAGAATACTGGCTAATACAAACTTTAATGCAACAAAACAGTTTACTGCGTTTATAAATGTGCAAACTATACACAAACAAATCGTAATTGTCGAATAATGTTGTTATGCAACATTCACTGACTTTTGTGGGGATATCTGCGAATGTCCTGCAATATAGCAAAGCCAAAACTTTAATAAAACGACTCATTTTTAGACAATTCAAGTATTAATTCATCTAAGACAGAGGTCATCAGGTCTGTAGATACGGCCCCGTACGACTGGCAACCACAGGCGCCCGTACCGCGTACGGCCAGCCTATATTAAACTTTTGAAAGTAATCACATCTAAATCGTGATAACCAAATTTTAAGCCCCGTTTACACATTCACGATTTTTGGCTACGGTGCCGCTACGATTCACCACGATTTGTAAAATCGTCGTGTACCGTGGTGTACCGTGGTCATTCGTAGTAGAACCGTGGTGAATCTTGATGAATCGTGAAGATTCGGGAAACTCTACGGAAGCGCTACGGAAGTTTTAAACTGTTTAAAACATTCGTGGCGAATCGTGGTGGTAATTGGGCGTGGTCTAATTCGTAGCGCAACCGTAGCGGAATCGTGCTTATTCGTACTGACACCGTAGCTATATTCACGGCTATTCGTGAGAGATCGTAGCCAATCTTGGAGCTCCGTAGCGAAACCGTGGAATCTTTGACACCACGAACTCCCACGATTCACCACGAATTATGTACGGTTCTCCTGCGAATCATCCACGGTTTCGCTACGGAGCTCCACGATTGGCCACGACGGCTACCGTCGTGAATCGTACTAGCACCGTGAGCATTCGTTGTGCCACCGTGGTTAATCCTCATTGACCGTAGCGTTGCCGTCATGAACCGTCATTGATTCGTAGCGACACCTTACAGACACCGTACTAATATCGTAGACATTCTTACTGGAATCGTAGTGACATTGAATATTTCCACTTTTCGCCACGATTCATCCCGGTCCACCCCGATTTTTCTGACCATGAGAAATCGGGGTGAATCGTGGTGAATCGTAGAGAAAACCGTGAATGTGTAAACGGGGCTTTAGATATTTACATAAACCTAGATCAAACCCGATCCAGGAAGGTATTAAAAAGAGAGCAATCTACCCAAACACCACTACAATCTGTATTACTGCTTCATGTAAAATTGGGTGAAACATTACGATAACACGTCTAGTATGTAATATGAGCCGCGATGCGAGAAAACCTGTCTTCGGGGTTTCCGACCAGGTCCGACACAAACCGGCCTGTACAAGCTCAGAAAAGAGCTAGAAGCTTGAAATGTCGGATTTAAGTAGAAGAGGAATTGTACTATCCGAGTAGCGAAAACAAAGGCGCTGATCAGCTTCGCGGTTACCGCGAAGCTGATCTGCGCCTTTGTTTTCGCCTAGGCAAAAATCCGGTTTTCTCACGATGCGGCTCATATTATATTCTTATAAGACTTATATTCATAAGTTGTAAAAATTGAAAACTTTCTGTTGAAAATTTTTGATATTTTTCTTACTTCTGCTAAAAAGATAGATTTTGGATACACGTTAGAATCGCCTCGCCGAGGCGGTACTAACGAGTTCCCACAATCTATGTTTTGGAGCAAAAATAAGAAAAATAGATATACCCCTGCATATCCCAGTTTTGCTATATGTAGGCTAAAGTGGGATATAAGGGAGTAAGCATTACACGGACATGTTATCGTGATGATGAAAACACAGGACAACCACCACGAAATGAGAGCAACCAATTCAGATAAATTCAATATGATACTGTATGATGCAAATGCCTGTCTGGGAACAACTAACCACGGATCTATCTGATCCGTGGAGCCGTTGGTGGACTAGTGGTAGAGCGCCGGCGAACTCCGGATCGCGTGCTCTTGTGTTCGAATCACGCATGTGTTGCTTGTGTCCTTGAGCATGGCACATAAACTGTGTTGGCTCCGTTCTGACATGACTAATAATATCGGCTGGAACAATAAGTCCACTGAAACCAAACCGTATTCGTCAGGTGACCCTGCATGACTTATCATCACCAAAATTGGAAGAGTTTTGCACGTCCTTTAGCAACCCGAGATGAAAAGAAAGTCCCCTGTCACTACACCAGTACGGGAGGTGCGAGCTAGAGCATTCTTTTTCTATTACATGTATTATCCAATATCTATAACAGGGCCTCAAAAAGCTTGAATTTCATACAGATAATGTAAAGATACACATACAAAATCAATTTGAATAATAAGGTTCGTTGGGTTCAGATTACTTGCGAACCTCATAAAGAAAAGCAAGATAATTTTACATAACCGACAAAAGATAGTTTTACATAACCGACAGTTTTACACCAAAAGAAGACAAACTATGGGCAAAGTAACTGAATGGTTCTTTTATTACTTCTTAATCTTTAAATTGGTTAGTGTGGCCAAACTTAAATTTCCTACTTTTCCACAATCAAAATCAATTGCAAATTGCTCTGGTCAACCCTGAAGAGAACCAATTAAAGGTGGCCAAATCTACTGATTTCAATTGTATACCAATCTAACTTGCTTTATAAATCAATCACCACATGAAAATTGTCAGGAAGATTATTTCTATCTTGGCAAGTTGATAGGGTAATCTCTTCACTACTTCACAAAGAAGTCAACAGTTCATCAATGAATTTATATAGATTATTTGCATTAGAAAGAACTTAGGTGTTATGTTGGCCATACTTAGAGTTCCCCGGCTGTAAAATGCCTTGAACCACAACCAGAAAACAAGTTTTAAATACAAAGTACAATTTTACATAGGTTTATTTTTTAATAATTCACGTAGGAGGTATTTTCTTGACAGAATTTGAAATTTAGGTTTTGTAAATTCTTCAAGTGGGTTGCTAGATGGCGTGCAAAAAGAAATTTAAAAAGTAAAATTTCCAAAATATGCTTACCCGGCCTGGTCAAGACGATAGCCGATTCTACATGATATATCAACAATAAGTTATAGCCTATTTATAATAAAAATATGCTTTCCCCCTTAAAGTCATTTGTTCCTCAAAAACGATTCTGGACAGACTAATAAGTTTTCAGTGAATTAAGTTATGAATTGTTAAAATGAGTCATCAAAACAACATACCCAGCGTAACAAAACCAACACTGACATTTCTAAGACGTGAATTCCCCGGTCCCACAAGTGTTCGGACGGTTTCAGACTCTAGCAGCCAATAATTATTATTCTCGTGTGGGAGCACTGCGGGGCGGAGACATAGGTCACTGATCAAGTATATTGACTCCGTTGCATTTTTGTTTATATTTGGTATTATTTGAAAATGAAAATTATTCTTTACTAAGTTAATGCGCACTTATTATAAAGCAGGAAAATGAGACCGGAAAATAGTTAATTGTACTTACAAAGTACTTAACAATGTCTCAATGAGGAACATCAACAAGGAAAACAAATGAGCCGCATCATGAGAAAACGGGATTATTGTCTATGCGAAAACAAAGGCGCAGATCAGTTTCGCAGTAACTGCGAAGCTGATCTGCGCCTTTGTTTTCGCTACTCGGATAGTACAATTCGTCCTCTACCTGTCTGCAAAATTTAAAGCTACTAGCCTGCTTGTGGGACTGCACAGGCCGGTTTGTGTCAGGCCTGGCCGGAAACCCCGAAGATCAGTTTTCTCGCGTCACTGCTCAAATGACAGGGAACAATCCCCATCCAATGCTGAGACTAGCCTGGTTTAGAAATGTGATTGTTATAGTATCATGCATTTAGAAATCCTGGAGTCCATATTCGCCTTTTATTTCAAATTATTTAATGTAAAAGTAAACTTTCTCAAAAATGGAAACATGAAGGTGACATTTTTCCGTGTAAAGACACCGGGTTTAGTTTTCAAAATATTATTATTATTCATAATTGCGATCCTATTTACAATGCATTTTTCCCTATTGTTCATTCGACATTTTGTTTCAGTAAACAATTAACTGAAAGCCAAAAATAAACTGAGTTTTTCTTGGAATTACACGTATTCCAGGACCTAGCTGTTCAAAACTAACGACGTCGTTAATTAACGTTTCGTTAAAATTTCAAACATTAATATTACAAATACACAGTTATTTTTTGTTGAAAAAATGTGAGAATCCTTTGCAAAGGATTCGAGAGATTCCCACATTTTTTCAACAAAAATAACAGTGTATTTGTTACTTTAGCTGATATTTGCTTAACAAATTTGTGTCTTAACGCCATCGTTAAGCTAACGATGCTTTGAACAACTGGGTCCAGTAGTTTGCACAAGAAGTCTGCACCATTGACGTCGTGAGCTTCAGTAACAGTTACTGGCCTGACGACAAGTTGTGATTCAGTTGTACATGACGTATAGTATGACGACTAGTTGTGATTCAGTTGTACATGACGTATAGTAAGAATAAGTCCATGAAGTCTTAGCCCAGACACATAGGCGTGGAAAAAATTACAACACAAAACATCGCATCAAAAGAAAGTACACGCATGAAGAACAAGATGACTAGCTCTTCCCCAACAAGGTAGACATCCGGCTAACATCAACCATATACAAAGGTGACAAGTACAGTTCAGAGTCGGGCAGAATGAAGAGAAACTTGAAAACCAAAGAACACGCTTGGAACGGTCTGTAAAGAAATTACCGGAGGCCTTATTTCACTCAAGGACCCTATATCGAGCGATATAGGGTCCTTGTTTCACTTTATTTATAAATCATTAGCCGCAGTATATTCGAATAATTGTACTTTATTAATTATGAATCATTTCACAAAATAGGCAGCTATGATTCGACTAATTTGTTGCCTTACGCCCCCAGACAACAAGCATGATCGTGTCAGCATCTGCTGGGTCCCCTCGGAAGGGCTGAAATCCTCGCCTTTCATTACGAAAACTTGCCCATGCAATATACAGAAAATATTTTGGTCGGTAGAAAATCTGATATTTTTCTTATTTTTGCTCAAAACATAGATTGTGTGTAAACGTTAGAATGTGTAAACGTTAGAATGTACCCACAATTTATGTTTTGGATCAAAAATAAGGAAAATAGGTATACCCCTGCATACCCCAGTTTTGCTATATAAAAGTGGGGTTCCAGGGGGTATATATTACACGGACATATTTACGTGATGTCAGGCTCGTGTTACAACACCTCCCTCTGGTCCAGCAGATGTTAAAGCAGTGTAGACCAACACCATGCATAGGCGAAAACAAAGGCGCAGATCAGCTGTGCAGTAACTGCACAGCTGATCAGCGTCTTTGTTTTCGCTACACAGATAGTACAATCCTCTTCTTTGCAGTTCCCAAATTCCAAGTTTCTAACCTGCTTCTGAGACTCTACAGACCGGTTTGTGTCGGAAACCCAAATCGTATAATCCAAAACCAGCCTCACCCAGTCGTAACCCCTTTTTTGTAACCCTTAATCCGCATTTTATGTTGTATGCTCACTGCATGGCGTTATAAAAATAAAGATATTACTTAGCCTACTGACTGTTGTTTGTGGTATGGGCGATGCCCGCCCGTAAACTTGCAGGCCCGTCAAAGTAAACAGGCCTTGAGGTACTGTTCTCACGCCTCTTTCACTAGGTCAATATTATGGGTTTCCTGGCATGGTTTCAATGCAGAGGCGCGGCTGTGACATGATCCTCATTTTTTCTACATTCTGATAAATATTCCCTGAACCAATGCATAAGTGACAAATAAAGTGGCATAAAATACTGTGCATGTACTTACCTATAGTTTTATGGGTCGATATAACCGTGTTTTAAAAACCTTTTAAAAATCCAAAACTCCAGCAAAGCAAATAGTAAGCGGCCACATTAAACTTTGCTGTGTACTGCATCTGTGACAGTCAACGTTAATATCAATGAATATTGTCCTTGCATCCTGTTTCGAGTTTTACATAATAAGCAAAACCACTCCAATTATCTACATTTATCTATAAAATTTAGTCGCCCGTCTTCCAAGAAATTCGTTAAAAATACACACTCATTTTATACCTGTGTAAACATGCATTTTTATCTATAACCGACTATTTTTGGCCATATATAAAGGCAAAATTGGGTAATACAACCGTAGTAAAGATATGCTACCGGTAATTTTAATATTTTATTTCAATCACGATCGTATGCCATGCTCGGCTGAAAGCAGGAAGCAAAATTATAAAAGAAGGCCAACGTACTCTATTTCATCCTGAAACTGGACCGCTGCATGTTGACATGCGAACGTGGCGCAGGCAGTCGGGACTTAAGTAACCACTCCCTTGCTTTTACAGCACTTAACGAGTAGATCTAGCAGTGAAATCTTAGCATTTACAACATCACGAAAACATGTCCGTGTAATGTATACCCCCTTGAACCCCACTTTTACATAGCAAATCTGTGGTATGCATGGGTATACCTATTTTTCTTATTTTTGCTCCAAAACATAGATTGTGGGTGCTCAACCGCCTCGGCGACAACACGACAACTCACCGACAGACAACTGACCGAATAACAACTCGCTGACAAAAACTCATCGACAGAAAAAAAAAAAACTCACATGTACGTATCAAACCAGATGGTCAAATCATACCGGCTCCATCACATTTTGTCAAGCACACCATTTGCACATTTTGTCAAGCACACCATTTGCACATTTTGTCAAGCACACCATTTGCATGTTTAACCAAGTGAAGGTGCCGTCAAGAAAACATGTCCGTGTATTGTATACCCCCTTAAACCCCACTTTTATATAGAAAAAACTGGGGTTTGCAGGGTTATACTTATTTTTCTTATTTTTGTTCCAAAACATAGATTGTGGGTACTCGTTAGAACCGCCTCGGCGAGGCGGTTCTAACATGTACCCATAATCTATCTATGTTTTGAGCAAAAATAAGAAAAATGTCATTTTTTTCCTGTGAAAATTTTCATTTTTAAAACCATATTACATGGGCGTGTTTTCGTAATGATTTTGAAATGCGGGAGTTAATCAATTTGTTTCGTCAGAAAGAACCATTGAATGCGGCTGATTTGGGCTTTACCGTAGTTTGACCAGTCAGAAAGTACCAAATCTTTATTTTGACCAGTACTAAGGGGCAATCTGCGGAGCATACAGTACAGACATTGAATACATAGTTTGTATTTCGATTTTATCTGTCAGATATGATTTTATAGGCCTTAATATGGGCTCTAGAATATCGGTACATATCGCTACATTTAAATCATATCATTTTTGTTTTTCGTCGAGTATTTTTTTTGACCCAGCCACCATATTCTCCCGGTATATTTACTCTGCTCTATGGCATTGCTAAAATGGCATTTAAAACTGAGACTTTTCATTAAAAAGAATGGCCAGAGTGACATAAGTTACAAAGAAGCGCCCGATAGAAACATGGGTCACGGTGGAGTGGTAAAGCCATTGGCCTTCGATTCTTCGGAGTTTCGGATGAGACATTAAACCGAGGGTTCATCTACATATAACCTTAGCTATTGAGTGGGACGTAAAAAATAACAACCAATCACCATTCATTGTGATAATGACGGTAATGATCAAGTACATATTTTATGACACCTGATCAGTCACGTGTTGTTATTGACGACAGCCTAAACTGATTGATTGACAGCTAAAACAATACCTGAATTTATGTAAGATCATTTCTAAAAAGCAAAAATCTGCATGTCTATTTTATTTTTAAGATCGTTTGACCCTCTTTGTTTCTGATCAACTTTACATGTTGGAATTCGCAGTAACTGTTATGCATGTGCCCGAGAACACACTTGTGATTCAGCACACTCAGACCTCATAGACGTTTTTGCTGTGAATAATTTTGTATTCAAGTGTGTTGGTACCCTACATGAAAGTGTTCTAAAAATTAAAGATCTTAGTAAACCAAACATTTTGATATAAATTTGATGAAAATCGGTGGTCTAATCAGAAAGCTATGGGTAATTCAGTATGAAACATCAAATGGCGGTCGTCCAGTGGACGACCGCCATTTTGTTTACTAGTTTAAAAATTTAAGATAAAATCAAAATTAAAGGATTCCTTCATCATTAAGATTGTTTGCCAATTCTTTAACAATATTAATTGTTTCTGGAAATAAACATCCATCAAAAATTTGATACAAAAATATTTTTATAAAATCATTTAATTTGATCTTAACAATTTTGATTTAGACCCCATACATTACCAAAAGTAGACTCCTGGTGGCCATTTTGAATATTTTCCAACTGCCGTTATTGTTCTATTTCTAGGACGATTTCGAGAATTCTTTCTCCAGAATGTATAACTTGCTGGCCCAAATGCTCGAAGAACTCATTAGATGTTTATTCTAATTCCATTCAAAGTTTATTGTGATTTTAATAAAAATATGAAAATTAACAAAGTAAATAAAATGACGGCGCCCATGCCTATAACTTTCTTAATTTTCATCCGATTTTTATTATCTTTATATCAAAATTCATGGGGAAAGCCGTTTAAACTGCAGTAAATATCTACCAAAACACTATCAGTGGTTTGAGGGAGAATTTACTTTCATTTATTTTAAAATTCATTACATCATTTACTTTAGCCTAATAATAATAATAATAATAATAATAATAATAATAAAGTTTGTCCTCACAGTTCTCGACACTGTCTTGGCAATTACAAAAGTTCGGTAAAATAATGACAGAACCTCGAAACCGTTTCGACTTTTTGCAAGCGAGTTCCGATGTACTGGTCAATGCATGCGTCACCACAAACGCCATAAAACAAAAGAGCCGCGACGCGAGAAAACCGGTCTTCGGTGTTTCCGACCAGGTCTGACACAAACCGACCTGTACAGTTACAGAAGCAGGCTAGAAGCTCGAAATTTCGGATTTAAGAAGAAGAGAAATTGTACTATTCATGTAGCGAAAACAAACCCACTGATCAGCTTCGTAGTAACTGCGAAGCTGATCTACGCCTTTGTTTTCATATATTAGGCAAAAATCCGGTTTTGTCACGATGCGGCTCATTATTAAAAAGGTACATGTAATCATTAGGCCTACATCAAAGTTACGTAATGTGATAATGAGTGTCTGTGAAATTAATTAAGAAAGTCAATGTCCCTATCAATACGATAGTCAAAATGTATGATGGCCAACGACACAAGGCGTGATTTTTGAACAGAAAGTGTAAATTTTGAAATAAAAGTGATTTTTATGAGAAAATGTGATAGTAGAAGTGCATTATGACTTTAAGATATTACGGATTATGCTCGGGATTTTTCTTTCTTGTTTCCTTGGCTCTCTTGCAGCCAGCAGGTACTTACATATAGAATTATATAGAATTATTTTAGACAGATGTCATGCGCGTTCAAAATTTTTCATTCTTTATTCTAGGTCCGTTGGCATTTTGTTAAAATAAAAAAATAATGTTAAACTAAATAAGTGCAGAATTGTATTTGAGTCGCTGCATGAGACAACCAACAATCTGTATATCAAAATATGCGCAAAAAAGGCGCAGGTCAGATGTGCAGTAATTGCACAGCTGATCAGCGTCTTTAATTTCGATTCACAGAAAACTTACGATTCCTCTTGTTTTTAAGCCCCAAATGCTTTCTTCTGTTATTGTAAAGGCCGGTTTGTTTCAGAGCTGGTCGGAAACCCCGGACCGCTGTAGTAGTGTAAAACGACGGATTAGTACCTAAGGGGTGGAGGTGCGGAGTGACCATTGAAGTTCTAAGATTTCGTTCTAACTTATTATTTAAGAGTATAGCTCTATATATCTATAGAGAGACATTGCCTATGTATAATTTATTTTGCATGTTTACTTGAATTGCAGAATAATAGAAAACATACATAGAAAACATCACGTATACGCCAGGGACGTCAAAACTTAAAAAGTACAAAGTACAGTTTGTGGTGCTGTGACTATTCATCGGCTGCAGATATATGTTGTCAAAATGATATTTTCAACCACAAGTTTCAGATACAAGATATGAGTGCATCACGAGTCCTTTCGGTGGTCGCTTTGGTGACGATTATGAAGCAGACGAGATGTCAAGTGCCCGGATGATGGCATCCGGGACATTGTCATGTCCACAGTCAAACCGCGGGAGTATACTGGTAATCCGGGTGGGATACGGCGTGTCCGTGATTCCGGGAAGGTGTGAAAGTGATTCCTTCTGTAAGGAGGAGTACGATACGGCTGATGAGATAGCGACTAGGTGCGATGGAAGGGCCTCGTGCTTCCTGGAGTTTTTCCCGCGATTTATGGGGTGTGGTCGAATGAGCGATTACATGATGGTGGAATACGAATGCATTGATTGTGAGTTATTATATCCTCAATTGATCTAGATGTTACAAAACCCTTCATATCAAATTCAAACCTGTACATTTTTCGGGCATTCGTAAGTTCTGCGAGCAAAAAAAACGCCGAATGCAACGCGAGCACTTAAAATGCAGTAGATCTATAGCCATCACATGTGATAAAGGCGCCAGTGTCTCCGATGTTTTTTAGAAATCGGTCGACACTTCAAACGAAAATAAGTCATCGCATGATTTTCTCTTCTGTTTATTCCAGCATGGAAAACGTTCGAGGTTTGTGAACAAGTCAGTACCGTATCACGTGGTGCTTCCGTTTATCTGACGTCACCAGGGTACCTCAGCTTCCGACCGCCTGCGGCGACGAGGGGAACTCAGATGTGTGAATGCATCATCCAGTCGCAAGACAACGCTGACCTGTATCTAGACTATCTCCAAACGCAGATCTCCAAGGCTGGCAACACGTGTCCGTATGAATACGTCTTGCTTGAGAGCAAGAAAGATCTTAATCAGTCTTCCATTGACAAGGAGATGGAAATCTGTGGGCGCCGCCATATTGGAAACAAGTGGTTCAGTGGGTCCGTCAGACTAACGTATGCTTCCGGTGGACCGATGCGGAGGAATGGACTTGTGGCCAAGTTTACTGGTACTTTGTTTCTTCTTCTTGCTCTTGCTTTTCATGAACTGGCATATAGGCTTCGGCGTCTTTTTCTCGGAATAAAGTATAGTATAGGCCTAGTATAAGTAGGCATAATGAGCCGCGTTAAACCACGAATACTTTCATATACCTACATATACTTAAAGTGAAAGTGTCCACTTGTTCTTCTTTTCATATATGACCCATATATGCAACGCACGATGCCAAGAGTCATTTTAAAAGCAAAACCGCATTATTTTCTAACATTTATATATAGGTGTGATATTTTCTTTACAGTGGATAATATTGGCAACCCTCCCAATATAGAGATTGAATGCGGATCAGTTAATGCAACTGGAATGAGGCTCAAGGACCCGCCACCAACTCTACTCGAGACCCAGGCAGGGACTGTATCACGAACGCGCATACCGAGTGACCCCTATTCAGACCCATGGCAATCAAGACAGGGGAGACCGAGTGATCCATATAACGACCCAAGGCAGTCCCGACACATGCCCCCATTTTCTCCGCTCGATCCATCGAGAAATCTTCGATCTGATTTTGACAGGTACCTTAGAACGGACGATATGGAAGCGGATGAAGGACCATATGACGACTTGGCCGAGAGAATGATGCGTCCATACGATGACGCTGCGGACCGCATGATTCCGCCGATCGGTCAAATACCACCACTTGGCGGGCCACTGCTGCCGCCACGTAGCCGATCACCACCGCTAGATCCCCCGCCACTCAGTAGAGCACCGGCCCCTCGACCGAGAGAACCGCAACCACAGCCGGACATAAGGAGTTGGAAGATAAATATTCCAGATACACCTGCTCCGGCTGCACCAGTGGATCCCGTGACACCAAGGCAACGGGCGAATGCGCCGCCTCGGAAAGTAGCCCCCACTGCCCAAGCAAAAACAGAAACAAAACCCAGATCTGTCCAACGACTTGGAAAGGGAGTAGTTAGGCAAAGAATTCCGAATAGAAAAGTAGCTCCATCGCAGAAAGGGCCTAAGAAAGTGGTAGATGAAAGGCCTCCAGAAACAGATGACCCGACTGTGGAATCTTCAGACACAGGTGCGTAATAAGTTAGTTAACAATTTAATAAACAAAACTAATGTTATGTTTTCTTCTTGCATTTCATTATTCAATCTTCTATTCGTTTATTTTGCTTTGAATCTAGAATGCGTGCCTTATTAATTATCCTTTTTTTCAGAAAAAAAAAATCCTTGAAAATAATAGTATGTCTTTTGCCGCATTTCAGGGTCGTATGTTGCCTTGGTAATGGCTGGAGTCGGAGCAGTTCTGATTGTTGGCTCATTTGGAATTATAGCCTTCCATAACTACAGAAAGTAAGTACAGGTTTTTGTCTCAAACTTTAAAAACAGAACTGTTTGGTTTCCTGATATGCAGTCATCGGTACGTGAGCATAACATAGTAGGCCTTTGATTCTTTTCTTTTTCACTTTTGTAAGACATTCCACCAAAATCAATCATTTTTAGATTAATCAAACAAACATTTTCTAAACCTTAACAGTTTTCATTTGTTATCAGGCGCAAGAGAATCAAAGCTAAAGAAGCAGAGTATGCGTATGCCAGATCAGGAGGAAGTGCTAGTTCGACATACGGTCAGGGTTGGGACATGGATGTGGAGTCCGTATACGCTACTATATCTGATGTAGACAAACACCGTACTGGCTGTGTCAACCCTGCCGTCAGTCAGGAACTGGACCTCAACCTAACTGATGCTTCTACCGATACGTTTGTTGGTCAAGGATCCACTGATTATAGTACTAGTAAACACGATACCAATCCTGGTCTCTCGGCACCAAATAACAACGATGTTGCACAAGAAGGCAATGGTCGTCCAATTGAAGTAGCTGTAATCGACGTTCACCAGAGCTTTGAAGACAGTGCTGACGTTGAAAAGCACACTGGAGGCTGTCTACCAGAATGTGAATATTCTGTGGTAAACCACGAACGGAGATGTTCCACTTGTAATATCACTCGGCCTCCACGTCGGAAAGATACATGTGGAGGTTATGACAATAATATTGGTGTCAAAAATAAGAACAAGTGAAGGACTGACGCAAAAGGCCTGTTGGATGACTGCTCTTTTTATTTATTATATTTATTGAATATTTATTTATTTATTCTGAACGCATAAAATGCATGAATATTTTATATAGGGAAGATACACGATTGTCTCTTAATTAACATTTGATGTCAAACCACACATACCCGCATACTAGGTGCATAGAAGAGCGTGTCCAAAAGCAAGTATGCACTTTCTTTTCGGTTTCAGATAAGTCTTACACTTGTTCATTACCTAAATTATTTGGTGTTCATACTTTTGTTTTTCTGAGGACATTTTCCACGTTTGCATCAAAATACCATGGCTTACAAGAGTATAAATTGCATATGCGTGCATATTACACTCCCATAAAGATAGAATATGCTGAATGGAAAAACTGCGCTGCTGGGAACTACTTAAGCAGATGTTGAAACTGTATTTTTACAATGTCTAAAGTTTTCTTCCTATAACCACTTTTCTCAATGGTATAAATTAAGTTAAATGTCTCAATCGTTTTTTGTTGTCTTAATATAATATACTGAACAAAAGTGAAAACGCTACACATTTTTATTATAATCATTCCTACACGAATATTTACCACACGCTTCGTGTTAATGCAATATTTTACCACACATAAGAGAATCATTTTGGCTCTAACTTACATTTTGATTCTTTCTGTCGAAGCAGAATAATCTATGCTACTTACATGCATTTTAAGAACTTAGGGATCAAAAACATGAGACTGATTTTAGTGGCACGTGTAAAAGAAATCGCAAAAAGGCGTGCAAGTAAAGCACTGCCGATGTCATGGACTGAATTTGTCAAGTTCCGTAAACGGCGTGTTTTTTTTTTCCTGACCCTTACTTGTTAAAATGCATGTAGCACGACTCTGTTCGCTTTCACAGAAACGAATTTACGTGCAAGCTATAGCCAAAGAATGAAATTCTTATGTGGCGTGAAATGTTTTGCAACATAATGAACTAGGAGACAGAAATTCAAGTAAATATGGTGTAGCGTTTTCACTTTTGTTCAGTATATGTTAAATGCATCGAGAAGTTCTACGCAAGGCAACTGGTGATTACGCGATTGATGTATATTCATGACTTATTTACTGGCTTCTTCCACAATTTTTCTGACAAGTGGCCTTATTTAGTCCGATTTAAGCTGGATGATCCCAGATCTTTTCTGTGTTTCTGTTTGAAACAAATCCACAAAGATGCTGAGTAATAAAGCAGGTGAACACGGTATTGACGTTCGACTACATGTACATAATTAATAGCCTTCGACCTTCGAAATACATAATTTTAATAGTCTTATAGGCTTCTGTTTGGTGGTTGGGTGCGCTCTGTCGCTCAGAACTTTCATGGCACTTTTGAAGCCATGGACTGCAAATCCATGTAGCGTACACGTGCTATTTCGCGTTAAAGACGTTAATGGGTAAAACAAAACTTTACGATGTTACATTTGAGCCGCGTCATGATTGCCTATACGAAAACAAAGACGCAGATCATCTGTACAGTAACTGCACAGCTGATCAGCGCCTCTGTTTTCGCTGCTCGGATAGCACAATTCCTTCTCTACCTCTACCCAAAATTTTAAGATTCTCACTTTCTTCTGAGACTCGTAAAGGCCGGTTTGTGTCCAACCTGGTCGGAAACCCCGAATACCGGTTGTTTTTTCGCGTCGCGCCTCATTTTGATACGTCAGCTGCTGATACATTCTCAAGTGAGAAGAATAGAAAGCACGGTGGTCGTACAATCTTTAAAATCCCAACTCAGACACCAGGCGGGAACGAAAGTACAGAACAAAACACCACAAAAAGGTTACAACACATATGGAGAGCAAAATGACTAGCTTTTTCCCTGCAAGGTAGCCATCCAGCTATATAGCATCAACCAAATGCAAATGTCATGAGTACATGTATAACAGAGACATTGACAGCAAAAAACAACAACAGAAAGCATGAAGATAAATCACAGCAGAACCGTCTGGCTTTCCCTAACCTTCTGGGCCCATTTGTTCAAAACTTCGTTAGTTTAACGCTGTTGTTAAGCACTCAACTTATAACCATTTTTCACCCTCAAAAGCAAATACGCTGTCATTTTTTTTTCAGCAAAAAATAACTGTGTAATATTGCCATTCGAAATTTTATCGAATCGTTTTAAAACTAACGACATCGTTAATTTTAAACAACTGTCACTTGATTCTATAGAGCTCAGTTATCGTCATGACCAATGGGCCACCTTGCAAAGGTACTTGAACTGACACTTGGTATATAAAGCGCGACAGACGCACTGTATAAGTAGGACCTACACTATTGACGCAGTGAGGTCTCGGGTTTTGAGCAAACACCATGGGCCACCTTAGTGTTACATGTAGCTCTATGACCTCCTCTTGGCACCTGACAGATCCGGTAGGGCATCGGACTCCAAATCGAGAGGTCCTTGGTTCAATCCCCACTGACAGCACCTTGTTGTGTCCTTGAGTAACACACCGTACAACCGGCGCCTTTGATGACAGATTATTAACATTGATGACAGACGAATTGTTTTGGTTCATTCAGTAGGTGGGTGGTGTTTTTTGATTTTTAAACATTCTCAGAGAAATCCTCTGGTGTTATGTGACTTGTAATTGAACTTGTAGATGTCTAAAGAGTTTACAGACGCATGATGAATACATACCTGTCACTATTAAGGCCAAACTTGGTCATCGTTTCAGCGTTTTCACAAGAAAAGTCACGAAAATTGGTTACCTGCTCAGGGCTGGCGTCTTTCTGTTGTTTTTTGCTGAATTTACTTATATGCAATAAAACTTCTATCATTTAACTACATTTCTGCCAAATCTGAATTCGCAATTCTGTATAATAAAGAAATGGCATGCCCTCAAAAACAACAGGTAGGCAGAAAATGGCTGCCTTTGTCTACAGATGAATTTTTAAGTGGCTGTCTTTGATGACGATATGGGAATTTTCGTGGCTAACATTGATGACAACATTGAATTGGATTAATGCTTTTCTTTGCTTCAGACAACAAAGGGTAGTGGTAAACGGTGAGATCAAATTGGGCTCCCGTGGTTTCTGGTGTCCCTCAGGGCACTGTTCTTGGTCCGTTATTGTTTTCCTTGTACATTAATGACATCTCATATAATAGAGTCAGAAATCAGACTTTTTGCTGATGACTGTGTTTGCTACCGTGAAATTAGGAAGGAAGATGATACATTGAAACTGCAGAGAGATATTGATCGGTTATGAAGTGGTGCAAGTAAATGTGGTATGAGATTTCAACCTGGCAAATGCAAATGATGCAGCTGACAAAGCGCATTAGTAAAATCAAGGCTACTTATACCCTTGAGGGCACAGTCCTGGAAAGTATCAAATATTTTGGTGTAACTATTACAAATGATTTGAAATGGAACACTCATATCACCAATGTATGTACTAAGGCAAATAGGACTCTTGTTTACTTGAGAAGAAATCGGTATTCATGTCCCCTAAGTGTCAAGGAAGCAGCTTATAAAGGACCGGTACTGGAATACGGTAGCTCTGTTTTGGATCCTCACACTCAGTGTCTCCATGAAGAATTAGAAACGGTTCAAAACCGTGCTGCAAGGTTTGTGACTGGAAATTATGTTTTTGAAACCGGGAGTATGACTGAAATTTTGGGACAACTTAAATGGGAATCTCTTAAGAAAAGGAGGAAGGACAGTAGACTTATATTGTTATACAAAGGTCTGAACGGTAAAGCCAGAATACCAATGGATGACCTTATCCACAAGACTAGGCGTTGCAGAAATCAACACTCTTTGTCATTTCAGATACCCCCAGTTAGTAAAGATGCCTACAAATATAGTTTCTTTCCCCAGACTATCAGGGACTGGAATAACCTCCCTGAATCACTGTTTTCCTCTTCTGAAATGTCAGATGATTGTGTGTCCAAATTCGAATCTCTTGTGAGAGCCAGGGACTAATTTCCCCCCAAGCGCACCCCCTGGTGAGGTATTGTCATTTTGGCGTTTCACCAGTAAACTATTCTGATTCTGACCAGTTGTCAATCACAACCTTCAATGTATATTGCTATTTCACCAAACGAAAGGTTATTACATTACGAAAACGCGCCTATAATAACTAACTATACAGTAACTTTTTCAGCTGTAAAAATATGAAATTTTCAGTTGAAAATTTCGATATATTTTCTTATTTTTGCTCAAACCATAGATTGTGGCTACACGGTAGAACCACCTCGGCGAGGCAGTTCTAACGAGTACCCACAATCTAAGTTTTTGAGCAAAAATAAGAAAAATAGATATGACTATGTTAACCCCATTTTCACTACTAGTAAATTTTACCCGTCTCGACGTAGCTGTTAGATGATTGCGGCAATGAAGACAAATAAGACACACACATACACACACACACACACACACACACACACACACACACACACACACACACACACACACACACACACACACACACACAATCGCAAATAAGATATACACAGAGGAAAAGAGAAAAAATTACCAAATCTTTAAAGTGGAGAAGTAGGGGAACAAACAGAAAAAAATATAAATTTGACCTTTGACCTCGATGACCTTGACCTTTAAAAAAATGAACCCCTCAAGCTAATATCCGGGGCTGCCCCCCACGTTACCTCAAAGTTTGGTGAAGATCGGCCCAAGGACCTGAGAGGAACACAGAAAAAAAACATAAATTTGACCTTTGACCTCAATGACCTTTGACCCAATTGGACCCATAAATCTTAATCAGGGATCAACCTGTATACACTCACCAAGTTTCATGCAAGTCGGACCGAGGACTGCCGAGATACAGAAATTTGACCTTTGACCTCGATTACCTTGACCTTTAAAAAATGAACCCCTCGAGCTAATATCCGGGGCCGCTCTCAACCTTCCCACCAAGTTTGGTGAAGATCGGCCCAAGGACCTGGGAGAAGTAGGGGAACAAACAGAAAAAAAACATGACCAACAGAAAAAAACATAAATTTGACCTTTGACCTCAACCTTTGACCCAATTGGACCTATAAATCTTAATCAGGGATCAACCTGTATACGCTCACCAAGTTTCATGCAAATCGGACCAAGGACTGCCGAGATACAGAAATTTGACCTTTGACCTCGATGACCTTGACCTTTAAAAAATGAACCCCTTGAGCTAATATCCGGGGCTGCCCTCAACCTTCCCACCAAGTTTGGTGAAGATCGGCCCAAGGACCTGGGAGAAGTAGGGGAACAAACAGAAAAAAAAACATAAATTTGATCTGTAGCCTCGATGACCTTGACCTTTCAAAAAATGAACCCCTCAAGCTAATATCCGGGGCCGCCCTCCACCTTCCCCCCAAGTTTGGTGAAGATCGGCCTAAGGACCTGGGAGGAGTAGGGGAACAAACAAACAGACAAACGTTGCTCAAATTATAGTATGATATAAAAGTGGAGTTTACTGGGGTATAATTTTCACGGACATGCTATCCTGATGTACCTACAGCCCGCTAGTCCGAAGGCCAGTTAGTCCGAAGGCCCACTGGTCCGAAGGTCCGCTAGTCCGAGGGCCCGCTAGTCCGAAGGCCCACTAGTCCGAAGCTCCGCTGGTCCGAAGTCCCGCTAGTCCGAAGGTCCGCCAGTCCGAAGGCCCGCTAGTCCGAAAAACTAATTTTAATCCCAATTATATCATTATTGCAGCTGTTGTATGAATGCCGCAATGATTTGAAAAAATTCCTACACGCACGTCGCAAGGAACAGCGGAAAAGTGATTAAAAATCGTGCAAAATCCTCGAGTGCTTCCCGCAGCCCACATGTATTGTAAAATTAACGCGACGATTTCCCACGCATGGAGCGTGGAGCTTGCATTGCGTCAACGAAGATCGAGACTACATGAAGTGAGAATAAACGGTAAAATGCAAATTTACATGCAAAGTTTTATATGCATGTACGGTCGGAGATGTTTTACGGCTACGCTTCGAGCCACGGTAAATTTATTTCCGACAGACAGTGTCAACTGTCGAACGCCACTTCTGATCATATATTAGTAAAAAAAAAAAAAAAAAAAAAAAAAAAAAAAAAAAAAACTAACAGCCACAATGGATTTTGTCGATTCTCGTCGTTGCCAAAGACCACTAAAAATGATGTTGTTTTTGCTTCATTGAATACTCCAACATATCTGTAAAGGTTGTCACAAAACAACGTAGCATTAATTCCAAAACATACTCCAGGGCTTTTAATTTCCCGCCGAAAAAGACGGTCACATTAATTCAAATTATATATTAGCTGTTATTTTTTAAAAAAATTTGATTACTTTATAGTCCTAATTTAATTTGCAAATGTATCTGTACTTTTATATGCAGAAATTTAAGCCCCTCTCTCATATTGATTCATTAGAACAACTCTCAGCTTTTCTATCACATTGTTGTCACTCGTCTCCGGGGAGCCGGGACTTTTAGCAGGAACTTCACCACAAATCTGACCCCGCAATACCGTTCTTTTAGCAAGGCTTTAAAACCTAAAAGTTATACATCCCGCTATTCCCCGGCCTAAGGGGTGGGGTGGGAAGGGATACACATGACTGGTGCATCGTATTATATGGTGGACTAAATATCTTTATGAAAATTCTAGAAAACAATCTCAAAACAACGACCGCCCGACATGTTGCGGGGGTGATTTAAGGAAAACAGTTTGTTTATTTCCTAATCTACACCGCTCAGATGGGATCAAGATCACAAAAATGTGTCACTATGTGTAATATTGTAAACGTGAAAATATACGTCTATGAAATATGACTGCATATCCGACGCAATACGTCTCCAAATTAATATCGACAACATCGACAAGCACGTTAAATGGTTTGAGTTTGTTGTAGCTGCTATAATCGACGTCAGCTAATTTAAGTAATTTATCCAGACATTTATTTCGCGTGCTACATCAATATAGTTTTCGAAACTAGGTTAAATTTCAGCCCGGGTGTTTATTTTTCTGAATAGTTTTACGCTGTTCACATGGTATAAAATACAACCGCCCAGAGGTGCAAAAATACACCCAAGTACAAATGTAGCACATGAACACGGCTTAAGCCTAATATTTAGGTCATGGAAGGGTAGTTTGGGATTTAGGGATATCGGCAAAACAATTAAATCATAAGGTATATTTTTGTCAAAATTTAAAGGGATATGGAATACTGAAGATATTAGGATGCCAATTTTGGCGATACTTACTCAAATCTAGGGAACATTTTTTCGGAAACGTTAGTAGAGGAATACGGGATACAGGGACATCCCTTCCAGGGCCTCAGTATTTAGTACTCAGTATGCCGCCCATACGGTAATCCATGTAGAAATATACAACATTGATCAGGATACAGAGAGATTACTTGAATTTTCCTGCGTTTGTTCCAGTTAAAATGTAAAGATCGTAGCAACAAAATCAACAAATCATTTGCGAGAATGTGAGACATAAAACATATGAGTTGGCGCAGATTTCTCCTCTTTTTAGCAGAAGAAATGACGTTTTCGCTGCTTCAAAACAAATACAATGTAGAATGAAAGGAGGCACTTCTTGGTGCCGTTACAGTGATATAGGCGCGCGGTAGGATCAAGTACAAATCAAAACTTTTAAAACATCTATAATGCTACTGCTATGTTGCCTTCTTTTAATTGCACGGCGGTGGCTCGGGCGTCAGACTCTATATTGGCCCCGACGTAAAGCTATTCAATTTAGTTGGTTGGGACCGGAGCTTCTTGGCTGTTGCCTGGTCCACCTGGTTTAAACTGGTATTTTTCTCTTGCTCCGGATTTTCAGTGGATACGTAGATCAAACTCTACGCACTTTTCAGTTGCTTGGCGCCAGTGAACTCCATCGTCGGGCAGCTAATTGTATAAAAATTTGCGAGTCCTTGTTTGTAATTCATTGTGGTGGTGGTGATTATCACTATTTGATGATTCATTGACTAGTTAGAGATTCGCCACGAGAACCGAACACTGACTAATTAAATGTTGTGAACAACTGCAGAAGATGAGGGTGAGGTTATGCGCCTGTAAACCCGGTTTAGAACCCCAGTACTTTTATATTACTGATCGTTTCAATGGGGTACTTCTGTTGTGGTCCTAATTGTTTTATGTTTTGGTGTTGATTTTTGTGCTGTTTGCACCATAATGGTATGTCTTCATATTTTAGTTCGGGTAACTGAGTGATCGCTTATTGGGAAATAGCTGCTCACTCGGCTTTCGATATGTTGTCTTGGTATAAAAGTACCTAATTGCTAATGTAGTTTTTTGGAGTGGGAATTTCTTTCTGATGGCGCCATTTCCTGAACATTGTCTAGTTTTACCTATTTACTCTTGATTGATAAATCTGGAATGGCATTTCTTTCAAACAGTGATCTTTGATGTACGGCAACATGCAGAAAACTCGAACTATGAAGAATTTATTATTAAACTTCGTCAATGGTGTAAAACATATCTTGATCTTCCTCCGGTAAATCTACCAATTGAATTTAAATGATCAATCTTACACGAAACTGTAACGATTTTACAGGGGCGGAAAAGTACCGTCCGTGACACGTAATAGAATGAGCGCGAAATTCGCACGATTTTCACATAAAATGCATGCAAGTTTTTTTTTGTTTTCTTTTCTTTCTTTTAAATAAATGTTCGTACGTGTATATGATGTCCGCGCACGACGCAGAATTTTTAATAAATCCTGCTACCACTATTAGCAGACCGAAACCTATTTTATATCAGCAGTGATGATAAAATTGGAATAAAAAATAGTTTTTCGGACTAGCGGGCCTTCGGACTAGCGGACCTTCGGACTGGCGGACCTTCGGACTAGAGGGCCTTCGGACTACCGGACCTTCGGACTAGTGGGCCTTCGGACTATCGGGCGGTCACCGTTCCTGTCGATGTTCAGTCACAATAGAGTGAACGAGAAAACGAAGTGTAGCGCAGTGCAGGTTGGCCAGCTGATATAAGGTTAACACATCAAGGAGTGTTTATTCTTCAAATGAGGTTATGGGTGCACCAGAACTGCAAATGAGCCGGTATTTTTCTTCAAAGCGGCAATATGAGTCCAGTATGATTTCGACTCAACGTGGAAATTGATTTTTCTTCTCTGTTGCGACCATCCTCAGTGAAAATAGTCTTTTTTCAAGTATCTTCGTAAAATTCCGATCTGTCTACAACGTTAGCCACTAAAATTTGTCTGGTGTCATCAAAGACAGCCATGTCAAAATCCATCCGTGTAGACAAAGGCAGCCGTTTTGCAAGTACCTGTCATCTTTGAAGGCATCCAGGTTTTTTACATTGTTGAACTGGGGATTCAGATTTGGCAGAAATGTAGTTAAATGATAGAAGTTTTATTGTATATAAGTAAATTTAGCAAAAAACAACAGAAAGACGCCAGCCCTGAGCAGGTAACCAATTGTCGTGACTTTTCTTGTGAAAACGCTGTAACGATGACCAAGTTTGGCCTTAATAGTGACAGGTATATATTCATCATGCGTCTGTAAACTCTTTAGACATCTACAAGTTAAATTACCAGTCACAGAACACCAGAGGATTTCTCTGAGAATGTTTAAAAATCAAAAAACATCACCCACCTACTAAATGAACCAAAACAATTCGTCTGTCATCAATGTTAATAATCTGTCATCAAAGGCGCCGGTTGTACGGTGTGAGTAAGACACATTAACTCCCCAGAGTAATGGTTAAAACTCAGAAAGCGGTGGCTCCGTCTCGGCATTGCTGAAAAAATTGTTGACTGTGACGTTCAAACCTCAAAACAGTTTTTTTTTTATTTTTTATTTTGAAATCACAAATCAAAGCTGAGTTGATGAGTCGTTTATCCATAAGTGCTAGTGTCATGGTGCATGGTGCATGGTGCATGGACTTTTATGGGGAGAACTGTCTTAGTGCGAAATGACAAGAAACGCATGTGCAGTTGCAGTTTTACTTTTATGAGAGTTGTCTTTCCTGTCAAAGGCGAAAAGACAGGACGTCACGTCGTCAGGTAATTTATCTATTTTTTGTCCTTTTTGGAGATTGTCATTCATTTTAAAAGTTAATTAAGACATCTTTATCATATATTTTAACTAATCCTGTCAAATGCACTTCAGTTGCATGATTTGTTGTTGCACAGAAACGCACGGAAATCACATAATTATTATTGAAAAATTGCCCTTTTCGTAAGGAACTAGTATTCGACATAATTATGCTTTAGACAAATTATGTTTGCTGAACGAAAATGCACATTATTTTATGCCAGGTTAAAATAGTTTGAAATTTGTGGCATGTTCAATCATTGATGCCAGTCTCTTTGATAAGACTTTACGTTTACTGAACTTGAAGTCATATGTCTCAGTTTGACCTTAGGCTTAGCTCAGTGTTGGTGGGACGAAGCAACCTCCAACCAACAAGTAAAATTAATCAGTGCTGCAATTTTGAATGATAATGGTATGCATCATTTACAAGTAAAAACATATTTTCTATTAAACATTCCCAGTGCATTTTTAAATTGAGGATACAGACGCACCCCCCCCCCCCCCCAAAAAAAAAAAAAAAAGTGGCCCCTTTTAATAATTGTGCACCTCCCCCACTAATCTTAGCATAAAGATATATTCAGATTGTTTATAAGTTTAATATTAATAGATAAATTTACTGGTAAAACCCAACTGTAAGTATGTAGAGAGTTAATGAGAATGCTTTAAAATTATTAGCACAGTATAATATCCAGAGGGGGCAAATACATTTGATTTTTTTCTCAGTGACACAAGATGGAGCATGTGGTGATGAAACATAGAAGAACAACGCTAGAAAGAGCTGAGAAGTTTATATCATCAGAGTTCTTTACTGATGTCAACCTGTATGGAAGGTAATGCTCAGAATCAATGTGACTTTGTGTATGTACTTCTGTTTAGGCTTACAGAAAAGTTATAGAATGCAACGTATGTTAAAAGTCATAGTAAAGGCATAAATCACGAAAACATGTCTGTGTAATGTATACCCCCTTATACCTCACTTTTAAATAGTAAATCTGGGGTTTACAGGGGTACATATATTTCTTTCTTTTTTTTTTTTTCATCCAAAAAATAGATTGTGGGTACTCGTTCAAACAGCCTCACTGACAGGGTACTAACTTGTACCAACAATTTATGTTTTTTTAAAAAGCAAAATGTTTAAAACTATAAATTTTTTGTTTACTGGTGAAAAAATCTCTGTATATTGCATGGGCAAATTTTCGCAATGTAGATTGTCTGGGCAAGTCTGACTGACTTTGTTCTCACTACATATGAGCCGCATCGTGAGAAAACGGGATTATTGCCTATGCGAAAACAAAGGCGCAGATCAGCTTCGCAGTAACTGCGAAGCTGATCAGCGCCTTTGTTTTCGCTACTCGGATAGTACAATTCCTCTTCTACTTAAATCCGAAATTTCAAGCTTCTAGCTTTTTTCTGAGCTGGTACAGGTCGGTTTGTGTCTTACCTGGTCCGAAACCCCGAAGACCGGTTTTCTCACGTCGCGGCTCATATGATACTATACTCAGCCCATTTACAGATTTTTCCTAAATTCAAAATAAAGTCCTTAAACCATATCTTTTTGGCTGCAGAGGTGGGTCTACGATGCATAAGAGTCTATGTAACTTGGATCATTAGAAATGAGTGTCTGTGTATGTGATAATCTATAATCTCTAACCTATATTTACATGTAGTTTAAAACAAATGTACTAGTTAGAATGTGTAATTATTATCTTCACCTTTACATGTAACTTTTTTTCTGGGTCAGTAAAGTTTAGGGCCAATTATTTTTTATCACTGTGCATGATTTTATTGACAATCTGGATCAGGTTTCAACAAAAATTTTACTATGAGTTTCCATTGAGGCCTAGCCTAAGATCTGATAGAAAATTATTTACCAGTATTTTTTGCACATGCAAAAAAATACAATGTATTTAGCTTAATACATAAAAAGTACATTGCTTCTGTATATACTATGCATGAAATGTCAAGCCTTCCACCATCTTCTGTGCCTGATTTTGGTTGGATGTGGATGGAACATCAGGAAAACATGTCCACATAATGAATACCTCCTTATACCCCACTTTTAGATAGCAAAACTGGGGTATGTAGGAGTATAATACCTATTGTAATTTTTGATCCAAAACATAGATTGTAGGTACTTGTTAGAACCTTGTTTGAGGCAGAGACATCTTTATCTCACTTTGAGGCGGTTCTAATGTGTACCCACAATCTATGTTTTGAACAAGAATATAAAAAATATTGAATTTTTTTCCAGTGAAAATTTTCATTTGTACACCCTCCCCCCCCCCCGCTCTCTCTCTCTCCCCCCCCCCCCCCCCCCCCAAAAAAAAAAAAAAAAAAAAAAAAAAAGGTTTTCATAATGAACTATGAGGAAAGGTTGGCATGACAAGGCAAACATGAATTTGACAGGTCTAAACTTCATGAAAAGGAATAGGTCTACTTTTTGCCCTTAGTTTCCTTACCATAACAAAACCATGTAATATATAGATATTTCTTAAGTTGTAAAATTTTGTAAATTTTTAGTAGATTTTTTTTTTATATTTTTCATATTTCAACATAGATTGTAGGTACACTTTAGAACCACCTTAGTGAGGCGGTTCTAATGAGTACCCACAATCTATGTTTTGGAGCAAAAATAAGAAAAATAGATATACCCCTGCATACCCCAGTTTTGCTACATAAAAGTGGGGTATATATTACATGGACATATTTTCCTGATGACTTTGGCAGCTCTAAACTTCGTGAAAAGAAATAGGTCTACTTTTTGCCTTTTGTTTCCTAATATCTTATTTTCAAATTGTAGGTTATGTCCAAAGAAACATCCTGTGAAGTCTATCAAACACTGGGCTGCCCCACAAGGAAAGTATACTCCATATGAAGAGGCTATCAAGGGAGATTACTCTGAGGTGAAACTAGGAGAAAAATATGGACCAACGTATGTTTATTTTCTAAAAATACTGAATACTGTAAAACATCATGAACGTTGCATTTCTAATATATACAAAAATGAATATTAAAAATCTGATAATGACCAATGCCTATACATTACATGTATTTGTCTGCGGACCATATGGAAGACTGGCATTCATTCTAAATATTTCATCATCGTATAATACATACACGTATTAGTTTTGTGGTAACAGTCTACAGAACATCTGGACTGAATATTCAATATGTTCACATGTATAATAGTTGTGAAACCTCACTCCACTAAGTTCCGTTGTGGACCTTGATGGTTCGATTTGATCAAAACTACAATTTCCAAGTGAATAAATAAAGATTACACATGGTTGACACGTTGCGAGTACATCTAAACTTGACCTTGATGTCACGGCCTAGCTGATCAGTGCCTTTGTTTTTGCTGCACATATAGTTCAATCCCTCTTCTTGTTCAATCAGAAATTTCAAGCTTCTAGCCTTTTTCTGAGACTGTACAGACCGGTTTGTGTCAGAGCTGGTCTGAAACCCCAAAGACCGCTTTTCTCTCACTGTGTATACATGTTATTTTAAGTCTTTGTTTCTCTATCAGATGGGCTACCCACTGGTTTATAGTTGACATAGAATTACCAGCAGAGTGGGTGGGGCTAGAAGTTATGTTGAAGTGGAACTCTGGTTCAGAAGCCATGGTGTGGGTCAGTGGCCAGCCGAAACAGGTAGTTTTACCAAAATTTGCCTATGCAGTGAACAGCATGTTTTTTTTTTCATGAAAATTGAAAATTTGAAATGATAATTTTCAGTTCATTGTTTTGTATATATTCAATTCAAAACATTGACTGTGACTACTCGTAACACTGAAGCGGTTCTTAGTGGTACCTACAATAATAATAATTTATGCTCAATAGCAAAAATAAGAGAGTTAATGTTTATCTTGGGGTTATAGTTGACCAGGGACAGTATCACTGAGTTGACATAGAACTTTAGGCAGAGTGTGTTTGACTTTTTTCTGCATAGATCTTTTTACATCGAAAGACAGTGCCATGATGACAGGACATGGGGACACTACCAGATAAGAAGTAGAAGAAAAGTGCATACCCCCTTATACCACTCTTTTATACAGTAAAACTGGGGTTTGCAGAGGTATACCTATTTTTGATCAAAAACATACATTGTGGGTACTCGTTAGAACCGCCTCGCCGAGGCAGTTCTAACATGTAGCCACAATGTATGTTTTGAGCAAAAATATAGAAAACATCACAATTTTTCAAATGAAAATTTTTACAACTTAAGAAAAATCTGTATATTACATGGGCATGTTTTAGTAATATGCTAATATTCTGAATGTTGTGTTATTCATATTGGCTGGAAACCAGTTTTCTGACACTGTGTTGACATCGGGTCTATTTGGTTTGAATAATTTTCAGGGTCTGAGTGCTGCTTTTGACAGATTTTATTATCCCCTGACGGAAAAGGCAACCACCAGTAAACTCAGGTAGGTATCATAAGTGTTAGCACCAGGGTAACATTACGAAAACTTGCTTGTGCAAAATGCAGGGATTTTTTTCAGCTGTAAAAATTGAACATTCTGTGTTGGAAAAATGTTGGTACTTTTGTTCAAAACATTGATTGTACATACATGTTAGAACTGCCTCGCTGAGTCCCTATAATCTGTGTTCTGGATCAAAATTAAGAAAAATAGGCATACCCCTGTAAACCCCAGTTTTACTACATAAAAGTGGGGTTTAAGGGGTTATACCTTTCACGGACATGTTTTCATGATGATGTAATGTATACCCACTTTGTTTTATGTCTTGGGTTTTTTTTTTTTTTTTTTTTTTTTTTTTTTGTGTGTGCTGTTGGCGCCTTATGTATGTTTTCATTTATCACTGAACCACTGCAGAAGCTGAGGGTGAGGTTGGGTACCTGTAAAACCGGTTTAAGCCCGCCAGTAACTTTGTGTTACTGATCGTTCCAAGGCGATACTTCTGTGGTGGTTCTTTTTGTTTTATGTCTTGGTGTTTAAAATTTTTTTGTGCTGTTGGCGCCTTATGTATGTTTTCATATTTTTAATTAAGTTAAGGTAACTGAGTAGCCACCTATTGGGAAAATAGCTCCTCATTCGGCTTACGATATGTTTCATGGTATAAGTGCCTGATTGTTAGTTTGGTTTTTTCCCACCTCAGTTTTTGGAGTGGGAATCTCTTTCTGATTGCGCCTTTTCCTGATCTTTTCCTACTTGTACCTCCTTACACCCTGCTAGTAAAAATGGAGTGTACAGGGGTATACATTATCCTTATTTTTAGTCAAAATCTGTTTCAAGTAAAAAATAAGCAAAATTAATATCAAATTTTTTCAGATGAACATTTTTATGTCCCCCCAACCGAAGATGGGGGACATATTGTTTTTGGTGCGGATCCCGTCGGCGTCCGCGTCCGCGTAGCTTCTTTCCGACGCGATATCTTTTGAACCAGTGGATGGATTTTGACCAAACTTGCATAAATACATGGTTAGGAGGGGGGGAAAGAGTTGATTAGATTTTGGTGACCTTGACCTCATTTTCAAGGTCACCAGCCCATGAAAACTGATCAAATTAGGTTTTCCGACGCGATATCTTCTGAACAAATGAATGGATTTTGACCAAACTTGCACAAGAGCATTGGTGGGAGGAGGCTCAGAGTTGATTAGATTTTGATGACCTTGACCTAATTTTCAAGGTCACGAGTCCATAAAAGCTGTTGAAATTAGTCTTTCCAACGCAATATCTTGTAAACTAATTGATGGATTTTGACCAAACTTGCACAGAAGCATTGTTGGGAGGAGGCTCAGAGTTGATTAGATTATGGTGACCTTGACCTAATTTTCAAGGTCACGAGTCCATAAAAACTGTTGGAATTAGTCTTTCCAACGCAATATCTTGTAAACCAATTGATGGATTTTGACCAAACTTGCACAGAAGCATTGTTGGGAGGAGGCTCAGAGTTGATTTACATTTTAGTGACTTTGACCTAATTTTCAAGGTCACAAGTCCATAAAAAATATGGAAATAAGTCTTTTCAATGCAATATCTTGTAAACCAATTGATGGATTTTGACCAAACTTGCATAGAAGCATTGTTGCGACAAGGCTCAGAGTTGATTAGATTTTGGTGACCTTGACCTAATTTTCAAGGTCACGAGTCCATAAAAACTGTTGAAATTAGTCTTTCCAACGCAATATCTTGTAAGTAAGTAAGTAAGTAAGTAAGTAAGTAAGTAATGACTTTATTTTTAGAGGGTGACTCAGTTGGTAAGACCAATCTTCCCTGAGGCCCTCTTAAAACAAAAACAATGCATAGCAAATGTACATACAAGTGAACATTAACAAATACAGTTGAAAAAAAGAAAGATGATTCTAAGATAATAAATAAAATACATTACTGAAATTATGCACATATACATAGTGAAAATATCAAACATTATCGGTGGTGGAGGTATGCAAAGTTGAAAATTAAACCTCGAAGGTCATTCTTGCATCCATTTTTAAACATTTGAGCCGCCTCGTGGGAAAACCAACAATGTGGTTTCTGACCAGGTCCGACACAAACCGGTCTGTACAGTCACAGAAGCAGGCTAGAAGCTTGAAATTTTGTATTTAATAAGAAGAAGGATTGTACTATCCATGCAGCGAAATCAAAGGCGTTGATCAGCTTTGCTGTTACCGCGAAGCTGATCTGCGCCTTTGTTTTCCCATATGCAGATTGTTGGTTTTCTAATGAGGCGGCTCATTTATTTACAAAGGAATCAATGGTGCTAGCATTTCTTATTTCCACTGGAATACTATTCCAAATTAAGGCTTCCGAATACGATAAACTGTTTTTAAACATGTTTAATTTAGGCTTCGGCGTCCTAAAATTTTTGTTAGAATCTGAACGCAAAGTCATTAACTCATTATTATTACTATCTTTGATTTGGATCATTTCAGTTATATAGATAGGTGAAAGGCCATGCGTTACCTTAAACATTACTTTAGCTTTGTTTATGAAGACTAGTTCTTCAAATGATAACATATTTAATTGTCTATGAGCATCGTCCAGTGATGTATAATCTTTACCAAGAATTATTTTACAGGCTCTTCTCTGTAACTTTTCAATTTTATACATGTTAGAATTAAAGGAATTTCCCCAAATTACACAGCAATATTCTAAATGAGGCTTAATGTAAGCATTGTAATAAATCATTCTATGTTTTAATGGAAGATATGATTTTATCTGAGACAAAAGCCAGAGGTTTGTTGATATTTTCTTCGTAACGTATTGAAAATGATTTGTCCAAGTTATCATCTATATTCACCCCTAACACATTTTCACAACTTGTTACTTGCAAATCAAAGTTCTCATACACCAGTGTCAAATTACTGTCTTTCATATTTGTTCTCTTTTGCCTACTTGATATTAACATCAACTTTGTTTTATCAGTATTTATAACCATACCGTTTGTAAACCAATTGATGGATTTTGACCAAACTTGCACAGAAGCATTGTTGCGACAAGGCTCAGAGTTGACTAGATTTTGGTGTCCTTGACCTAATTTTTAAGGTCACGAGTCCATAAAAACTGTTGAAATTAGTCTTTCCAAAGCAATATCTTGTAAACCAATTGATGGATTTTGACCAAACTTGCACAGAAGCATTGTTGGGAGGAGGCTCAGAGTTGGTTAGATTTTGATGACCTTGACCTAATTTTCAAGGTCACGAGTCCATAAAAACTGTTGAAATTAGTTTTTCCGATATGATATCTTGTAAACTAATTGATGGATTTTGACCAAACTTGCCCAGAAGCATTGTTGGGAGGAGGCTCAGAGTTGATAAGATTTTGGTGATCTTGACCTAATTTCCAAGGTCACTAGTCAAAAACTGTTGAAATTAGTCTTTCTGACGCGATATCTTGTAAACTAATTGATGGATTTTGACCAAACTTGCACAGAAGCATTGTTGGGAGGGGATCAGATTTTGGTGACCTTGACCTAATTTCCAAGGTCACTAGTTCATAACTGTTGAAATTAGTCTTTCGGACGCAATAACTTGTAAACCAATTGATGGATTTTAACCAAACTTGCACAGAAGCATTGTTGTGAGGAGGTTCAGAGTTTATAAGAATTTGGTGAGTGTGACTTAATTTTAGACAGGGTCCAAAACAAGTTTAAACTACCACACCATACAGAACATGTCAGATGGGCATGGTGTCTTCCATAGAAAAACTTCATACCACAAGGTAACTACACTTCAATTACTAAACGGTTGGGGGGGACATAGTTTTCCTCAGAAAACACTGTTTTAATCAAGTTTTACAGATCAAGAAAAAATATGTACATGTATATTGTAGGTGAGCTTATCATATGAGAAGGACCTTGCACTTTCTTCGAAATCCACCAAACCTGAATAATGTCAAAAATGTGCCAATGAGAGTCAAATCTTATCTGAAGCGACATTTAGATAGAAATGTGGGCTAGATCATATCAGGAGTTTAGTTTGTGGTACAAGATATGTTTATAATTGTATTAGTCCCCAGTCATTGCTTGTTGTTATGTTTTTTAAAGGATTCTGAATCATATTTTGGTACTACTTTAGCAAATTCAAGTTAATCCTTCATTTGTCTGTGGCATCTACTCTTACATATACATGTATGAGGTACTGTCGGAAAGTTCCCGGACTGTTCTTGGTTTGCTATTTGTTTTCGAAGAAGAAAGTCATAACTTTGCACACTAGTGGGAGAAACATTTTTCTACACAATAATATATACTTTTAGGGACTTTTTGATCAAACCGCTGAAATTTTAGGACTCAAAGTATGGGTCACTAACTCTGTACAGAGCACTTTGACGTTAACAACTTTCATACATTCAAGCTAGGCTTCAAACTCAGTTTTCAGACAAGGAAATATCGCAAAGATCCATTGGGGCTAAATCAGGGATGTATGGCGCATGTCGTAGCCTCTCGTATCCTATGAAATCAATAGTCATCAATGTATCTTCCGATCGATGAGCAGCCGGGTGCTGTTGTCTTGGTGAAAACTTTGATTTTCAATGTCAAACCCCGACCGTTTCTACCCTATGTCTCCTGCTTCTGCGAATTGCTATTGTCATTAATATCCCAGTGTCCGTGTATAAACAGTCTGTCCCAGTCGAACACAAGACTCATCAACGTTTTCTGTGCACTATCTATATGTTTCACAAATTTCTAAGTGTTTGTAGGGGTCTTTCCTGCTCAAATTGGATGCTTGATTACTGCACGCTGCTCGGTACATTCCCACAAAATCTGCGATTTTTAAGCTCGAAAATTTATTCACGTTTGTCTTAGAAAAAATGTCAAAATTGTAATTTTTATGTTTCCATGCTGATTCTTTGTACTTGACTCAATATACTGTTAATATCATATTCACATCATGCAAAAATTCACGCCGTTGTGGCACCGTATTATAACTAAATTGACAACGTTTCAAATCAAAAACATCTGAATGAGAGGTTTTTCAAAGTGCTCTGTGCCCTTGTATATGCTGTATGTCAATCAACATTTTTAAAACAATTCTTGCATATATTTTTCTTAATTTATCCGCAAACTATAGAAAATGGGTAGTATTTGTTATTTTAAAAGTTTCATTGTATTTGGATGTCAATTATCTTTTGAAAGGAACCAGTCCGGGAACTTTCCGACTATACCTCGTACATGTACATTGTATAATGCCTGTCAGATACACCAAAATATGCCATCAAATGCGGGATTGTTCCGGCATATGCCAGTAAACGACAGCGGCATGGACTATTCTCATAAATGCTGGCATTTTCCCAACCCTGCTTTATAACACACTCTCTTAGTTATATATTAACTAAGAGATTGTCTTGTATTTGTTCATTTACAGTTACACAGTGTATATTGAGATGGCGTGTAACGAGATGTTCGGTGCTGGAGAAGGTGGTCTCATCAATCCGACCAACCCGGACAGATATTTTACACTGAGTTGTTGTGAGGCTGTGGTATTTGACAGACAGGTGTATAGACTCATTCGGGATGTGGAGTTTCTCTACAATACAGCTAAGGTATTGTGTATTTTGACTGTATGTCCAATTGTAGCTGCTTGATATGAGCCACAACGCGAGAAAACCGGTCTTCGGGGTTTCCGATGAGGTCTGACACAAACTGACCTGTACAGTCTCGGAAAAAAACTAGAAGCTTGAAATTTCGGATTTAAGAAGAAGAGATATTGTACTATCCATTTAGCGAAAACAAAGGCGCTGATCAGCTTAGCAGTTACTGGGAAGCTGATCTGCGCCTTTGTTTTCGCATAGGCAATAATCCAGTTTTCTCACAACGTTGCTCATTTAAAGCTTTGCATGATTTTTGTTTGATTTAATGCTTTATGTCATATGTAAACCGTGACCAGCTAAAGGCAACAGGACACAACTAAGGTTATGTCAGTAGGGTTAAGTTATCCTAGCCACACAGTTCATAGACAAACCTACAATAGGCAGTTTACCAGTACTTAGTAAATGTCCTTCACAACTAACTGACAAATGACAAAAAAAAAGCATTCAAAGAAGTAAACTATTTTTATTTCAGCATCTTGGTGCAGACAGTAACCATGGTTATCAAGCTTTGTATGCCGTCAATGAAATGATTAATTCGTGTGACGTCACAGACAAGTCAACATATCAGAAGTAAGGTGCAAAGAAAACTTTTCATCTGTCTTCTGAGATGAACCTTTCATATGAGAAAACCAACAATACAGGTTTTTAACCAGATTGGACACAAACTCACCTGTGCAGTCACAGAAGCAGGCTTGAGGCTTGAGATTTTGTATTGAAGAAGAAGAGGGATTACTGTAAGTTCTGAATTTTTGTGAGACTTTTATTTCACAAATTTTTAATTTCCGAATTATTTGCATGTCCTTGAACTCGCGAGAGAGTACTCATGCAGTCTATATAGCTATAGTAATTCTTCATTAGCGAGAACTTTATTTTCACGAGGCAATGAATTCAGGAATATTAGTGAAAATTAAGTTCTCGCAAACATTTCCGAATTTACAGTATACTATTTGTGTGTCCAAAACATAAGACGCTAATCTGCGCCTTTGTTTTCACAAATGCCATGACAAGAAGCTTGAATTTGCCTGAAAATTTTATTATTTCCCATTTATTGTTATTTATTCTATCAACTATGAGTTGGAAATTCAAAAATTATGTGAAACTTATACTTATTATTATAATTCTTAAAAATTTGTTTGCTTGCCAAAATATTGTTTCAATTTCATAAAGCATTGCAAAAATGAACTTTAAGAGAAAAAATACTGCATAACAGTCTGCTGATTCAGCGGTCTGCTTAATGCTTATGATATTGAAAAGGCTTATACGTTTGAAATTATTATGACATTGAGCATAAAATGCTGATATAATTTGAGCCGCGACGCGAGAAAATCGGTCTTCAGGGATTCCGACCAGGTCTGACACAAATCAACCTGTACACCCACAGAAGAAAGCTAGAATCTTAAAATTTTGGGGAGAAGTAAAGGAAGAACTGTACTATCTGTGTAGCAAAAACATTTAGCCGCTGATCAGCTGTGAATTTACTGCATAACTGATCTGCGCCTTTGTTTTCCCATAGGCAAAGTCCAGTTTTCTCATGACATGGTTCATTTACTCCCAGGTGCTATAACATAGCAGAAAAATTCAGGAAACAGAAAAATGGTGATGGTCAGCATACAATACATGCTATGGGGCATTCACATATTGACACAGGTAAGAGCTATTTAGAAGGTAGAAGTAGACAATGATCAAGAAATGGTGCCATCAGAAATTAACTCCCACTCCAAAAACTGAGGTGGGAAAAAAATAAATAGATCAGTTACTTATATTAAGAGAACTCATTGTAAGCCGAGTGAGCATTTGTTTCCCAATAGGTGGCCACTCAGTTGCCCAAATAACTAAATATATGAAAACAAACATTAGGTGCAAACAGCCCAAAATTCAACACTAAAACATGAAACAGTTAGAACCACAACAGGAGTAATGCCTTGAGACGATCAGTAATATAAAATCACTGGTGGGCTTAAACTGGATTTACATGCTCAGCTTCGGCAGTGGTTCACAACATCTAGGTAAGATCTATGTCTTCTTTTTCCAAGTAAACATTTTTCCATATACTATAAATAAATGTCAATTTGAAAGTTAAAGAAATTGGAATTGGCAAAATGGTACAGGGTACAAAATGGTAACAGACCAAACGAGAAAGTATTTGAAATTGGAATAGATGAAATGCAATGAGATAAAAAAAGATCACATCATTTATATTTGATGGCCCCAAGGGAGATAAGTTTTAAAATTGTGTACCCTTTTGAAAACAAAGAAACAACCAATTCTATAATCTTGAATCACCCTCACTACAAGCTGACTTGCTATTAACCAAGCTACAGTTTTCCTATTTCCTACCAATCTTGTCAGTGTTTTGTATTTTATTACATCTAGCCTGGTTATGGCCATATGCCGAGACAATCAGAAAGTGTGCCCGGAGCTGGTCTTGTACTATCAGATTGATGGAAAAATATCCAAACTTCATATTTACATGCTCTCAGGTATGCTAAATTTATGCACCTCATAACTAAAACATGCCCATGCAATGTACAGATTTTTTCGGCTCCATAAATTAAAAAATTTCATTGGAATTTTTGTTATATTTTTTGGCTCAAAATTTTGAATCAATGATTGTGGGTACATGTTAGAACTGCTTCACTGAGGTGGTTCTAATTAGTACCCTCTATCTATGTTTTGGATGAAAAAGATAAAAAAAAAAAAGAATATTGTAACCCCTAGTTTTACTATATAAATGTGGGATATAATGCTGCACCAGTATTCATTACTCAGACATGTTATCCTTATGCTTTTCATCTTGTTTATTTTATCTGTTTTGTTGTAGGCCCAGCAATATGAATAGGTTAAGGAGAGATACCCAGGTCTGTATGCAGAGATAGAGCAGTTTGTCAGGTTTGGACCTGTTGGGATAAATTGGTATGGAATGGTCTTCATCTTCAATATTGTTGGTTTATTTTATCTTTTCTGTAGTAGGCCCAGCAATATGAATGGGTAAAGGAGAGATACCCAGGTCTGTTTGCAGAGATCAAGAAATTTGTCAAGTCAGGACAGTTTGTACCAGTTGGAGGAAGCTAGAAGGAAATAGTATTCATCTTCAATATTGTTGGTTTATTTTATCTCTTCTGTAGTAGGCCCAGCAATATGAATGGGTGAAGGAGAGATACCCAGGTCTGTACGCAGAGATAAAGAAATTTGTCAAGTCAGGACAGTTTGTACCAGTTGGAGGAAGCTAGAAGGAAATAGTATTCATCTTCAATATTGTTGATGTTTATTTTATCTTTTCTGTTGTAGGCCCAGCAATATGAATGGGTGAAGGAGAGATACCCAGGTCTGTACGCAGAGATAAAGAAATTTGTCAAGTCGGGACAGTTTGTACCTGTAGGAGGAAGCTGGGTGGAAATGGTATTTTATATTTCTTGAATTTTGAACAACTTTGATTTTAACATTTTGAGAACGATTGGGTGAACAAGTTCTATTGGTCTTCCCTGTGCTGTCAACTAAGTCAGTTATATAACAGATTTTAGAAACTGCTTTTGATTGAGCAGAAACATGTAATTATAATCAACAAGTGTATATTCATAGTTGAAAATAGAGGCTTCCATCAATGCCACTCGTCTTGTAAATTGGGGCTTATCCAGTCTTTCGGATGAGGCTTTAAACTGAGATAATGTCTCCATATGATCTTAGTTGTTGAGTGGGATATAAAACATCTAAAGCCTTTATAACATAATGAGCCGCGACGCGAGAAAACCGGTCTTCGGGATTTCCGACCAGGTCCGACACAAACCGGCCTGTACAAGCTCAGAAGCAGGCTAGAAGCTTGAAATTTCGGATATAAGCAGAAAAGGAAATATACTATCCGTGTAGCGAAAACAAAGGCGCTGATCAGCTTCGCGGTTACCGCGAAGCTGATCTGCGCCTTTGTTTTCGCATAGGCAAAAATCCGGTTTTCTCACGATGCGGCTCACATAATGTAAGTTTGTAAACACTATGTTTTATGAAGTTATTCTTTTATAGGATGGTAATATACCCAGTGGTGAAGCATTTGTTCGACAGTTTTTGTATGGTCAAAGATTCTTCAAGAAGGAATTTGGAATCACTTGTAAAGAGGTGAAGTATAGATACTTTATGGTAAAACTTTACTTTTCAAAATGATTTGAGCTGCATCATGAGAAAACTGGATTTTTGCACATACGAAAACAAAGGCGCAGATCAGCGCCTTTGTTTTGGCTTATTGGACTGTATAATTCCTCTTCTACTTATGTCCAAAATTTCAAGTCTCTAGCCTGCTTCTCAGACTGTACAGGCCAATTTGTGTCGCACCTGGTGGGAAACCCCGAAGACCGGTTTTCTCATGTTTCGCCTCTTTTCATGATCCCTAAATACAAGACAGTTATCACAGTGTGTGTCAGTCTTCAGAGCAATATTATATGTACATGATTAGTTTGCAGAGTGTGATGTGAGATAGCCGGTATTTGGGGTTTCCGATCGGGTCTGACACAAACGGTCTTTTACACCTACAGTATACACATACAGAAGATGGCTAGAAGCTTCATATTTTGGATTTAGAAAGCTGATCTGCGCCTTTTTTTGCATAGACAAAAATGCTGTTTTCTCTTGACATGTCTCAAATATGAGTTACTTAACTACAACTTACAAAATTGCAAAACACCTTCAATTATTGCTATAAAGCCAAAATTAAAGGAAACTATTTAGACAATTTGAAAATTACATGTTTTATTACCATTTTTTTCCCTTGTGATTTTGCATATTAAGTTTTATTGAAAACGAGAAAGTAAATAAATAAATTGAATTAAAAGATCTATAATAATTGCATTTAAATAGCAGTAGAGTAATCTTTAAGTAAAGGAAGCATTTCTAATAGAAGAAACTTTGATATTCAAATTTTTTTATGTGTATCCAGATGAAAAAATCTTCATACACAATGCAACTTTAACCTTCAGTCTTCTAGTCTGATGAGGTCCACCTGGATCACTGTAGAAATGCAGTGTTCTGGGTTGATATCCTATTTCTTTGAAGGAGATTATAATTTTGTTAATCTATAACACATTTTATTGTTCGTTTATGCACAAGTCATTTGTAACCACAGCCCCCCACCCCGGGGGGATAGCCATGGAAATGAGCAGGGCTTTGACTTAAGTTTTGCCATGGCAGTGCGGGGGAAATACCAGAAGTTTGCTTTAATAGACAAAAAAGGCGTGAAATGAATCAATAGCAGGCTACCGGGGAAAACAGCAGTGGTTTTACCAACGAATAGTCCCGGCAGGGTGGGGCTTTTAGCGGGGATTTGCTGGTCCAAAAGTCAAAGTCCCTGCTATTGCCCGGGGCTGGGGGGCTGTGGTTACAAATGACTAGTGCATTACAGTATATCACTGTCTTGCTTTTTAGCTCACCTTCACCTGAGCCGAAGGCTCACAAGGTGAGCTTATAGGATGGCCATGAACCGGCGTCCATCCGTCATCCGTCCGTCCGTCGGCCACAATTTCAAAGATCTTCTTCTCTGAAACCGCTTGGCCAATCAAAGTGAAATTTCATGTGGAGCATCCATGGGTATGGGGGAACTGAAGTTTGATCGCGAGATCCAGGTCACATGACCAAGATGGCCGCTACGCCCATATATGGTAAAAAACTCAAAAATCTTCTTCTCCAGAACCGGTGGGCCGATTTCCACGAAACTTGGTTTGTAGCATCGGGGACTTTAACCAATCATAGTTTGATAAAATGATGACCCTTGGATGACCTTGACCTATTTTATGGCAAGGTCAAATTTGGAAACATAGGCTTTTACATGGGAAAAAGTGATAACTATGGATTTTTTGAAACCTATTGCAGCCTTAGGCCTGAAAAGTGGTAGATGAAAACAACTAGTGGAGTAGATGAAGGTATGTGATTAATTTAGGTGAAGGTCATCTCTTGACCTTGGCCAGTCTGTCGTCCATACACACTTTTCAAAGATCTTCTCCTCTGAAACTGCTTGGCCAATCGAAGTGAAATTTTATGTGAAGCATCCATGGGTAGGGGTGACGAAAGTTTGATCACGAAATCCAGGTCACATGACCAAGATGGCCGCCACGCCCATATATGGTAAAAACCACTCAAAAATCTTCTTCTCATGAACCAGAAGGCCGATTTTCACGAAACTTGGTATGTAGCATTTGGGACTTCAGCCCATCATAGTTTGATCAAATGATGACCCTAGCATGACATTGACCTATTTTACTGCAAGGTCAATTTTGTAAACATAGGCTTTTACATGGGAAAAAGTGAAAATTATGGATTTTGTGAAAACGATTGCAGCCTGAGGCCTGAAAAGTGATAGATGCAAAACAACTAATGAAAGTATGTGATTAATTTAGGTTAAGGTCATCTCTTGACCTTGACCAGTCTGTTGTCCATACACACTTTTCAAAGATCTTCTTCTCTGAAACTGCATGGCCAATCAAACTGAAATTTTATGTGGAGCATCCATGGGTAGAGATAATGAAAGTTTGATAGCAAAATCCAGGTCACATGACCAAGATGGCCGCCAAGCCCATATATGGTAAAAACCACTCAAAAATCTTCTCCAGAACTGGCAGGCCGATTTTCATGAAACTTCGTATGGATTATTTGGGACTCCAGCCCATTGTAGTTTGAGCATTTAGCTCCTCAGCCCTGAATAATAGCCAGGTTGTTGACTTTTGGTCCTGCAAAGCCCTGTTAATGCACTGCCCTGCAGGGTCAGCTGCTTGGTAAAACCATGGCTGTTTACAATATTTTCATTTCCCTGCCCCCTTTGCTTATATAAAGCATGTAGTCAAACCTGGGATTATTTACATGGTGATCCCCTGCCCACCTCTACAGATGTGTGTGTGTGGGGTGGGGGGCTTGCAGGATTACAAATGAGCTGAGAGATGAGAAAACAGGTCTTCGGAGTTTTCAACCAGGTCTGACACAAACTGGCATGTGTGGCTACAGAAGATGGCTAGAAACTTGAAATTTCGGATTTATGAAGAAGAGGAATTGTACTATCTGTGTAGCGAAAATAAAGGCACTGATCACCTGTGCAGTCGCATGACCATATTCTTGACTCTGAGATTCAGCTGTACCTGGCAAAGTGATGTCAAAATCATGTTAATTTATTGAACCATTTTATAATATGAGCCGCCTCGTGGGAAAACCAACAATGTGGTTCCCGAACAGGTCCGACGCAAACCGGACTGTACAAGCACAGAAACAGGCCTAGAAAAATCCACACGTCCGCTCGTATTTATGAGTGAAAGTTCGATACGGGCGAGTGGAAATTTACCCTGGCTCGCCCGACAGGACGAGTAGCATTTTCGGGACTGACTCGAGGCAGTAAATGTCCGTAAATGCAAAATCAGCTGAAGATTTCGTTTCCGATTGTCATCCGGATGTTTGCACTACATCACTAGTCCGCAGTAAATGAAATTCAATAAAATCCGGTACATGGTCCAAATACCGGAAAGCATTGGTCATTTTATTCAAGGCGCGCTGTACTATCGAGACTTAAGACGTCCCGGGTTTTATCTCCATGTGATAAAACCGCTTACACCAAAAGTCAAATAATCGAGAATTTCCATTTTGATATCGAAAGTAGACAAAAAATGTTGAAGCAGGGCGACATTAGTTTTTGATGATTTTTGTCTCTTTTGAAGTCCAGATTTTAAGGACGAGTGCACCAGCAGTAAGGACGAGTGAAAATTGTTTACAACTTGCCCCACAGGACGAGTAGGTCCTCAGAAAAATTTCTAGGCCTGAGAAAAGAGCTAATAGTTTGATATTTCGGATTTAAGTAGAAGAGGAACTGTAGTATCTGAGTAGCGAAAACAAAGGCGCTGATCAGCTTCGCAGTTACTGCGAAGCTGATACGCGCCTTTGTTTTCGCCTATGCAGATTGTTGGTTTTCCCATGCGGCAGCTCATATGGTTAACACATTTATTTCAGTTTTGGCTGCCTGATACCTTTGGTTATTCGGCACAACTTCCCCAGATAATGAGACATTGCGGTATGACAAGGTTCCTGACACAGAAACTTAGCTGGAACTTGGTCAATAAGTTTCCGGTAAGTCACTACTTTCTAGACAAGGGATCTTCACTCTAATTACAAAAAGTTGCTCATGCAATTTACAAAGTTAGCTGTAAAAATTGAAAATTTCTTCAGAAAATTTTTGATATTTTTAATACTTTTAAAACATAGAGCGTGGGTACTTAGTTTTGAACCATATAAATTGTGGGTACTCGTTAGAACCACCTCGGCGAAGCGGTTCTAACGTGTACCCACAATGTTTGTTTTGAACGAAAATGGTTAAGAAATCAATTTTTTTCCAATGAAATTTTCAATCTTTTCTTCTGAAAAAAATCTCTGTGTATTGCATGGGCAAGTTTTTGTAATGATTAGTTTTGTATGTTACAGCACCACACCTTTTGGTGGGAGGGGATAGATGGGAGCCGGGTTCTGGCACATTTCCCACCGGGAGATAACTACTGTATGGAGGGTAAAGTTGAAGAGGTTATTGGATTTTCTTATTTTTTTGATTATAGGAGTATAAAACAGCACAAATCATAACTAGCAAACTAGTTTCGGATTTATTACTGTCCTTCTTCAGTGCTCAAAATGGTTGTATACATAATGTTATTTTTTTGATGATCTGTTCCAAAAGCCATGTAATGAGAAAACATTTACAATGTGATTTCTGAACACAAACTGACCTGTACAAGCACTGAAGATGGCTAGAGACTGGAAATTTTGGTTTTAAATAGTATTTTTAAAAAGAATTGTACTATCTCCGTAACAAAAACAAAGGCGCTGATCAGTTTCAAAGTTACTGCAAAGCTGGTCTGTGCCTTTGTTTTCGCATATGCAAAATGTTGGTTTTCTCATGGCATGGCTCAAATTCTCTTAAATTCAAAGTAAGAGCATTCTGATCTGGTATCTTTATTGAGAAATTCTTCTATGAAATATTAAACCACCCAGTGCCTATAATGTACGTCATTGCTTAACCTTCATGTCAGATAGTTTTCTTCAAGATTGCGGATAAATTCTCAGGCAGCTCTCAAGAATGTAAAGAAATACAATAAAAATGTGGGTTTTATTACCCCCAACCATTATCAGTCTCAAGCTAAAGCTCTCTAGTTTTATACCAGCCCCGTCATGAGAAAGACGGAATTTCGCATATGCGAAAACAAAGACGCAGTAAACTGCATAGCTGATCAGTGTCTTTGTTTTTGCTTCACGGATAGTATGATCTTTCTTCTTCTTAAATCTGAAATTTCAAGCTTCTAGCCTGCTTCTGTGACTGTACAGGCCATTTTGTGTCAGACATGGTCGGAAACCCCTGAGATTGGTTTTCTTGCATCTTGGCTCATATTCAGATTGGAGTTTGGCCTGATACTGTGACAATAATCAAAGGAGCGTGTGATAACATTTTTAAATCATCTGATTCACAGCTTTTGAAGACGGCCAATAATTTTCAAGATAAAGGGCGATCTAACTCCAGTTGTTTTCTGTTTGGTCATGGAGACGGTGGGAATGGACCGACGTAAGTTTTGTGGTTCTGGTACGATAAGCAATGACCAGGAAATAACACGCTCAGAGGCAATATTCTGCCCTTGATACCAAAATAGGTGCCGCGACGCGAGAAAACCGGACTTCTGTGTTTCAGATCGGGTCTGACACAAACCGACATGTACAGTCACAGAAGCAGGCTAGAGGCTGGAAATTTCGAGTGTAAGAAGAAAAGAAATTGTACTATCCATGTGGTGAAAACAAAGGCACTGATCAGCTTCGCAGTAACTGCGAAGCTGATCTGCGCCTTTGTTTTCGCATAGGCCAAAAATCCAGTTTTCTCACGATGCAGCTCATAGGAAGTAAGGGTCAGCACAATTACATGTGTAGTGGTACCCCTCTCACTGCTTTAATTGCTTCACTGCTAACATGATTAGAATGTGTTAGACTAGTTGAACATTGCAACCACAGTTTTTCTCACACATTATGAGAACTTGAGCATGCGATATACAGAGATTTTTTTCAGCTGTAAAAACTGAAAATTTTATTGGGAAAAAATTGATATTTTTAATATTGTTACTCTAAACATTGATTGTGGACCAAGGCAGTTCTAAAGTGTTCCAACAATCTATATTTTGGTGCAAAAATATGAAAAATTATATACCTCTGAAGACCCCAGTTCTACTATATACATGTGGGGTATAATGGGATTTATTTCACGGACATGTTATTCTGGGCCCAGTTGTTCAAAATTAACGATGTCGTTAGTTAACGATTCATTAAAATTTCAAATGGAAAATATTACAAATGGATTCTTACATTTTTCAACAAAAAATAACAGTGTATTTGCTTTTGAAGTCAATATATAGTTAACAAATTAAGGGCTTAACTACAGCGTTAAGCTAGCGAAGTTTTGAACAACTAGGCCCTGATGTAAAGTCAGAATCTTGATACATTACAGTGCAGATATGCTAGAGAGGCTGAAAAGGGCTGAAGATGTAGATGGTTTACCAAGGTAAAGTAAGCTACTATGTGAGAAAATTGGTCTCCGGGGTTTCCGAAGATGTCTGACACAAACCTACCTGTATAGTGACAGAAGAAGGCCAGACACTTGAAATTTTGATTTCAAGAAGGAGATGGATTGTACTTTCTGTGTAGTAAAGGTGCTGATCAGCTGTGTAGTTACTGCACAGCTGATCTGCACCTTTGTTTATGCATTGGCAAAAGTCCAGTTTTCTCATGAACTGGCTCAAGTTAACTTATAAAACACAAATTCTGTTTCAAAATACCCAAATACTTTCTGATATCACATAAATTATTTGCTCACCTGAGCTGTAAGACTCTCAAGGTGAGGTTATAGTATACCCATGATCTTGCATTCACTTTTTTTTTATCCAACTACAAGGTTAGAAGGTCATCTCTCTCTGAAAGTACTTGGCACATCTATGCAGTATTTAAAATATATTTCACTGTTGAAAGCATTCATACAAAGCATGTTGAATCATAAAGACGCCATTGGTCTGTTTTCCCCACCAGAGGCATGTGCTAACACTCTGATCAGGTCAGCCTATACAGGCTCAAGGAAATACATTTTAATGCCAAAAACATTCATAAAGTACATTGAATTATAACAACGCTACTGTCTTGTTTTCCCATACACTGGCATGTGCTAACACTCCAACCATTCAGCCCATACAAGTACAAGGAAATACATTTTACTCCCGAAAACATTCATAAAGTGCATTAAATCTTAAAGATGCTACTGTTGTATTTTCTCAAGCACAGGCATGTGCTAACACTCTAATCTGGTCAGCCCATACAGGTACAAGGAAATACATTTTACAGCCGAAAACATTCATAAAGTACGTTGAATTATACTAACTCTACTGCTCTGTTTAAGCAAGCACATGCATGTGCTAACACTCTAATCAGGTCAGTCCATACAGGTACAAGGAAATACATGTTACTACTGAAAACATTCATAAAGTACATTTAATCATAAGGATGCTACTTTTCTGTTTTCCCAAGCACAGGCATGTGATAACACTCTTATCAAGTCATACAGGTACTAAATATACAGGTACAAGGAAATACATTCTTACTGCCACAAACATTCACAATGTACATTGAATCTTAAGGATGCTAATGTTCTGTTTTCCCAAGCACAGACATGTGCTAAAACTCTAATCAGGTCAGCCCTTACAGGTACATGGAAATATGTTTACTGATGAAAATATTCATAAAGTACTTTGAATCAAAAGGACACTATGGTTCTGTTTTCCCAAGCACAGGCATATGCTAACACTCTAATCAGGTCATCCCATACAGGTACGAGGAAATATATTTTACAGCCGAAAGCTTTCATAAAATACATTGAATTATAAGGATGCTAATGTTCTGTTTTCCCAAGTACAGGCATGTGCTTACACTCTAATCTGGTCAGCCCATACAGGTACAAGGAAATACAACGGATTGCCAAAAACATTCATAAAGTACACTGAATCTTAAGGATGCTACTGTTCTGTTTTCCCAAGCACAGGCATGTGCTAACACTCTAATAAGGTCAGCCCATACAGGTACAAGGAAATACATTCTTACTGCCAAAATCATTCATAAGTTACATGAAATCATAAGGATGCTAAAGTTCTGTTTTCCCAAGCACAGGCATGTGCTAACACTCTAATCAGGTCAGCCCATACAGGTACAAGGAAATACATTTTACTACCGGAAACATAAAGTTCCTTGAATTACATGTATAAGGATGATACTGTTTTTTTTTTCCCAAGCACAGGCATGTGCTAACACTCTTATCAGGTCAGCCCATACAGGTGCAAGGAAATACATTCTTACTGCCAAAAATATTCACAATGTACATTGAATCATAAGGATGTTACTGTTATGTTTTCCCAAGCACAAGCATGTGCTAACACTCTAATCAGGTCAGCCCATACAGGTACAAGGAAATACAGCAGATTGCCAAAAACATTCATAAAGTACACTGAATCTTAATGATGCTACTGTTCTGTTTTCCAAAGCACAGGCATGTGCTAACACTCTAATCAGGTCAGCCCATACAGGTACAAGGAAATACATTCTTACTGCCAAAATCATTCATAAGTTACAAGAAATTATAACGATGCTAATGTTCTGTTTTCCCAAGCATGGGCATGTGCTAACACTCTAATCAGGTCAGCCCATACAGGTGCAAGGGAATACATTCTTACTGCCAAAATCATTCATAAATCACATGATATCATAAGGATGCTAATGTTCTGTTTTCCCAATCACAGGCATGTGCTAACACTCTAACCAGGTCAGCCCATACATGTACAAGGAAATACATTCTTACTGCCAAAATCATTCATAAATCACATGAAATCATAAGGATGCTAATGTTCTGTTTTCCCAAGCACAGGCATGTGCTAACACTCTAATCAGGTCAACCCATACATGTACAAGGAAATACAATTTACTGCTGAAAACATTCATAAAGTACATTGAATCATAAGGATGCTAATGTTCTGTTTTCCCAAGCACAGGCATGTGCTAACACTCTAATCAGGTCAACCCATACAGGTACAAGGAAATACAAGTTACTGCTGAAAACATTCACAATGTACATTGAATCATAAGGATGCTAATGTTCTGTTTTCCCAAGCACAGGCATGTGCTTAAACTCTAATCACTTCAGCCCATACAGGTACAAGGAAATACATTTTACAGCCGAATGCTTTCATAAAATGCATTGAATTATAAGGATGCTTATGTTCTGTTTTCCCAAGCACAGGCATGTGCTAATATTCTAATCAGGTCAACCCATACAGGTACAAGGAAATACAGCAGATTGCAAAAAAACATTCATAAAGTACATGAAATCATAAAGATGCTAATGTTCTGTTTTCCCAATCACAGGCATGTGCTAACACTCTAACCAGGTCAGCCCATACAGGTACAAGGAAATACATTCTTACTGCCAAAATCATTCATAAATCACATGAAATCATAAGGATGCTAATGTTCTGTTTTCCCAATCACAGGCATGTGCTAACACTCTAATCAGGTCAACCCATACAGGTACAAGGAAATACAATTTACTGCTGAAAACATTCATAAAGTACATTGAATCATAAGGATGCTACTGTTCTGTTTTCCCAAGCACAGGCATGTGCTAACACTCTAATCAGGTCAGCCCATACAGGTACAAGGAAATAGATTTTTACTGCCAAAATCATTCATAAGTTACATGAAATTATAACGATGCTAATGTTCTGTTTTCCCAAGCACGGGCATGTGCTAAGGCTCTAATCAGGTCAGCCCATACAGGTACAAGGAAATACATTCTTACTGCCAAAATCATACATAAATCACATGAAATCATAAGGATGCTAATGTTCTGTTTTCCCAATCACAGGCATGTGCTAACACTCTAATCAGGTCAGCCCATACAGGTACAAGGAGATACATTCTTACTGCCAAAATCATTCATCAATCACATTGAAATCATAAGGATGCTAATGTTCTGTTTTCCCATTCACAGGCATGTGCTAACACTCTAATCAGGTCAGCCCATACAGGTACAAGGAAATACATTTTATTGCCAAAACATTCATAAAGTACATTAAATCATAAGGATGCTTATGTTCTGTTTTCCCAAGCACAGGCATGTGCTAACACTCTAATCAGGTCAGCCCCTACAGGTACAAGGAAATACATTCATACTTCCAAAATCATTCATAAATCACATTGAAATCATAAGGATGCTAATGTTCTGTTTTCCCAAGCACAGGCATGTGCTAACACTAATCAGGTCAGCCCATACAGGTACAAGGAAATACATTCTTACTGCCAAAATCATTCATCAATCACATTGAAATCATAAGGATGCTAATGTTCTGTTTTCCCATTCACAGGCATGTGCTAACACTCTAATCAGGTCAGCCCATAACGGTACAAGGAAATACAATTTACTGCTGAAAGCATTCATAAAGTACATTGAATCATAAGGATGCTTATGTTCTGTTTTCCCTAGCACAGGCATGTGCTAACACTCTAATCAGGTCAGCCCATACAGGTACAAGCAAATTTATTTTACAGCCGAAAGCTTTCATAAAATACATTGAATTATAAGGAAGCTAATGTTCTGTTTTCCCAAGCACAAACATTTTCTAACACTCTAATCAGGTCAGCCCATACAGGTACAAGGAAATACAGCGGAGTGCCAAAAACATTCATAAAGTACACTGAATCTTAATCTACATTCTTACTGCCAAAATCATTCTTAAGTTACATGAAATCATAAGGATGCTAATGTTCTGTTTTCCCATTCACAGGCATGTGCTAACACTCTAATCAGGTCAACCCATACAGGTACGAGGAAATACAATTTACTGCTGAAAACATTCATAAAGTACATTGAATCATAAGGATGCTACTGTTCTGTTTTCCCAAGCACAGGCATGTGCTAACACTCTAATCAGGTCAGCCCATACAGGTACAAGGAAATAGATTTTTATTGCCAAAATCATTCATAAGTTACATGAAATTATAACGATGCTACTGTTCTGTTTTCCCAAGCACAGGCATGTGCTAACACTCTAATCAGGTCAGCCCATACAGGTGCAAGGAAATACATTCTTACTGCCAAAATCATCCACAATGTACATTGAATCATAAGCATGTTACTGTTCTGTTTTCCCAAGCACAGGCATGTGCTAACATTCTTACTGCCAAAATCATTCATAAATCACATTGAAATCATAAGGATGTTACTGTTCTGTTTTCCCAAGCACAGGCATGTGCTAACACTCTAACCATGTCAGCCCATACAGGTGCAAGGAAATACATTCTTACTGCCAAAATCATTCGAAATGTACATTGAATCATAAGCATGTTACTGTTCTGTTTTCCCAAAGGTCAGCCCATACAGGTACAAGGAAATACAATTTACTGCTGAAAGCATTCATAAAGTACATTGAATCATAAGGATGCTTATGTTCTGTTTTCCTAGCACAGGCATGTGCTAACACTCTAATCAGGTCAGCCCATACAGGTACAAGCAAATTTATTTTACAGCCGAAAGCTTTCATAAAATACATTGAATTATAAGGAAGCTAATGTTCTGTTTTCCCAGGCACAAACATTTTCTAACACTCTAATCAGGTCAGCCCATACAGTTACAAGGAAATACAGCGGATTGCCAAAAACATTCATAAAGTACACTGAATCTTAATCTACATTCTTACTGCCAAAATCATTCTTAAGTTACATGAAATCATAAGGATGCTAATGTTCTGTTTTCCCATTCACAGGCATGTGCTAACACTCTAATCAGGTCAACCCATACAGGTACAAGGAAATACAATTTACTGCTGAAAACATTCATAAAGTACATTGAATCATAAGGATGCTACTGTTCTGTTTTCCCAAGCACAGGCATGTGCTAACACTCTAATCAGGTCAGCCCATACAGGTACAAGGAAATAGATTTTTACTGCCAAAATCATTCATCAGTTACATGAAATTATAACGATGCTACTGTTCTGTTTTCCCAAGCACAGGCATGTGCTAACACTCTAATCAGGTCAGCCCTTACAGGTGCAAGGAAATACATTCTTACTGCCAAAATCATTCACAATGTACATTGAATCATAAGCATGTTACTGTTCTGTTTTCCCAAGCACAGGCATGTGCTAACATTCTTACTGCCAAAATCATTCATAAATCACATTGAAATCATAAGGATGCTACTGTTCTGTTTTCCCAAGCACAGGCATGTGCTAACACTCTAACCACGTCAGCCCATACAGGTGCAAGGAAATACATTCTTACTGCCAAAATCATTCGAAATGTACATTGAATCATAAACATGTTACTGTTCTGTTTTCCCAAGCACAGGCATGTGCTAATACTCTAACCAGGTCAGCCCATACAGGTACAAGGAAATACATTTCTTACTGCCAAAATCATTCATGAATCACATGAAATCATAAGGATGCTACTGTTCTGTTTTCCCAAGCACAGGCATGTGCTAACACTCTAATCAGGTCAGCCCATACAGGTACAAGGAAATACATTCTTACTGCCAAAATCATTCATAAATCACATGAAATCATAAGGATGATACTGTTCTGTTTTCCCAAGCACAGGCATGTGCTAACACTCTAATCAGGTCAGCCCATACAGGTACAAGGAAACACATTCTTACTGCCAAAATCATTCATAAGTTACATGAAATTATAAGGATACTAATGTTCTGTTTTCCCAAGCACAGGCATGTGCTAACACTCTAATCAGGTCAGCCCATACAGGTACAAGGAAATACATTTTACTACCGGAAACACTCATAAAGTTCCTTGAATTATAAGGATGATACTGTTCTGTTTTCCCAAGCACAGGCACGAGGAAATACAATTTACTGCTGAAAACATTCATAAAGTACATTGAATCATAAGGATGCTACTGTTCTGTTTTCCCAAGCACAGGCATGTGCTAACACTCTAATCAGGTCAGCCCATACAGGTACAAGGAAATACATTCTTACTGCCAAAATCATTCATAAGTTACATGAAATTATAACGATGCTAATGTTCTGTTTTCCCAAGCATGGGCATGTGCTAACACTCTAATCAGGTCAGCCCATACAGGTGCAAGGGAATACATTCTTACTGCCAAAATCATTCATAAATCACATGAAATCATAAGGATGCTAATGTTCTGTTTTCCCAATCACATGCATGTGCTAACACTCTAACCAGGTCAGCCCATACATGTACAAGGAAATACATTCTTACTGCCAAAATCATTCATAAATCACATGAAATCATAAGGATGCTAATGTTCTGTTTTCCCAAGCACAGGCATGTGCTAACACTCTAATCAGGTCAGCCCATACAGGTGCAAGGAAATACATTCTTACTGCCAAAATCATTCATAAATCACATGAAATCATAAGGATGCTAAATGTTCTGTTTTCCCAATCACAGGCACGTGCCTACACTCTAATCAGGTCAGCCCATACAGGTACAAGGAAATACATTTTACTGCCAAAATCATTCATAAAATACTTTGAATCATAAGGATGTCACTGTTCTGTTTTCCCAAGCATAGGCATGTGCTAACACTCTAACCAGGTCAGCCCATACAGGTGCAAGGAAATACATTCTTACTGCCAAAATCATTCACAATGTACATTGAATCATAAGCATGTTACTGTTCTGTTTTCCCAAGCACAGGCATGTGCTAACACTCTAACCAGGTCAGCCCATACAGGGACAAGGAAATACATTCTTACTGCCAAAATCATTCATAAATCACATGAAATCATAAGGATGCTACTGTTCTGTTTTCCCAAGCACAGGCATGTGCTTACACTCTAATCAGGTCAGCCCATACAGGTACAAGGAAATACATTTTACTACCGGAAACACTCATAAAGTTCCTTGAATTATAAGGATGATACTGTTCTGTTTACCCAAGCACAGGCATGTGCTAACACTCTAATCAGGTCAGCCCATACAGGTGCAAGGAAATACATTCTTACTGCCAAAAACATTCACAATGTACATTGAATCATAAGGATGTTACTGTTCTGTTTTCCAAAGCACAGGCATGTGCTAACACTCTAATCAGGTCAGTCCATACAGGTACAAGGAAATACATTTTACAGCTGAAAGCTTCATAAAATACATTGAATTCATGCGCAGATCCAGAGGGGGGTACCGGGTGTCCGGACCCCCCCCCCCCTGGAATTTAAAAATTTTGCCTAAAAAAAGGTAATTTCAGGATTTTTTTTTGGGGGGGGGGGGGGGTTTGGACCCCCCCTCGTCTGTGACCAAAAATTACCATTTTTGTTGGACAGCCTCTCATGAAAATTTCTGGATCCGCACATGGAATTATAATGGTGCTAATGTTCTGTTTTCCCAAGCACAGGCATGTGCTAACACTCTAATCAGGTCAGCCCATACAGGTTCAAGGAAATACAGTAGACTGCAAAAAAACATTCATAAAGTACACTGAATCTTAAGGATGCTACTGTTCTGTTTTCCCAAGCACAGGCATGTGCTAACACTCTAATCAGGTCAGCCCATACATGTACAAGGAAATACATTCTTACTGCCAAAATCATTCATAAGTTACATGGAATCATAAGGATGCTTATGTTCTGTTTTCCCAAGCACAGGCATGTGCTAACACTCTAACCAGGTCAGCCCATACAGGTGCAAGGAAATACATTCTTACTGCCAAAATCATTCATAAATCACATGAAATCATAAGGATGCTACTGTTCTGTTTTCCCAAGCACAGGCATGTGCTAACACTCTTATCAGGTCAGCCCATACAGGTACAAGGAAATACATTTTACTGCCGAAAATATTCATAAAATACATTGAATCATAAGGATGTCACTGTTCTGTTTTCCCAAGCGCAGGCATGTGCTAACACTCTAATCAGGTCAGCCCATACAGGTACAAGGAAATACATTCTTACTGCCGAAATCATTCATAAATCACATGAAAGCATAAGGATGCTAATGATCTGTTTTCCCAATCACAGGCATGTGCTAACACTCTTATCAGGTCAGCCCATACAGGTACAAGGAAATACATTTTATTGCAGAAAACATTAATAAAGTACATTGAATCATAATGATGCTAATGTTCTGTTTTCCCAAGCACAGGCATGTGCTAACACTAATCAGTTCAACCCATACAGGTACAAGGAAATACAATTTACTGCTGAAAACATTCATAAAGTACATTGAATCATTAGGATGCTTATGTTCTGTTTTCCTAAGCACATGCCGCACAGGCATGTGCTAACACTCTTATCACGTCATACAGGTACAAAATATACTGGTACAAGGAAATACATTTTTACTGCCAAAAGCCTTCACAATGTACATTGAATCATAAGGATGCTAATGTTCTGTTTTCCCAAACACAGGCATGTGCTAACAGTCTAATCAGGTCAGCCCATACAGGTACAAGGAAATACTTTTTACAGCCGAAAGCTTTTATAAAATACACTGAATTATAAGGATGCTAATGTTCTGTTTTCCCAAGCACAGGCATGTGCTAACACTCTTATCAGGTCAGCCCATACAGGTTCAAGGAAATACATTCTTACTGCCAAAATCATTCTTAAGTTACATGAAATCATAAGGATGCTAATGTTCTGTTTTCCCAAGCACAAGCATGTGCTAACACTCTAATCAGGTCAACCCATACAGGTACAAGGAAGTACATTTTACTGCCGAAAACTTTTATAAAGTACATTTAATTATGTGAATGCTACTGTTATATGCTAAAAAGTAGTTTTACTTCTTTTCATGCATTTTATTCTATAATAAATATATAAATAAATAAATAAATAAAAGAAATTGACATTTAAAAACAATCAACCCATACAGATACAAGGAAATACAATTTACTGCTGAAAACATTCATAAAGTACATTGAATCATAAGGATGCTTATGTTCTGTTTTCCCGAGCACAGGCATGTGCTAACACTCTAATCAGGTCAGCCCATACAGGTACAAGGAAATACATTTTACAGCTGAAAGCTTTCATAAAATACATTGAATTATAAGGATGCTACTGTTCTGTTTTTCCAAGCACAGGCATGTGCTAACACTCTAATCAGGTCAGCCCATACAGGTACAAGGAAATACAGCGGATTGCCAAAAACATTCATAAAGTACACTGAATCTTAAGGATGCTACTGTTCTGTTTTCCCAAGCACAGGCATGTGCTAACACTCTAACCAGGTCAGCCCATACAGGTGCAAGGAAATACATTCTTACTGCCAAAATCATTCACAATGTACATTGAATCATAAGCACTTTACTGTTCTGTTTTCCCAAGCACAGGCATGTGCTAACACTCTAACCAGGTCAGCCCATACAGGTACAAGGAAATACATTCTTACTGCCAAAATCATTCATAAATCACATGAAATCATAAGGATGCTACTGTTCTGTTTTCCCAAGCACAGGCATGTGCTAACACTCTAATCAGGTCAGCCCATACAGGTAAAAGGAAATATATTCTTACTGCCAAAATCATTCATAAGTTACATGAAATTATAAGGATACTAATGTTCTGTTTTCCCAAGCACAGGCATGTGCTAACACTCTAATCAGGTCAGCCCATACAGGTGCAAAGAAAGACATTCTTACTGCCCAAAACATTCAGAATGTACATTGAATCATAAGGATGTTACTGTTCTGTTTACCCAAGCACAGGCATGTGCTAACACTCTAATCAGGTCAGCCCATACAGGTGCAAGGAAAGACATTCTTACTGCCAAAAACATTCACAATGTACATTGAATCATAAGGATGCTTCTGTTCTGTTTTCCCAAGCACAGGCATGTGCTAACACTCTAATCAGGTCAGCCCATACAGGTACAAGGAAATATATTTTACAGCCGAAAACTTCATAAAATACATTGAATTATAAGGGTGCTAATGTTCTGTTTTCCCAAGCACAGGCATGTGCTAAAACTCTAATCAGGTCAGCCCATACAGGTACAAGGAAATACAGTGGACTGCAAAAAACATTCATAAAGCACACTGAATCTTAATCTGAATCAGGTCAGCACATACAGGTACAAGGAAATACATTTTACTGCCGAAAACATTCATAAAATACATTGAATCATAAGGATGTCACTTTTTTGTTTTCCCAAGCACAGGCATGTGCTAACACTCTAATAAGGTCAGCCCATACAGGTACAAGGAAATACATTCGTACTGCCGAAATCATTCATAAATCACATGAAAGCATAAGGATGCTAATGTTTTGTTTTCCCAAGCACAGGCATGTGCTAACACTCTAATAAGGTCAGCCCATACAGGTACAAGGAAATACATTTTACTACAGGAAACACTCATAAAGTTCCTTGAATTATAAGGATGCTACTGTTCTGTTTTCCCAAGCACAGGCATGTGCTAACACTCTAATCAGGTCAGCCCATACATGTACAAGGAAATACATTCTTACTGCCAAAATCATTCATAAGTTACATGAAATCATAAGGATGCTTATGTTCTGTTTTCCCAAGCACAGGCATGTGCCTATACTCTAATCAGGTCAGCCCATACAGGTACAAGGAGATACATCTTACTGCCGAAAACATTCGTAAAGTACATTGAATCATAAGGTTGCCAGTGTTCTGTTTTCCCAAGCACAGGCATGTGCTAACACTCTAATCAGGTCAGCCCATACAGGTACAAGGAAATACATTTTACTGCTGCAAACATTTATAAAGTACATGAAATCATAAAGATGCTAATGTTCTGTTTTCCCAAGCACAGGCATGTGCTAACACTCTAATCAGGTCAGCCCATACAGGTACAAGGAAATACATTGTACTACCAGAAACACACATAATGTTCCTTGAATTATAAGGATGATACTGTTCTGTTTTCCCAAGCACAGGCATGTGCTAACACTCTAATCAGGTCAGCCCATACAGGTGCAAGGAAATACATTCTTACTGCCAAAAACATTCACAATGTACATTGAATCATAAGGATGTTACTGTATTGTTTTCCCAAGCACATTCATGTGCAAACACTAATCAGGTCAGCCCATACAGGTACAAGGAAATACATTGTCCTACCAGAAACACTCATAATGTTCCTTGAATTATAAGGATGCTAATGTTCTGTTTTCCCAAGCACAGGCATGTGCTAACACTCTAATCAGGTCAGCCCATACAGGTACAAGGAAATACAGTGGACTGCAAAAAACATTCATAAAGTACACTGAATCTTAAGGATGCTACTGTTCTGTTTTCCCAAGCACAGGCATGTGCAAACACTAATCAGGTCAGCCCATACATGTACAAGGAAATACATTCTTACTGCCAAAATCATTCATAAGTTACATGAAATCATAAGGATGCATATGTTCTGTTTTCCCAAGCACAGGCATGTGCTAACACTCTAATCAGGTCAGCCCATACAGGTAGAAGGAAATACATTTTACTGCCGAAAACATTCATAAAATACATTGAATCATAAGGATGTCACTGTTCTGTTTTCCCAAGCACTGGCATGTGCTAACACTCTAATCAGGTCAGCCCATACAGGTGCAAGGAAATACATTCTTACTGCCAAAAACATTCACAATGTACATTGAGGATGTTACTGTTCTGTTTTCCCAAGCACAGGCATGTGCTAACACTCTAATCAGGTCAGCCCATACAGGTACAAGGAAATACATTCTTACTGCCAAAAACATTCACAATGTACATTGAATGATAAGGATGTTACTGTTCTGTTTTCCCAAGCACAGGCATGTGCTAACACTCTAATCAGGTCAGCCCATACAGGTGCAAGGGAATACATTTTTACTGCCAAAAACATTCACAATGTACATTGAATCATAAGGATTTTACTGTTCTGTTTTCCCAAGCACAGGCATGTGCTAACACTCTAATCAGGTAAGCCCATACAGGTACAAGGAAATACATTTTACAGCCGAAAACTTCATAAAATACATTGAATTATAAGGGTGCTAATGTTCTGTTTTCCCAAGCACAGGCATGTGCTAACACTCTAATCAGGTCAGCCCATACAGGTACAAGGAAATACAGTGGACTGCAAAAAACATTCATAAAGCACACTGAATCTTAAGGATGCTACTGTTCTGTTTTCCCAAGCACAGGCATGTGCTAACACTCTAATCAGGTCAGCCCATACAGGTACAAGAAAATACATTTTACTGCCGAAAACTTTCATAAAATACATTGAATCATAAGGATGCTAATGTTCTGTTTTCCCAAGCACAGGCATGTGCTAACACTCTAATCAGGTCAGCCCATACAGGTACAAGGAAATACATTTTACTGCTGCAAACATTTATAAAGTACATGAAATCATAAAGATGCTAATGTTCTGTTTTCCCAAGCACAGGCATGTGCTAACACTCTAATCAGGTCAGCCCATACAGGTACAAGGAAATACATTGTACTACCAGAAACACTCATAATGTTCCTTGAATTATAAGGATTATACTGTTCTGTTTTCCCAAGCACAGGCATGTGCTAACACTCTAATCAGGTCAGCCCATACGGGTGCAATGAAATACATTCTTACTGCCCAAAACATTCACAATGTACATTGAATCATAAGGATATTACTGTTCTGTTTTCCCAAGCACAGGCATGTGCTAACACTAATCAGGTCAGCCCATACAGGTACAAGGAAATACATTTTACAGCCGAAAGCTTCATAAAATACATTGAATTATAAGGATGCTAATGTTCTGTTTTCCCATTCACAGGCATGTGCTAACACTCTAATCAGGTCAGCCCATACAGGTACAAGGAAATACAGTGGACAGCAAAAAACATTCATAAAGTACACTGAATCTTAAGGATGCTACTGTTCTGTTTTCCCAAGCACAGGCATGTGCTAACACTCTAATCAGGTCAGCCCATACATGTACAAGGAAATACATTCTTACTGCCAAAATCATTCATAAGTTACATGAAATCATAAGGATGCATATGTTCTGTTTTCCCAAGCACAGGCATGTGCTAACACTCTAATCAGGTCAGCCCATACAGGAACAAGGAAATACATTTTACTGCCGAAAACATTCATAAAATACATTGAATCATAAGGATGTCACTGTTCTGTTTTCCCAAGCACTGGCATGTGCTAACACTCTAATCAGGTCAGCCCATACAGGTGCAAGAAAATACATTCTTACTGCCAAAAACATTCACAATGTACATTGAGGATGTTACTGTTCTGTTTTCCCAAGCACAGGCATGTGCTAACACTCTAATCAGGTCAGCCCATACAGGTACAAGGAAATACATTCTTACTGCCAAAAACATTCACAATGTACATTGAATCATAAGGATGTTACTGTTCTGTTTTCCCAAGCACAGGCATGTGCTAACACTCTAATCAGGTCAGCCCATACAGGTGCAAGGGAATACATTCTTACTGCCAAAAACATTCACAATGTACATTGAATCATAAGGATGTTACTGTTCTGTTTTCTCAAGCACAGGCATGTGCTAACACTCTAATCAGGTCAGCCCATACAGGTACAAGGAAATACATTTTACAGCCGAAAACTTCATAAAATACATTGAATTATAAGGGTGCTAAGGTTCTGTTTTCCCAAGCACAGGCATGTGCTAACACTCTAATCAGGTCAGCCCATACAGGTACAAGGAAATACGGTGGACTGCAAAAAACATTCATAAAGCACACTGAATCTAAAGGATGCTACTGTTCTGTTTTCCCAAGCACAGGCATGTGCTAACACTCTAATCAGGTCAGCCCATACAGGTACAAGGAAATACATTCTTACTGCCAAAATCATTCATAAGTTACATGAAATCATAAGGATGCTTATGTTCTGTTTTCCCAAGCACAGGCATGTGCTAACACTCTAATAAGGTCAGCCCATACAGGTACAAGGAAATACATTCTTACTGCCGAAATCATTCATAAATCACATGAAAGCATAAGGACGCTAATGTTCTGTTTTCCCAAGCACAGGCATGTGCTAACACTCTAATCAGGTCAGCCCATACAGGTACAAGGAAATACATTTTACTACCGGAAACACTCATAAAGTTCCTTGAATTATAAGGATGATACTGTTCTGTTTTCCCAAGCACAGGCATGTGCTAACACTCTAATCAGGTCAGCCCATACAGGTGCAAGGAAATACATTCTTACTGCCAAAAACATTCACAATGTACATTGAATCATAAGGATGTTACTGTTCTGTTTTCCCAAGCACAGGCATGTGCTAACACTCTAATCAGGTCAGCCCATACAGGTACAAGGAAATACATTTTACAGCCGAAAGCTTCATAAAATACATTGAATTATAAGGATGCTAATGTTCTGTTTTCCCAAGCACAGGCATGTGCTAACACTCTAATCAGGTCAGCCCATACAGGTTCAAGGAAATACAGTGGACTGCCAAAACATTCATAAAGTACACTGAATCTTAAGGATGCTACTGTTCTGTTTTCCCAAGCACAAGCATGTGCTAACACTCTAATCAGGTCAGCCCATACATGTACAAGGAAATACATTCTTACTGCCAAAATCATTCATAAGTTACATGAAATCATAAGGATTCTTATGTTCTGTTTTCCCAAGCACAGGCATGTGCTAACACTCTAATCAGGTCAGCCCATACAGGTACAAGGAAATACATTTTACTGCCGAAAACATTCTTAAAATACATTGAATCATAAGGATTCCCAAGCACTGGCATGTGCTAACACTCTAATCAGGTCAGCCCATACAGGTACAAGGAAATACATTTTACAGCCGAAAGCTTCATAAAATACATTGAATTATAAGGATGCTAATGTTCTGTTTTCCCAAGCACAGGCATGTGCTAACACTCTAATCAGGTCAGCCCATACAGGTACAAGGAAATACAGTGGACTGCAAAAACATTCATAAAGTACACTGAATCTTAAGGATGCTACTGTTCTGTTTTCCCAAGCACAGGCATGTGCTAACACTCTAATCAGGTCAGCCCATACATGTACAAGGAAATACATTCTTACTGCCAAAATCAATCATAAGTTACATGAAATCATAAGGATGCTTATGTTCTGTTTTCCCAAGCACAGGCATGTGCTTACACTCTAATCAGGTCAGCCCATACAGGTACAAGGAAATACATTTTTTTGCCGAAAACATTCATAAAATACATTGAATCATAAGGATGTCACTGTTCTGTTTTCCCAAGCACTGGCATGTGCTAACACTCTAATCAGGTCAGCCCATACAGGTGCAAGGGAATACATTCTTACTGCCAAAAACATTCACAATGTACATTGAGGATAGTACTGTTGTATTTTCCCAAGCACAGGCATGTGCTAACACTCTAATCAGGTCAGCCCATACAGGTTCAAGGAAATACATTCTTACTGCCAAAAACATTCACAATGTACATTGAATCATAAGGATGTTACTGTTCTGTTTTCCCAAGCACAGGCATGTGCTAACACTCTAATCAGGTCAGCCCATACAGGTGCAAGGAAATACATTCTTACTGCCAAAAACATTCACAATGTACATTGAATCATAAGGATGTTACTGTTCTGTTTTCCCAAGCACAGGCATGTGCTAACACTCTAATCAGGTCAGCCCATACAGGTACAAGGAAATACATTTTACAGCCGAAAGCTTCATAAAATACATTGAATTATAAGGGTGCTAATGTTCTGTTTTCCCAAGCACAGGCATGTGCTAACACTCTAATCAGGTCAGCCCATACAGGTACAAGGAAATACAGTGGACTGCAAAAAACATTCATAAAGCACAATGAATCTTAAGGATGCTACTGTTCTGTTTTCCCAAGCACAGGCATGTGCTAACACTCTAATCAGGTCAGCCCATACAGGTACAAGGAAATACATTCTTACTGCCAAAATCATTCATAAGTTACATGAAATCATAAGGATGCTTATGTTCTGTTTTCCCAAGCACAGGCATGTGCTAACACTCTAATAAGGTCAGCCCATACAGGTACAAGGAAATACATTCTTACTGCCGAAATCATTCATAAATCACATGAAAGCATAAGGATGCTAATGTTCTGTTTTCCCAAGCACAGGCATATGCTAACACTCTAATCAGGTCAGCCCATACAGGTACAAGGAAATACATTTTACTACCGGAAACACTCATAAAGTTCCTTGAATTATAAGGATGATACTGTTCTGTTTTCCCAAGCACAGGCATGTGCTAACACTCTAATCAGGTCAGCCCATACAGGTGCAAGGAAATACATTCTTACTGCCAAAAACATTCACAATGTACATTGAATCATAAGGATGTTACTGTTCTGTTTTCCCAAGCACAGGCATGTGCTAACACTCTAATCAGGTCAGCCCATACAGGTACAAGGAAATACATTTTACAGCCGAAAGCTTCATAAAATACATTGAATTATAAGGATGCTAATGTTCTGTTTTCCCAAGCACAGGCATGTGCTAACACTCTAATCAGGTCAGCCCATACAGGTACAAGGAAATACAGTGGACTGCAAAAACATTCATAAAGTACACTGAATCTTAAGGATGCTTCTGTTCTGTTTTCCCAAGCACAGGCATGTGCTAACACTCTAATCAGGTCAGCCCATACATGTACAAGGAAATACATTCTTACTGCCAAAATCATTCATAAGTTACATGAAATCATAAGGATGCTTATGTTCTGTTTTCCCAAGCACACGCATGTGCTAACACTCTAATCAGGTCAGCCCATACAGGTACAAGGAAATACATTTTATTGCCGAAAACATTCATAAAATACATTGAATCATAAGGATTCCCAAGCACTGGCATGTGCTAACACTCTAATCAGGTCAGCCCATACAGGTACAAGGAAATACATTCTTACTGCCGAAATCATTCATTAATCACATGAAAGCATAAGGATGCTAATGTTCTGTTTTCCCAATCACAGGCATGTGCTAACACTCTAATCAGGTCAGCCCATACAGGTACAATGAAATACATTTTACAGCCGAAAACATTCATAAAGTACATTGAATCATAATGATGCTAATGTTCTGTTTTCCCAAGCACAGGCATGTGCTAACACTCTAATCAGGTCAGCCCATACAGGTACAAGGAAATACATTCTTACTGCCAAAATCATTCATAAGTTACATGAAATCATAAGGATGCTTATGTTCTGTTTTCCCAAGCACAGGCATGTGCTAACACTCTAATAAGGTCAGCCCATACAGGTACAAGGAAATACATTCTTACTGCCGAAATCATTCATAAATCACATGAAAGCATAAGGACGCTAATGTTCTGTTTTCCCAAGCACAGGCATGTGCTAACACTCTAATCAGGTCAGCCCATACAGGTACAAGGAAATACATTTTACTACCGGAAACACTCATAAAGTTCCTTGAATTATAAGGATGATACTGTTCTGTTTTCCCAAGCACAGGCATGTGCTAACACTCTAATCAGGTCAGCCCATACAGGTGCAAGGAAATACATTCTTACTGCCAAAAACATTCACAATGTACATTGAATCATAAGGATGTTACTGTTCTGTTTTCCCAAGCACAGGCATGTGCTAACACTCTAATCAGGTCAGCCCATACAGGTACAAGGAAATACATTTTACAGCCGAAAGCTTCATAAAATACATTGAATTATAAGGATGCTAATGTTCTGTTTTCCCAAGCACAGGCATGTGCTAACACTCTAATCAGGTCAGCCCATACAGGTTCAAGGAAATACAGTGGACTGCCAAAGCATTCATAAAGTACACTGAATCTTAAGGATGCTACTGTTCTGTTTTCCCAAGCACAAGCATGTGCTAACACTCTAATCAGGTCAGCCCATACATGTACAAGGAAATACATTCTTACTGCCAAAATCATTCATAAGTTACATGAAATCATAAGGATTCTTATGTTCTGTTTTCCCAAGCACAGGCATGTGCTAACACTCTAATCAGGTCAGCCCATACAGGTACAAGGAAATACATTTTACTGCCGAAAACATTCTTAAAATACATTGAATCATAAGGATTCCCAAGCACTGGCATGTGCTCCCAAGCACTGGCATGTGCTAACACTCTAATCAGGTCAGCCCATACAGGTACAAGGAAATACATTTTACAGCCGAAAGCTTCATAAAATACATTGAATTATAAGGATGCTAATGTTCTGTTTTCCCAAGCACAGGCATGTGCTAACACTCTAATCAGGTCAGCCCATACAGGTACAAGGAAATACAGTGGACTGCAAAAACATTCATAAAGTACACTGAATCTTAAGGATGCTACTGTTCTGTTTTCCCAAGCACAGGCATGTGCTAACACTCTAATCAGGTCAGCCCATACATGTACAAGGAAATACATTCTTACTGCCAAAATCAATCATAAGTTACATGAAATCATAAGGATGCTTATGTTCTGTTTTCCCAAGCACAGGCATGTGCTTACACTCTAATCAGGTCAGCCCATACAGGTACAAGGAAATACAGTGGACTGCAAAAAACATTCATAAAGCACAATGAATCTTAAGGATGCTACTGTTCTGTTTTCCCAAGCACAGGCATGTGCTAACACTCTAATCAGGTCAGCCCATACAGGTACAAGGAAATACATTCTTACTGCCAAAATCATTCATAAGTTACATGAAATCATAAGGATGCTTATGTTCTGTTTTCCCAAGCACAGGCATGTGCTAACACTCTAATAAGGTCAGCCCATACAGGTACAAGGAAATACATTCTTACTGCCGAAATCATTCATAAATCACATGAAAGCATAAGGATGCTAATGTTCTGTTTTCCCAAGCACAGGCATATGCTAACACTCTAATCAGGTCAGCCCATACAGGTACAAGGAAATACATTTTACTACCGGAAACACTCATAAAGTTCCTTGAATTATAAGGATGATACTGTTCTGTTTTCCCAAGCACAGGCATGTGCTAACACTCTAATCAGGTCAGCCCATACAGGTGCAAGGAAATACATTCTTACTGCCAAAAACATTCACAATGTACATTGAATCATAAGGATGTTACTGTTCTGTTTTCCCAAGCACAGGCATGTGCTAACACTCTAATCAGGTCAGCCCATACAGGTACAAGGAAATACATTTTACAGCCGAAAGCTTCATAAAATACATTGAATTATAAGGATGCTAATGTTCTGTTTTCCCAAGCACAGGCATGTGCTAACACTCTAATCAGGTCAGCCCATACAGGTACAAGGAAATACAGTGGACTGCAAAAACATTCATAAAGTACACTGAATCTTAAGGATGCTTCTGTTCTGTTTTCCCAAGCACAGGCATGTGCTAACACTCTAATCAGGTCAGCCCATACATGTACAAGGAAATACATTCTTACTGCCAAAATCATTCATAAGTTACATGAAATCATAAGGATGCTTATGTTCTGTTTTCCCAAGCACACGCATGTGCTAACACTCTAATCAGGTCAGCCCATACAGGTACAAGGAAATACATTTTATTGCCGAAAACATTCATAAAATACATTGAATCATAAGGATTCCCAAGCACTGGCATGTGCTAACACTCTAATCAGGTCAGCCCATACAGGTACAAGGAAATACATTCTTACTGCCGAAATCATTCATTAATCACATGAAAGCATAAGGATGCTAATGTTCTGTTTTCCCAATCACAGGCATGTGCTAACACTCTAATCAGGTCAGCCCATACAGGTACAATGAAATACATTTTACAGCCGAAAACATTCATAAAGTACATTGAATCATAATGATGCTAATGTTCTGTTTTCCCAAGCACAGGCATGTGCTAACACTCTAATCAGGTCAGCCCATACAGGTACAAGGAAATACATTCTTACTGCCAAAATCATTCATAAGTTACATGAAATCATAAGGATGCTTATGTTCTGTTTTCCCAAGCACAGGCATGTGCTAACACTCTAATAAGGTCAGCCCATACAGGTACAAGGAAATACATTCTTACTGCCGAAATCATTCATAAATCACATGAAAGCATAAGGACGCTAATGTTCTGTTTTCCCAAGCACAGGCATGTGCTAACACTCTAATCAGGTCAGCCCATACAGGTACAAGGAAATACATTTTACTACCGGAAACACTCATAAAGTTCCTTGAATTATAAGGATGATACTGTTCTGTTTTCCCAAGCACAGGCATGTGCTAACACTCTAATCAGGTCAGCCCATACAGGTGCAAGGAAATACATTCTTACTGCCAAAAACATTCACAATGTACATTGAATCATAAGGATGTTACTGTTCTGTTTTCCCAAGCACAGGCATGTGCTAACACTCTAATCAGGTCAGCCCATACAGGTACAAGGAAATACATTTTACAGCCGAAAGCTTCATAAAATACATTGAATTATAAGGATGCTAATGTTCTGTTTTCCCAAGCACAGGCATGTGCTAACACTCTAATCAGGTCAGCCCATACAGGTTCAAGGAAATACAGTGGACTGCCAAAACATTCATAAAGTACACTGAATCTTAAGGATGCTACTGTTCTGTTTTCCCAAGCACAAGCATGTGCTAACACTCTAATCAGGTCAGCCCATACATGTACAAGGAAATACATTCTTACTGCCAAAATCATTCATAAGTTACATGAAATCATAAGGATTCTTATGTTCTGTTTTCCCAAGCACAGGCATGTGCTAACACTCTAATCAGGTCAGCCCATACAGGTACAAGGAAATACATTTTACTGCCGAAAACATTCTTAAAATACATTGAATCATAAGGATTCCCAAGCACTGGCATGTGCTCCCAAGCACTGGCATGTGCTAACACTCTAATCAGGTCAGCCCATACAGGTACAAGGAAATACATTTTACAGCCGAAAGCTTCATAAAATACATTGAATTATAAGGATGCTAATGTTCTGTTTTCCCAAGCACAGGCATGTGCTAACACTCTAATCAGGTCAGCCCATACAGGTACAAGGAAATACAGTGGACTGCAAAAACATTCATAAAGTACACTGAATCTGAAGGATGCTACTGTTCTGTTTTCCCAAGCACAGGCATGTGCTAACACTCTAATCAGGTCAGCCCATACATGTACAAGGAAATACATTCTTACTGCCAAAATCAATCATAAGTTACATGAAATCATAAGGATGCTTATGTTCTGTTTTCCCAAGCACAGGCATGTGCTTACACTCTAATCAGGTCAGCCCATACAGGTACAAGGAAATACATTGTTTTGCCGAAAACATTCATAAAATACATTGAATCATAAGGATGTCACTGTTCTGTTTTCCCAAGCACTGGCATGTGCTAACACTCTAATCAGGTCAGCCCATACAGGTGCAAGGGAATACATTCTTACTGCCAAAAACATTCACAATGTACATTGAGGATAGTACTGTTGTATTTTCCCAAGCACAGGCATGTGCTAACACTCTAATCAGGTCAGCCCATACAGGTTCAAGGAAATACATTCTTACTGCCAAAAACATTCACAATGTACATTGAATCATAAGGATGTTACTGTTCTGTTTTCCCAAGCACAGGCATGTGCTAACACTCTAATCAGGTCAGCCCATACAGGTGCAAGGAAATACATTCTTACTGCCAAAAACATTCACAATGTACATTGAATCATAAGGATGTTACTGTTCTGTTTTCCCAAGCACAGGCATGTGCTAACACTCTAATCAGGTCAGCCCATACAGGTACAAGGAAATACATTTTACAGCCGAAAGCTTCATAAAATACATTGAATTATAAGGGTGCTAATGTTCTGTTTTCCCAAGCACAGGCATGTGCTAACACTCTAATCAGGTCAGCCCATACAGGTACAAGGAAATACAGTGGACTGCAAAAAACATTCATAAAGCACAATGAATCTTAAGGATGCTACTGTTCTGTTTTCCCAAGCACAGGCATGTGCTAACACTCTATTCAGGTCAGCCCATACAGGTACAAGGAAATACATTCTTACTGCCAAAATCATTCATAAGTTACATGAAATCATAAGGATGCTTATGTTCTGTTTTCCCAAGCACAGGCATGTGCTAACACTCTAATAAGGTCAGCCCATACAGGTACAAGGAAATACATTCTTACTGCCGAAATCATTCATAAATCACATGAAAGCATAAGGATGCTAATGTTCTGTTTTCCCAAGCACAGGCATGTGCTAACACTCTAATCAGGTCAGCCCATACAGGTACAAGGAAATACATTTTACTACCGGAAACACTCATAAAGTTCCTTGAATTATAAGGATGATACTGTTCTGTTTTCCCAAGCACAGGCATGTGCTAACACTCTAATCAGGTCAGCCCATACAGGTGCAAGGAAATACATTCTTACTGCCAAAAACATTCACAATGTACATTGAATCATAAGGATGTTACTGTTCTGTTTTCCCAAGCACAGGCATGTGCTAACACTCTAATCAGGTCAGCCCATACAGGTACAAGGAAATACATTTTACAGCCGAAAGCTTCATAAAATACATTGAATTATAAGGATGCTAATGTTCTGTTTTCCCAAGCACAGGCATGTGCTAACACTCTAATCAGGTCAGCCCATACAGGTACAAGGAAATACAGTGGACTGCAAAAACATTCATAAAGTACACTGAATCTTAAGGATGCTTCTGTTCTGTTTTCCCAAGCACAGGCATGTGCTAACACTCTAATCAGGTCAGCCCATACATGTACAAGGAAATACATTATTACTGCCAAAATCATTCATAAGTTACATGAAATCATAAGGATGCTTATGTTCTGTTTTCCCAAGCACATGCATGTGCTAACACTCTAATCAGGTCAGCCCATACAGGTACAAGGAAATACATTTTACTGCCGAAAACACTCATAAAATACATTGAATCATAAGGATTCCCAAGCACTGGCATGTGCTAACACTCTAATCAGGTCAGCCCATACAGGTACAAGGAAATACATTCTTACTGCCGAAATCATTCATTAATCACATGAAAGCATAAGGATGCTAACGTTCTGTTTTCCCAATCACAGGCATGTGCTAACACTCTAATCAGGTCAGCCCATACAGGTACAATGAAATACATTTTACAGCCGAAAACATTCATAAAGTACATTGAATCATAATGATGCTAATGTTCTGTTTTCCCAAGCACAGGCATGTGCTAACACTCTAATCAGGTCAACCCATACAGGTACAAGGAAATACAATTTACTGCTGAAAACAGTCATAAAGTACATTGAATTATAAGGATGCTAATGTTCTGTTTTCCCAAGCACAGGCATGTGCTAAAACTCTAGTCAGGTCAGCCCATACAGGTACAAGGAAATACATTTTATTGCAAAAAAACTTTCATAAAGTACATTTAATTATGTGAATGCTACTTTTAAATGCTAAAAATTAGTTTACTTTTTATTCATGCATATTATTCTTTAATCAATAGATAATTAAATAAATAAATAAAAGAAATTGATATGTAAATATTGTATGTAAAAATAAGAGAAAAGGGTAATCTTGTAAATGAATGAAATGCTTCCATGACTCTTTTTGCGAATTATTTTGTCATTCTTATGTAATTCCATGTATAACATTTGTTTTATAAAGCATTTGATGAACAAGACATTTTGACTACAATGTTTCTTATAATTAAATGAAAACATTGATATAGTATACATGTATTTATAGATAGAACAAGAAGAAAGAAAAAAACTTACATACATTGATTACATTCCACTTTAGTATTAATTCCACAACATCTTACATTAGTTTCTTTCTCTGAACAAAATTATTGAATGATAATCTAAATTTTGGAATCAGTTTATATACTGCATGTTACCTGTCAAAAAGTTTCATTCTACTCTTACTATTTTTATTCTTGTACATGCCATATCACGAGTTTTCATTTCCAACTCAATTAGGGAAACTTTACTTTAATTGGAAGCAATTAATTATGCTAATTATGTAGTTAATTATTTTATCATTGTCTATCTATGTTTTTGCTGTGTTCAGTGGACCTAGTAAAGGAGACAGTATAGCTCCACTTAGCTACTTTGTACTAATTAATGATTTATTGTATTTTTAATTGTTTCCTATCTGATTTGATGACAACTTTAGATAAGGTAAGAAAAAGTGTTACAAATTCATTTTTATTTATTTTATTATTATTATTTTTTTTTTCTGAGGTTTGAGAAAATACATTTTATAGTTTGAAGTCAAAAGAATATTTTTGGTTCTTGTTAAATGAAAATTTGTTTGTTACTTTTATTCATGCATTTAAAACTTAAATAAATAAATAAATAAATAAATAAATAAATAAATAAATAAATAAATGATATGTAAAAATTGTATGCAAAAATAAGAGAGAGTGGGTAATGTTGTAAATGAATGAAATGCTTCCATGACTTTTTGCCAATTATTTTGTCATTCTTATGTAATTCCATGTATAACATTTGGTTTATAAAGCATTTGATGAACAAGACATTTTGACTACAACTTTTCTTATAATTAAATGATGGTTGATTGGGGTTTAACGTCCCTCCAATAGCTAAGGTCATATGGAGACGGGACCTCGGTTTATAGTCCCATCCGACGGACTGGAGAAGCCCGGGATCGAACCTGCGACCCCTGGTTTACAAGGCGAGTGACATAACCACTGCACCACGGAGGCTTCTATAATTAAATGAGAACATTGATATAATATACATGTATTAATAGATAGAACAAGAAGAATGAACAAAACTTACATACATTTCACTTTAGTATTAATTCCACACCATCTTCTTTTTTACCAGTTTCTTTCTCTGACCAAAATTATTGAATGAGGATCTAAATTTTGGAATCAGTTTATATACTTTACATGTTTCCTGTTAAAAAATTCATTCTACTCTTACTATTTTTATTCTTCTACATGCCATATCCTGAGATTTCATTTCCAACTCAATTAGGGAAACTTTACTTTAATTGGAAACAATTAATTATTCTAATTATATAGTTAATTATTTTATCATTGTCCATCTATGTTTTTGCTGTGTTCAGTGGACCTAGTAAAGGAGACAGTATAGCTCCACTCAGCTACTTTGTACTAATTAATGATCTGTTGTATTTTTAATTGTTTCCTATCTGATTTGATGACAACTTGAGATAAGGTATGAAATGTGTTTTTTAACATTGCACTTTTTTTCAGTGATTTTTTCTGGGTTTTAAGAAAATATATTTCATTGTGTAAAATTAAAGTATATATGTTTGGTTCTTGAGAAATTTATTAATGAAAAGTTTATTTTTATTATTGTTAATTAGTACCTAACAGTTATAAAATTTGAAAAAATGAGTAAATTAATAAAGAATTAGAAGAAAACAAAAATGATGACGATTATATGAAAAATAGGGAATGAAAGATTTAATGAATAAATGAATGAATTATGGATGATCAAATTGATGGATAAATGAATATATGAATGGCTTTCATTGTAGATACCAAATTTACTTCAAGCTTCACTGTTGAAACAACTAATAGCTGCCTAAATGTTTTATTTTAAAGTTGTACATAGATATGTGCCTAAAAAGACTGATATTTTATATGTTTTATGCAGGGTCTGGGCACATGTTAGACATGTCAAGTTCTGCTTGCAGATGTGCCATGTGTTTTTTTATTGGGGTAACTCCAGTTTTCACCCCACTTACTGATTAACTGGTCTCATATGAGCAGAAAACTCGCCCATACAATTTCAGCTGGAAAAATTAAAAATTTGATCAGGATTTTTTAAAAATATTTTTAATATTTTTGCTCAAAACATTGATTGTGGGTACATGTTAGCACCGCCTCACCGGGGGCGGTTCTAATGAGTACCCTTACTCTATGTTTTGGAGCAAAAACAAGAAAAATAGATATACCCCTGCATACCCCAGTTTCACTGCGGGCTATGAAGGGGTTTACATTTATGGACATGTTATCCTGATGAATAATCTTGAAAAGAGCATAAATCTGGTAAGCTAGCTTCATCATCTTAATTGCAAAGACACCAACTCAGCCCTAAGTTTGATCATCAATGGGGTTTGGCAAGACCAGATAATATACATAGGAATCAGTGTCTCCATCTCGACCTGACCTGAACATTGTTGACTGGGACTTTAAACCTTAGCACAATCAAGCAAGTTTTGCTACACAATTGTGGAGTTTAAGATGTCTAATTTACCATTACAAAAACTTGCCAATGCATTTAGTAACATAGAGATTTTATCAGCTGTAAAAAAAAATGATAATTTCATTTGAAAAAATTGCTATTTTTAATATTTTTCCTCAAAACATAGATTGTGGGTACACATTAGGACCGCCATGCCAAGGTGGTTCTAACAAGTATCCACAATCTATGTGAATCAAAAATAAGAAAAATAGGTAGACCCCAGTACACCCCAGTTTTACTACATAAAAGTGGGGTTCATGGAGGTATACTTTTTATACCCCGCCACTTAAAAAAGTGCGGGGTATTATGTTATACCCTCCAAAAAAAATTTGCGTTCAAGTGTCCGTCCGTCCGTCTGTCTGTCTGTGCGTCCGTCTGTCTGTCTGTCCGTCCATCAGCGTTTCGTTTCCGGGGTTCTATCTTGAGCATTTATTGACCGATTTTCTTGAAACTTTGTATAGGAGTTTATATCAGGAAGGAGTGGTTTGGGATTGAAGATGGGTAAATTTCGTCAAATAAGTACAGAGTTATGGCCCTTGATTTATGTTAAAATTTTGTTTCCGGGCTCTATCTTGAGCATTTATTGACCGATTTTCTTCAAACTTTGTATAGGAGTTCATATCAAGAAGGAGTGGTCTGGGATTGAAGATGGGTAAATTTCGTCAAATATGTACAGAGTTATGGCCCTTGATTTACGTCAAAATTTTGTTTCCGGGCTCTATCTTGAGCATTTATTGACCGATTTTCTTCAAACTTTGCATAGGAGTTCATACCAATAAGGAGTGTCTGGGATTGAAGATGGGTAAATTTTCTCAAATAAGTACAGAGTTATGGCCCTTGATTTACGTTAAAATTTTGTTTCCGGGATCTATCTTGAGCATTTATTGACCGATTTTCTTCAAACTTTGTATAGGAGTTCATACCAGAAAGGAGTGATTTGGGATTGAAGATGGGTAAATTTCGTCAAATAAGTATAGAGTTATGGCCCTTGATTTACATTAAAATTTTGTTTCCGGACTCTATCTTGAGCATTTATTGACAGATTTTCTTGAAACTTTGTAAAGGAGTTCATATCAGGAAGGAGTGGTTTTGGATTGAAAATGAATAAATTTCGTTAAATAAGTACAGAGTTATGGCCCATGATTTACATTAAAATTTCGTTTCCTGCCTCTGTTTTGTGCATTTATCAACCAATTTTCTTCAAACTTTGTATAAAAGTTCAGATCAGGAAGTAGTGGTTTGGGATTGAAGATGGGTAAATTTTATTAATGTATACAGAGTTATGGTCCTTCATTTATGACAAAATTTTGTTCTGCTCTTTATCTTGAGAATTTATTGACAAACATTTTTGCTAAATTAGATTTGCGTGGCGGGGTATCATGCATGCCTGCAGCGCTTTTATCATGAACATGTCATCCTGTTTAAGGTCTGTATAATCACAGTGACTTACTTTATAATTTCAGGGTAAAACTGAGTAGCCCTGATGAGTATTTTAGTCATGTGGAGCAAAATGACGGCAGAAATCTGTGTCGCTGGGCTGGAGAGCTGTATCTTGAGCTTCATAATGGAACATACACCACACAGGCTCTGGTGAGGTCTTCTTTTTGAAAATAGACACCACGCAAGAAAACCAACAATTTTGGTTTCAAACCTGGTCCAGAGGTTATAAAACTCAGCTCAGCTGAGACTAAAATTTATCCTGCTCATAAATGTTAAAATGCCAACAATTGTTGGCATTTTAACATTTATGAGCAGGATACATTACCAGTTTTTGAGGTATAAACCTAAATTTTCCACTTATTTTGACTATTTCACCATTTATGAGCTGTTGAAATTTCATGCTCAGCTGAGCTGAGCTTGAAAAAAGTTTTATAACCTTGGGGCCAGGTCTGACACAAATCAGCCTGTACAGTTACAGAAGCAGGCTAGAAACTTGAAATTTAGGGTTTAAGTAGAAGAGGATTTTATTATCTATGTAGTGAATTCAAAGTGCTGATCAGCTGTGCAGTAGTAACTGCACAGCTGATCTGCGCCTTTTGGTTTTTGCCTATGCATATTGTTAGTTTTGTTTAGCATCAGCTTAAATGCATTATGAAAAAACAGGCCCATGTAAAAAACAAATTTTTCTTAGTGATGTTAAAATTGAAAATTTTCAGGTGGAAACAATTTTGCTCAGAATCAGACTAGGTCCAAAACAAACAGACATACAGTCACGGAGGGCTAGAAGCTTGAAATTTCAAGAAGAGGAATTGTACAATCAGTGTACCGAAAACAAAGGTGCTGATCATGTAACACACAGCTGTTCTGTGTCTTTGTTTTTGCATTGGCAAAAATCTGTTTTTCTCATGACTTGTTTTTTTTATACAATTGTTCTTAAGAAACTATGTTAACCGCGTCAAGAGAAAACTGGATTTTTGCCAATGTGAAAACAAAGGTGCAGATCAGCTTCGCAATTACTGCGAAGCTGATCAGCGCCTTTGTTTTCACAACATGGATAGTAAAATTCCTCTTCCTCATAAATCCGAAGTTTCAAGCTTCTATCCATCTTTTAATGCTGCACAGGCCAGTTTGTGTCGGATATGGTCTGAAACTCGAAGACCGGTTTTGTTTCGTTACATTTCATATTATTTTTGTTCGTTATTATAGGTAAAGAAGATGAATAGAAAATGTGAGTTCCTCCTCGGGGAAGTAGAGTTTCTATCCTCGGTGGCTCTGTTTGCTGGAGCTGACCAGAACTTTCAGTACCCGTCAGTGGAACTTGCCAGGTTGTGGAAACTTCTACTACTCAATCAGTTCCATGATGTCCTGCCTGGATCCTCCATTACATTGGTAAGTGGTTGGGTTTCTAACCAGGTCAGACACAAACTGGCCTGTATTGTCATAGAAGTATGATAGAGGCTTCAAATTTTGGATTTAGGAAGAAGAGAAATTGATCTATTCATGAAGCGAGAACAAAGGCGCGGATCAGCTGTGCAGTTACTGCATAGCTAATCTGCGTCTTTGTTTTCGCATAGGTAAAGTTCAGGTTTTCTCATGATGGGGCTCAAATAGAATCTAGAGGCAGTATACTATCATGAAAGGCAAGAATATTATTGCTGATCAAACTGAGTGGATACATGACCTAGTCTGCTTCCTTCAGGAAGATATAGATCAGTGTCTTTTTTATGGGACAAAGGCAAACAGAATAGCCCCAGATGAGACGCTGCAGAATGCGGCGTCCCATCTGGGGCTATCCTGTTTGCTTAGAAGAATTTCATCAAAAAATGGAATAGAAATTCAAAATCACCCCTGATGCCCCTACAAATGACAATGGACTCTCCCAATTGTTAATGATGGGCAAGTACATTCATCATAATTGGGTTACGGAAGATATACATCCGCCATCCAGGCATTTGTATAGAATTTCTCTTTCATTGAAGTTCTGTCCCTGGTCATTTTGCCCAGTCATCTAAATCATATGAACAGCATCATTGAAAAATCAATATTTTGCATATGCAAAAACAAAGATGCAGATCAGCTTCACAGTAACTGTGAAGCTGATCAGTGTCTTTGTTTTTGCCACACAGATGGTACAATTCCTCTACTTTCTAAATCCAAAATTTTCAGCCTAAAGCAATCTTCTGTGCTTATGTATAGCTCGGTTTGTGTCAGACCTGTTTGGAAATCACATTGATGGTTTTCTCATGATGCAGCTCATATATGGTTCAAGAGCAAAGAAGGGGAGTGGGAAGGCCTGTTGGTGGAGCATCAGATTCCGCATCATGAGGTTCTGGGTTTGATCCCCACACGGGGCGCCATGTCCCAGAGCAAGACAAATTTACTCCCCAGAGTACTATAGTTAATACCTATGGAAGCGGTTGCTCCGTCCCGACATGACTGAAAAATTGACTGGGATGTTAAACCTCAATACAAACAAACAAAGAGCAAAGAAGTCTTATGTGACTGGTTGTAAGTATTGGCGGAAGTGTGGGAGCTTAGTGGTTAGTACGTCAGACTCCTGATCAAGATGTTAGATGTTTGAACCCCACTGGAGCTGGGTTGTGCAGGGTGGCCACAGACTCTGGAAAACAGGGAACACAGGGAAAATGATGAAAAAATACCTGCTGGGAAAAATCAGGGAATTTGATTTTCAAAATTGTGTGGCCACCCTGTTGTGTCATTGAGCGGGATATATTCACTCCCAAAACTTATGGTTAACAACCAGGGCCCGGTTGTTCACAAGCTTAATGCCCTTGTTAAGCCCTCAATTTGTTATCAATATATCGACTTTAAAAGCAAATATACTAGTATTTTTGTTGAAAAAATGTGAGAATCCTTAATTCTCACATTTTTTTCAACAAAAAATAACATTGTATTTGTAATATTGTCATTTGAAATTTTAATTGTTAATTTTGAACAACTGGCCCCAGGAAGCAGCCAGTGGTTTTTGTGACTGAAAAATTGTTAACCCAGGGGCTTTAAATGACAAAACAGACAAAATAACAAAAATAACATTTTAGCTGCGACACCAGAAAGCAGGTCTTCAGGTTTTCGACCAAGTCCGATACAAACCCATCTGTGGAGTCACAGAAGAAGGCTAGAAATTGTAGTTTTGAATATATGTAGAAGAGAGATTGTACTGTCAGCTGTGCAGTGAAAACAAAGTTGCTGATCAGCTACTGCACAGCTGATAATCTGCATCTTTGTTTTTTGCACATACAGAAATCTGATTTTCTCATGATGCTGATCATTTAAGGATTTGGGGTAAAACGTCAATTTGGTGGTATGACACTATGCAGCCTGTAGAATTTGTTTGTAATGGATTGACCAAGCGCTGCATCAGGAGACTACATGTACTGGCTTTTAAATTTTGCATATGCTAAAACAAAGACTGCACATCTGATCAGCGCCTATGTTTTTGCTACATGGATAGTACAATTCCTCTTAATGCTGCTCTCCCATATACCGAATATCCCTTGCGAATGCTAAAATTTGAAATTCGCGCTGAAATTACCGAATATGATGCAAATGGACGAGGCGGGGCTTGAACAAAACAATGTCTTTGCGAAAGCATTAAGAATGCTTGCGGATTCTTGCAAATGTTTTAAGAATGTTGCGATTGATTGCCATCCACACTACCGAATTCTTGAAAATGCCTTATGAATGTTCCGAACGCTTACAAATGCCGTTACAAATAATACGAATGTCTTGCAAATACCTTACAAATGAAGCGAACGTGTAAGGAATGCTTGCCGAATTCTTTTCATTTTTTACTTATTCACAAACATTGTAGCCAATAATATCAATGTTTTTAATGAAATCACACACATTGCGAAGGGACATGGAAAAAATTATGTCATTATTGATCCAAGTCTTCTCTTGAAGCACACACCACTTTGTTGTTTCTCTCAAATTGCGATGTACACAATAAAAAGACAATTTTACTGGGTAAACAAAAATTTCACGGGACTTTAGTTTGTCTATCATACATTGATGGATAGCTTTAGGCTAAACACCATAAATTATGGCCTTTACTTGAAGGATAGGGTCAGAATAAATAAATTATGCTAAAAACTGAGTCTTGAATGTGAAAATGTTGCGATTCACCTAGCGATTCTTACAGACATCAAAACTCAATAGAATTTAATGCTACCGAATCCTTGCAAATGGCTTGCGAGTGTTACAAATGTCTTGCAATCAATCCGAATTGTTTACGAATTCTTTACGAATATGTTAAGAATATGATTTCCTTGCGAATTTTAGGAGCATGTTCCTAATTTTCGCAACGACTTGAAATTTTCACCGAATGCTTCCGAATGCTTACAAATGCTACCGAATGCTTCCGAATTTCTAGCGATTAATGCGAATTTGCTCATAATTGCATTCGGAAGGGCATTCGCAAGGGAAATTCGGTATATGGGAGAGCAGTATTATTTTTATATCCCAAATTTCAAGCTTCTAGCCTTCTTCTGTGGATGTAAAGGCCTGTTTGTGTTGGACCTGGTCAGAGACCCAGAAGACTTGTCTTCTCATGAAATAGCTCATTTACTTCCAGGTTTACGAGGATGCTCACAACCATTATGAAGGTAAGTTTTCTCTGGACCCGAGGTTATGAAACTTTTTTCATGCTCAACTCAGCTGAGACTAAAATTTATCATGCTCATAAATGTTAAATGCCAATAACTACTCATAAATGTTAAAATTCCAACAGTTGTTGGCATTTTAACATTTATGAGCGGGATAAATTACTAGTTCTTGAGTTTTAAACCTGAATTTTGCACTGATTTTGACTATTTCAACACTTTATATAAGCAGTTGCAATTGCATGCTCAGCTGAGTTGAGCTTAAAAAAAGTTTTATAACCTTGGGCCCTGGACATTTCCATAACATGTTAATGCAATATACAGACTTTTTTAAGTTGTAAAAATTAATGTGAATTTTTTTAATATTTTCTATATTTTTGCTCAAAACATTTATGGTGGGTACATGTTAGAACTGCTTCGGCATGGTGGCATAGAGAGGGATTGTGGATTGAGGGGTTCTTGGTTCGAACCCTACTTCCATTGGGTTTTGTCCTCTCCTAGAGCAAAACACATTTGAGCCATCACATAAGAAAACCAACAATTTGGCTTTCTGACCAAGTCCGACACAAACTGGCCTGTACAGTCACAGAAGCAGTCTAGAAGCTTGAAATTTCGAATTTAAGAAGAAGACTCGGAGGAATTGTACTATTTATGTAATGAAAACAAAGGTGATGTTCAGTTATTGCACAGCTGATCTGCGCCTTTGTGTTTTAGCATATGCCAATTGTTGGATTTCTGGTGGACAAAAGTATTTATCACTTTTGATGAGATTATTTTTTACAATTTTTAGGCAACGTGACCATTGATGTCAATGCGAAAGTGACTTTTTTAAAATTATATATATTTTGCTCAAAACATAGATCGTTGGTTCACATTAGGACCGCCTCCCCGAGGCAGTTCTAACGAGTACCCACAATCTATGTTTTGGACCAAAAATAAGAAAAAATGGTATACCCCTGACTATACCCCAGTTTGTTTGTTTGTTTGTGTTGAGGCTTAACATCCCAGTCAACAATTTTTCAGTCATGTCAGGATGGAGCCAATGCTTGCTCGGTTTAACCAGTACTCTGGGGAGTTAATGTGTCTTGCTCAAGGACACAACATGGTGCCGCTAGTGGGGATCAAACCCAGGACCTCTTGATTCGGAGTCCGACACTCTACCACTACTCCACCACGCTCCCTATACCCCAGTTTAACTATATAAAAGTTGGATGCAAGGGGGTATACATTTCATGAACATGTTCAACCTGATGTGTTTCAGATATAGTAAAATCAGCTACACTGCTCAGAGAATCTGAGGCTATAACTGGCACCAAGGGCAAGGTCACGGACGTGGTGTGGAACACACTGGGATGGGAGAGGTCGGAGGTTGTCACCATGGCAATGGGAGGTCAAGGCAGCCCAGGGGTCAAGAAGAGGAAGACAGAGGGGGCAGGGGAGCAGACAGACAGTCAGGGGCATAAACTAGGTAATATGAGCTGGGACAGGAGAAAATCGGTCTTTTGGGGGTTTCTGGCCAGGTTTGGCACAAACATGCATGTAGAGTCACAGAAGAAGGCCAGAAGCTTGAAATTTAGATTATGTATAGATGAAAAACTCTGCTATCCATGCAGCGAAAACAAAGGCACTGATTAGCTGTACAGATACTGCACAGCTGATCTACAACTTTGTTTTAATTTGTTGAATTGTCTTTTTGTATTCCCTTATGTAAAATTGATTTTTCTGATGAGGATAATTGAGCCACATGGGGAGAAAACCGGTCTGAGGGGTTTCCGACCAGCTCTGAGACAAATTGGCCTGTGCAGCCACAGAAGATGGATGGAAGCTTGAAATTTCAGATTTAAGAAGAAAAAGGATTGTGCTATCTTTGTTGCAAACACAAAGGCGCTAATTTTTCACCTTTGAGTCTGCATAAGCAATAATCCTGTTTTCTCATGACAAAACCAGTCAGTAATGATACCACCCAGTTCTATTTATCCATTGGTGGTTGTTTATTTTGTCTTTACTCATTCTTTATTTGATGTAATTTGAGCAGCAATGTGAGAAAACCGGTCTTCAGGGTTTCCAACCAGGCCACAGTCACAGAAGCAGGCTAGAAGCTTGAAATTTCGGATTTAAGAAGAAGAAAAATTGTACAATCCGTATAGAGAAACCAAAGGCGCTGATCAGCTTCGCAGTTACTGCGAAGCTGATCTGCGCCTTTGTTTTCGCATAGACCATATTCTGATTTTCTCATCATGAGGCGGCTTATTTTATTTCAGTGTATGTGAAGGTACCAAGCTATGGTTACAGTGTTTTGGAAACCAAAAATAATGTCACACCTGTTACAGTGTCACAAGAGGTAAGATGACCTGCCTGACCTCAGGGTTATAGAATTTTTTAAGCTCAGCTCAGCTAAGCATGAAATTTCAACTGCTCATAAATGTTGAAATAGTCAAAAATTGTGGAAAATTTAGGCTCAAAACTCAAACACTAGTCTTTTATCCTGCTCATAAATGTTAAAATGCCAACAGTTGTTGGCATTTTAACATTATTGAGCAGGATAAATAGTCTCAGCTGAGCTGAGCACGAAAAAAGTTTTATAACCTCGGGCCCTGAGTGGCGAAGCAAGGAAATCTGTTGTGGGTGTTTTTGACCAGGACCTACACAAACTAGCCTGCACAGTCACAGAAGAAGGCTCGAAGCCTGAAATTTTGAATAAACGTAGAAGAGGCATTGTTCTATCCATGTAGTATAAACAAAGGTGCTGATCCATTGTTCAATTACTGCATAAATTATCCGTGTCTTTGTTTTAACATACCCAAAAATACTAGATGTATACCTTTTTCTGTAATCTGCTTTTGTCTCAAAGTGGTATGACCTCTGATGGCTACCGCCAGGGGTATGTGAGCTTTGCTCACTTTCTCTATATTTCAAATGGCCTTGATAAGTGATAGAATGATCAAGAACGATACTTTTAAAAAAAATTTCCTAATCCGCACACATTAAAACCAACAGGTTTTGGTGATTTAGAGCCAGAATTTGAATTTATTTTGTCTGTTTCAATAGTAACAATTTAATTTCAGTCTCAGCTGAGTTGAGCATGAAAAATGTTTTATAACCTCGGGGCTTCTTATTTTTCATGTGCAGGACGATGTGATATTGATGAGGAATGAACATTTGACGGCATCAATAGACAGCCATGGTAGAGTGGTCAATCTATGTGTAGCTGGCCAATCGTAGTAAGTACTATCACGTAACATTTGAACCACAACGCAAGAAAGCGAGTGTCTTCGGGTTTTCCGACCAGATACTACAAAAACCTCCCTTTGAGGTCACAGTAACAGGCTAGAAGCTTCAAATATGGAATTTGAAAAAGAAGAAGGTTTGTTCTTAGGTGCTGATCAGCTGTGCAGTTACTTTGTACTGAATGGTCGGAAATTTTTCTGCAACTTTAGTTGTACACATTTTCTTTCTGCAAATCATTAGTTGTTTTTTTTTAATTTAGAAGTACTCTCTTGCGGTCTATAAAGCCTTTATTAGAGAGAAGCAACAAATTACCAATCAGTAGCAAAAATTAAATTTTCACATTCTTTTCAGAACTGATTTTAAAAAAAGTAAATTTTTCACAGTATCAGATCATGAGATGTTGTAGGTATTTACAAGGCATTACAAAAACATGGCTATGCAATAGGTATGTAGATTTTTTTTTCAGCCGTAAAAAATGAAAATTTTCAGTATAAAAATTTTGATGTTTTTAATAGTTTTGCTCAAAACATTGATTGTGGAGGCAGTTCTAATGAGTACCCACAATCTATGTTTTGTATCAAAAATAAGAAAACTTTGTATACCCCTGTATACCCCAGTTTTACTATATAAAAGTGGGGTATAAGGGGTATACATTACACAGTTTTAGGATGCAGGTACAAGGAGTAAATGTGTCTTGCTCTTCCAGTAAACATATCCATGTAATGTATACTCCCTTATACCCAAATTTTATTTAGTGAAAATGGGGTTTAGGGGGGTAAACCTATTTTTCTTGTTTGTGCTCTGAAACATAGATTGTGGGTACTCGTTAGAACTGCCTCACTGAGGCGGTTTTAAAGTGTTCCCACAATCAATGTTTTGAACAAAAATATCAAATTTTTTCTAATGAATTCAGCTTAAAATATATATTACACAGACCAGTTTTCTTAATGTTAAGGATGCAAACAGCTACCATTTAGGTTCGAACTCTAACCTTTCAATCGGATGCTCTATTACTAGGCTATGCTGTTTCCAATTTACTGAAATGGCCATAAACATAGCTTTGTTTTTGCTTGTGTTACCAACTTAGCAGTGTTTATTGTTGTGTTTTTAGGTGTTATATATGTTTATTTTCAGTAACTTGATAGACTGTACCTACCCAGCTAATCAGTTTGTGATGTTTGATGATATTCCCCTGTACTGGGATGCTTGGGATGTGATGGACTACCATCTAGAAACAAGGTAAGTTTGGTAGGGGGCCACCATCCCCCATTGGGGCTGTGAGAAATAGATGGGCTGATTGTGCTTGTGCCTCCATGCAAAGCTTATGAGCCTCTGCTTCAGAAAATTAACAATTTGCATATGCGAAAACAAAGACGCAGATCAGCTGTGCAGTAACTGCACAGATCAGCTGTGCAGTAACACAGATCAGCTGTGCAGTAACTGCACAGCTGATCAGCGCCTTCGTTTTCGCCACTCTGATAGTACAGTTCCTCTTATACTTAAATCCAAAATTTCAAGCCTCTAGCTTGCTTTTTGTCTGTACAGGATGGTTTGTGTGGGACCTGGTCCGAACTCCAAATTGTTGGTTTTCTCATACAGCGGCTCATAACTTTACTGATGAAACACTTGATTAATTGAAAAGTGGTTAATGCAAACTATCAATACATTTAAGTCTTAGTTGTTCACTTGGGTGGTTGTTTTCAAAGCCAGTTTCAGGTGTCATGATATCCCCAATGTTGGGGAGAAGTCCCATAAAATAGATGCAACATCCCAACATGATCACAGCTGCTGACTGGGATGTGAAGTATCAAATCGAACAAACAAATTGCAGTAGCATGTCTGATTCAAACCTATGATTAATCCTCACTCCTTTCACGAAGATTTGAACATGAAAACATTGGGATAGAATTATTGACCTAGGCCAGCATTTTTTTCAAAGCTAAATATCAGGCTGAATTATGGAAGTTGCATAACTTTGGTGGATGTTGAAGAAAGAGGAAATTTCCTAGTTTTCTCCCTTGCATTGTAAATCGCCCTATTCTATTGCTTAGAAGTGTAAATATTTAAAATCATTCCTGATGTCCCTAAAATGAAAGTGTACAAAGCCAAATTATAATGGTGGGCAAATCCATTTGTCACAAATGGGTTCAAGAATAAAAAATCATAGTTCAGTTTCCCTTTGTTTGAGCCATGTCATGAGAAAGCCAGCTTTTTGCATGTGCAAAAACAAAGGCACATTTATTTTCGCTACATGGATTGTACAATTCCTGTACTTTGTAAATCCAAAATTTCCAGCCTCTATCCATCTCCTGTACTTATACAGCGTTTTTTGTGGGACCATGTTTGTTTGTTCATGACCTGGCTCAATTTTGAATTTCTACTTCAATCTTCAGAAAGCCAGTTAGCCATGTGATTGACAAAGCCAAAGTTATAGACAGAGGACCAATTAGAGCAACAGTGCAGGTAATTAATTTGAACCACATTGCAACAAAATGTACCATCAGACATTCTGATGTTACTAATCAAATAGAAAACTGCCAAAAAGCTGGAAAATCATGTAATGAATGTCTTATAAATAACACAGTATATGCTATATTTGAACACTGGACTACCAAATAAATGAGTTTAAAAACAGAATTATTTTCTATATTTGGAGTTATCTGTCCTTGTTTTAGTCGATAATAAACTTAATTTTACTATAAAGTCACATGGTGACCATAGCAACCAGATAATAAATAATCTTGACATATTGCCTGTAATGCACTAGTCATTTGTAACCCCCCCCCCCACCTCCACCCTGTTGAAATGAGCGGGGCTTTGACCAAATTTTTGCCAAATACCTAGGAATTGCTTTATATATGCAAAAAGGGCGGTGAAGTGACAAGATAGCAGGCTGCAGGGAAAAACAGCAGTGGTTTTACCAGCGAGCAGTCGCCGCTGGGTAGGGCTTATATCAGGATTTGCTGGACCAAAAGTCAAAGTCCCCTCTATTCCAAGGGGGTCGAGGGGCCGTGGACAAACAAATGCATGTGGCTAATTGTGAATACATGATACAATAAATTGCATGTAAAATGAATACTACTTAATCTTTGTTTGTCCTGGATTTTAACGACAGTTGGAGCTAGATTACTAATCACTTTTGATCAATTCAGGTCAGCTTAAGAATCAGTGAGAGAAGCACAATAAAACAGACTATTATTCTGGATGCTGGGTGTCCATACATCAGGTTTGAAACGGAGGTAAGAAACGTTTTGTTGTTTTTTTTTTGTTGTTTTTTCCAATAGAAAAAAAATGAAATCCATTGCATTTAGCTATTCATCATCATCATCATATCCGTTTTAAATTCCATTGTCCTCTACTGAGGGTTGGACTATTATTGGAGGGAATACATGAGCCAGCATATCAGTAATGATGTAATTTAAGTGCTCAGATCATTTCAAATAGTATATTGATCATTTAAGGTTAAGTTGTTATACGGTATTAAATTTGTGTATAAAATTTGTTTAGAATACCAATAAGCTTGTCGAGCACTGTGCCCTAATGCACATGTATTTTTTGGAAACTGCCAGGGTGTGCACTTATTGGAGTATGTTTGCTAATTAGAAGGAATATGGTACATTTCTAGTAATATAAAAAAGACACACTTCACCATATCTGGATTCATTTTTTCTTCAAACTTGACATATGAAAAATACCTAAGTTCCCCAGTAATTTTATATTTCTGATCGTTCCAAGGCAATACTTCTGTTGTGGTTCTATTTGTTTTATGTTTTGGAGTCAAATTTTTGTGCTGTTTGAACCTTATGTACGTTTTCATAGTTTTTGTTAAAGTTCGGGTAACTGAGTGCCCGCCTATTGGGAAATAGCTGCTCACTCAGCTTACGATATGTTTTCCAAGGTAATTTTGTATTACTGATCGTTCCAAGGCAGTACATTTAAGCTTAGACAAAAGGTAACACTAAGTGCACCTGGTGAGTGGGACTTTTGTTTTGATTGCGCCATTTCTTGATCATTGCTGGCTTTGACCTTTTCATATTTGAACCCTCATCATAGATGTCAATTAGAAACTTTTGAAGGGTTGTTCCTTTAATATTTAACCAGAATCTGATATGTCTCATAATTTGAGCCACACCATGAGAAAACCAACATTTTGTAAATGCGAAAAGAAAGGCGCAGATGAGCTTCGCAGTAATTGCAAAGCTGATCAGAGTCTTTGTTTTGTCTACACAGATAGTACAATTCCTGTTCTTTCTAATCCAACATTTCCAGCCTCTAGCTGTCTTCTGTGACTGTACAGGTGGGTTTGTGCCAAACTTGTATGGAAACTACACTGTTGGTTTTTTCATGGCGTGGCTTAATTCATAGCATTAAATGTCATCAGTATCAGTCTTGCTTATGTCTACTCCCCCCATCCCCCAAAAAACAAAAACATGGTGGCATGGTGGTAGAGCATCAGATTCATAATCAAGAGGTCCTGGATTTGATCCCAAATCAGGGCACCTGTTGTGTCCTTCAGCGGGGCACATTAACTTCCAAGAGTACTAAATACCTAGGAACCAGTGGCTCTGTCCCGACATGACTGAAAATTATTGTCTGGGATGTTAAGCTGCAATACAAACAAACAATAACTAAAATACACTACTGTTTCCCACAGGTGAGCTGGCATGAGAACCACAAGTTCTTGAAGGTGGAGTTCCCGACCAGCCTACATTCCCGTGAAGTGACATATGAAATACAGTATGGTCATCTACAGAGACCAAACCACTTCAATACATCTTGGGACTCTGCGAGGTTTGAGGTAATGGCTTCTTGATTCATTACAAAAACTTGCCCATGCAATAAACAGATATTTTTTTAGTTTTAAAAATTGAAAATTTTCAGCTGAAAAATTTTGGTATTTTTCTTATTTTTGCTCAAAACATAGATTGTGAGTACCGCCTCGGTGAGGCGGTTCTAACGAGTACCCACAATCTATGTTTTGGAGCAAATATAAGAAAAATAGATAAACCCTTGTATACCCCAGTTTTGCTATATAAAAGTGTGTTATAAGGGGGTGTACATTTCAAGATGTTTTGGCCTAATATTTTCTCAATATATGACATACTGATTATATGGTCTGTGATGCTAGAAAAAGGTTACTCAGGGTTTTCTACCAGATTTGATACAAACTGACCTATTCATTCGAAGGAAAGGCTAGAAGGTTGAAATTTTGGATTTTAGAAGAGGAGGGGTTAGAAGAGGGATTGCACTATCTGTGTAGCAAAAACAAAGGGGCTTTGCCGATCTACGTCTATGTTTTCACTTTGGGAAAAAGCAGTGTTTTTTTTTTTTTTTTTTTTTTTTTTTCAGGATGCAACTCATTATGATCGTTAATAGTAAAATTATACTGCTTTTGATTTTTTTTAGTACAAGTACAAATATAGATATAAAATCTTTATTTACTATTATCTTACATGGTTTGTATTCAGTGTATGCTTTGTAGAGCTTTTTTAGCTCACCTGAGCCGAAGGCTCATAGGTGAGCTTATAGTATACCCATGCTCCGGCGTCCGTCCGTCTTCCGTCGTCCGTCGTCGTCCACAATTTCAAAGATCTTCTTCTCTGAAACCGCTGGGCCGATTGTTCTCATATTACACATACACCATCTACAGGTAGGGGGAAAGAATAATTGTGTTTTTTTGTATTGATCGGATAAGGACTCTGGTTGCTATGGCAACTTATGCTTCCCATAGACTTATAATGGAAAAAAGTGAAAATTGCCAGTTTTTGCTGTCTTGTTGGAGATATTTGAATTTTGTTTTTTGCAGAAATGTTTATTGAGTAGTCCTCTATGTTTCGTGTGACTTTTGTCCTAATCCTTCATTTTGATTGGTTGCAGGGGCCCCATATAGGGCAAAATTTCGAAAAACATTCAAAAATCTTCTTCTCAGAAACTGTCAAGGGGATGAAGCCTGTACTTTGTATACATGTTCCTGACAGAGGCCTCTACATAATTTGTGTTTTTTATTCCAGGCGGATAAGAACTCTGGTTGCTATGGCAACTTAAAGTTTCCATAGACTTATTATTGGAAAAGTGGAAATCGGCTATTTTTCCGCTAAAATTGCAGACATTTGAATTTTGTTTTTGCAGAAATGTTTATTGAGTAGTGTTTGACGTTTCTTGCGAGTTTTGTCCTAATCCTTTATTTTGATTGGTTGCTGGGGCCCCATCTAGGCAAAATTTTGGAAAAAAAACATTCAAAAATCTTCTCCTCAGAAACTGTCAAGTGGATGAATCCTGTACTTTGTATACATGTTCCTGACAGTAGCCTCTACATAATTTGTGTTTTTTATTCCAGTCGGATAAGAACTCTGGTTGCTATAGAAAAGTGGAAATTAGCTATTTTTTTGAAAACTATTGCAGCCTGGGATCTGAAAAGTGGTAGATGCAAACAACTAATGGATTAGATGAAGGTATAATGATTAATTTAGGTCAAGGTCATCTCTTGACCTTGGCCGGTCTGTTGTCCATACACACTTTTCGAAGATTTTTTTCTCTGAAACCACTTGGCCAATCAAAGCCAAATTTTATATGAAGCATCTGTAGGAAGTGGGAACCAATGTGTATATAAGTTATCCAGGTCACATGACCAAGATGGCCGCCATGCCCATATATGGTAAAAACCCTTAAAATATCTTCTTCTCCAGAACCGGTGAACCGATTTCAACGACACTTTGCATGAAGTATGGATGACTCAAGTACTACAATGTATATATAAATCATGACCCTGTGGTGACCTTGACCTATTTTATGGCAAGGTCAACATAGGTCGTCAATGCATTTGAATGGGGAAAACTTTTAAAATGTCATTTTAAGTGAAAGTCTTGCAGGAAATGAGCAGTAGCACTGAATTTTAATGATTCTGAAAAAAAAATGGAACCCAGGGGCTTATCTGCTTTTAAAATGTTATTTGAAGGGGAAAATCAGCAGGAAATTGGCAAATGGACAGAATATTGATTATTCTGAAAAAAGAAAATGGCCCAAGGGCTTCATCTGCCCCTGCACTGGGGTTAAATACCATAATATTCAAATATGTTTATTGGTATATGAAGCAGATCTCAGGTGAGCGTTTACAGGACCATTGGTCCTCTGGTATTGCAACTAGGTTTAATCATAGTCCATAAATACAATATAAGGAATGGGAATTTTTCTTGCTCAAGACTATAACAACAGCTGCTGCACAGCCACACAGTGAAGGCTCAAACCAGGGACCAGGTCACCTCATGACCTAGTTTGGACCCAAGGGTTTGAAAGCTTAGCAGATAAACTGCATTGGAAATATGAGGCTTGTCCTCAAGTAATATTTTCAAGTCCCCAGACTACTCATGACCCTAAGTGCCTATATCTGCGTCTGTCCATTATAAGCTCACCTGAACCGAAGGCTCACAAGGTGAGCTTATAGGATGGCCATGCTCAGGTGTCCGTCCGTCGTCCGTCCGTCGTCCACAACTTCAAAGATCTTCTTTTCTGAAACTGCTTGGCCAATCAAAGCCAAACTTCATTTGGAGCATCCTTAGGAAGGGGGAACGAAAGTCTATATAAATGGTCAAGGTCACTTGACCAAGATGGCCGCCATGCCCATATATGGTAAAAACCATAAAAAATCTTCTCTGGAACCAGTGGACCAATTTCAACGAAACTTGGTATGTAGCATTGGGGACTCTGGCCCATCATAGTTAATATAAATCATGACCTTTGGTTGACCTTGACCTATTTTACGGCAAGCTCAATTTTGGTTACATAGGCTTTTCAATGGAAAAAATTGAAAACATTGAATTTTTCAAGAAGTTTTGTAGCCTGTGACCTGAAAGTTGGTAGATACAGACATGTTGAGCTAATGAAGTGTTGTGAGTATAAAAGGTCAAGGTCATTTCTTGACCTTTGCCAAAGGTCATTTACAAATTAAATGTAAAACTTAATTTTCTCAGTAATACCATAGAGACTCACGCCAAGAGTTTGAAAAAGTGGGCGGGATTTTCCCTATACTTCATGTTGTATTTTTACTAGATGCTAGTAACTGATAAGCCGTCAGTCCTATAGGTAAGTAACCACATGACCAATCAAATTTTATATGTAGTATCCTTGGAATGGAGGAACAAAAGTATATATAAATGGTCATGGTCACATGACCAAGATGGCCACCATGGCTATAAATAGCAAAAACCTTTAAAATTCTTCTTCTCCAGTACCAGAAGGCCTATGATTTTGAAACTTGGCATGAAGCATCAGGGGGAGGAGCTCTACAAAGTTGATATAAATCATGACCCTGGGATGACCTTGACCTATTTTACGGCAAGGTCAACATAGGTCGTCCATGCATTTGAATGGGGGAAAATTGTCAAACTGTCATTTGAAGGGAAAAACTTAATGGAAATGGGCAAATGAACAGAAAATTTATGATTCTGAAAGAAATGGACCCCAGGGGCAGGTCTGCTCCAACCCTGGGGCAATTTACATATATATTATCATAATATTCAAAGATCTTCTTCTCTTAAACCTTTAGGCCAATCAAAGCCAAACGTCATGTGGAACATTCTTAGGAAGGGAGAATGAAAGTTTATACAAATGGTCAAGGTCACATGACCAAGATGGTGGTCATGGTGATAAATAGCAAAAGCCTTTAAAAATCTTCTTCTCCAGAACCAGAGGGCCCATGATTTTGAAACTTGGCATGGAGCATCAGGGAGAGGAGCTCTACAAAATTTATATAAATCGTGACCTTGGGATGACTTTGACCTATTTTATGGCAAGGCCAACATAGGTTGCCCATGCATTTGAATGGGGAAAATTAGTAAAATGTAATTAAATGGGGGAAACTTACTGGGAGTATGCAAATGGACAGAAGATTTATGTTTATGGAAAAATGTCCTCAGGGGGTTGTCTGCCCCCGCCCATGGGCTATATACATGTATATGACCATAATATTCAAACATCTTCTTCTCTGAAACCGCTTGCCCAATGAAAGCCAAACTTTATGTGGAGCATCGTTAGGAAAGGGGAATGAATGGTCAAGGTAACTTGACCAAGATGGCCACCATGGCTATAAATAGCAAAAACCTGTATAAATCTTATTCTTCAGAAATGGAAGACCTATGATTTTGAAACTTTGCCTGAAGCATCAGTGAATGAAGCTCTACAAAGTTTGTATAATCATGACCCCCCAGATGACCTTGACCTATTTTATGGCAAGGTCAGCTGAGGTCGCATATCCCAGATCACAGGTGAGCGTTTACAGGACCATTGGTCCTCTGGTTTGAGCTGCAACACGAGAAAACCGGTCTTTGGGTTTCCGACCAGGTCTTACAGAAACCTGCCAGTGCAGCTACAGAAGGAAGCTAGAATCTGAACATTTTGTGTATAATTAGAAGTAGAATAGTACTATCTATGTAGTGAAAACACAGGCGCTGATCAGCTGTGCAGTTATTGCACAGCTGATCTGCATCTTTGTTTTTGCATACTAGTAGACAAAAATCCGTTTTTCTCATGACGAGTCTCATTTATTGTTGCCTTTTGAAATGTGATCACAAATGCAATATTAAAAGATCATTATGAATGCTCATTAAAAATACAGAAACATGAAAGAAGATGAATTTCGACAGAAAAGCAATGTTTTTTGTTCAGGTGTGCGGCCACAAGTGGGCAGACATTTCGGAGTTTGGTCGTGGTCTTGCTGTCCTCAATGATTCCAAGTATGGCTACTCTGCTCTCAACAATGTGATCAGGTTATCATTGTAAGTTCTGACGTTACGAAAACTTGCACATGCAATATAGTTTTTTTTTTCAGCTGTTAAAATTGATTTTTTTTTTTTTTTTTTTTTTTTAATATTTTTCCCAAAACATTTCATTTTATTTGCATAGTACAGTACATTTTAGCTTTAAGTTACCAATTGCTTAGAAGTTTATAGTTTATATTCTACCACAACATTATAGTCTTTCCCACTGAACCTAATGGAAACGTCACCGTTTGCAAATAAACAATAATTCACTGTAAACAAAATTATGCGCATAAGGTGGCGTTTTTGTGACGTCGCTGGAAATATTTTGAAATGTAAGCACTTTATTTATAAGTCGTGTTAGCAACTGGCCTCTGAGTTTGAAGTGGAATTTTGATAAATCTGCATATAAAAGATAAAATTACCATGCAATATACAATGATTTTTTTTCAGCTGTTAAAATTAAAAATTTCATTGGCGGTTCTAATGAGTACCCATACTACATTTTGGATCAAAAATAATAAAAAAATGTACAATGTATACCCCTGTATTTACTACATAAATGTGGGATGCATGGGGTATACATTTTACAGATATGTTTTCCTGATAATGTTTCAGACTTCGCTCTCCCAAGGCACCTGATGAGAAGGCTGACATGGGAACCCATACCTTTACGTACGCTATGATGCCACATAGTGGTAAGATATTTGAGCCTTGTCATGAGAAAACCAACAATTTGGTTTCCAACAAGGTCAACATAAACTGGCCTGTACAGTCACAGAAGCTGGCTAGAAGCTTGAGATTTTGGATTTAAGAAGAGGGGTTGTAATATCTGTATAGTGAAAATAAGACGCAGATCAGCTGTGCAGTAACTACTTATCCAACTACTTATATGCTATGTTTTTGATTAAAACTAAAGAAGTCTTCAGGGGTTCGGACCAGGTCTGACACAAACCGGCCTGTACAGTCACAGAAGATGGATAGAAGCATGAACTTTCGGATTTGAGAAGAAGAGTGATTGAACCATCCGTGTACCAAAAACAAAGACACTATTCAGCTGTGCAGCTGATCTGCACTGTGCAGTTGCTGCACAGCTGATCTGCGTCTTTGTTTTCGCATGTGGCTCAGCTCTGAAATATTTCAAGAAGGATGTAGGGAAATTATACATTCTACATAGAGACAAAGTAACTGCTGTATCAATTAGGCTTCCAATCACTGTGCATTATTTAAGAAATAGATCAGCTCTAGCAGTGAATTGTTGAGTAATAATTCACTGTTTGGAGGTCAGTTGTAAAGAAGATCAAATCACGAGCGCGTAGCGCGAGTGATTTATCTTCTTACAACTGACCGACAAACAGTGAATTATTACTCAACAATTCACGCACTTGAGCTGATCTATTTCGATTCTAACACACAATAAACGGAATAAATGTTGCTGAAACCGTTGATATCGTTCAGCTTTCCGCCATTGCATTGCAGATATCCCACCAAATATTTGACTGTAATGCTGGTATTTACACAAACTTATTACGTTTGTTGTGCGCTAAAAGGATGTTTCACCGTCTAACCGCTTTGTGGGATAGCTGACGTCACAAATGCCGCAAAGTAACGTCACGCTTATTCGCCCAGTGAAATTGTTGCACAATATAACACGTTTTTTTACCATTGGCTATATAGGCGAGGTGTGTTAGAATTTGTCACATGTCGTGTGATGTTGCATCAATCCGTGCTTGCATCAGAGGTATACTGGGTGTTAGTGTTTGAGTTTCAGTTTAAACATTATTTGAGCCGTCTCGTGGGAAAACCAACAATGTGGTTTCCGAACAGGTCCGACACAAACCGGCCTGTACAAGCACAGAAAAGAGCTAGAAGCTTGAAATTTCGGATTTAATTAGAAGAGGAGTTGTACTATCCGAGTAGCGAAAACAATGGCGCTGATCAGCTTCGCGGTTACCGTGAAGCTGATCTGCGTCTTTGTTTTCGCCTATGCAGATTGTTGGTTTTCCCATGAGGCGGCTCATTTATTTTACTCCAATTACATGAAAAACTTGTGTAACATAAAACATCTTTGAACGCACTGATATTAGCACTATGTTGCCATACTGTGTATATTAAGCCATAAGTAAAAAAGGACACTACCACTTAATCTGCATTTTGAGAATTTCAAAACTGGATCTTTTGCCTATGAGAAAGCAAAGGCACAGATCAGCTGTGCTTTAACTGCACTGATCGTAAAATCCCTCTTCTTTTTAACTCCAAAATTTCAAGCTTCTAACCTTCTTCTGTGACTGTTGAGGCCAGTTTGTGTCAGACCTGGTCAGAATCCCCTTCCTCGGTGTTTATCGCTGTAACATTACTGAATTAAAATCAGAAAATATGAAAACAAAATAAAAATATTAATAAAAGCTTTGCATGTCTTTTTAGATCTTCATTATTTATTCAACGCAAGGTATGAACCCCGTTATTACTCTGACAAATTATGCTTTTATAAGCATCTGAAAATGATTAAATCACAGCGATATTGACCGAGTTTTACCCTCGGCCGAATGAGCGAAGAGGCGAGAAAGGTGTAGTTCCGGTAACCAATATTGATTTTTTCTATTGAAAGAGTAGCTTGCCGACCGGGTCAATAGAAACTTGTTTGTGAAGCATGGATGACAGGCTTACATGTGTTTTTCTGTGACACTGCATCTATGAGCTAGGAGGCTTCTCTGAGAACCAAACAAATTCTTGTTTTCAAATCACAGCAGACTAAGGGTGAGGATTTGGATCACTTGAGCCGCATCGTGAGAAAACGGGATTATTGCCTATGCGAAAACAAAGGCGCAGATCAGCTTCGCAGTAACTGCGAAGCTGATCAGCGCCTTTGTTTTCGCTACTCGGATAGTACAATTCCTCTTCTACTTAAATCCGAAATTTCAAGCTTCTAGCTCTTTTCTGAGCTTGTACAGGCCGGTTTGTGTCGGACCTGGTCGGAAACCCCGAAGACCGGTTTTCTTGCGTCGCGGCTCACTTAGCCTAGGCCTTTCCTTTTGTTGTAGGTTCATTCCAAGATTCCGGTGTGATTGAGGCAGCATACAACTTGAACAACCCATTATTCGTCACCCAACAAGTAGGCTCAGCGAGTAATATGAACAGCTTCTTCCATCTGGACTCACACCAGGTTGTCTTAGAGACTGTCAAAAAGGTGAGACTAGAGACCAGGCAGCCCCAAGGTTATAAAACTGTTTTCATGCTCAACACAGCTGAGGCTAAAATTTATCCTGCTCATAAATGTTAAAATGCCCTTAATTGTTGGCATTTTAACATTTATAAGCAGAATAAATTACAGTCTGTGGCATTCTAAACCTTCAATGTCAATATATTTGGACTATTTTGGTAATTTTGTGAGCTGAGCTGAGCATGGAAAATGTCTTATAAGCTCGAGGCCAGATAGAGTTTCTAATGATAATGAATGAGCCACATCATGAGAAAACCAACAATGCCGTTTTGGAACAGGTCCAACACAAACCGATCTGTACAAGCAAGCACAGAAGATGGCTAGTGGCTGGAAATTTTGGATTTAGAAAGAAGAGGAATTGTACTATTCATTTAATGATAACAAAAACGCTTATCAGCTTCGCATTAATACTGAAAAGCTGATCTTCGCAGTTACTGCTGATCTGCGCCTTTTTTAGCTCACCTTAACCGAAGGCTCACAAGGTTAGCTTATAGTATAGTAGTCCAGCCGGCATCCGTGCGTCGTCCGTCGTCGTCAACATTTTCAAACGACTTCTCCTCTGAAGCTGCCAGGCCGAATCTTTTCATATTTCACATATAGCATCTACAGGTGGGGGGAACGAATATTTGTGTTTTTTATTTTGATCGGATAAGAACTGTGGTTGCTATGGCAACTTATGCTTCCCATAGACTTATAATGGAGAAAAGTGAAAATTGCCTATTTTTGCTGTCTTGTTTGAGATATTTGAATTTTGTTTTTATAGAAATGTTTATTGAGTAGTCCTCTACGTTTCATGTGACTTTTGTCCTAATCCTTCATTTTGATTGGTTGTAGGGTCCCCATATAGGGCAAAATTTCGAAAAACATTCAAAAATCTTCTTCTCAGAAACTGTCAAGGGGATGAAGCCTATACTTTGTATACATGTTCCTGACAGTGGCCTCTACATAATTTGTGTTTTTTATTCCAGGCGGATAAGAACTCTGGTTGCTATGGCAACTTAAAGTTTCCGTAGACTTATAATGGGAAAAGTGGAAATCGGCTATTTTTCCGCTAAAATTGCAGACACTTGAATTTTGTTTTTGCAGAAATGTTTATTGAGTAGTGTTTGACGTTTCTTGCGAGTTTTGTCCTAATCCTTTACTTTGATTGGTTGCTGGGGCCCCATAAATGGCAAAATTTTGAAAAAAAAAAAAAAAAAAAAAAAAACATTCAAAAATCTTCTCCTCAGAAACTGTCAAGTGGATGAATCCTGTACTTTGTATACATGTTCCTGTCAGTAGCCTCTACATAATTTGTGGTTTTTATTCCAGTCGGATAAGAACTCTGGTTGCTATGGTAACTTTAAGTTTCCATAGACTTGTAATGGGAAAAGTGGAAATTAGCTATTTTTTGAAAACTATTGCAGCCTGAGATCTGAAAAGTGGTAGATGCAAACAACTAATGGATTAGATGAAGGTATATGATTAATTTAGGTCAAGGTCATCTCTTGACCTTGGCCGGTCTGTTGTCCATACACACTTTTCAAAGATTTTTTTCTCTGAAAGCACTTGGCCAATCAAAGGCAAATTTTATATGAAGCATCTATAGGAAGTGGGAACCAATGTGTATATAAATAATCCAGGTCACATGACCAAGATGGCCGCCATGCCCATAAATGGTAAAAACCATTAAAATATCTTCTCCAGAACCAGTGAACCGATTTCAACGAAACTTTGCATGAAGTATGGATGACTCAAGTACTACAATGTATATATAAAACATGACCGTGTGGTGACCTTGACCTATTTTATGGCAAGGTCAACATAGGGCGTCAATGCATTTGAATGGGAAAAAACTTTTAAAATGTCATTTTAAGTGAAAGTCTTGCAGGAAATGGGCAGTAGGACTGAAATTTAATGATTCTGAAAAAAAAAGTGGACCCCAGGAGCCCATCTGCTTTTAAAATATTATTTTTTGAAAACTATTGCAGCCTGAGAACTGAAAAGTGATAGATGCAAACAACTGATAGAGTAGATGAAGGTATGTGATTAATGTAGGTAAAGGTCGATTTTGGAAACATAGGCAAACATGGGAAAAAGTGACAACTAGGTCTCGGGTAAGCATTTACAGGACCAATGATCCTATGGAAACCATTGCAGCCATAGGCCTGAAACATGACTAGGATGACCGTCATACCCATATATGGAAAAAAAAAAACACTTTGTCCAGTGACTGTACTTGTTGACTCTCAGGTGAGCGATGGTTGCCATTGGGCTACTTGTTTCACATATGCATAATGCTGGTTTTCTTATGACAAGGCCCATTATTATACTTTCTCTCTTCAAGAGACTAGAAAAAAGGTGTATCGGTTGGTTATTGATGATAATGAGGGGATAATTTTGCTCATTTCTCCATAAAAACCAGTCATGATAAGGCAGCTAAGGTCATAGTCATATTAGCTTTACTGTTTCTAGGCAAGCCTCACAGAGGTAGGTTGTTACCAATATAGGGACCAATTCCTTCAAGATAAGCCTGAGGTTTTCTACACTCCCCAAGAGACCTTTCGAATGTTAATGAATGACAAAATTATTTTTGATCGCTGTTATTGCATCAGTTCTATTTTACAGCTCGTCACATTTTCATATGTGAAAAACATTCAGCCTTATGCTCGTTCCAGCGCCCTTCAGTTTCTCTGGCACATGCTTTGTGTGGCACCTGGTAACGAGTATAATTAAACAGCATGTGCGCACTTGAGTTGCCACATTAATAAATGGCTTTTTTTTTTGTTAATAATTATAAGCCTGTAACTATCGTCTGACACGGATATTTATGCAAGAATTCAGCATATTTTTAGATCATAATAAGTGCAGTCAGCCACACCATTTCTTCGAAAATTCATTACTCTTGGTGAGGAATCCTGTGGCATTTTAACAGTAATGCATAGGAAAAGGATGATAATAGGGAATGTATAACAGCTAAGGTTTAGCCTGACAATAAATGAGCCTCTGCATGAGAAAACCAACAATCTGGGTATCAGACCAGGTCAGACACAAACAGGTCTGTGCAGTCACAGAAATTAGCTAGAAGCGAGTGATTGTACTATCCGAGTTGCGAAAACAAAAGCGCTGATCAGCTGTGCAGTTACTGTGCACAGCTGATCTGTGCCTTTGTTTTCGCATAGGCAAAAATCTGGTTTTCTCATGACGTGGCTCACATTATTCTCCTCTACTTCCAATGTTGACAAAGTCCTACAAGAGCACCTTGAAGCAGCCTTTTTCTTGTTTTGCAAATACAGAAATGTTAACTGAACAGGTTTTAATCCAGAAATGACTTATTTTAATACAAAAATACTCCTAGTGGTAAAACTCATGCGAATGCAATTTAAAAATGTACTCACACTTGATTTGCTTACCGTAGTATCTTTGCACATCTGAGTAAATTTACACACATGTAAAGGCACATGTCAGTACTTAAGTCTAACTTCTTATAAGATAAAAACAGCTGGTTCATTTGTTATCTACAGTGCTAAAAAGGACAAAATTGAGCTCAAAAGGTTGAATGATCAGTAATGCCTCTAAATTGGGTCACATTAGACTAATTGAAGTTTAACGAGGTATCATTTGTGGTGGCAAATATTGTGAAGGCAAAAATTATTTCTTAGAATAATTTTCTATGACCTGTGGGGTACCCTCATTTTTATTTTGATTAGAGAATAGTACAGTTGTCCTGAAGGTATAAAAGATCAGGAAAAAAGTCTGGAAAATAATTGAGTCGCTGGACCAGAAAGCTAAAGCTAACAATTTGCATATGTGAAAACAAAGACGCAGATCAGCTGTGCAGTAAATGCACAGCGGATCAGCGCCTTTGTATTTGCTACATGGATAGTAAAATTGTAGCCTGCTTCTGTGACAGTACAGGCTGGTTTGTGTCGGACCTGGTCGGAAACCTAGATTGTTGGTTTTCTCATACAGCGGCTTAATTATAAGATTTCACATTGTTAAGACACACCTTGGGGTTACAATGAGATTATGTATGGTGACATAAAAAAGAAATGCAGTGTAGAATGAGAAATCCTGGCATAACCATAAGGGGTTCCCAAACAAGACCTTCACAAACTGGGCTATAGAGTTAGAAAAGAAGGCTAGGACCTTTAACTTAGCATTTCAAAAGTTGGAGGATTTTAATATCTATTTAGCGAAAATAAAGGTGCTGATTGGCTCTGCTTTGAGTTACATGTAATTCACAGCAAGATCTACTCCATTCATTTCACAAAATTTGCAAAAAGTAAGGTTTCTCAAGATGTGGCTCAAATAAAGATTGGAGGGTGGGTTGTGGTTATATTAAAAATTATTTATGCTACTTCAAAAAAGGAGTGAGAAGATTTTTAAGGGTAAGAGTCACCAATTAGTGACTATAAAAAGCTCCTATTAGAGAACTTTCTTCTTCCTGATCTTTCTTAAATTGGACCAAATCATAGGAAAACAAACTTTGTGATTTTCGACCAGGTCTGACATTTTAACGGGGCTGTACAGGCACAGTAGATGGCTAGAGGCTTGAAATTTTTAATTTAGAAAGTAGAGGAATTTTACTATCCATGTAGCAAAATAAAGGTTCTGATCAGCTTCGCGGTTGCCACGAAGCTGATCAGCACCTTTGTTTTCACATAAGCAAAACTTTGGTTTACTCATCTCTTGGCTCAATTACGCCAAATTGTGTTGTGCTGATAGTGGTAATATATATGTCTGTCTCATAACGAAGACAAGCCAAAATAAGTATACCTGTACTTTGAAATATTTTAATGTGAAAAAAGCTCTTAATTGTAAGGGTATATTTTTCCAGATATTTTCTAAATTATGCCATAAACATATTTTGCTAGGAATGGCAATATTTATGTTTGTCTGGTAAAGAAGACAACCAATATCAGTATACATGTACTTCGAAATATCAACTCTTACAAATTATATGAAAATTTGTAAATAAAAGATGATGCATAGTTGAAAAAAAAAAATCCTGCGTCCCTGACGGGATTCTAACCCAGGACCCCTATGGACAGAAATCCAATGCTCTAACCTGACTGAGCTAAAGAATATGTCAGAGATTATAGTGTTTATTAAAAAGCTGCGCTATTTATAGAAGGTATGCTTCATGTGATATGCCAACCCGACCTTCCAACCACGGCAGATAATCTCGAATGAATGAAGTTGGAATGGGACATAACACAACCATAATATATAAGAAAAATCTTTTGTGCGTTTGTTGAAAAAATATCGCCCCAGGCCCCGAGGTTATAAAACTTTTTTCATGCTCAACTCAGCTGAGACTAAAATTTATCTTACTCATAAATGTTAATATGCCAACAATTGATGGCATTTTAACATTAATTTTTATATGCAGGATAAATTACAGGCTTTTGTGATATAAACTTGAAATTTCAATTTATTTGGGATATTTTGGTACTTTTGAGCTCTTTAGATTTTATGCTAAGCTGAGTTGAGCATGAAAAAAGTTTTTTAACCTTGGGGCCTGATAGCACAGTGGTAAGAGCATCTACTGCGGGAGCTGTCATGGCTTCAGGACATTACGAAAACTAGCACATGCAATGTACAGATTTTTCCGAACTTGGAAAAATTGAAAATTTTCTGTTGAAAAATTTTCATATACATGTATGTCTTATTTTGACTCAAAACATAAGTTGAGAGCACATGTTAAAAGCAGCTCGGCAAGGTGGTTCTAATGAGTACTCACAGTCTATGTTTTGGATGAGAAATAACATTATTGTATACCCCTGTAAATCCAAGTTTAAATATATTAAAGTGGGGTATAAGAGATTATACATTACACGGACATGTTTTGGTGATCATACTGATGTCTCATCTCTGTCCAAAATAATCAGTCCAAACGAAACCTCTTAATTGCAGGCTGAGGATCGTGATGATTGCCTTGTACTGCGGCTGTATGAATCCTTTGGAGGCCACTGTCAGACGACATTGTGTACAGCTCTTCCCTTCAAGGCAGCCGGATTGTAAGTACCAAAATGAGCCTGGTTATGAGAAAAAGAGAATTTTACTGCACAGCTGATCAGTGCCTTTGTTTTCACTAAGCAGATAGTATAGTGCCTCTTCTTCTTGTCTGAACAAGCTTCTAGCCTTCTGTGACTGTACAAACTGATTTGTGTCAGACCTGTTTTGAAAACCCCGAAGACTGGTTTTCTTGTGTCACGGCTCAAATAGTGTTTAGGCAACTGCACTGAAGTCTATGATTCAACATAATCAATTCTCATATTGTCTAAGCTGAGTCTTATCTTGTTGCAAAGAGAAACTCGTTAATGCTTAAAGCAGTGATGTTAAAGAAAAGTAATACACTGACAAATGAATAGGGTGTAACTTGTTCCAACCAAACCTATCCGGACTGCCTAAGAAAATGGCTAGAGGCTTGAATTTTAGCTTCGGAAGAAAAAGAATTCTACCAGCAGTGTAGCAAAAATTAGGGGGCTGACTAAGCTCATTACAAAACTTGCCCATGCATTTAGATACAGATTCACTTGAAAAAGAAAATGAAAATACAATTAGAATAATTTTGACATTTTTAATATTTTTGCTCAAAACATTGATTGTAGGGTACATGTTAGAACTGCCTCAGCGAGGTGGTTCTAACGAGAACCCACAATCTATGTAATGGAGCAAAATTAAGAAAAAAATGTATACCCCTGTAAACCCCAGTTTTACTACAGGGGATATATGTTTCACAGATATGTTTTCCTAAAGTATTCAGCGGCCGTATATCAAATGTGCGAAAATCATACCGTGATGTTTGAATTGTGCGTGAAATTGAGGTATCATATGCGTGGATGACCTAGCTGTAGAGTAATTAGCCGATAATCAATCAAGTAACCTATGTTCACACTGGCTTTGGGCAGGTTCGACCGTTATGTTAGTTATATTTTAACATGCTTTTATAGGTTTAAGACGTTTTTATAGTGTTTTTAAATAGTTTTTTATCCAAGAATATTATTTTAACCATCATGGATTTTTAAAATTTCTGACACTAATAGAGGAAAGAAAAGCTTGTTACACAATGGTTATAGTTATAGAATTGATGCTGTACTCAAAAGCCGTGTTAATACTTGGAGGTGTACGAATAAGAAATCGTAGTTTGAGAACAGACAGTACATCGACAACACTCGTGCCGATAAACATGGAGCATTTTCATGATTCAGAGGAGAAAAAACTGGGACGACAGCAACTTAGAGTGCAAGTCAAAAGGAAAGCAACCAATGATTTAACATCTCGGCCTTCAAAAATAATAAGTGAACTGCATAAATTTGCTGATCAGTAACTGCGAAGCTGATCAGTACCTTTGTTTTCGCTACACTGATAGGACAATTCCTCTACGTTCCATATCCAAAATTTCCAGCCTCTAGCCATTTTCTATGCTTTTAGAGGCCAGTTTGTGTTGGACCTGTTTGGAAACCACATTGTTGGTTTTCTCATGATGCTGCTTATATCATGGCTGAAATGAACTGACTGGCCAAGTGCATACAGGTTAACCTCATTATAACACTATCTTTGGGGTCCACAGAATTAGACCTTGTTATAAGTGAACCATGTCATAATGAGGTTGCTTACAATAGACATATAGTAAAATAATCATTTGGGGAGCCATAACATGGCTGTGTTATATTGAAAACTGTATTATAATGAGGCACACTATAATGAGGTTGAACTGTACGACCTTTGATATTATTTTTATGACAACCTTTGATATTTCATGAGAAATTTTATCATAAAAATTGGAGTCTTGTCGGTGCTTTTGTCTCCTAGCAGACATTTCCAACAAAGAAACCATCATTAGTCTAAGATAATTACTGTATATTTTCCGAAATAGGGTGGGTTTAATGGGGAAAAATATCTGTTTGTCTGATTTACACCAATTAGAATCAGATGACTCGCTATTTTTTTTTTTTTTTTTTTTTTTTTTTTTTTTTTTGTAATTATAAATCTGATCTAGTCATGATGTTACTGTATGATCATTGAGCTACGTCTCGAGAAAACTAGTCTTTGGGATTTTCGACCAGGTCAAATATAAATTGGCCTAAAAGTCACAGAAGAAGTCTAGAATCTTTTTCAATTGTGTGAAAAATTTGTAAAGGTTTTGATATTTGATTTTTCTTTAAAGGTTAATAATTGAAGACACTGCAAAACTAATTGAGCCTGTGCGTGAGAAAACCAACAATTTGAGTTCCGACCAGGTCCGACACAAACCGGTCTGTACAAGCACAGAAAAGAGCTAGAAGCTTGAAATTTCGGATTTAAGTAGAAGAGGAATTGTACTATCCGTGTAGCGAAAACAAAGGCGCTGATCAGCTTCGCGGTTACCGCGAAGCTGGTCTGCGCCTTTGTTTTCGCATATGCATATTGTTGGTTTTCTCATGCACAGGCTCAATTATGAATGGCTAATAAATAATAGATAGCTCCTTTAGGCTTTATCCATTAAAGTATAGAGGATTTTCACACTTTGTTCTTGGCATGGCAAAGATATTTTCATACTATCATTTATATGTAAAAGTTCAAGGGTTAGAAAATGGGTGCCAGTGTCTGATGGCCATTTTGTTCATGACTAGGTATCTGATTTAAAACATCTTGGCTTTTATCTTTTCATATACATGTATATCCAAATTAAAGGCTGGCTGTGTCACTTTTTAGTTTTGAAGCATTAAAATCAAGCTATCAGGAAAGCAGTTTTTGTGTGGAACAAACTTTCTTAACACCCCTTACAAGATGGAATCTGAGAAATTATACTGTCCATTTAGTGAAAACAAAGGTGCTTGTTTATCTATTCTGCATCTATGCAAAAGACACTGCTCAATTGTTAAATCTGGACAAGGCAGCCATAAGAGTTAGGTTTGCTTTGTAATGTATATACCTCCTTAAACCCCACTTTTATATAGCAAAATTGGGGTTTATAGGGGTATACCTATTTTTCTTATTTTAGCTCCAAAACATAGATTGTGGGTGCTCGTTAGAACCGTCTCACTGCCTCAGTGAGGCGGTTCTAACATGTACCCACAATCACAAAAAAAAAAAAACAAAAAAAAACAACAACATCAAAATGTTTCCAATGAAATTTTCCAGCTGAAAAAAATCTCTGTGTGCGAGTTTTCCTAATGAAATGATTTTATTGCCTGTATTAACCAACATGCTGTATTGTGGTAATTTATGTTTGGAGTATAATATTATGATGAATAGAATCCCTAGCCAACAAAAACAAAACAGAACCAAAATATGCTTCATTCAAATTCAAAAACAAATCAACAATGTACCTGAGCTGCACAGCCTAGCAGGGCTTTGTTTGTGCTTAATGCTTCTGATATCATCAAGAAAACATGTCCCTTAAACGACATCATGGAAACATTTCCGTGTGGAACTTAACCCCTTCAAACCTATATATATATATATATAGTAAAATTGAGGTTGACCAGGTCAAGACAAAAAAATCAATCATGAATTGGTGTAATTATGTAATTTAAAAGTCAAAAATGCTAAATTCTAACAAAAATCAATATAACAAATCATTATTTTATGATAGGCAATGTAAGTACTTGTTAAATTAAAATTGAGTTCATGAATAGATATTTAATATGTAATTTAAAGAAATTCCCAAGAAATCATGGAGAAGTTTTCTTTTTTCTTTTTTTTTTTTTTTTTTTTTTTTTTTTTTTTTTTTTTTGATTCAGTTTTTTTTTTTTTTTTATTTTTGATTCAGTTTAACGTCCCTTTCAAGATTATTTCAGCTCATATGAGATGGGCCAATCAGTAGGTGGGGCGAAAACGGGAGAACCCCGAGAAAAACCACCTGTTGGGCTTGTCTCACACGTGGCCAGAGCGGGGCTCGAACCCACACTAGACACAGCGGTGAGATGATCGAATGGTTAAGTGCGACAATGAAATATCAGCGCTCTTAACCACTCGGCCACGGAGGCCGCCATGGAGAAGTTTTCATAACGATACCCTCTTAAACCAAAAACTGGGGTTTGCAGGTGTATACCTAATTTTATTATTTTTGATCCAAAACATATATTGTGGGTACTTGTTAGAACTGCCTTGCCCTAATGTGTACCTACAATGTATGTTTTGAGTGAAAATATTTAACAAATCATTTTTTTTCCAGTGAAACTTTCAATTTTTGCTTCTGAAAAAAATCTCTGGATAATATATTGCATGGGCGTGTTTTTGTAATATTTTAAACTTGAAATCATCTTCAGGTTGAACTTCTTTGTTTGTGTCCCACCACTTGTGAAATTGTGAAGAAAAATTTACTCATTTCTGTGTCAAAATGTGGTTTTTGTCTTAATGCAGGATAGCATGGTGACCTAGTGGTAGTTTACTGGCTCCGAGGTTATATAACTTTTTTCATGCTCAGCTCAGCTGAGCATAAAATTTAAACTGCTCATAAATGACAAAAACGCCCAATAGATTGTAACTTCAAGTTTAGATCACCAAAGCTTTTAATTTGTCCTGCTCATAAATGTTAAAATGCCAACAATTGTTGGCATTTTAACATTATGAGCAATTAGCATTTATGAGCAAAATAAATTTTAGTCTGAGCTGAGCATGAAAAATGTTTTATAACCTTCGGGCCTGGACTAAAATTGGAGTGAGAGGTCCTTGGTTCGGATCCTACCTCTGCAGTATAGTGTCCTTGAGCAAGTCACTTTAAGCTCCTCTTAGTACTGTTTTTTTTCACAGGAAGTGGTAGCTCAGTCCTAATATGACTGAATAAAATGTTAATCGGGATGTTTAGCCACTGTCAATCAAATTGTTTTCTCATTTGCAGGTGCTCAGGGCTAGAAGAACCAATAGAAAATGACAGTGACCTTGACCTTAAGGTGAATGTGGAGGAAAAGACACTAAAGTTCAAGGTCAAACCATTCCAGATAGTCAGTATCATGCTACAGATGTAGCGACCTTTTCCTGTAGGTCAATAAAGAGCAAAGGCCAATAAAAGTTAAACCATTCCAAACCAATCAAGACACAGTGTCTTTTAATAAGATGTAGACATAGGATTTGACCTCGGGGTGAATATAGAGAAAGAGCCTTAGTGGTTTTGATGCGTGGGTCTATATATTTATCTACATTTGGAATAACAATGTGTACTTTTTAAGTTTTTATGTCTTTGTGAATTTGAGTATCGAGAATGCTCAATAATTTGCAGATGTGCACACAAATATGCAGTTGTTATATTTTAACTGTATACACAAGCATTTTTTTGTTAAATCTGGAATAGGTTTAGGTGTAATTTAGGTCTATTTTTAATTAAATTTTAGTTTTGTAATCTCAAGTTACAATTATTTTCTAGTCCTCATACAATTATACAGAAAAGATATCAATAAAATTATCAAATTACTCGGGAATCAGATTTTAAATCTACTTGAGTGGAGGTGTAGGTGATCATATAATATTTTATTTCATTTTTTATGCAAAGTCTTAATGAATCTATAGAAGTGAAATGAGCCAGTGCATGAGAAAACCAACAATCTGCATAGGCGAAAACAAAGGCGCAGATCAGCTTCGCAGTAACTGCGAAGCTGATCAGCGCCTTTGTTTTCGCTACACGGATAGTACAATCCTTCTTCTTCTTAAATCCGAAATTTCAAGCTTCTAGCTTGCTTCTGTGACTGTAGAGTCCGGTTTGTGTCGGACCTGGTCAGAACCTAAATTGTTGGTTTTCTCACGCACAGGCTCAAATGCATTTCATAGTTCCATGAACAACAATGTGTCACATGATGTCACATGATCCAAACTTGACGTCATGAAAAACCATGGCTCTCACCAATGTGATTGGACGTTGAATATGTCATGACATCATCGATGCTGTGCCACTTTTTGAACACACACAATGTGATCGCCTTGATAATTTTTCAGCAAGAGATATAGAGAAGTGAATGTAAATATAAGCAAGGAGTTTGATTTTTCTGATGTTTATGAAGCTATGAACCACTGGGTTGCTAGATAAGGTTACATGAACCCCAACGGGATAAAGGCAGTCATGGGGATGTGACAATACACAATGCAAGAGTTATAATTTAAGCATAATCCTTTTTATAATATTTATGATTTATGTTGCTGGATACTTTGACTGTTAAGGGTTGGTGCAACAGCATTATCAGTTCTTCTGAAAGATTGTCATACATGTATTAAATGAATCGATGCAATAAAAGTGCTAATTCAAATTTGTTGTTAGAAATTTCTTACCCACCTACTGATATGCTTGACTCATATTAACTTGACTGAAATAATATAGAAGGGGAAGTAAAACTTGAATTAATGGACTTTGGCAGGTCAGTATCATCACATATTAAGTTAGGGCAGTCACAAGTGGTTAGCACTCAGTCAGTGCCATCACATTTTCTTGCACACCAGATAGAGAAATCCTCCGTTTTACCCCATGTGAGAAATTCTTTTCTTACATACCTCTATCATAAAGATAGAAAAATTCCGGTATTTTAGTAGTGGTAGATAAATCGATCTTACACTGCTGGTTTGGTTGCTCATGCAAGATAAGAAAAGCACGCGATATAATTCGATCGTTTCTACTGCTTGCAGCAATGGCGTTCACCAAAACTAGACAAAAGTGATGTTTTTCACAGCGAGTATTCTTGAATCATGCTCGTTTTAAAATAAAAACAAATAAAAACTACATCTCTATTGACTTTGACAACAATCTATTTACATTTGACGTCACATCCGTAATATGCACAACGTCACAAGGGTTAAAGCACGGTACCAGGTTACGTTACCGGTAAAAGGATAAAATCGGAGTATGTAAGAAAAAGAATCGATCATGGGTGCCCAGTGGAGAAAGGAAAATCCCAACCCTCGGGTCCACCGTTCCAGTGGGAAACTCGGCGAGCCTCGTTTCCCACTGGAACGGGTGGACCCTCGGGTTGGGATTTTCCTATCTCCACTGGACACCCATGATGGATTCTATTTATCTCACCCTCGTTATCTCAACCCGGTCGCACTATGCGTTCAAGTGTTCTTTTTTAACATTGGTTGTATAGGACGTCACGTAATTTCGTCGCTAAGCGCACATGTCATAATGATGTCAAAACGTTTAAATTCAAAATGGCGGACGCCGCGATTGTAGCATTCATTTAGGTAAATAGTATAAAAATCAAGCTTCGTCGCATTACGGCGTGCAAGAAAAAGAATCCATCATTCGTGTCAGGTATGGATAGACAAATCTGTCCCTCTGGTAACAGTTTTGCATCACTCGGCGAGCCTCGTGATGCCAAAATGTAACCCTCGGGACAGATTTGTCTATCCATACCTGACACTCATGTAAGATTCTTATATTCCTCCCTGAGTGCCATCACATTCTTTGCTTTTGGCCAGTGCAGTCACATTCCTAACCTGACACAATGTTCCATTTTATCATATATCTTCAGTCGGCTCTCATATTTTGCCTTCATTATTGTCACATCGTTGCCGTCAGTACTGTTAAGTTTTGCCTTTAGCTATAGTCAGTACTGTCGAAATTTTCCTTTAGTGAGTACTGCCAAATCTTTGCAATCAATTAGTGTTGTCACAGTTTTTGGCATTCATTCAGTACTTAGCCCTAAGTCAATGTTCTCACATTTTTGTCATCAGTCAGTGTGGTCACATTTTGGTCCTTAGTTAGAACTAGCATTTTGACCATCTGTCAGTGTTGTGAAACTTATGACCCTTAGTCAGTGCTGTCACATTTTGTCCATCAGTTAGAACTGTTTACATTTTGACCATCAGTCAGTTCTGTCACACTTTTTACCCTCAGTGCAGTCACATTTGACCATAAGTAAAAACTAACATTTTGACAATCAGTCAGTGTTGTGACATGTGTGACCCTCAGTCAGTGCTATCACATTTTGACTGCTGTCACATTTTTACCATCAGCAAGTGCTAACACATATTGACAATCACTCAGTGCCATCACACTTTTGATTCTCAGTGCTGTCACATTCTGACCATTAGTTAGAACTAACATTTTGACCAGAAGTCAGTGTTGTTAAGCTTTTGGTTTTAAGTCAGTGCTGTCACATTATGTCCATCAGTCAGAACCGAACATTCTGGCAGTACTTTCACACTTTTTGACCCGCAGTAAGTGTTGTCAAATTTTTGGCCCTAAGTCAGTGCTGTCACATTTTGTCTATCAGTTACAACTGTAAAATTTTGTCCATTAGTCAGATCTGTCTTACTTTTGACCCTCAGTGCTGTCACATTTTGACCATTAGTAAAAACTAACATTTTGACAATCAATCAGTGTTGTGACATATTTGACCCTCAGTCAGTGCTGTCACATTTTGACTGCTGTCACATTTCGACCAGTAGCAAGTGCTAACATTTTGACAGTCAGTGCCGTCTCACTTTTGATTCTCAGTGCTGTCACATTCTGACCATTAGTTAGAACTAACATTTTGACCAGCAGTCAGTGTTGTTACGTCAGTGCTGTCACACTTTAACTATCATTCAGTACTGCCACACCTTTGACCCTCAGTAAGTGCTAACACTTTCTTTTGTCCCGGTCATTTAAGGCCCACAGTCCTGGCGGTTCGTCAATGCTATTATTATCAGATGCCGTCACTCAGTGCTTGGTCTTTACTTAGTATGTCATGTTGTTGAACCCCAGTTGCAGTTAGTGCTGCCATAAAATATGTTTCTTCAAAAGTCATGGCACTCACTTTTGTGTTCACTCGGCACTTTCGCAAAGTTGCCTAGAGCCTGCACAAAACCCCCGCAGAAATCCCAGGGCATGCATTTGTTTCAGTGAAACATTGAAACATTGAAACATAAAGAATATATAGGGCAATAAATTTGTTAAAATATTTCTAAGTTCTCACTTGGACATGTTTCGAAACAAATTGAAACAGAGCCAAAAATGACTAAGTCCGAAATTTGAAACGTTTCGAAACGTTTTGCAACAAATTGAAACAAGGTTAAGGAAAAGGTGAAAATTCCAGGCCATATGTTTTTTGTTGCGAAACATTGAAACATATAGTTTATATAGTAAATCAACTGAAACAAATTGAAACAGACCCAAAAAGGACTAAGTCTGAACTTTGAAATGTTTCGAAACGTTTCGCAACAAACTGAAACAAGATTAGAGAAAAGGTGAAAATTCCAGGCCATATATTTTTTGTTGCGAAACATTGAAACATATAGATTATATAGTAAATCAACTGAAACAAATTGAAACAGACCCAAAAATGACTGTCCAAAATTTGCAACGTTTCGAAACGTTTCGCAACAAACTGAAACAAGGTTAGAGAAAAGGTGAAAATTCCAGGCCATATATTTCTTGTTGCGAAACATTGAAACATATAGATTATATAGTAAATCAACTGAAACAAAGTGAAACAGACCCAAAAATGACTAAGTCCGAAATTTGCAACGTTTCGAAACGTTTCGCAACAAATTGAAACAAGGTTAAGGAAAAGGTGAAAATTCCAGGCCATATATTTTTTGTTGCGAAACATTGAAACATATAGATTATATAGTAAATCAACTGAAACAAATTGAAACAGACCCAAAAATGACTAAGTCCGAAATTTGCAACGTTTCGAAACGTTTCACAACAAACTGAAACAAGGTTAGAGAAAAGGTGAAAATTCCAGGCCATATATTTCTTGTTGCGAAACATTGAAACATATAGATTATATAGTAAATCAACTGAAACAAAGTGAAACAGACCCAAAAATGACTAAGTCCGAAATTTGCAACGTTTCGAAACGTTTCGCAACAAATTGAAACAAGGTTAAGGAAAAGGTGAAAATTCCAGGCCATATATTTTTTGTTGCGAAACATTGAAACATATAGATTATATAGTAAATCAACTGAAACAAATTGAAACAGACCCAAAAATGACTAAGTCCGAAATTTGCAACGTTTCGAAACGTTTCACAACAAACTGAAACAAGGTTAGAGAAAAGGTGAAAATTCCAGGCCATATATTTCTTGTTGCGAAACATTGAAACATATAGATTATATAGTAAATCAACTGAAACAAATTGAAACAGACCCAAAAATGATTAGTCCTAACTTTTAAATGTTTCGAAACGTTTCGCAACAAATCGAAACAAGGTCAGAGAAAAAGTGAAAATTCCTGGCCATATATTTCTTGTTGCGAAACATTGAAACATATAGATTATATAGTAAATCGACTGAAACAAATTGAAACAGACCCAAAAATGACTAAGTCCTAACTTTTAAATGTTTCGAAACGTTTCGCAACAAATCGAAACAAGGTCAAAGAAAAAGTGAAAATTCCAGGCCATATATTTCTTGTTGCGAAACATTGAAACATATAGATTATATAGTAAATCAACTGAAACAAAGTGAAACAGACCCAAAAATGACTAAGTCCGAAATTTGCAACGTTTCGAAACGTTTCGCAACAAATTGAAACAAGGTTAAGGAAAAGGTGAAAATTCCAGGCCATATATTTTTTGTTGCGAAACATTGAAACATATAGATTATATAGTAAATCAACTGAAACAAATTGAAACAGACCCAAAAAGGACTAAGTCCGAAATTTGAAACGTTTCGAAACGTTTCGCAACAAATTGAAACAAGGTTAAGGAAAAGGTGAAAATTCCAGGCCATATATTTTTTGTTTCGAAACATTGAAACATATTGATTATATAGTAAATCGACTGAAACAAATTGAAACAGACCCAAAAATGACTAAGTCCGAATTTAGAAATGTTTCGAAACGTTTCGCAACAAACTGAAACAAGGTTAGAGAAAAGGTGAAAATTCCAGGCCATATATTTTTTGTTGCGAAACATTGAAACATATAGATTATATAGTAAATCAACTGAAACAAATTGAAACAGACCCAAAAATGACTAAGTCCAAAATTTGCAACGTTTCGAAACGTTTCGCAACAAACTGAAACAAGGTTAGAGAAAGGTGAAAATTCCAGGCCATATATTTCTTGTTGCGAAACATTGAAACATATAGATTATATAGTAAATCAACTGAAACAAATTGAAACAGACCCAAAAATGACTAAGTCCGAAATTTGCAACGTTTCGAAACGTTTCGCAACAAACTGAAACAAGGTTAGAGAAAAGGTGAAAATTCTAGGCCATATATTTCTTGTTGCGAAACATTGAAACATATAGATTATATAGTAAATCAACTGAAACAAATTGAAACAGAGCCAAAAATGACTGTCCGAAATTTGAAACGTTTCGCAACAAATTGAAACAAATTTAGAGAAAAGGTGAAAATTCCAGGCAATATATTTCTTGTTGCAAAACATTGAAACATATAGATTATATAGTAAATCAACTGAACAAATTGAAACAGAGCCAAAAATGACTAAGTCCGAAATTTGAAACGTTTCGAAACGTTTCGCAACAAATTGAAACAAGGTTAAGGAAAAGGTGAAAATTCCAGGCCATATATTTTTTGTTGCGAAACATTGAAACATATAGATTATATAGCAAATCGACTGAATCAAATTGAAACAGACCCAAAAATGACTAAGTCAGAACTTTGCAATGTTTCAAAACGTTTCGCAACAAACTGAAACAAGGTTAGAGAAAAGGTGAAAATTCCAGGCCATATATTTCTTGTTGCGAAACATTGAAACATATAGATTATATAGTAAATCAGCTGAAACAAATTGAAACAGAGCCAAAAATGACTAAGTCCGAAATTTGAACCGTTTCGAAACGTTTCGCAACAAATTGAAACAAGGTTAAGGAAAAGGTGAAAATTCCAGGCCATATATTTTTTGTTGCGAAACATTGAAACATATAGATTATATAGTAAATCAACTGAAACAAATTGAAACAGACCCAAAAATGACTAAGTCCGAACTTTGAAATGTTTCGAAACGTTTCGCAACAAACTGAAACAAGGTTAGAGAAAAGGTGAAAATTCCAGGCCATATATTTTTTGTTGCGAAACATTGAAACATATAGATTATATAGTAAATCAACTGAAACAAATTGAAACAGACCCAAAAATGACTAAGTCCAAAATTTGCAACGTTTCGAAACGTTTCGCAACAAACTGAAACAAGGTTAGAGAAAAGGTGAAAATTCCAGGCCATATATTTCTTGTTGCGAAACATTGAAACATATAGATTATAAAAGTAAATCAACTGAAACAAATTGAAACAAACCAAAAATGACTAAGTCCGAAATTTGAAACGTTTCGCGACAAAATGAAACAAGGTTAGAGGAAAGGTGAAAATTCCAGGCCATACATTTCTTGTTGCGAAACATTGAAACATATAGATTATAATAGTAAATCATATTCTTATTTTTTCTTTCGATGTGATTTGGACAGGCCATAACACATAAAACATACAGACTGCTATGAAACAATTTGATATATGTTTTTTTGCCAATTTGGGCATACATGTGATATCTCCATTTCTCAGAGGGATCTCCCTATTTTTGGGTGGGACTAGATAGCGAAAAGAGGCTCTTTTGGGAAAAGATGCGAAAAGAGGTTTTTGAATACCAAAAGAGTCGTTTATGATGCATATGATGCACTACAAATTTTAATAGCTATTTTAGAGAGCAAAATAGTAGCAGCATGTCATTATACGTATGTACAAGTATAAGAATTTCTGAAATATTTAATGTCGACAAAAAGGTGCGCTTGCGCTTTAATTACTCTAGGTGTGAATTTATACGGTAGGTGTTGGCTGGCACGCGCATTTATTGCCTTATGACACCTTGGTTGATATGTTACTGACTCTACAAATAAAGCTTATCCTCGATATCGTCATTTATTTTAAAGAGGCAATATTAATATTTTAACTGAAATAAAATGGAAATCACGCATATTTTATCTCTATTGAATAGTAAAATGCCTCTTTTTGCCTCTTTTCGCCAAAAAAACCTCTTTTCGCTATCTAGACCTACCGCTATTTTTGAGCAAATCTCCCTATTTGAAATTTCAAATTTCCCTATATAACTTATACATCTCCCTATTTCAAATTTCAGATCTCCCTATATGAAATAAAGAATCTCCTTCTTTGTTTAATCATTCTCCCTATTTTGAAAAGTAAATCTCCCTATTTGGCTTCTCAGATGTATCACATGTGTTAATTTGGGTCCTACAACTGTCTGCAGTTACTTTTATTCTTTTTATTAAAGCCAGAATTAAAGAAAATCAAAAGCAGATATCCCGAAAAAATCACCTTCACTGTGCACTACATGTTTGATTAGATTATTAGACCTATACAGGGGCATTGAAGACCAGTACTGGGATGCTCACAAGCCTATTAAACCTGCTCAAATATACAGGGAGTGTACGTGACTTACTGATAAGGACATTTAATCAGCTCCAATAAACACACATTGCAATAAAGTTCTCCAATACACAGTAGCACTATTTCCAATACACCTGTGAATTATTGATAATGGAATACAGTGAAGTCTGAACTAATGTATACACCCTTGTGCACATCATGTGCTCGCCATGTGCACTTTGCGTGAGCTAAATCTGAGACATGAGTTGCACCTGATGTTCATTTCAAGTGCACTCCAAGTTCTGGCACCTCTATACCCCTACCTGTACCTGTAGGTAGTTCACTTTGGCTGCTGTTTGATAATACCATTTACCTGTATTTGCTGTATCAGCAGTACAGGATAATGAAATGGTTTTGATAAAAACAACACAAAAAAAAAACAAAAAAAAAAAAAAAAAAAAAAAAAAAAAGCAAAAAAAAAAAAAAAACAGGTTTGCCTTATTTTAAGTTTGTCTTATTTTTATTTTTCTAGTATAATATCTCCTCTAATTTAATGTTCCTTTGGGGAAAATAAGCAATTTACATATTTGTTTTCCTTTCTCTATATTTTTGTTCCTATTTCTTTTTTTTTTATTTATTAATCTTCTGTAGTCATTATTACTTTCTTTCTTTCTTAATCTCTCTTTTCTTTCTCTCGGCTTTGCAAAATTGTGTCAAATATATAATCCGATTCCGCAAGGTTTAAACAAAGGAACGCATGTAAATGTCTATATATCCTAAAATTTAGGATTTTGTTTTCAGAACAAAACTCAATTTTTATTTATTTATTTTTTTATTTATTTATTTATTTATTTATTTATTTATTTATTGGAATCGATTGAAATCAGAGGACTGCAGTGGAGGTCCAAAGACAGCAGTCAAGGTTTGTCAAGCGAACAGAATCATAAATCATTAATTTCCGTAAGCCTTCTTTTGAATAATTTTAAGTACGATCAAGTACATGTATACTCAATATCTTATCCAGGTCAAATTTGTTCAATAAAATTAAAGAAGCTCAAACTTCGAGGTTTATGGTCCTTTAATCCATTTAATAACCTGTCATAAAATATGAGCAATAACTCATCTATAATCATTCATCACAGTGGACGTGTGTCTACTGTACAGTAATTCAATTAAAGAGAGCATTTGTTTTTACCTTGGACTGGTTCAGTAATTAATTGAAAGGTTCTCAGGTAAATGTTGACTGGTTATTTAGACAGGTAACTAAAGGATTTTCATGCTGGGAAGCAGATTAAAGCAAAAGATTCAAGGAAATCAACATTGAAAATAAAATAAAGTTTCTAATTATATTTATTATATAATGTTTCAGGAAAATGTAAAATGATTTATATCAAGTAAATAAAATTTAACAACATTCGAACATTCTATACAATATGCGTATCTGAGGTAAAAAGTAACCAACCATTCTCTAATTATGACGAAACCGATTAATTTGTCCATTGAAACCAATTGTGAAGTGTGCCTGATATTAACAAGGTGAGATAAGACATGTTAATCATTATGAAAATTCATTTGTTTTACCTGGGACTGGTTCAGTAGATAATTGAATGGTTCTCAGGTAAATGTTGACTGGTTATTTAGACATGTAACAAATATTTTCTTGTTGGAAAGCATGATAGTTTTCAGGGAACAGGTGAAGAAAATTCGACAAAATAAGAAACTTTACAAAAGTTCACCATATACAATTCATTCATTCATTCATTCATTCATTCATTCATTCATTCATTCATTCATTCATTCCACATTCATTCCACATTCATTCCACATTCATTCATTGAAAAGATAAAATTTGAAAGTAGAAAATAAACTAAAGTGTTTTAATATATTTATTATTTATTGTTTTAGGAAAATGTTATTTGTTTATTTGAATCATTTATGAAGTGTGTCTGATATTAACAAAGTGAGATAAGACATGTCAAAAAACTGGACAAAAGTTCACCATTAATAATTCATTCATTCATTCATTCATTCATTCATTCATTCATTCATTCATTCATTCAAAACATAAAAGTTGAAAATAAAATAAAGTTTTTAATTAATCTTATTATTTATTTTTTTTAGGAAAATGTAAAATAATTTATATCAAGTAAATAGCATTTAACATCCTTTGAGCATTCTATACAATATGCCTATCTCAGGTAAAAAGAAACCAAACATTCTGTAATCATAACCTGAGATAAAGATATGTCTCTGTCATAACCAAACCGATTAATTTGTCTATTGAAACCAATTATGAAGTGTGCCTGATATTAACAAGGTGAGATAAGACATGTTAATTATTCTATTAGCACTTTTATTGGCAAACAAACATACAGAATGGTACAGGTATACCTGTGTGACATTATCTTCTTCTGTCATGTCTTGAAACACATTGCTGTGTTATTTATTTATTTATTTATTTATTTATTTATTTATTTATTTATTTATTTATTTATTTATTTATTATTTATTTATTTATTTATTTATTTATTTATTTATTTATTTATTTATTTATTTTTTGTTTATTAAGTTGCTAAGTTTTAGTGCATGAATAAGAAAGGAAAATGATAATGTATCCCATATAAAACTTGAAGGAAGCCTCATTCAAATCATGTTTTACAACATTTTTAAAGCAAGAGAGAGAGAGAGAGAGAGAAAGAGAGTGAGAGAGATGATCTCTTTGATTTCCGTCAGCCTTTTTTTTGAACAAATTTAAGATCCATCAAGAATCCTCAATATTTTACCCAGGACAAATTTGTTCTTTCTGTTCAATAAAATTAAAGAAGCTCAAACTTCATGGTTTATGGTCCTTAAATCCATTTATCACTTGTCATAAAATATGAGCAATAACCCACCAGTGGGAGTGTGTCTTGTACAATAATACAATTAAAGCGAGCTTTTGGTTTTACCTGGGACTGGTTCAGTAAATATTCGAATGGTTCTCGGGTAAATGTTAAGTGGTTATCTAGACAGGTAAATATGTGAAATTCGGATATATCATATTATTTAAAATGCACTGAAACTATGGCGAAAACACATGTAGCTTGCTTACAGTGCAACTTGTGCGCTCATTTATTTTGTATACCTGTATGACATAGTATACTCCTGTCATGTCTTGAAACACAATGCCGTGCTGTTTATTTTTATTTATTTATTTAGTTTAGTTTATATAGTTGCTAAGTTTGTGAATAAGACAGGAAAATGATAAAGTATCCCGTATAAAACCTGAAGAAAGCCTCATTCAAACCATGTATTACAAGATTTTAGCGAGAGAGAGAGAGAGAGAGAGAGAGAGAGAGAGAGAGAGAGAGAAGATCTCTTTAATTTCGACACAATTGTCACACAAATGCATCCTATGATAATTACCTGTAAAATTGGAATGACACCTGAGCTAACAGCAACTTCACTTTCGGCTCAGATAGGTATTGTGCACCTGGAGTTCTAGATAAGTGCACTTGACTCTCAGAGCTCGTGCAAAGTAATGTGCACCTGAAGTTCAGAGAATGTGCTCACCATGTGCACTTTCTGTATACTTTAATTCAGACCTTACTGTATATCCCCTCCAATATACATCGATGCTTTATTGCCTCAGATACACAGTAGCACTGTTTCCAATACACAGTAGCACCTGTTAACTATTGATAATGACATATATCCCCTCCAAAATACACTGAAAAAGTTATAAGAGGCCACTTTTCAAACTCATTTTGTGTTTCTAAGCAATGTTAAAAATTGCACGATATTTTGCCTAAAGAAGTGTCTTTCAAGTCAGTAAAGTTTCAAAGTGTTCAGAAATAATGTTCTTTCACTAAACACGTCTTTGGAGTAAAAATGCAAAAATCAATGTTTTTGAATAAAAAATTGGATTTTAAGCACAACATTTATTGAAAATAGGAACGGGTGTCATCAAAGGGGCCCTTCCGGCTTAGAAAAACATCATTCGAATTTTCTCTGCTGGTAGACTTTTTACGCATTTTTAAAAATCGCTATTTTTGAGATTTCTTGGAAAATTCACCAATGTGTCTCTTAAACATGTTATTCCCTGTTAAATTTACTTGATGAGGCCTGGAAATGAGAGATATAACTCGAATGGGCTATTTTAGACTATTTTCGAGGACAAACAGCTAGGTCAAGGCTGCCGCACACTTCCGTTTTCAATGCCAATTTTTTCACGAACAAAATAACAAAATTAGTGGACAATTTTTTAAAGGTCTAGGGCGTTTAATTTTTTACTCACGCATGAGGCCAAAATCAGGCCTCAAATCCCCTAGGCCTTTCAAAGTTTATCAGAGTCTAGTATTAGACCTTGATCAAATTTTAATCGCTGAAAATTTCAATTCCATACTGCTGATTATAATGCAACTGTAGATGAACAAAGTTTATATGCAAATTGCATTCCTGTTATTCATATTGCTGTCTTCTTGCATGTACAAAACAGAAATGAAGATTCTTATTACAGCAACACATCTGACTTAATTTTATCTTGCATCATTTGGCAGTCAGTAGCACTTTCTAATAAATTAAAATGTTAAACACAATGTCATAATATGACATTTAATTTGATGTTAATAAAGTGTGACTTTTTGAAAAGAGGATACCTTTACTCATGCTTCGTCTGTGTGAGATATATTACACATTTTGGAACGCAGAAACTCACAGAGTCACTGTTAGACATTGGTTGATTCAATTGATCATCAGCTTTAATTACAACCCTGGCATTTATGATGACGGGTATAAAGTTTTCGCTTTTCCGTTAGTCTGTTCGTATGTTCGTTAGTTCGTAGAATTTACATCAAAGTTTTGGTTAAAGTTTCTCTAGTGGTGTATATCTCATGAACCAATGATCAGAAACCATTCATATTTGGACCATAGGTACCCTATAGGGATTGCTTTGTTTCCATGAGTTCAGACCCCAGGGTGCATGCCCGGGGGTGGGGCTAGAGGTCAAAATCTAGGTCACCTTTAATTTGGGTTACAGTTTTGGTTAAAGTTTCTCTGGTGGTGTATATTTCATGAGCCAATTTTCAGAAGTTATTCATAGTTGGACTTTAGGTACCCTATGAGGATTGCTTTGTTTACATGAGTTCGGACTCGAGGGTCCATGCTCGGGGGTGGGGCTAGAGTTCAAAATCTAGGACACATTGAAAATGTGCTATTTTCATAGTGTTTTTCGTTCTCTAAGTTCAGATCTTAACAAATACTTACAGCAATATTTTCTTATTTGGATCATAGATACCCTTTAGGGTTGAATTATACACCATGGCACCAAACTCTAGGGGTGGGACTGGAGGTCAAAATCTGGGACATTTATAAAATACAGTAGTTATCAAGATTAATATTCTGTAGGTCTATATCTTGACAATCATGTGTCAGAAAGCATTCATGCTTACACCACAGGTACCACATAAGGGTTAGACCCAAGGGTCCATGCATGGGGGTGGGGGTGGGACTCAAGGTCAAGATCTAGGACATATTTTATTTTATTTATTTATTTTTTTTTTTTTTTAAGAATGACATTCTATTTTCATTTCAATCTAGGACTGATGGCCTGACCCACAATGTCCCTGATTTTAAGTCCTAGATTGAGTATACACGTCAGCTCTGTATACTGCTCTAAAATAGATCTGTCATTCTAAAACTAAACTCCCCCATGTTTGTATGCAAAGTGCCTTATACTGCTTATTTCTAAAATGTACTTGATAATGGTACTCTTTCATTTGGGATTTGAGGTTCAATGTCAGGAGTGAGCATGTGTTTGGGTAGGGGGTAGGGAGAGGGGGCTTGGTGGCTACCAGCCGGGGGTATACATGCCTCTCAAGGCACTTTTTCTAGTTGATCATATTTTACTTTCTGAACTAGAAGAAAAAAATATGAGGTGGCCTCTTATAACTTTTTTTCAGTGTACATGGATGACAATAAATCTATCCAATACACAATAGCATATTTCCAATACACAGAAGCACCTGTGAACTATTGATAATGAAATATATCCCCTCCAATATACATGGATGCTTTATTGCCTCAAATACACAGCAGCATGTTTCCAATACACAGTAGCACCTGTCCTGTGAACTATTGAAAAGGAAACATACCCCCTCCAATAAGCACACATTGCAATGTTCTCTAATACACAGCAGCACTATTTCCAATACACCTGTGAATTACTGATAATGGAATATATCCCCTTCAATATACATGGATGCTTTATTGCCTCATGTTTCCAATACACAGAAGCACCTGTGAACTATTGATAAGGAAATATATCGCCTCCAATATTCATGGATGGCAATAAATCTCTCCAATACACAGTCATTACTGTTTCAAATACACAATAGTGCCTGTGAACTATTGATAATGAAGCAGCCTGTGAACTATTGATAATGAAGAGGGGGGGTTCACACAAAAGCTCTTGAAATTCCCTATGAAAATTAAATAATTTTGGTATAGATGGGGGTTTGCCTCTGTAATAATAATAATAATAAAAAGAAGCAAAATTCACTAACACCTGAAAAAGTTCAATCTAGGCTATTAAGCCTGTTGCAATAATTTTTGGAAAAATTGATTATCAATGAAAATTTTCAAAGAGTTTTCATTGTACATGTGATCTGCATAAAAAAAAAAAAAAAAACATTTTTAATTTTAAGGAATTTGAAGTTTTTACAAAATTTTGAAATTTAGCATTTTCGGAAAAGTTACAGGTGGTTTTGTAAATTTCCTTTAAACAGCAAAGAATACAAACAATAAGAGCTGTCGCAGGACAGCGTGCTCGACTGCTTCTGACCTTTGTCAAACATAAGGCCAAACCCAACCGGTAACCCAAAGCATTATGCTCATACATCTTTTTGCCTTGATGCGATAAGGCAAAATCACTGAACCATGAAAGTTAACTATAACTACCTAAGATTTAAAGGTCTCACTCATGTTGTGAAAGAAGTGTGTTCATATACCAACTGAGTGCCAAGACACAAGGCAAAATCACTGAACCGTGAAATAAGGTCACACTGACCTATAAGTATTTCAGGGTCAAAGCCTCAAAGATCTAGTGATACTTACTCATAATGTGAAAGAAATAAGATCATATACCCATTCAGTGTTGAGATATAAAGCAAAATCACTGAACCATGAAATTAGGTCATAGTGACCTATAAGTATGTTTGGGTTAAAGGTCTGGTCATACTCATTCATAATCAGAAAGAAGTATGAAAAAATACCAACTGAGTGTCGAGATATAAGGCAAAATCACTGAACCATGAAATTAGGTCACAGTGATCCAGGAATACTTTACGGTCAAAGGTCTTGTCATACTCATACATATCGTGAAAGAAGTATGTTCATATACCAATTGAGTGCCGAGATATAAAGGAAAATCACTGAACCGTGAAATAAGGTCATATTGACCTAGGACTACTTTAGGGTCAAAGGTCTTGTCATATGCAAACATAGTGTCAAAGAAGTTTGTTCATAAACTACTTGAGTGCCAAGTATATTGGGGTCAAAGGTCTGGTCATATTCACTCATAATCTGAAAAAAGTATGAAAATATTCTAATTGAGTGTCAAGATGTAAGGCAAAATCACTGAACCGTGAAATTAGGTCACAGTGACCTAGGACTACTTCAGGGTCAAAGGTCTTGTCATACGCAAGCATACTTTGAAAGAAGTTTGTTCATAAACCATTTGAGTACCGAGATATAAGGCAAAATCACTGAACCGTGAAATTAAGTCACAGTGACCTATAAGTATATTGGGGTCAAAGGTCTGGTCATACTCACTCATAATCTGAAAAAAGTATGAAAATATACTAATTGAGTGTCAAGATATAAGGCAAAATCACTGAACCGTGAAATTAGGTCAAAGTGACCCGTGACCTAGGACTAATTCAGGGTCAAAGGTCTTGTCATACGCAAACATACTTTGAAAGAAGTTTGTTCATAAACCATTTGAGAACAGAGATATAAGGCAAAATCACTGATTCCTGAAATTAGGTCACAGTGACCTATAAGTATATTGGGGTCAAAGGTCTGGTCATACTCACTCATAATCTGAAAAAAGTATGAAAATATACTAATTGAGTGTCAAGATATAAGGCAAAATCACTGAACCGTGAAATTAGGTCACAGTGACCTATAAGTATATTGGGGTCAAAGGCCTGGTCGTACTCACTGATAATCTGAAAGAAGTAAGAAAATATACTGATTGAGTGTCAAGATATAAGGCAAAATCACTGAACCATGGAAAGTAGGTCAACCGACCCTTACCGTCATGACACACAAGTCAGTGTCACAAAGTCAAAAGATGAATGACCAACCATCTTCCTAAGTTGTTTCTATTAAGAAATAAAAAGAAAAAAAATTCGGGGAGTTCTAGATTTTGACCTCTAGCCCCGCCCCCCTGACTCTGACCCAGAGGTCTGATGTCATGGAACCTAAAGTGTATGAAGTATGAATGCTTTATGATAAGTTGTTGTCAAGATATGGACTCCTTGTAAAAGTTACACAGCAGTACATCTATTTTTTACAGTGTTCTAGTTTTTAACCTCCAGCCCCATCCCCCAGGCATGGACCGAGAGACCCGATGCCATGAAATGAAACTCAACCCTACAGGGTACCTATGGTCCGAGTATGAAAGCCCTCTGATAAAAAGTTTTCAAGATATAGACTTCTAGAATACTATATCACAGAAAAGCCATTATTATTAATGGTGTTCTAGATTTTAACCTCTAGCCCCACCCCCTGGCATGGACCCAGGGATCTGATGCCATGGAATGAAAGCCGACCCTACAGGGTGTCAATGGCCCAAGTATCAATGCTTTCTGATGAGTGGTTGTCGATATGGACTTCTAGAAAACTTTAACACAAGAATTGCCATTTTTGAAGGTGTTCTAGATTTTAACCTCCAGCCCCACCCCCTAGCCTGGACCCAGGGGCCCGATGCCATGGAATGAAAGCTAACCCTACAGGGTATTTATGGTCCAAGTATGAATGCTTTCTGATGAGTGGTTGTCAAGATATGGACTTCTAGAAAACTTTAACGCAAGTGTGATGTGCACGCGCACACGCACGGGAACGCGCACGGGAACGGGAACGTGGACGACCGGGGTGACTGCAATAGCTCTATGCACTTCGTGCAGTCGAGCTAAAAATGAGTTTCATAAACAGAAGTCATACCCGTCTGCCGTACTTCCAGTCTGTATGCAAGAATTTTTAATTTTGATTTCACAACTACCATTTTCTAATTTTTTAAATTCTTATGTGACAATGTAATGAGTGAGAATAGAATAACCTGCCCAAAACAGTAAATTGATAGGAACAAAGCAAACTAGAATTTGTTTTCTACGTGAAAACTGATGTCCCCACCCCTTTCTACGTGCATGTCCAAAATATGCAAGCAAGTGTTATAGTTCTTGTGCATCACATATCCTGTCATTCTGTTTTATAAGTGTACCAAGTTTCACTGAAATATCTCTTACGTTTTTCAAGTTATAGAGTGGACACAAAATTGTATGGAAAATAATCAAAGGAAAATTACTCCAAAGATATGCAAGCAAAGAGTTATGGTTCTTTAGCATGACACATCATCTCATTGTGCTTTATAAGTTTACCAAGTTTCATTGAAATATCTCTTACGGTTTTCGAGTTATAGAGCGGACACGAAATTGTATGGAAAATAATCAAAGGGAAATAACTCATAAAATACTCAAGCCAGAGTTATGGTTCTTGTGTATGACACATCATCTGATCATGCTTAATAATTGTACCAAGTTTTATTGAAAAATCTTAAACGGTTCTCAAGTTATAGCGCGGACACAAAATTGTATCGAAAATAATCAAAGGGAAATAACTCCAAAAATACACAAGCTAGAGTTAAAGTTCTTGTGCATGACACATCGTCTCATCGTGGTTTATAAGTGTACCAAGTTTCATTGAAAAATCTTCAACGGTTTTCAAGTTATAGAGCGGACACGATTTGTGACTGACAGACGGACAGACAGACAGATGGACAGACAAACGCACGGGGAAAAACAATATGTCTCACGACCTTGTCGGGGGGAGACATAATTGTCACAGGAAAACAGCGTAAAGTTAGTGCTTTATTTGGTAGGCTTTTCTTTTGTTTTAAAACCGTTCCAAATAAAGCTCCAACTTCAAGCTGCTTTGCTGGGACGGCTTGTTTTGTTCCCAACAAATAATCGTACAGGGCAATTTGTTCAATCTCAAAACATTACAATGGCACATAAAACCCCTAAACTAAACGATAGTTGTAAAATCAAAATTAAAAAATACTGCATTCAAACCGGAAGTACAGCGAACGGATATGACTTCTGTTTATGAAACTTGTGAAAACAGTCAAATGGGGCATGTGCCTGAGAATACATTTTTGTTTGTATTCCTTGCTGTTTTAAGGAAATTTTCAAAACTACCGGACAATTTTCAAAATTTTGCTACAACTTCAATTTCCCTTAAATTTAAAATGCTTTGTTGCTTTTCTGCTACTGTAATGATGCAGATCGCATGCATGTAATGAAAACTCATTGAAAATTTTCATTGGTTATCAATTTTTCACAAAAATTGCAATGTTACACTTTTTGCCCCAAAAATTTTGCATTATTATCCACATTTAATTGAATTTGCTGCAAAGTCAAAGATTTGATATTGGAATTAACCAAAAATAATGTTAGAAATAAAAATAATTCTACTTAATCATAAAAAATAACAAAAACAGGGTGGTGCAAGATTTTTTAATCTATATGTTTCAATGTTTCGAAACAAAAAATATATGGCCTGGAATTTTCACCTTTTCTCTAACCTTGTTTCAATTTGTTGCGAAATGTTCGAAACATTTCAAATTCGGACTTGGTCATTTTTGGGTCTGTTTCAATTTGTTTCAGTTGATATACTATACTCAGTACATAAAGCAACGCAAAATGTATATTTTCTGTCATAACTTGTACATTTTTAAAGATAACTACTTCAAATTTACTGATAACGAAGAATGACGTCTCCTACCTGCAGACTGAATTCCATATTTTTTCGAACACGGAAATATTATGTTTTTTTGGCGTCAAAAAAGAGTACCACTTAAAAAAAGTCGCAAGAATTTGTCGTCATGAAAACTCTTTTTTACCACTTAAACGCTTTTTTACCACTTTAAAAACCTCTTATGTTCACTTTTTTTTTGCCTTAATCAGTTTATGATTGCCTTTCATAAATCAGAATTGAGTTTGTGTTGTTCAGTCACTAAGACTATCTTTGGCTGCTATAGTCTACAACATGAATATTAGTGGCCAAAATGCTCAAAAGGCACACTCAATCAATTTGTGTCATAATGTAAAAATTGGGCTTGGCTGAAAATGATATGGGTAAACACTTCTTTCAGAAGAATAATACTGTATAAAACACAGCTGTATACTGTTCATAAAATGTAACGCACCCTACATTTCGATAAAAATTGGCAAAATTTGAAGAATGTGTAAAAAATTAATTCGGGAGACTAGCAAATTGCAAATTATGTTAAATTGGCATCGAATACTGTAGTAAAGTTTCATGCTATCAAATTCTAAATCCTTGTCTTAACCTTGATTTTATCACCAAGAGAAACTGTTTTTTAATGAGCCGGAAGTTCAGAAAAATGACCAGAATTTTCAACCGAGGGTCAGCTTTAAGAGAATCACATTAATGTTAACTTTACATTACTAGTATTTAATCGAAATAGTGACATCATTTACCGGAAAGGAGACCAAAATGCCGAATTTCGAAAGAGCTTGTTATTTTTCATAAAACACATTTTTAAGAATCACTACATTTTTTTTTCTTTTAATGAAATTCAATCAATTTTGTGTTTTTATGATTTGCTGGACCACAATGATCATACTCAAAGCAAAATTCTATTTAATTATTCTCTCAATTGTGTTTTTGGAGAAAAATGTTGATTTCACAAGTTTTCACCTAAAAATTGCACCCGCTTTCAAATCGAAAAGAAACACAGTTGTGAAACTCTCATATGAATGGCAAATCCTTAGAATCACTTAGACTTTGAAAATATATTATACTTACGCGAAAAAATAAAAATCAAAACTTTGTGTTTCTTTTTGTACTGAGTACATTATAATCTATATGTTTCAATGTTTCAAAACAAAAAATATATGGCCTGGAATTTTCACCTTTTCTCTGACCTTGTTTCAATTTGTTGTGAAACGTTTCGAAACATTTCAAATTTGGACTTAGTCATGTTTGGGGATGTTTCAATTTGTTTCAGTTGATTTACTATATAATCTATATGTTAAATTCAGTGTTTCGAAACAAAAAATATATGGCCTGGAATTTTCACCTTTTCTCTAACCTTGTTTCAATTTGTTGTGAAACGTTTCGAAACGTTTCAAAGTTAGGACTCAGTCATTTTTGGGTCTGTTTCAATTTGTTTCAGTTGATTTACTATATACAATCTATATGTTTCAATGTTTGGAGACAAAAAATATATGGCCTGGAATTTTCACCTTTTCTCTAACCTTGTTTCAATTTATTTGGAAATGTTTCGAAACGTTTCAAATTCGGACTTAGTCATTTTTGGGTCTGTTTCAATTTGTTTCAGTTGATTTACTATATAATTTATATGTTTCAATGTTTCGAAACAAAAAATATATGGCCTGGGATTTTCACCTTTTCTCCAACCTTGTTTCAATTTGTTGCGAAACGTTTCGAAACGTTTCAAATTTGGACTTAGTCATTTTTAGGTCTGTTTCAATTTGTTTCAGCTGATTCCCTATATAATCTATATGTTTCAATGTTTCGAAACAAAAAATATATGGCTTGGAATTTTCACCTTTTCTGTTACCTTGTTTCAATTTGTTGCGAAACGTTTCGAAACGTTTCAAATTCGGACTTGGTCATTTTTGGGTCTGTTTCAATTTGTTTCAGTTGATTTACTATATAATTTATATGTTTCAATGTTTCGAAACAAAAAATATATGGCCTGGGATTTTCACCTTTTCTCCAACCTTGTTTCAATTTGTTGCGAAACGTTTCGAAACGTTTCAAATTTGGACTTAGTCATTTTTAGGTCTGTTTCAATTTGTTTCAGCTGATTCCCTATATAATCTATATGTTTCAATGTTTCGAAACAAAAAATATATGGCTTGGAATTTTCACCTTTTCTCTAACCTTGTTTCAATTTGTTGCGAAACGTTTCGAAACGTTTCAAATTCGGACTTGGTCATTTTTGGGTCTGTTTCACTTTGTTTCAGTTGATTACTATATGATCTATATGTTTCAATGTTTCGAAACAAAAAATATATGGCCTGGAATTTTCACAGTTTCTCTAACCCTGTTTCAATTTGTTGCGAAACGTTTCGAAACGTTTCGAAACGTTTCAAATTTCGGACTTAGTCATTTTTGGCTCTGTTTCAATTTGTTTCAGTTGATTCACTATATAATCTAAATGTTTCAATGTTTCGCAACAAAAAACATATGGCCTGGAATTTTCACCTTTTCTCTAATGTTGTTTCAATTTGTTGTGAAACGTTTCGAAACGTTTCAAATTCGGACTTGGTCATTTATGGCTCTGTTTCAACTTGTTTCAGCTGATCCACTATATAATCTACATGTTTCAATGTTTCGCAACAAAAAACATATGGCATGGAATTTTCAACTTTTCTCTAGCCTTGTTTCAATTTGTTGCGAAACGTTTCGAAACGTTTCAAAGTTTGGACTAAGTCATTTTGGCTCTGTTTCAAATTGTTTCATTTGATTCACTATATAATCTATATGTTTCAATGTTTCGAAACAAAAAATATATGGCCTGGAATTTTCACCTTTTCTGAAACCTTGTTTCAATTTGTTGCAAAACGTTTCAAAACGTTTCAAAGTTTGGACTTAGTCATTTTCTGGCCAGTTTCAATTTGTTTCAATGTTTCATTGAAACAAATGGATGACCTGGGATTTTCCAACATTGTTGCACATTGTTTCGAAACATTGCAACAATTGTTTTTGAAACGTTTCGAAACAAGTTGCAACAAAGACATAGTGTGAACTTAGTTAAATTATCTAAGTATTTTGGCCTATATAATCTATATGTTTCAATGTTTCAATGTTTCACTGAAACAAATGGATGGCCTGGGATTTCTGCGGGGTTTTTATGCAATATATGAAGTTGCCTCTAGTATACATGTTTGTTGATCGTAATGAAGGTCTTCTACATGCTAAATTAGGATATTTTTTGTCATAAATAGAACTTATAACAGAAGTGAAGTCGGTGCTTTGAAGTTCATTGCAGTTTAATCCACAAATGGTTTATCTTTTTACATTTATGACGTTGACAAAAAGACATTCTCAGATAAAGTAATAAACATATGAGCCAGGCCATGAGAAAACATACATTTTGCCTAGGCGAAAACAAAGGCGCAGACCAGCTTTGCAGTAACTGCAAAGCTGATCACACCTTTGTTTTTGCTACACAGATAGTACAATTCCTCTACTTTCTAAACACAAAATTTCTAGCCTCTAGCCATCTTCTGTGCCTATACAGCTCGATTTGTGCCGGGCCTCTTCGAAAGCCACATTCAAGTTGGTTTTCCCATGAGGCGGCTCATATATTAGAACATGACCCAGTAATCTCCTCAGTCTGACCTGAATTAAGCCATATTACCGAGTCAAATGTCTTTATGCCAATAATATGAAAACGAGCCTAGGAAATGACCTAGGCGGCCCAAATGGCCGAGCGGTTACGTTTCTTAATCACTCGATCATCTCACCGCTATGTTTTTGTATATCCCAGTTTTACTATATAAAAGAGGGATGTAAGGGGGCGTGCATTTCATGAACATGTAATCCTGATGAGGATTCTAGTGTTGAGCTGAAAATGGTTGATGTTGAGCTTATACATTTTTGTAGGCTTTCTTGCAATGAGGGAATGACATGTCAAGTCAGTCCATTAACATCAATCTTTAAAGTCTTGTTTATGCAGTATTGTCGTGATTTATATTTTCAAACTCATTCTCTTAAGGACATCAAATGAGCCGCATCGTGAGAAAACCGGAATTTTGCCTATGCGAAAACAAAGACGCAGATCAGCTTCGCGGTAACCGCGAAGCTGATCAGCGCCTTTGTTTTCGCCACTCGGATAGTACAATTCCTCTTCTTCTTAAATCCGAAATTTCAAGCTGCTAGCCCTTGTCTGTAACTGTACAGGCCGGTTTATGTCGGACCTGGTCGGAAACCCCGAAGACCGGTTTTCTCGCGTCACGGCTCAAATGATAAGTGAAACCAGTTTCTTATAATTATGACGTCAACAGCCAACCAACTCGTCATTACTTTTTGTGAGTTCAATCGATTCTTCGGTAACGCGGCATAGATGTAGCCCAACCATTCATCAAAATATTTTCGCTTTTCTACAGTTGGTTTAAATTTGACAAAGGGGTCGGCGTATTTGCGTGATTTTCTTGCGAAGGTATACAAACCACTCCATTCTTTAACAGCAAAATACATTGAAAAACGAATTTCCCTTGTTGGCCAGTTGTAAGAATATACACGCTCGCAATGTGCTACTTGGCGCACTGCTAGAGCTGATCTATTTCTTAAGTAAAGGCACACCGCCTAGTATATCAGCATTACGAAAACTTGCCCATGCAATATACAGAGATTTTTTGAGCTTTAAAAATTGAAAAGTCTCAGCTGAAAAATGTTGATATTTTTCTTATTTTTGCTCAAAACATAGATTGTGGGTACACGTTAGAACCGCCTCGCTGAGGCGGTTCTAACGAGTACCCACAATCTATGTTTTGGAGCAAAAATAAGAAAAATAGGTATACCCCTGCATACCCCAGTTTTACTATATAAAAGTGGGGTTCAAAGGGGTATACATTACACGGACATGTTTTCCTGATAAATTACTTTTTGTGAGTTCAATCGATTCTTCCGGGAAACTCGGCATAGATGTAGCCCAATCATTCATCAAAATATTTTCACTTTCTACAGTTCAGTGGTTTAAATTTGACAAAGGGGTCATTAAAAAAAAATCGGCGTATTTGCGTGATTTTCTTGCGAAGGTATACAAACCACTCCATTCTTTAACAGCAAAATACATTGAAAAACGAATTTCCCTTGTTGGCCAGTTGTAAGAATATACGCGTTTGCAATGTGCTACTTGGCGCTCGTCATTTGATCTTTGCAACTGACCTCCAAACAGTGAATTATTACTCAACAACTGATCTATTTCTTAAATAAAGGCACACCGCCTAGTATATCAGGGAGGGAACATGCATATACATTTCTCTACCTTTTCTGTTCATTATGTATGTGGGGGAGTTCACAGAGTGCTTCTTTTAAGTGCCAATATATTGACCAACATTAGGTTATGTACTTTTTTGGCTTCTTTGGTGATTGTTCTTTTATATATGGTGTCTGAAGGCTAATTAAGAACCACTCAAGTAATTAGTGGCTATGTACAATGTTTTTGAATGGCAATTTATTGAGGTATAAATTAAATTTCCTTAGACATTTACAGAACAAGTTGGGTTTGGCACGAAACTAGTAACACTGTACTCTGTACTAATAACACTACACTTAGGCATGGAATGATTATAGTTGGCGCTGATCAGTAGCATTAGTAGTGCAGATTATATTTTTATTTAGGTCCTTTGAGATCAGTAAAGATATTTAGAGTGTTCAAACCATTCAAGTTTAGAAACATACTTCTAAGCAATGTTTAAATTATTTGACCCCGTTTTGGAATGTGTCTTTGATTTAGCCTTCTCGTGTAAATTTTCGAAATTAAAGTACAATAGTCTGGCTTTCGTCGCCGGTTTAAAAAGGGCTACTGATGAGGGTTCATTACCCGAAATTGCGCAATATAGTCCATACTATCTCCCGTTGAATGTTCTCATTGCTTCCAAAGGATCAAACCTTTATATTTTATTTGCTATTACTACAGCTGGTGTTGTGCCGTGTGGCGGCCGTAAAAAGTCTCCCCGTACATCATCCATAGTGCAGATTATATTTTTATTTAGGTCCTTTGAGATCAGTAAAGATATTTAGAGTGTTCAAACCATTCAAGTTTAGAAACATACTTCTAAGCAATGTTTAAATTATTTGACCCCGTTTTGGAATGTGTCTTTGATTTAGACTTCTCGTGTAAATTTTCGAAAGTAAAGTACAATAGTCTGGCTTTCGTCGCCGGTTTAAAAAGGGCTACTGATGAGGGTTCATTACCCGAAATTGCGCAATATAGTCCATACTATCTCCCTTTGAATGTTCTTATTGCTTCCAAAGGATCAAACCTTTATATTTTATTCTGAATTATTATTAGTTGTTTTAACAGAGTTGGCAACAGGGAAACAAAGTAAAATTAGAGGGACCAGGAATCGATGCAATTAAAGTTAAAGTCCCAACATAGACACCAGGAGGGAAAGAAAATACATAAAACATGACAAAACATTTTTTCCGACAACACATTCGAAGACCAGAATGACTAGCTTCTTCCCAGCAAGGTAGCCATCCGGCTAAGTTTAAACCGAAATCAAAGGCAACGAGCCCAACAGAAAGGCAGACACAAACAAACAGTCCCCCTAATATCACACACGATAGTAAAACTGGGGTTTGCAGGGGTATGCAATTTGTTCTTATTCCTGGAGCTTGCTGAGGCGGTTCTAACCTGTACCCAAAATCTATGTTTTGAGCTATAACTAAAAAATAATATCGAAAAATTTCAACTGAATTTTATATTTTTTACTCCTGAAAAATCTTTGTACATTGCATGGGCAAGTTTTCGTTATGTTCTGGCGACATTTGCACGTGATGTCATTCGTGCACTTGTTTCTCCTTTTTTGTCTACTTATCAAGCTTTTCAAGAAGAGAAAACAGATTTGATAGAATTAGTTTCTGTTTCTTGATTAAACCCGTATAGCAATTAATTTACAGGAATTCGTTTTGAAGATTAATGTTTGAACTGAACTCCAACAAAACGATTAACATGGGAACACCAACAATCTGCATTATGTGAAACCAAAGGCGCAGAACAGCTTCGCAGTAACTGATCAGCGCCTTTGTTTTCGCTACACGGATAGTACGATTCCTCTTCTTTCTAAATCCAAAATTTACAGCCTCTAGCCATCTTCTGTGCCTGTACAGCTCGGTTTGTGTCGGACCTGTTCGGAAACCACATTGTCGTTTTTCTCATTAGGCGGCTCAAATGGTAGATGCTGCGTACTTAACGTCACATGGAGATAGGACTAAAGTCCCTGAACCGGGGCATAGTGTTGACTCGAGGATACTTGAGTCTGATTTAGACAAAATATTGTTTAAATAAACAAAAACTTAGAAGACTTGAAAAGCCATTAGTTAGATACGTGGTCACTGATGTTGCAATGAAGGCATCGAGGAATAATAAGGAACGAAGTCCTGCATACAATTTTCTCACATGGGGTAAAACATAGGATTTCTCTATCTGACGTGCAAGAATCTTTTAACCCTCGTCCCTCTGAAAACGCATTCAAACTCCAGCTAACTCCGGGGTTATTCAAGTCGCGGCTCAAATATTGGTAGTTTGGTTGATTTGAAGTTTAACGTCCCACCACAGCCGCAGTAAGGTCATATGGAGACGGGACCTTGTTATAGTCTCATCCGACAGACTGGAGAAGACCGGGATCGAACCTAAGATCCCTGGTTTACAAGGCGAATGACATAACGATTGCGCCACGGAGGCTTCTAAAATATTATACATGATCTGGTTCACACAAATGGGACAAATACGGCAAATAGACAACTGTCAGGTTGGATTGAAAGTTCATAGAAGACCTGCTTAGATCTAAACAGAACGAACTAGTGCGCGTCGAAAGCCTTCAAAACTAGATTTTCCCGCTAGAAACCCATTGGAGCCGCCGCATGGAAAAACAAACAATCTGCGAAAACAAAGGTAACAGTGGCACTTCTTAATGAACTTCAATCCATGCCGCACTCAAATGGACCATGGGCCGATCCTATGAACCGTTCCAGAATGCCTGTTCACTAAACTAGTACAATTCCTCTTCCTTCTAAATCCAAAATTTCCTTCTGTGACTGTACAGCCCGGTTTGTGTCGGCGCTGGTCGGAACCCAAATTGTTAGTTTTCTCACGCACAGGCTCATTTAATTTCCATCAAGTCTGGAACAGAAGATTGAAACTTGTTGGAAACTGAATTGGAAAAGATTAAACAACATTTGAGCCGCCTCATGGGAAAACCAACAATCTGCATAGGCGAAAACAAAGACGCAGATCAGCTTCGCGGTAACCGCGAAGCTGATCAGCGCCTTTGTTTTCGCTACTCGGATAGTGCAATTCCTCGTCTACCTAAATCCGAAATTTCAAGCTTCTAGCTCTTTTCTGTGCTTGTACAGGTCGGTTTGTGTCAGACCTGTTCGGAAACCACATTGTTGGTTTTCCCACGAGGCGGCTCATTTAATTAAAAGAAAGAAAATGATTTTAAGATAAAGTTAGACATCAAGCACTGTTTTGCACTGAGTTCTGTGTTCTTTGATTTGCTTTTGTTTAAGCGTCTTTGTTCATCACGAAAACGTGTCCGTGTAATGTATACCCCCTTATAACCCACTTTTATATAGCAAAACTGGGGTACGCAGGGGTATACCTATTTTTCTAATTTTTGCTCCAAAACGTAGATAGTGGGTACTCGTTAGAACGTGTTCTAGCGTGTACCCACAATCTATGTTTTGAGCAAAAATAAGAAAAATATCAAACATTTTCGACTAAAAATTTTCATTTTTTACAACTATAAAAATCACTGTATATTGCATGGGCAAGTTTTCGTAATGTAGTACGAATTAAGTGCAAATGGATTAGTGGCAGCCTCAGCTGTTTAACGTGACACCTTATGAAAACATGGGTGATAGTTTTCAGTATTAATACTGAATTCCGTATTGGGAAGTTTTCCTCCATTGCATTGGTATAGGAAAACCCTAGTTTTCAGTATTGGAAAAATGGCTTTTCAGTATTGAGGTTTTTTGGAACTTTCACCCATGTGAAAACACACCCATGCAATATACAGAGATTTCTTTTGTTTGTAAAACTAAAACTTTTACTGAAAAAAAAAAAAGATTTCTTTTTATTTTTTTTTATCAGAACATAGATTGTGGGTATAGGGCCTACGTTAGAACCACCTCGGCGAGGTTCAATCTATGTTTAGGACCAAAAATAAGACAAATAGATAAGATAAACCCCAGTTTTACAATATAAAAGTGGGGTATAATGGGGTATTCTTTTCACGGAAATGTTTTCCTGGCGTTGTTTGCCATGCAAAAACATGACATAAGGAAAACATGTCTATGAAAAGCATACCCCCTTAAACCCCACTTTTATACGGTCAAACTGAGCTACATAGGGGTGCACTTGTTAGAACCGCTTCACCGAAATTGTACCCACAATCAATGTTTAGAGCAAAAATATTAAAGATATCAAAATTTTCTGACGAATCTTTTAATTTTTACAGCTGAAAAATCTCTGATTTGCGCACAGGCAAGTTTTCGTAATGACGTATATGAAACTTCATCAAATAACCTTTGTTTATTGCTTTCGATTGGCACCAAATTCATGAATATATGTTGAGCAGAAGAGGCAGGATATTTGTTGTTGTAAACTTGAAAAAACATCGAAGTCTGTGGTGTTTTCCGAAGGTGGCGAATAATTATGTCCACTGACCATACTTTTGAAATTAAAATAATGGTACAACCACATGGAAAACTATTACGGCACAAAAATAATTCGTAAAAATGAGGGATGGACAGTTCGATGTGACGTCATTTCGGTCTCGATCACATGCATGGCCAACAAAACGAAAATTGCGTAGTGCACAGTCATTTCGTCTGTAGCTAACGGTGGTCCTGCCGGGCTGACAAATAATAAAAACGGCTGTATTGTTTTGATAAGTCATCAATATTTAACAACCTAATTATTTTGTTTCTTAGAACTGTCATAAAAAAGCGGCAGACTTTGCCTACGAGCAAATAAAATTATTTTCAAACAAGCAATAATTGTTCGCTATTGAACCATCAGGAAAACATGTCCGTGAAATGTATACGCCCCTTAAACCCAACTTTTATATAGTAAAACTGGGGTATAGCTATTTTTCTTATATTTGTTCTAAAACATAGATTGTGGGTATTCGTTAGAACCGCCTCGCCGAGGCGGTTCTAACGAGTACCCACAATCTATGTTTTGAGCAAAAATAACAAAAATATGGAAAAAAAATCTACTGAAAATTTTCAATTTTTACAACGTAAGAAAAAATCTGTATATTACATGGGAGTGTTTTCGTAATGTTCTTAGACGATAATCAGTCTCTTGCAATCCGTCTGTGCAAAAAAGGACACTCCATACCCAGTTTCTTTCAAATATATCATCATGATCAGTGCGAGTTAGCCTGTGCGTGAGAAAGCCAACAATTGGGTTCCGACCAGACCCGACACAAACCGGGCTGTACAGTCACAGAAGATGGTTAGAAGCTTAAAATTTAGTATTTAAGTAGAAGAGGAAATGTAAGTGCGAAGCTGATCTGCGCCATTGTTTTCGCCTATGCAGATTGTTGATGCGGCGGCTCTTATTTCTTCGAATTAGAACCAAACAATGCTGACCTTACACCTCACAGCACTTGTATGCATCCGTTAAAAATAATAATAATAATAATTAGAGGTATTGTTTTGCACCGAAGGCAATATTTGCAAATCACGAAGTTTCTTGCCGTCCGGTGCAGCTTGTTCTAGGAAGCAATGGACACACCGAAATATTTCAGTTATTCTTTGTTGCACTTCCTTTGCTTTCTGTTCTCTAATTCTTCGTAGAACACTTTCTTTCATCCATGTAATATATACCCCCCTATACCCCACTTTTATATAGCTGAACTGGGATATGCAGGGGTATACCTATTTTTAGCTCACCTGAGCCGTTAGGCTCACAAGGTGAGCTTATAGGATGGCCATGATCCGGTGTCCGTCCGTCCGTTGTCCGTCCGTCCACAATTTCAAAGATCTTCTTCTCTGAAACCACTTGGCCAACCAAAGCCAAATTTTATATGAAGCATCTATAGGAAGGGGGAACCAATGTGTATATAAGAAATCCAGGTCACATGACCAAGATGGCCGCAATGCCCATATATGGTAAAAACCCTTCAAAAATCTTCTTCTCCAGAACCGGTGGATCGATTTCAAAGAAACTTGGCATGAAGCATCGATGACTCAAGTACTACAATGTATATATAAATCATGACCCTGTAATGACCTTGACCTTTTTTAATGGCACGGTCAACATAGGTCGCCAATGCAATTGAATAGGGAAAACTTTTAAAATGTCATTTAAAGTGAAAGTCTTGCAGGAAATGGGCAGTAGGACTGAATATTAATGATTCTGAAAAACATTGGACCCCAGGGGCTCATATGTCCCCACCCCGGGGCAATATACATGTATATTACCATAATATTCAAACATCATCTCCTCTGAAACCGGTTGGCCAATCAAAGCCAAATTTTATGTTAAGCATCAATAGGAAGGGGTAATCAATGTGTATATAAATAATCCAGGTCACATGACCAAGATGGCCGCAATGTCCATATATGGTAAAAACCCTTCAAAAATCTTCTTCTCCAGAACTGGTGGATCGATTTCAAAGAAACTTGGCATGAAGCATAGATGGCTAAAGTACTACAATGTATATATATATCATGACCCTGTGATGACCTTGACCTTTTTTTACGGCAAGGTCAACATAGGTCGCCAATGCATTTGAATAGTGAAAACTTAAAATGTCATTTAAAGTGAAAGTCTTGCAGGAAATGGGCAGTAGGACTGAATATTAATGATTCTGAAAAAAAATGGACCCCAGGGGCTCATCTGCCCCCACCCCGGGGCAATATGTATATTACCATAATATTCAAACATCTTCTCCTCTGAAACCGCTTGGCGAATCAAAGCCAAATTTTATGTGAAGCATCTATGGAATGGGGGAATTAATGCATATATAATTTATCTAGTTCACATGACCAAGATGGCTGCCATGCCCATATATGGTAAAAACCCTTCAAAAATCTTCTTCTCCGAATCTGGTAGTTCGATTTCAACGAAACTTAGCATGAAGCACCAAAGGCTAAAGTACTACAATGTGTATATAAATCATGACCCTGTGGTCACCTTGACCTATTTTACGACAAGGTCAACATAGGTCGCCAATGCATTGGAATGGGGAAAACTTTTAAAAAGTCATTTGAGGTGAAAATCTTGCAGGAAATGGGTAGTAGGACTAAATATTAATGGTTCTGAAAAAAAAAATGGACCCAAGGGCTCATATGCCCACACCCCGGGGCAATATACATAAATATTACCATAATATTCAAACATCTTCTCCTCTAAAACCACTTGGCCAATTGAAGCCAAATTTTATGTGACGCATCTATAGGATGGGGGAATCAATGTATATATTAACAATCTAGGTCACATGACCAAGATGGCCGCCATGCCCATATATGGTAAAAACCCTTCAAATATCTTCTCTGAAACCAATAGATTGATTTCAGTGAAACTTGGCGTGAAGCATCCATGGCTATAGTACTACAATGTATATATAAATCATGACCCTGTGATGACCTTGACCAAGTTTATGGCAAGGTCAACATGGGTTGCCCATGCATTTGAATGGGAAAAACTGTTAAAATGTCATTTAAAGGGAAAAGCCAGCAAGAAATTGTCAAATGGACAGAATATTGATTATTCTGAAAAAAAGAAAACGGCCCAAGGGCTTCATCTGCCCCTGCACTGGGGTTAAATACCATAATATTCAAACATGTTTATTGGTATATGCAGCAGACTCAGGTGAGCGTTTACAGGACCATTGGTCCTCTGGTTCTTATTTCTGCAGCAAAACATAGATTGTGGATACTCGTTAGAACCGCCTCAGAAAAGTAACTCGTTATCATAAATTTTCTTCTAAAAAATTTCAATTTTTACAAACAAAGAATAGTCCATGCATTACATGGGTATGTTTCCGGTAGCACCACTAATGGTAGCACCGGTGTTAAAAAGTGTTTGCTTCAAAGCATCATTGACAGGTCGGAATATTTTAAGCGTTTACGTGTCTGTCATGTGATTGTTGGTTGGTTTTAAATCCCGATATATCCACAGATCCCCTAGCAGGCTGCTCTCCATTCTGCAAAATAATGGCTCTTCCATCCCAATCCTAACAAAAAAGAGCTAATTTATAAAATTTCAAATTTATATACTTTTTCGCCTAACTTCCACCAGAAGCTTTTTATTTAAGTAGTATTTTACAACAAAAACAATTAAGAAATAGATCTATAGTAAAACTGCCAAACTTAAATGTAAGCAAGAAAATACAATTATTATAAAATAATAATTATTTCTTTTAATTTGACTTAGACACAACTTTGTCACAATGATCATTAGACACCATATTCTACCACAGGAATATTATTTTATGCTGCTTGAAAGTATAAGGATGACATACACATTCATAAACTCGGATGGCATAAACAATCATAAACTCAAGCACAGGGTGTCTTCTGATGATTAGAACTGTAAATGAATAAAAATATAAAGGTTTTAAAAATGTTATTGTAGAGTTTTCAGCCAAACAAAATGTTTTAAAGGTTCCCCCAGGGCACCTGTAACCATTTCAACCATAGAATGATTATCTTTGTTTAAAGCCGCTTCCATATATCAACAATCAGCATACGCTCAGTATGAGCTTGCTATTGCGATTAAGTATGAGCAAACAATACATTTTGTAGAAATATGACTTTCCCAAGGCCACAACAGAAAAGGCCTCTGACGAGGATGGAACCCCTCGGCCCAAAGTAAAAGAAAGAACAGCCATACAGAAGAAATAACTATTACTGGCACAGAAATCAGCCATCGAGTGGGTTTCAAATCATGTTTTACATGCCAATCAAGCGGTACATGTAATTGTTGTATGCTTTTTGTGTTTTTTTTCCGTTGAGGTATTCATAACAATTAATCTAATTAAAAATTATACTATACACAGCATGAGAAAACCTGCTTCACACGGATTTGCCCAGGTCCAACAAAATTCAGGTTGAATTAGTTGCGCCGTCACCTTGTACCTGGTCGGTACTTTTTGCTTTCACAATAAATAAATAAATAGTATTCATTATCTAAAATCATACAAGGGCAGCTATTATAAATCCGATTGACATGACTACTATAAATGCCAGAAAAACAACGAGACAGAACCAGTCCATCTTTTCGGCGATTTCTTTGTAGCCGAGTTCTCTTGAATCCTCGTATTGATCGCCGTCATGGTTTTGCTTCATATCTTTTGTGTTATTTCCATTTGCATCTGTTGTATTGTCTATTGTCTGGTTGGTTAGATCCACTTTTGTCACAAGAGGGGAGACGGATATCGGTCTGTTTGTGCCTCCTGATTTACAGCAATTCCTGTAAAAGAGATGACAAAGGTCCAGAATTAGCATGGCTGTTAAACGCTAGAGAATTTCAACTAAGAGTGATCGGAAATAAAAATATTAATTTGTAGGCCGAAACGAAGAGAATATGAGAGTCTCATATGCTCTTGTCTCATATGCTCTTGAGTACTCTCATAACGTAGTAGCTGCGTTATTTCCAAAGTAAATGTGAAAATTCGTTTGGCAATCGTTTAATTCCTGCCGATACAATGTTTCATCTATGAACTTACCTCAGTTTTCGTGGAAATTGTATCACCTTTGCGACGATGCGCCAACTCTTACTAACTGGCATATTTTCCTGACCGGCATTGTACAGGCGCAGAATGAGCACAGTGATGATTACCTCAAGTATACTCAAAACCATTGAACACACTAAGTATGCACCTGAAAGAATAATGTCAGATTAACCTTGTTCGTGTTGGTAAGAGCCTTTCTCTTCGAGTTGAAATGGATTGCCTTTTTTTTCGCTAATTGCACTTGTTATGTGACATTTAAATGTCACTAGTATATTATCGATTGCTTTTTTATTTGCAAGCATAATGTTGGAATATAAAGGTCTTATGGCTTTGGTACTGAATTGTAATCATATAAGTACATGCAAGACCTCTTTCATAATGAACTTGTCTCTGTATTCCTGTTCGTTTTTGTGTTTATTCAAATCGACATAAGGAAATCTCTTTCGGTGCTTACTTTAAAGGGAAAGGCAAGGTTGAAATACAATACATCTTAAATGAAAGAAATCGACTTCCTTAACAATATGATACAAGTTTTATTAAAATCGGATGGAAATTAAGAAAGTTATACTAGTTTGAATATTCATTTATTTCTGTTCAAGGAGGCGGCCATCTTGGATATTCATGAGACTTTATGACGTCATAAAGCCCTAATTAAATATGCATAATCGATATAAATGAAACACTATTAATATTTCCATGTTATTTTTTGTTTGAATGTTTTCTACTATTCATTAACTATCAATTCTGAACATATTTCACCATATCAATTTTGCAATATAAAATGTATTCATTGTTTAAGATTTTATAGTTTTCTAATTAAATATTCCAAATGGCGGCCAAAAGTAACTTGGTTCCAAAATTTCAAATGTCAATATCTCACTTACTGCTTGACCTATTTGAACAAAATTTGCGCCAAAATGTTTGCTTTGATTAGTTCTTTAGTTTAATGTTGTTGAATATTGCTTTCTCTTTTAATATGCTCGATGTTCGGTCTTTATCATATGTTGTCGAATTAAGGCTTTCAATGATTGTTTGATTTTTTTTGTTGCCTTACATCCAAATCAATAGTTATGGTCATGTCTGGTTGTCACCCCGGTTTATGTGTTTTCTACTCAACATAAGGATGTGCTTTAAATCCACTTTTCGTGAGCAAGCTCAGACTTGAAGAGCGGATGAGCCAGCAATCAGGTGATTGTCAGTTTTTAGCTTTGCTTGCAGCCACAAGCGGCCGATCTATCCAAAATAGACGGGGATGATTTTGCGACATAATGGCACTAAAGGGTTCCATATACTACTTCAAAATATTACGTACCAAGCTTGGACACTTGCATCGAGGAGGTTGGAATTTTCTCCCCTACTATCGTCATTAGAACTGTGATAGCCAGCAGCATGGTCAGGGAGAACGACAGCTTCTCCCCACTCCCCGAGGGCACCGCGAACACAACCACACCGACAAGATTAAACACTAAAACTGGCACCAGGACGTACAGAACATAGTAACTCGTTCTCCTCTGTAGCGTAATAGAGAAGGCTAAAGCCCGGTACGGCTGATAATAAAGTGTCCGGTCTACATAGCTTGTCTGAGTGGCTGACACCTCCCATTCACTGTTTTCCTCGAACATTTCTTGGCTGATCATATCAATCGTAGAATGCCTTAATTGGACTGTAGCATCACTGTAAAGCCAAGTGCTTATCTGGAATACATATTGACGTATAAACAACAAACAAACTGGACAAACAAACTTAAAGGTGAAAGTATTAAAAATACAAAGGGGGGTGGTATATGTTTGTAAAGAAAAAAGCACCGATAAGCTACTGACTTATCAAACAAAATTTTATTTTCTCAGCGTATGAAGTCAATATCTTTTTATTTGGATGAAAACTGAAAGCCGATTACTCCACAGAGTAAGTCGTATCTAAGTCAAAATTATCAACAAGTATCTGCACCGCACAAGCTTCACAATTTCCATTTAATAGTTCATTTACCGAGGAATAAGTCCTAGGTCCAGTCTTATCGAGTTACATGTGTCCTAGGACAGTCCTAATACATCTTAACATTGTCAATGTGGTGCATATAGAGAACAATTTTCACTGATTTACATTCTTACCACAAATGTGCATGTATGTGTATCGAATGGGAAATTCGACACATCTGCCCCACACCTGCCGACAAAGTACCCCGGGGCATACCAAAATACGAAGCCGGTGGGCGTGGCAAAGACTGGCATGTTCTTATGATGGCTCTCGTCCCCCACAACTCGGAAATCTTTGACACTGTAAAACAATAAAGCATTATATTAACTCATATGAGCCTGGCGACCATTTTTGTGACATAGGCTAACAACATAGCCCCAGATGTGGCGCCATAGGTTTACCTTAAGGATGTTCGCTGCCAATGAAAAAGTATTCAAACTTTTTTTCTAACCACTCTTTTTTGATTCCAAAATACAACACAAGACATTTGAAAACAAAATAAATTTAGGGTAGTGTGCATTTTTTCAAGCTACAGGCCTCTGAATGAGACCTCTGAGCACCATGTTTTAAATTTGGTAAAATTAATTTAATTTATAATTCTTTGAAACATACCTGTCTTGAACAAAAATACACCTAGAATGCTTTCAAAAGTCATAATATTTACGTAGCGCAGACAATTTTGGACCAAAAGCATAGAAAAATTTGCAACTTGGAGTGGATGACAAAATTTTACGATTCCTTTTCTAACCCTACCCCCATCCTTGAAAAGTCGGAAAAAATCAATATTTTGAAATGTACCAAACCCATATTTGTTGATTCAAACTTTTTCTTGTATTTTCACACAACATAGAACTTGGTAATGTTGCTCGAATAAAAGAAAGAAAAATATAGAGTAGTGAGCATATAAGAGAGAACCAACAACTTGAAAATCGCCATTTTCGGCCTTTTTTCGGCTGTTTTGTTTCTAAAAGCCCATTTCATAAAACCACCTTAAATTTTAAAACCAGCTCACCAAAGACACAAAAAAATTACTTAGAATACCATGTACACATATGCTGCTGCTAAAATAAACATCGAACTAGTGCAATTAATTTGAAGATGTGTAATATTCAAGTTTAATCTACCCTACCCCCTAAATTTTACTGACAACTAAAATTTTCTGAAAAGTTGCAGAAAATGGGGTGAAAAAATGAAGTTTCTTAGATTGACAATTTTCATGGCTCATTCGATGCATATTATCAATATGTATCCAAATATAGAATATTAGGAAAATATCTGCAACCGTTTACGAGATATTCAAGAGAAGAAAAACCGGAAGTTCCGAAATGTCAAATGTTAGCAGCGAACATCCTTAAACATCAAATTTTACTATATAAAGTGGGACATAATAGGGTATACAATATAAGGACATGTTATCGTGATGCCGGAGCCACAGGTGGGGTTGTTGATATCAAAGAGTCTGTGGCATGTAGTCTTGTCGCGGTTAATTGCTCATTTCAAAAGAAATGGGCCTGCGCGTGAGAAAACCAACAATTTGGGTTCCGACCAGGTCAGACACAAACCAGCCTGTACAGTCACAGAAAAAGGCTAGAAGTTTGAAATTTGGATTTAAGTAGAAGAGGGATTCTACTATCCGTGTATCGAAAACAAAGGCGCTGATCAGCTTCGCGGTAACCGCGAAGCTGGTCTGCGCCTTTGTTTTTCGCCTATGCAGATTGTTGGCGGCTCAAATGTTTGTTGTTTACTTTATTTTGAACAGTATCACGAGAAGGCGAAAACACTTGAAAGCAAAAGGCAGGGGTAAACGACTGACTGGCAACACTAGGAACTACATGTACATACGGTTGGTATTACAATCCAAAATCCCATGCACCTACCGATGATAGCCTGTGGCCGCACAGACTGGGATTATGTCTTACTACATTATTTACATTTTATGTATCCAACAGGGTGCCTCTTAAGGTAGCAATCAATCTTTTGAAGTAGTCAAAACTTTCTCGCGATTTCGGAGGATTTCCCGTTCTTTCGTATTTCTATCTTATATCGAGGCCCTGCTACTGCCAAGCACTGTAAACGCTCACCTGAAACCTGAAATATATACCAGTAAACTTGTTTGACTAGAATTGTAATATACAAGTATATAACCCCAGGGCAGGGTCAGAGCAACCCCTGGAGTCAACTTCTTTTTCGAATCATAAACTTCAGTCCATTTGCCAACTTACTGCAAGTTTTGCCCTTCAAATGACATTTTTTACAATTTTCCCCATTCAAATACATGGGCGACCTAAGTTGACCTTGCCTTAAAATAGGTCAAGGTCATCCAAGGGTCATGCTTTATATAAACTTTGCAGAGCTCCAATGCCTGATGCTTCATGCCAAGTTTCAAAATCATAGGCCTTCTGGTTCTGGAGAAGAAGATTTTAAAAGGCTATTTATAGCCATGGCGGCCATCTTAGTCATGTGACCTTAATCATTTATATACACTTTCATTCCCACTTCCTAACAATGCTCCTCATAAAGTTTGGCTTTGATTGGCCTAGCAGTTTCAGAGAAGAAGATCTTTGAATATCACTGTAATATTATACAATTAATGACTTTTGAGGCATTGGATATGATGTGATATCGACCCGAGAATACCAATATTGACCGAGGCGAAGCCGAGGTCAATATTGGTATTCTCGGGTCGATATCACATCATATCCAATGCCTCAAAAGTCATTAACTGTTTTATTATATAATTTACGTCAGCTCAGTAACTAATATAGACCTGCCAGCACGCGCTAGCCAGTTAATATGACAATTTGAAGACAAATTGAGGATGCCAAAGCATTCTGTTTTATTGTATAATTTACGTCACTGTTTTATTATATAATTTACGTCACTGTTTTATTATATAATTTACGTCAGCTCTAAATTTAGTAACTAATATAGACCTGCCAGCACGCGCTAGCCAGTTAATATGACAATTTGAAGACTTGCCACGTGGGCGCTTTGGGCCAATGAAAAGCGAGATTTTCAGTAGCTTATATAATGAACATGTTTGTTATATGACTGAAGAAAAACCTGTCTCCTGATTGGCTCATTCAGTATTAATAAATCCTTATATTTTTCTGAAACTAGACCAAACTGATGAAATCCAGATCAAACCAGTTTCTGGAGGTTAATTATTTTGACAGATTTTCTATATCAACTTCCAAAATCTATAGTCCCCTCCTGAGTACCCAAAAATAGTATCAGCATGAAATTAACATGGTCTATGTGAAATTGACATGATTTGATGTATCAACATTCAACAGGTAAACTAAGCACTTTTAATGAGTTTTTACAACAATTTAGTTTTACATGTTTTATTTGTGTTCATTTCTCTTTGGCTGAATGGGTATATCTAAAAAGAATAGCATGTTTTACTTTTTCTGTGACACGTCTTTTAAATACAAAATGAAAGGCATTTATTGGGAAACAGCCTTTTAAAATATTTCAGAAACAGTTGTTAAAACTTGTGAGAAGGACCTTAGTTGTACATTTATTCTGCAATAAGATTTCAGCTTTAAAAATTGCATTAATAGTCAAAAAGTCATATAACAAAACATTTATTGACTTCAATTTCGGTAGACATAAGGATTTATCTACCCTCAAAAATTATATAAATATAATTTCTGTCGGGAATATAAATCCTTATGTCTACCTCATTGAAGTCAATAATTGTATAATATTGCCCGGGGGTGGGGGACGACAGATCTCGGGTCCAAATTTTTTCAGAATCATCAATCTTAAGTCAATTTGCCCATTTTCTGCAAGTTTTTTTCCCTACAAATGACATTTTAACACTTTTCTCCATTCAAATGCATGAGCGACCTATGTTGACCTTGCCGTAAAATAGGTCAAGGTCATCCCAGGGTCATGATTTATATAAACTTTGTAGAGCTCCAGTCTCTTATGCTTTACACCAAGTTTCAAAATCATTGGCCTTCTGGTTCTTGAGAATAAGATTTTTAAAGGTTTTTTCTAATTATAGCCATGGCGGCCATCTTGGTCATGTGACCTTGACCATTTATATGAACTTTCTTCCCCCCTTTCCCAAGGATGCTCCATATGAAGTTTGGCTTTGATTGGCCAAGCGGTTTCAGGCGAGAAGATGTTTCATTATTATGGAAATATACATGTATATAGCCCCGGGGCAGGGGCAGACAACCCCCCAGGGGCTAAAATTTTCCATTAACATTAATCTTCTGTCCATTAGCCTATTCCCAGTAAGTTTTACCCACTAAATAGCATTTTACCATTTTTTCCCATTCAAATGCATTGGCGACCTAAGTTGACCTTGCCGTAAAATAGGGCAAGGTCATTCTAGGGTCATGATTTATATAAACTATGATGGGCTTGCGTCCCCGATGCAACATACTAAGTTTCGTGGAAATCGGCCCACTGGTTCTGGAGAAGAAGATTTTTAAAGGTTTTTGCTATTTATAGCCATGGCGGCCATCTTGGTCATGTGACCTGGACCCTTTATATGAACTTTAGTACCCCTTTCTAACGATGCTCCACATGAAGTTTGGTTTGATTAGCCAAGCGGTTTCAGAGGAGAAGATCTTTGAAATTGTGAACGACGACGGACGACTACGACGACGGACGCCGGAGCATGGCTATACTATAAGCTCACCTGTGAGCCTTCGGCTCAGGTGAGCTAAAAAAGCTATTGTTTTGCCACGTTTGTCAAAGTTTTAGGTGATTTCAAGATAAGAAAATAACGATGTAACATATTTTCAGACAAAACATTTCACAAGAGAAAAATTGGGGCACATTCTGGAAACCGTGTTTTGAAATATTCCGGCTAATTAGTGTACACATTTCAGTCGCATCATGAGAAAACAAACAATGTGGTTTCCGAGCAGGTCCGACACAGACCAAGCTGTACAGGTACTGAAGATGGCTAGAGGATGGAAATTTTGAATTCAGAAAATAGAGGAATTGTACTATCCGTGTAGCGAAAACAAAGGCGAGGATCAGCTTCGCAGTAACTGCGATTCTCTGATCTGTGCCTTTGTTTTCGAATATGCAAAATGTTGTTTTTTTATGGCGCGGCTCATTTATTGCTGATGACCCTTACTAGGTTTCTTGTGTGGTAATAATCTATTCAAGATGACTTGAATAGTACTTTCAGTATTTAATGAAGGCCAAGCACCATCGATGTACGTTTTGTATTTTACGCAACATTCTGAACATTTATTTTGTGGGCGTTGATAAGCAAAAATTGGTGTTAAGTGGTCTATAACCTTATTTGCGATTTGTAGTAATCTTAGTTTGAGAGTTTTTATTTAAGTCTGTATGTCAAAATAATGCGCAAAAACGTGTATGTATTTAATATTCTGAGAGGAACTAGAAACGTAAAGGCTTATCTTCTGAAGGAGTTATATTGGTACCACTGTTAATTCCCCTAATGGTGCAATATGATCCAGAGATCAATGAACTGTCATAAAGAGGTGATTATCTAATCTTTGCAGGGGGTTATAAAGAGGCCCCTGAAGGATAATACCGGTGATCCACTGTTTTTAATTATTATTGTCAATGATAACCTGTGCAATAAAACTGCATCACTCCGCAATCAATATTGATTTTTCCTGTTAGGGCTCCTACCTGTATTCAGAGTCATTGTGTCAGGCCTTCAGACTTCCTTTATCATTTTATCAGCTAATGACCCTCAATAGTCAGTAAAATATGTCTTTAAGTTTACAAATTAACTTATCTTTTCAAATTTATTTTGAATATAAACTCTTATTATAGGCTATCACACAGTATATGGCAGAGGTGCACCATGCCGGGGATATTATGACAATGACTACGATTTGAATGAAACTATACTATCGTGATTATATATCTTTCATTTTCTTACGCATTGTTGAGATACAGGGGTGGTTTCCAAATCTGGTCTGACTGTAGGTATATCGCAGTAACTCCGCCGTAAGCTGTAGCGTTCCAACCCAGTCGGGCATCGTCCCATTGCTACTGAAACAGATGAGCCGCCTCGTGGGAAAACCAACAATGTGGTTTCCGAACAGGTCCGACACAAACCGGGCTGTACAAGCACAGAAGATGGCTAGAGACTGGAAATTTTGGATTTAGAAAGTAGAGGAATTGTACAATCCGTGTAGCGAATTTGTTTTCGCCTATGCAGATTGTTGGTTTTCCCATGCAGCGGCTCAGTTCATTACGAAAACTTACCAATGTAATATAAAAAGATTTTTTAGCTGTAAAAATTGAAAAATTCAATGGGGAAAAAATGATATTTTCAATGCAATTGCTCAAAACATACATTGTGGGTACACGATAGAACCGCCTCGACGATGCGGTTCTAACGAGTATCCCCAATCTATGTTTTGGATCAAAAATAAGAAAATTATGTATATCCCTGCAAACTCCAGTTTTTTCTATATAGAAGTGGGGTTTAAGGGGGTATACTAAGGGGGTATACGTTTCACGGACATGTTTTCCTGATGTAAACAATTAGCTAAATACGATGGCGAATTATAGACCTGGCACTGAGGTTTCAAAACTTTTTTCATGCTCAACTCAGCTGAGACTAAAATTTATCCTGCTCATAAATGTTAAAATGGTTGGCATTTTAACATTTATGAGCAGGATAAATTTCTAGTTTTTGAGTTTTGAACGTGAGTTTCCCACTAATCTTGACTATTTCAACATTTAGAAGCACTTGAAATTTGACATGGAATCAAACATCAGGCTAAAATGAAGACATTGTTTTGCCGTTAATGATCGATAAACTTCTATCCAAAATAACAGACCGGAAGTGATATACGTACCGAGATTATGTAGGTTGATATGGAACAAGTCTGCTCAACAATGTCCTGAAAAGAAGTTGGGTTATTGTATTATCTGAATCAAGGTCATCCTAGGGCTATCATTTGAAAAACTACGATAAGCTTGAGTCCCAGATTAGACGGAATATTTCCATCGGTGCTCACGGTTAGACCTCTTCACACGGAAGTGGAGCGAGGTCACGAAATGTATCGGAGTGCATGTTAGCCAGCTGATCTTGTCCCAAATACTACATACAAAGTTTCGTGAAAATCGGCCCACTGGTTCTGGGGAAAGAGTTTTTAGCATTTGGAGTATATGTGAGCATGACGGCCATGTTGGGCATTCGACCTAGATTGTTCCCCTCATTACGAAAACTTGCCCATGCAATAAACAGAGATTTTTGAGCTTTAAAAATTGAAACTTTTCATCTAAAAAATTTTGATATTTTTCTTATTTTTGCTCAAAACATAGATTGTGGGTACACGTTAGAACCGCCTCGCCTTCTAAAGAGTACCCACAATCTATGTTTTGGAGCAAAAATAAAAAAAAATAGGTATACCCCTGCTTACCCCAGTTTTGCTATATAAAAGTGGGGTTCAATGGGGTATACATTGCACGGACATGTTTTCCTGATGCCTAAGAATGGAGGCTCCAAATAAAATTTCACTTTCATAGGCACAGTGATTTCTGAGAAAACCTTAATCTTAATTTTGATATTTAAATGACCTTGGGTCAAGGTCAAGAAATGACCTTGACCTTAATTAAAACTACTATTTTATTACATTAAATTCTACCAAGGATGTTATAAAGTAGAATCTTATCAAATCATTGTCCAAATTCTAGAAATTATTGTAGACAAGAAAAGATATGACACAAGTGTCATATCAATAGCTTCAATCTATCGCAGTCAATAACGTATAAGACAAAGCGCGCACCGAGCGTGTGGAAAAATATGCCGCAAATACAACCAATGTATTTCCATAGACATACATACGTGGTTTGTCAGAAAAGTTCGTGTACACCATTTATACTTTCAACAGAAAAATGAATATATCTGCTTTTGCAAAAGTATTTTATAAGCAAATATACAAGAAATTTTATTGAAATCTGACAAAAACACGCCATCTACAGCCTTTTCCCTGCACTTCCGAACCGAGTGTGGGGCAAAGGTCAACGTCTCTATATGACGTTACTTGACATTTTAAGCCGCCAGCACGTTATACATTTGTTTCAGGGTGTTTTTTTTTTTTGTTTTTTTTTTTTAACAAAAGATCCTTGGCTATCAACATTTTTATGTCTGTGTATCCAGCTGTCAAATGCAGATACGCCGTACCAATTCTCGCAAAATTGTTCGTCCACCTGTTGAACATGTGTAACAATTTCTTGCGGCGAGCATGCCAGACAGGTGATCTTCCGTTTATCATCATAGGTGGACTTCTGAGCAGCTGAAAATCGTCTGTGCCACAACTACTGAGAACTAAATAGTAACTGACAGACCGATGACGTTTCTGTTGTTTGTAACATTTTCATCGTATCTGTGGGTGATTTCCTTAACGAAACATACAATCGGCGTCAGCTGTTCTCCGACGTCAAATTACGCCATTATTTCAAACAGATTTTTCGGTCTGCATCTGATTTTTTTCACATAAATCAAACAACACTGCCGCCAAGTCGGAATCTTTCTGAAACTGAAGTCAGTGTTATTTGGTTTTAGGACGATATGTTTTAATGTTATAACATATTTAAGTGCCGTTTGACAGGGAAAAAACGCAATATGAAAATCGTCACATTTTGTTGACGTTTTGGTACCTGTCCCGTGTGGCCCTACGTACGCTTAAGTAGAAAATATGTCATATTTAACATGTTGATACTTCAAATTGAAACAAATTCCTCAAATATGCTCATAAGATATTGCTGCTTATATTTATACAAAAACAAAAAAAACTTAAACAACAGCACTTTACTTTTCCTGCTAGCCAAGGTGTCCACAAACCTCGTACATGTGCGTTCTGTACGCTTGGTGTACGTTAAAGTATTTTAAGCATGCAGCATTCTTAAAGCTCGACGTGTCTCGGGTATGTGTCTTATACGAATAAGTTCAACACGCGTTACATTAAACGTTTGATACGCGCCTATACTGTATTGTGTGCTTAACATAACTGTACAAAAGTACATGCAATCCAAAATTTTCAGCATGCTGAGATTATTATACGACCTGTACACACCTTAGACACACGCTAATCATTTGTGACTGTTATTTTCACCATAGAGACTATGGGCCCCCCTCCCATTGGGGCCTAAAGAAATAGATATAGGCTACTTGTGCCTTCAGGTAAAGCTAAATACACTGCTGACTGATTACTGGTTAACCGCGCTTGTCTGAGCCTGCCGAGGAAACATTTCAAGTCAAACCATCCATAAGCCTTTTGTGTCTTAGTTGGATAGTTATATTTCAAGCACTTGTTGGATGTGATGACATCCTCATTTTGGGTAAAAGTCCTGTAAAATTGAGGCAACATCCCAACATGACCAGTCCCCGAAGCAGCATAGAAGCTTGAAATTTCGGATTTAATAAGAAGAGAAAGTGTACTATCCGTGTAGCGAAAACAAAGGCGCTGATCAGCTTCGCAGTTACTGCGAAGCTGATCTGCGCCTTTGTTTTCGCATAGGCAAAAATCCGGTTTTCTTGTGACGCGGCTCATTTGATAATGCAACATTCATCTGTCTGGGTCTACCAGTTATCGCCAGTACTGAACAACTTTTTTCAGCGTACTGCTAAATAGACTCCATAAAAAAGGAAGAATAAAAACGAATGAAGAAAGAAAAGAGGCTTATTATGATAACAAAAAAAAAAAAAAAAAAAAAAAAAAAAAAAAAAAAAAAAAAAAATGAATAGCGGATACTCGGCGAGATTCGAACCTGTAAGAGTCTGATTAGAAGATCGATGCTTAACACACTGAGCTTATGGGGCCGACGGACTTTTAAAGTCATTACTCATGTTATCATTAATATTTATGGTCTATAAATAATAATCTAAAATAGTTGCCATTATCGGCTGGTTTCCCGTTATCAGGTTTATGTTATATGTAAATATATTCGGAATAGGAACCAGTGCCATGCTTAATTGATACCGAATCATTTTCCCGCCCTTGATTAGAAGAGAAAAGAGAATCAGGCTATCTCGGCTTCATTCGTACCTTCGAGGTTATCATAAAAAAAAACTATTGAAGTGACCACGGCAGTGTAGCGCTAAATACAAACCGCGATGAACTATTACTATTATGAAGAACAGACAGGCACTACAGGCATAATCAATGATAGAAATCATGTCTTATGCATGTCGTTTATAGATTAGAAACCGAAATAACAATTTGTATCGAAATAATTGGGGACGAATATGCCTAAGCTTGCAAAGACCGCAGACTGATGACCGCCGACCGAATCACTACCCATGGCCTCTAAGCAGTCTTTTTAATTTGAAACGTTAGTAACTTTCAAACTTTTAAGTGTCCCAGTTGAAAAAACAATCTATTTACTTTTTGTATGTCTACAGCTTTACATCCTAAAATAATCATATTGACGAATAAACAATCTTTTAAAACCGGACTTCTTTTTTTCTACATGGAACTTTTCCATTACAGTTATAGCTATAGAATAATACATTGAAGGGTTGAAGCTATAAAAAAAATCTGATACCAGAATCAAACAAAGTCCAATCCCATCGGGACATATAATTCATCAAACAAAATTGAAACCTTTCTATATCACCCAGTGAAATATGGCTTCACGATAAGTTTAATTTTAAGTTGTAAAACTTGAAAAATTCATGAGAAAATTGTGATATCTTTAACCCATATTTGACGAATGAATTCTCTCATTATTATCAACTGGATGAGTCCATTTTCATTTTAGGGGTGTTAGGAGTGATTTTCATTTTCTATCTCATATTTCGATGAAATTTCTCTGTGCAAACAGAATAGCCCCAGATGGGACGCCGCGTTCTGCGGAGTCACATCTGGCCTATGTCCCACAAAAAGGACGCCAGGCATATACGAGTAAATAGTTTTGCTCAAAAACATAGATTGTGGATACACGTTAGAACCGCCTCCCCGCGGTTCTGACGAGTACCCACGATCAATGAGCAAAATACTAAAAATATCAAAATTTTCCATCAAAAATATTTAAAATTGTTACAGCTGAAAAAAATATCTGTATATTGCATGGACAAGTTTTGGTAATGTTTGAAACAGAGAAGCTGCTGAACGCAACGATATGAACCTCTAGAGGTGCGGGGTCACTGACAAGAAAGGAACACTGATATGGTCTTTATGACGGTTGGCTTTTGACTGAGAATTCAGTTTATGACCCAAAAACATTAATTTTATATGCATTTTTTTCAGAGAGAAGCATAGTACCTCGTACTATGTACAGAGAGAAGCATAGTACCTCGTATTTAAAAAAAAATGGCCTATATTTGACTTTAAATTTGCAACACGTGTACACAACTGTTACATAAAAATTCAATCGCTAAATATGCGGTTTAAGACTGTGAAGGTGTTTATGTTTTGGTGTGAACAGTTGAATAATTAATGCCATAATACATAAGCGTTTTAATAAGATTAAGTCACCGGAAGGCCACGTGTTTCTAAATAAATCTTTTCATTCTAATTGAAGTATGATTTTCAGTTTTTGTAACATTAAAACCAACACAAGTGAATATCGAATGAGGCGGGCCTACATATGTCACATATTGATACCCAGGAAGGAGGCGGAATTAAAACCGTACTTTAACCTCCTGATATATGTAGTTACAGTACATGGGTTGGTAACTCAAAGTACCGAGTAGAAAAAATAAGTAAAATCAAACGAGTTGAAGACGAGCTGTTTTTACTTATTTTTTTTTTTCTACGAGATCTTTACTAACTTGTAGAATGACAGAACACCAGTTGTCAGATCCTTACTGTTACTTCCAATATCAAGAAGTTACAGTACACTCTACTTGAGTATTAATATGAGCCGCCTCGTGGGAAAACCAACAATGTGGTTTCCGAACAGGCCCGACATAAACCGGCCTGTACAAGCACAGAAAAGAGCTAGAAGCTTGAAATTTCGGATTTAAGTAGAAGAGGAATTGTACTATCCGAGTGGCGAAAACAAAGGCGCTGATCAGCTTCGCGGTTACCGCGAAGCTGATCTGCGTCTTTGTTTTCGCATATGCAGATTGTTGGTTTTCCCATGAGGCGGCTCATATGTAGGCCCGCCCCCTTTGATATTCAGTGTTCATGACCGGATTTAATGTTACAAAAACTTCAAAGGAAAAACACAGTCATACTACAAGCCATCTTAAGCTTAAGACCAACTTACGACCAACTTAATTATCTCTTAGGTATTATGCTGAATAACTGAAAAGGAACCCCCTTTGATATTCATTTGTATTGGATTTAATGTTACTCGACAAGAACATGACGGAAAATGATAGAAATCATTGGTCTGGGATACCGGTCCATTGCTGACTTTGTACCCTGTCAGTAAAGTCGTCCTCCAGCCCTACCCCCTACCCCCACCCCCTCTCACTCACCAGTTCGAGAACATTGGATATTAACATAGATACGGTAACATTGGTCTTGGATGCTGGTCTAGTACTGACCTTGTACCCTGTCAGTAAGTCGTCCTCTAGCCCTACCCCCTACCCCCACCCCCTCTAACATTGGTCTGGGATATTGGTCTAGTGCTGATCTTGTACCCTGTAAGTAGGTCGTCCCCCAGCTCTACCCCCTACCCCCCCCCCCACCCCCTGTCACTCACCAGTTCGAGGACATTGGATATTAACATGGATACGGTAATTGGTCTGGGATACCGATCTATTGCTGATCTTGTACCCTGTCAGTAGGTCGTCCTCCAGCCCTACCCCCTACCCCCACCCCCTTTCACTTACCAGTTCGAGGGCATTAGATATTAACATAGATACGGTAACATTGGTCTGGGATGCTGGTCTGGTGCTGACCTCGTACCCTGTCAGTAGGTCTTCCTTCACCCCCCCCCCTACCCCCTGCCCCCACCCATCTTGCTTACCAGTTCGAGGACGTTGGATACTAACATAGATACAGTAACATTGGTCTGTGATGCTGGTCTGGTGCTGACCTTGTACCCTGTAAGTAGGTCGTCTTCCAGCCTAGCCATGTCGTCAATAGAGAAGGCATTGTAATATCCTTAAATGAAAAAAAGTAATTACATGTATGTATATTGTTGCCGACCGTCAACGCAAGTTACGCCCTGACATGTCGCCTTCACCAACATGAACTGGGAATTGCATATGGAATGCTTCTGCTGTTTTCTTACGCTGCAATAAGCCAAATTAAGATATCATTGCATTTTCTGCTTCTGCATTAGATATTAGATATCAGACTTCCAAATTTCATTGTTTAATGAGTATTTCTGGAGTACTTCGATGCCGGCCACAGGCACGCTGAAAGTATTAAAACACACAGTGCGCATGCGCAAGCATTAAATAAATTGGCTTTAAAATCTTCATGTACCGTTCAGCAGATAACGCACACGTTGAAGAAATAAAATGAATAAAATTGAAATTATCCCCCTTACAATTTAAAATATAGGGATTTTGATGGTTTTAATTACGAGTTTGTTTGCCTTGGAACTTTACTTCTTTTTCATGAATTTTAGAGAGGGAGTTACAATTTTGGCATCCAAATGATCCTGATTATCTATTATCCTTCATTTTCTCTTTCTTCTTTCTTTTTACATTCTCAGTTCGAATGGCATCAATCATTCAAAGTAGTACGATAAAACATTTACCTTGTGCATATGCGCAACCAAATATTGTTAGAAAAACATAAACGGTAACTACTTTGCTTCCCATCGTTGTACTCGATAATTTAACTTAAAAATTTAAATCTCCAAAATAAAATTGCTTAAGAACTGTCTTCAAGTGAAATGAATGTTATGAAAATTGTTTAGTTTAAAAAGGCCACCGGTTTTAAGTTCTGATTTGTTGTATAGTCTTAACATATTTGTCGCAGAGGGGTTGATCATTGTTTCTTCGTACATTACAGAACGCTTAATCCACTTGCGTTTCCAATGAATGCCTTTTAAACTTCTCGAACGGCCCTCGTTAATTGTATTAGGCTTAAATAACCAAATCATAATTTTAATATAATGACACGTTTATCAGCACGTGTTCTGCTTTTCTGTTTATTCTAGGACGGAACTGAAGCCGCTAAAAGTGTTTACTTTGAATTTCCGGAATGCCCAAGTATCCAAACAATATGAGTGTTAGCTCAGGCCTTACATCATTAACTCATATAAGCCCGGCGTCCTTTTTTTGAGGAACAGTGGCAAACAGTACAGTATAGCTCTAGATGTGACGCCGCAAAGCGCGCGCAGCGTCCCATATGAGACTATTCAGTTTGCTAAAAAAAAAAAAAAAAAAAAAAAAAAAAAAAAAAAAAAAAATCACAACTGAAGCCCCCTAAAAGTTAAAGTGGACTTACCTAAATCATAATGATGGGTTCAAATGCATTCGTCATTAATTGATTAATTTGGGTGCATCATGAGATAAACTGTCATCAAAGTTTGTATTTAGGTGTAATGTCCCAGTCCCATTTTTCAATTATGTCGAGACGAAGCCACCGCTTCTTGGCTTTAGACCAGTACTCCAGGTACATGTAGTATATTGGTCTTCCTCAAGGACACAGCACGGTTGCGACAGTCACGGGGGATCTAATCCAGGACTTCTCAATTCAATCAGTCCGATGCTGTACTACTAGTCCCTTTGACATAGGTAAACATCATAGCACCAGACGTGGGAAATTCGTCGTAAAATGAGAGAAAAAATCACTCAACACCCCTAAAGATGAAAGTTGACTCACCCAAATGATAATGCTGGGAAAGTCCATTCGTCAAATATGGGTTAGATTGCGGCTCGGCTCGGCCTATGTACGATTACGAATTACGAGCCGGAGACATGTATGTGATTTTTTATAATGATGCAGCTCCGCTCGACAAATTTTTCTATAGATCAGCTGGGATCAGCTGGCTATCTGCACTCAGATACACTTCGTGACCTCGCTTCATTTCCGACGGAACACCGATATCGGCATGGAAATATTCCGTGTAATGCACCAGTCATTTGCATCCCCGGCTCAATTTTTAAAGCCCGGCTAAAAAGGTACAAGTAGGCAACGATCAGGAAAAGGCGCAATCAGAAAAACATTCCCACTCCAAAAACCGAGGCGGGAAAGCCGAATGAGCAGCTATTTCCCAATAGGTGGCCACTCAGTTACCTAAACTTAACTAAAATATGATAACATACATAAGGCGCCAACAGCACAAAAAATTAAACACCAAGACATAAAACAATAAGAACCACAACAGAAGTATCGCCTTGGAACGATCAGTAATATAAAATTACTGGCGGGCTTAAATCGGTTTTACAGGATCCTAACCTCACCCTCAGCTTCTACAGTGGTTCATAACATTTAGTTAGTTGTTCGGTCCTCGTAGTGAATGTCTAACTAGTCAATGAATCATCATGGACAAACAAATAAATCATGATAAATTCCATGATGAATCAAAAACGAGGACTCACAGAATGAGTAAGCTGCCCGACGATGGAGATCCCTGGGCGCCCAATAACTTACTAACTCCGGAGCAAAAGAAAACTACCAGTTGAACCCCGGTGGGCCAAGCAACAGGCAATAATTTTGGTAAAACCCCTGCTAAAAGCTCCGGCTTACAATAACGTGGAACAAACCGGCCTCGGTAGCTCAGTAGGTAGAGTGTCCGCTCCGAGATCGGGAGGTACCGGGTTCGATCCCGGGCCGCGACATACCAAAGTCGTTAACAATGGTACTAGTTGCTCCCCGCTTGGCACTCGGATTTTCGGGGTAGGGCTAAGACTGGTCGCTCCGGTGTCAGTATAATGTGACTGGGGGTCGTATTAGGTAAAAGTGTCTGGGATCTGACACCACATTGAGGCAGCACTATAAAAGTGAGCATTGAGCTCCCTGTCACAACCAGACACCGTCGTGATATGACAGATAATGTTGAAAGCGACGTTAAACCCGAACAAACAAACAAACAATAGCGTGGAACAACAGCTGGGAGTTGTTCTGATGAAACTGAAACATGGGAGAATGGCCTCAATTTATGCATGTTTAGGTGCATTTGGAAATTAAATAAGTACCATAAAGATAGTTAAATGTTAAAAATATCATTAAAATCTAATTTGAATTAATTTGACAGTGTATTGGCGGGAAATCATAACCCCGGCAAATCCCCGGCATCAGAGGTTAAAGCCTATGTCCCCGCTATCCCCAGCCCCGGGGGAGCCGGTGATACAAATGACTGGTGCTTAATGCACCAGTCATTTAAGTCCCTGCACCCCTAGGGCCGGGGATAGCAGGGACATTGCGGGGCTTAAGTACGGGATTTAATCTCTGGTGAATCCCGGCAGTGCCCTGGATGTGCCGGGGGAGCCGGGGATACAAATGACTGGTGCATAATGCACTGCCGGGACACATCAGAGGTTAAAGCCTATGTCCCAGCTATCCTCGGCCCCGGGGGAGCCGGGGATACAAATGACTGGTGCTTAATGCACCAGTCATTTAAGAACCTGCACCCCTAGGGCCGGGGAAAGCAGGGACATTGCGGGGCTTAAGTACGGGATTTAATCTCTGGCGAATCCCGGCAGTGCCCAGGATGTGCCGGGGTTTTAATTTCCCGCCAATATAGCACTTTGGTTTCACATTAATTTGAATTTTAAAAAGTATTTAGCTGTATTTTTACATTTAATGTTAGATCAGCTGGCTAGCCTTCACTCCGCTCCACTTCGGTACCTCGTTCCACTTTCGCTAGACGTGTGTGGAGTATAACGAAACACCGATGGGAATATCCCGTCTAATAATTTCATGAGAACAAGCCACAGTTGTTGCTTTCTATTATGCAAAATTTCAAGAGCATGTATTAAGTTAATTTAATGCCTAAGGCTCTCTGGTGTGTGTCTGAAGGAGGTGTTCAAATTCTTCTCTGAAACGTATGCCTAATCTTAGCCCCATGGAATATGCTAGTAAAGGTTATTCAAATAGGGTGGGTCATTTGTTGTCACTCCCCAAGTTACCAAAAATTTGGCCCGTAGGGCGAGGCTTTTACCCGTGTTTTAAATTTGAAAAGTTTAAAGCTCCGCTATCCCCCGGCCCTAGGGGGGCGTGGATACAAATGACTGGTGCATAATTTTCGAATACTCTGACCGAGGCCAGGGCATACTGCACTCACAAATGGCAAAGCTAATACTTGTGACTGTTTTATTCATTGGTTACTGTGTGCATTCGCATAAATAATTAAATGCATTGACATGGGTGGACATGAAATACCTTCAAGTTGTGGACATCAAGCATGCAATTGGCACCCGACCTAGCACCTCTATGTGATTCACGACGTCAAACGCTTTTTGAGTGTCCAAAAGAAATATATGTAGGAGATACCATTGTGTGTCTCTAAATATGGAGAAATTATCCTACTCACAAAGATCAAGCATGAAACATATTAAGCAAGAAGGATGTTGAGGAACAAAGCAATGCAACACGTTTGTGGTCTTTGAAAGCAGGTCTTGTAAAGCAAGCCAGTGGTCAAACAGTTCATACAATTAATCCTCCATTTTCAAAATAATGCTAGTAATACTTTAATACCTCTCCGGCAATAGAAATTCCGGCCCGGGTGTCGGTATAACCCTCAGGACATGTACATGCCTGATGGCGTGTTACTACAATGGCTTGGGGTAGCATAATATCCTAGAAGCACGATCAATGAAAGACCCGAAACCAACAGTTTGACTACAATGCGCATAAAAGTGAATGCATCTATGTAACCGGAACATTTGGTAATGATTGGACCTTTAGTCACCAATGTAACTTGAAATAAGTCCCTACACTTTCATTAACCTAAGCGAAAAAAAGAGAGATCTTATTGAAAGTGATACACTGCAAGCTGGACACAGATCTGGACTTCTGACAGTCCTGGGCACAGAATTACAATGTAACCTAAAACTTAAGGTTCATCTTAGCAAAGGTGACATACATTTTTATTTGAAACGAAATTTTACGTATAATATAAAAGCCCAAATACATAATTTTAAACCTATAATTTTGATTTCCTTTGTTTTGAAAGCATCAGGAAAACATGTCCGTGTAATGTATACCCCCTTATACCCCACTTTTATATAGCAAAACTGGGGTACGCAGGGGTATACCTTTTTTCTTATTTTTGCTCCAAAACATAGAGTGTGGGTACTCGTTAGAACCGCCTCGCCGAGGCGGTTCTAATGTGTACCCACAATCTATGTTTTGAGCAAAAATAAGAAAAATATCAAAAATTTTCTGATGAAATTTTCAATTTTCACAGTAGAAAAAAATCTCTGTATATTGCATCGGCAAGTTTTCGTAATGGCATGTTTTAGGTGATGATCAGAAACTGTCAGATCGACTCAGTAGCCTGTTTGAATATGGATTTGTGTGTTACGTGATGCCTCTACACAAAATGTTGCATTACGGAATGCCATAATTTAGCCGCTACGCGAGAAAACCGGTCTTCGGGGTTTCCGACCAGGTCCGACACAAACCGGCCACACAGAAGAAAACACAAACACATTTTGAAACTATGGTTATAAATAGCGGAGGAATTGTGCTATCCGTGTAGCGAAAACAAAAACGCTGATCGGCTGTGCAGTTACTGCACAGCTGATCTGCTTCTTTGTTTTCGCTAAGTAACAATCCTATTTTCTCACGACGCGGCTCGTTTGATAACGTGAGATAATAAAGCTAGTACTTGTTACTCGAAGAGGTTTAATAGTTGTTTCCCTTATTAGTTTATTTTGGGATTTTATTCGCTGGAAAGAAAAATGATTATGTACATAATTTACTTAAAAAAGGAAAACATCTAAAATTATATTTGATCAGTTTTGATGCCATCAAAAGGCAATGATTGTTATTTTACTGCTATTTCATTTAAGCACCCAGAAAAGAAAAATCATAAAGCTATAATATAGATTTAGCATTCAACCTTGAATGGAATCTGGTGATAAGCCCATTGAAAAAACGATGGCTTTGCGTTCTTTGAGCTAAATATTTGAAGGAGATGCCTGGCGCGCATTTCTGTATGTGACAACTGTGGGAATCCACCTGGATCGCATCAATGGAGCTTTTCTTTTGATATCTGATCAGAGTTATACGTTTTATTGACAGCGGATTCTTAGACTAGCTACTAGTCTGATAAATAAGTTTTTGGTAAATTTAAATTTTCTTTTCTTGAAAGCTAAAGCGCCAGATATTTTCTGATGTACATATCATTGCTAGGTTTAATTTGATCCATATTATGTCCAAATGATGTACATTTTATATAAAAAAGATTTTTACCTTTGTATGCCTAGTGGCTAGGCTAGGCTATTCTTGACTGACTCTGAGAGGCGATTTGTAATTTGTTGATATGGGAAGGGTAGAACATATGTGATTTATTTTCGCTAAAATCCCTAAAGATAATAATTCCCAAGTTCCGAAATTTCAGTGAAGCCTCTGTAGCGTAGTGGTAAAGCAACTCGCCAGTGCAGGTTCGTTCCCGTGCTTCTCTAAGTTAAACCACGGCCCCCCAGGGGGGTACTCTGAAATTTTCTGTATACATAGGCGAGGCTGACTTTTTTGGGGTCAAAATTTTGAATTTCCGTATTTTTTTGGGTTTTCAGAAAAACTAGTTATTTTTAGGGTAGTGAGCTTTTTATGGATATTTTTTTGGGGTCATGCCTTTTCTGAATTATTTTTTTGGGGTCATCTATAATTCTAAGTAATTTTTTGGGTTTTGCACATTTCTTGGGAAATCTCTTTATTTCTATAAAGATGGCTTACACGGCCTTAAGATTCAATTTTGTTTGCGACCATGCCTTATGACTGGTCTCGGTGAAATTTTGGAAGCTTGATCATGATGATGTTGTTTGGATTGCAAATCAAATGGAATCAAAACCATCATAAGACTTACACTTTGAGAATAAATAAAATCTTTAAATTTTATCCAACTTGTTGACTGGGACGTTAAGCCTCAACACAAACAAAACCAACTTGGTATTTACTTCCTAGTTCCTACATATACTAACTGTATTGTGACATGTTCTGTTGGTTGGTTGATTTGGGATTTAACGTCCCACCAACAGCTTAGATCATATGGATGTGATAAAATTTCATCAATAGGCATAAAAAAGATGAATACATGTAATTTTTTGGGGTAAGCTAAAAGTTCATGTATTTTTTTTGGGTATGCCTGATAGGACTGGTATTTTTTGGGGGTGGTCAGCAAATCTCGATAATTTTTTGGGTTTGGGGGTAGAAGCTGGGGCCTCGCCTATGTATCCACAAAATATGAGAGTACCCCCCCCCTGGGCACGGCCCCATGTCCATATGACCATAGCTGTCAACTTACCACCCAAAATCTCAGTCTCCTGTGACAATAGATAAGAGCCCGGTCTACATCGTCTCGGAACCGATACCAGGAACGAGCCGCGACGCGAGAAAACCGGTCTTCAGGGCCGGATTCCGACAAGGTATGACGCAAACCACTCTGTACAGTCATAGAAGAAGGATAGGAGCATGAAATTTTGGAAATAGGTAGACGAGGAATATTACTATCCGAGTAAAGAAAACGAAGGCGCTGATCGGCTGTGCAGTTACTGCACAGCTTATCTGCGCCTTTGTTTTCGCATATGCAAAAGTCCGGTTTTCTCATGACTCGACTTTTAACTTCAAATGTCAGTTAGACCGATCAGTATTTTGATGTTTTAATTAAGAACAGATAAGTTAATTAACATTTGCCGAATGTACACGTAGTTCGATTTATAACAGACGGTCAGTCGGTCAGCCATAGATCAAAACACGTGCAATATTGACAGATTTTATTGTTTAATTTACAAATATACTGATCGCCGAATGGTAATGAAAACAAATATTTTGACATAATTATCAGTGAGCCGCGACGCGAGAAACGCGGGTTTCCGACCAGGTCCGACACAAACCGGGCTGTACAGTCACAGAAGATGGCTAGAAGCTTGAAATTTCGGAATTAGGAAGAAGAGAAATTGTACTATCCGAGTAGCGAAAACAAAGGCGCTGATCAGCTTCGCAGTTACTGCGAAGCTGATCTGCGCCTTTGTTTTCGCATAGGCAAAATTCCGGTTTTCTCATGGCGCGGCTGATCTACGGTCAGTACGGTCTGGCATTAGAAAACATATTGTCTGCCAAGTAATTTCTACTCTATTAGCATTATTATGTGAGGTACTTTATGTAAAAACTGGTAAAAGTGAGCTACATGGATACGAAAATAATTCAAACTTGACTAAACAAAGGAATTTACGGACGAATAACGGGAACAGGTGAAAACAGTTCTTGAAAGTCAGGATTTGGGATATAGTGGACAAGAAAAAGGTAAGAAAACATACGTTTCAAATGTTATGCGGTCTTATTGTCAATGCACACATGACATTCATTGAATAGTATGCTGATTCCACTGTGCTTAACCTTATATGTTCATGTTCCTAGCCTGAATGTTCTCATCGGCATTTCGTGAGACTACATGTAACCAAGGACAGTATCGATATACGGTCCTTGATGTAACCCACAATTGATCCAAAACACCTCGATAATGTAAGCGAAAATCCAAAACACCCCGACAACATGTATCTGTCGCACACAGCCGGTAATCTGATCTAGATTAACCGATTAAGGCCAGTCCTTTAGCTGTGTGAGCTACATTGTACATAACAATGTTATCTTTAACTTGAAATATGAATTTGATCAACCAAGAACTTGCAGAGACATATTTTGCTCAATCTATGTTTTGGAGCAAAAATAAAAAAAATAAGTATACCCCTGTATACCCCAGTTTTGCCATACATGTAAAAGTGGGGTTGAAGGGGGTATAAATTGCACGGACATGTTTTCCTGATGGCTTCAGCGCTACCTGAAAATGGCTTATTTTGTAACCTACGTTGTGGCCACTTCTTCACAAATTGCATGCTTTAATATGAGTATGATTCCATCTTTCCAGCGAAACCTTATTACCCTGACGGCATTGCCCACACTCTAGACAAATTAAAACAAATGGAAAAGCTATTACTTGTAAGTAAAGGATATATGTACATTTTTTCTTTCCCTTGCAAATTAGTAACTTTGTCGTTGTTGGAATTTCTTTGAATATGAAGTTACAGAGTTTGTTAAAGTGTCTTGAAAATGGTTGCTGGGAGTGATCTTATTATTTGTCAGATTTGGCACTCAAAAATAAATTGCATTAACATAGCTCAGCCTCAACATAATAAAACATACGGATTTTATATATAACCCGTCTTTGAGGCATATGCATAAGGCACCTCAAGTGCAAATTAACGCACCTCAAGTGCAGTGATGGTTAACGACATCGAAGGCTTTTTGGTTATCCAAAAGAAATTTATGCAGGAGATACCAATGTGTGTCTACAAGTCACGAGGGGTTTCCAAATGAATAAATAATCTACGCCTTCCAAAAGCTCTACAGGTTGAAGCTCCACCGATGGCCCGGTCAGTATGAAAAATCGATTGCCCTCTGGGGAGAATCAGAAACGGGACCCGGCAAAAACGGGTTCCGGCAGACTTTTTGAGCCACTTCGCGAGAAAACCAGTCTTCTGGGTTTCAAATAGTATGCTGGTGCCGCTGTACCGCGAGCTTACATACGAGGGTCATTCAATAAGTAATGCAATATTGACCATAATTTTTTGTTTGAACACATTATTAAAATTTGATTTAGCTTTCTTGAAACATAAATTCAATTTGTCCTCTTCGAGACAGTTCGACACTTAGTCACATGCGCGACTTCCTGTTGCCTAGCAACAATAGAACACTGGGAAAAGGCACTTGGCCACGACTCTTAAAACCGTTGCCATGGTGACAGGAAAATCAAATTAAACGTATTCACTTTATTTTCTTACACCGAACTTAAAATAGTTGCATTAAGTGTTCAAGATAATATAATCTGACTGATGTATTATAAATGACACCTAATCAAAGTTGAAAAAATGACTAAAATTTCTAGATCGAAGGATGAAAAATGGGGGTAGAGATACAATTTCTAATATAATTTGACATCTACTTTGTTTAATCAAACATTTATATGCCTATTTGTTTCTGCCATTGACGCTTTGTAAACTACTTGCTATAAAATGCAATTCTTAGATAGCATATTTCGTTGCCTAGCAACCAAAATCTATGGAAAATGCATAAAACCGAAACTGCCTAGGTCCTGGCGTTGCTAAGCAACAGTTGACACGCGTGGGGCTGTATGAACATTGCAGTTGCCTAGAAAGTTCTGGCTAAGGTGACTTTACACAAGCATGTCAATAGATAGCCATTTAAAACACCATCAAAGAAATGCCAAAGCTTAATGTTCACTTATTTGATTTTTGAAAAGTGGTTTTCGTGGCCATGACACCTTAGCTACCATTCTATGGTTGCTTAGCAACATGAAGTGTATGGTCCGATTTAGTTGATGTTTATTTTCCTGAATGCAGATTGGATCACACTTTCAGAAATCATAAACATTACCTCTGTCAAATAAAAATAAACAAAAATATGCTACATATTGCATTACTTTTTGAATGACTTTCGTAGACTAAATATACATGTACCACTTGTATCATATTGGTAAATGTATCACAATGTTTTATACCATAGGCTGGAGACATTTTTCACTATTTCCTTGTTACCGCTGGTGCCAGTGGAGAAACACTGGGCACAGCCTATTGGCAATCAGTGGCCACTGAAGAGTATAAGTGAAGCATGCATATGAGCATGCAAAGCTAATAATAGACTACATACAGTTACAGAAGATTTGATTTTGACATTGCTAAGACGCTATTTGAATTTTAAACGGCAGTAATGACCCAGAAGCACTTTACTCAAGTGATAAAACGCGCTTTCGAGACAATTTACTATTTCACAAAATTCTTGGAAGTGCAAGGACTAGACAAATTTGGATATCAGCCGCTGCACACGAAAACAAACAATCTGCATATGCGAAAACAAAGGCGTAGTCCAGCTTCGCAGTAACTGGTTTTCGCTACACGGACAATACAATTCCTCGCCTTTATAAATACAACATTTCTAGCTTCTAGCAATCTTTTGTGACTGCACAGACCGGTTTGTGTCGGGCCTGTTCGGAAACCGCATTGTTGGTTTTCTCACGAGGCAGCTCCTACACTGGAATTTTAGTGAATATTTGACGACTGTCAATATATACCATCTCCCCGAGAATGATTTAGACCAAGTATAAATCACAGGTTTATGAAAGTACTGAGAGTCAAAACGACCTCAGATTGGAGACAGTTTTATGGAACAGAAAGAAAACAGAAGGCCATTAAACTGTCTTGGCTATTTTTCAAAGCTTTGTCTAAAGATTTTCTGTAACAGTTTCGATAGATTTCTTTATGCATAAAATGTCCATTAGCTAATAAGTTTTAGAACAATTCTTGTCCACCGAACAAGACGCCTCTCGAAGAAGCAAATCGGACAGAACTAAATTTTTTTACAGGAAATCATCTTTTAAGCAACGCACATGTAGCTAAAACATTAGGAGACACAACGCAAATATACATTTCATTGCAAAATTGCATCTTCTGGATAACATGTCTGTGTAATATATACCCCCTTGAACCCCACTTTTGTATAACAAAAATGGGGTATGCAGTGGCATACCTATCTTTGCTTCAAAACATAAATTGTGGGTACTCATTAAAAAAAAAAAAAAAAAAAAAGAATTCAATTTCTTCATCATCAAAAAAAGAATTCAATTTCTTCATCATCTTAAGAAAACTCTGTTCATTATGGGCGTGTTTTCGAAATGGATCGATCCTCGGTCATATTGGAATTATCGAGAAAATGACATTATTTTGTTAAAATAACACACATGCTACGGAACTTATCACATGAGTACTGTTACCATAGCGCATCACGGAAGATTGGTTTTAACCATGGGTCACCATCACGGAAGATTGGTTTTAACCATGGGTCACCATCACGGAAGATTGGTTTTAACCATGGGTCACCATCACGGAAGATTGAATTTTAACCATGGGTCACCATCACGGAAGATTGGTTTTAACCATGGGTCACCATCACGGAAGATTGAATTTTAACCATGGGTCACCATCACGGAAGATTGGTTTTAACCATGGGTCACCATCACGGAAGATTGAATTTTAACCATGGGTCACCATCACGGAAGATTGGTTTTAACCATGGGTCACCATCACGGAAGATTGGTTTTAACCATGGGTCACCCTCTTTTAATAAAGAATTTACTTACTTACTACACTCACTCACTTACTTACTTACTTTTACTTACTTACTTACTTACTTTACCAAGGCCACAATACAACCATTGTTCGTAATTCCGGTCCCGAAATACATGTTGCTAAAAACATGAAAGTGGTTTACTTCTCATATTTTTGTTTGTTTGTTGTTTTTGTTTTGTTTTGTTATTGTATTGAGGCTTAGCGTCCCAGTCAACAATTTTTCAGTCATGTCGGGACGTTGCCAACGCTTCCTGGGTTCAACCAGTACTGTAGGGAGTTAATGTGTCTTGCTCAAGGACACAACACGGTACCGCTTGTGGGGATCGAGCCCAGGGCATCCCGATTCAGAGTCCGACGCTCTACCACTACGCCACCGCGCTCCCAATCTCATATTGTTTATATACAGTAGAGACTTTTGATTTATACCATTTGTCCTCAGTTCACTCAGTTCAGACATGCTTTCCCGGTGCGATAAAATGAAATGCCAGACTGTCTGAATTAATGCTGTTAAAATAGATGCCCATAAAACATCAAGGATTGCATGCTCTTTACATGCTAGCGTCATTTCAAGGACTCGTATCTCGCATATACATGGCAACAAGTTTTGGACCAGCAGTATTTTAATCGTTGTTGATTTATTTGGCTTTGAAACACAAAACAATTAACGGCCCTGGTTTCTGTATTTAATTGCTGATTAGGATAAAGGGAAATTTTATTCTAAAGGAATAGGAAAATTTTATATGAAAATTTTTATTCCAAAGTGTCACTCAACTACTGGCAGCATCATTTAAAATGTGATACAAAGTTGCAATACAAAGTTTTGACTTAGTAAATTCACAGAATGCACGAATCTGAACCGTGTCAGATGACTTCCTTGCTTGGCGCCCAGCGTTATAAGGGTAGCACGGAGAAAAGCCAGTTTTGTTGGTGTTTAATTTTCACCCTGACGTAATAATAAATACCCACCGCCCATATCAGGGGGCAGCATATGCGATACCAGTAGGTATTGAAACCAGGACCTCTCGGCAACTGCGCTCCATTAAACAGAGTTGTTTTCGTGCTACAGTATCACACAAGAAAATGGCGGAAATCCCAATTGTTTATAATGGAATTCCACATAACAGTGATATGCATGCTCTATTACAGTGCAAATTTTGGTTCACTTTTTCCTGACGCCCCACTGTACTTTAAAACTACATGTATGTCATGCGTTGCTGAGTTTGCTCTCTCTCTCTCTCTCTCTCTCTCTCTCTCTCTCTCTCTTTCCCAAGAGCTTAAAAGTTGAAAAATTATTTGAGACATAGAAATGCCTATACGTAGCCTAGATTTTTCAGTTCACCAAGGAATTCTTTTCGACATTACATATACATCTCAATAACAAGAATTACAATGTCGAAACAAACTGATTGAATAAGAAACAAATCTGTTTAATGTCTTAAACTCGTATCAGGAAATGAGAATTAAATGCATGTGATAGCTAGTGGTGATTTGTCATTTCAAACATTCTAGGAAAATTAGACAAAATTGGACTGTGGCATGTGCCGCGTCATGAGTCAGCCCATCAGCAGGATTCCCGACCAGGTCCGACACAAGTCTGGTTTTAGATGCAGAGAAGACGGCAATATGTATGTGTTTACCTGTCGGATCCAGAGGAAGCCGGCTAACATGTAGGGAGATAGATGAATATATGAACAATGCATCCTCGCTAAACTGGACAGCCTCATGTAGGATGGTTTGAGCAAATAAGTCACCCTCCTTAAATAAAGAGCCTACCTAACTACCAACCAACCTACCTATTGAACGACCGCCTACCGACTGACCGACCGAACAACCGAACGAACAACCGACCGACCGACAGAAAGGAAACAGCGAATAACTAACTTTCCCTCTTGTCGCTTTAGATATTGTCATGAATGATTAACATCCATGTTTTTGTTTCGTGTACTTTTATATCGATACAACCGGAATCTGATCATAAAAATACATATTTGTGTACTTTATGAGATGTTTACGTCTTCTATTCAACCTTTTGCTGACTTTGTTGCGCGTATTTTCGTCCACTGTCCTTGCATATTTTTGGCTTCTGTATTTGTATTTGTCGTCTGATTGCTCTGTCTACCAGCTCATTCATTAGCACACTTGTTTTGACAATGGTGTGTTCCGCTGTAGGCGATCTGCTTTATCCCGAAACAATGATGTCAAGGATTTGCATTAAAGTGCACGAAAAGTGAAAATAATCACACCGTTTATAGGTTCTTAGAACTTCTGTAAAATTGAAAAATATTCAAATTCAGCGACAAAAATGTCCTTCCCGAGGCTGTTTACACATAAAGTGCACACTTTTCCATCCTAAAAGACGACAACGGAAGCACTTCCACCGTTTTTTTTTTTATTTAACTTGAAGTTTTTGCCTTCACTGAAATTTTTGCCCTTATATAGTGCTTGAGACAAAATTTCTCCTTTCTTTTATTTATTCACAAGTTTGCCAGACTGACCTGCCTATGGACAAATTTGATGTCGTTTACAGAACGAACAGAGGGCTATCAAATTGTCTTGTTTGATTTAAGAAGTTTCGATCAAGACATTCCACTAAGAAAACACCACCATGTGATAAACAGAGATTTAATTCGGCTTTGCAAATGAAAACAAATCAGTTGAAAGTTCTAATATTTCAGTATTTTTGCTCAAAACATTGATCGTCGCCTCGCCGAGCCGTTCTAACGAGTACCCACAATCTATATTGTGGATGAAAAATAAGAAAAAAAAAATGTATGTCCCTTCACACCCCAGTTCTAATATATAAAAGTGGGTTTAAAGGCGTTATACTTTCATAGACATGTTTTCCTGATGCTGTTCATACATAAACGTTCCATTAGTTAATAAGCCGCTCTAAAAAATCCTAGTCTAAAACAATGTAGACCAATTAGGGAAATAAAGGAACACTCAGGGGCACTCAGAGCTAGTTTTAATGTCATACCTAACGGGAAGGCATGGAAGTCCTTATGACGTCCTAAATGACCTGCTAGATAGAAACTGGACCTCAATCATTCCTGATGACATGTATGACATTTTGCGATGTTTCGGGCATGTGCCACTCAGACGTACCTTCAAAGCAATAAAATGGACTTAAGTAAAATGGGCTATGGACTTAAGTAAAATGGGCTATTCTCAGCCATATACCATACGTAGAATGTAATTATATTCAGCACCGATCATTTTAACTCCATTAGGCACTTTAGGTTGCGATTATTTGTTATTTAACTGAAAACATGTCATATGTGATTAAACCCCCAACCAGCATAGCATTGGACTCCGAATCGAGAGGTCCTGGATTCGATCCCCACTGGCGGTACCGTGTTGTGTCCTTGAGCACAAACAAGGTCAGAATAATCAACAAAATATATTTATTGTTTAAGTATTACCAATCATTGCCGGACAATTTGCCCAATTACTATATAATACAAGGAAAAGAAAGCGCAAAGTGGCATAATTTACACCAAACATAGGAACTTACGTATCCACTGACCGAAATATGATTGTCACATAATAATGTAATAATGAGGTTTTTTCTTCAGATTACTGGTGAAATGAAAAATGCATTTCATTAAATAATAGGTATAATACTCCCTTGAATGCCTCAAGTATTTTGGATTATCACCAGTCTTAGAATATGTTATTTCTTTGATATGGGATTCATCTAAAAATCATTAACTAACGGCGAAGAAGTGTTACAAATTCTCTTTGGTTTTACTTAATTGATATTTTGGAACTTCAGCTTGTCTCTGCAGATTATTTCATGCAGTGAGATAATCTATCATTGTTTTCACTGACCTCGCATAGTTTAGGCTTCTGTTTTGTGTTTTTGTCTAATTGGAACTGTCTGCCTATCTATTCGTTAAACACAATGTTTCTCAGGACAATTTTGCTTTCTGCCCCAGGTGAACTGTTCTATTCCAGAAACTAAGATGTCAAAGTTTCAAAGTACATGAGAAGAAAAAAAAACATTAACACAACTAAAAAGTCCATGAAGCTTTGATCTTCAGAGGAATACAAATGCATTTATGGAATTTAAGAACAGTGGGCTAGGTGGAGGCGCAATTTAAAAGATTTACGGTTTGCTAGCCTAAAATGCACCCACTGTGTGTCTATATTCCCTGCCATCGTCGGTTTTGAGCTAACGCTCTTCGCATTCGCTGAGACGAAAACTTTCTTCATTTTTTTCAAATATGTATGCCTTGTCAGGAAAGTATATCGTAGCCAGACTGATCGCCTCTGGGGAGATTTAATGTCGTTTACAAAACAGAGGACTATTAAACTGTCTTGTTTCGCTCAAGTCTTTCCATTAAGAAAACATACCCATGTAATATATAATTTTTATAGATTCTTTTTGGCTTTGAAAATGACAAAAAAAGAAGAAATTGTAAGTGTTTCAATATTTTTGTTCACATCGTTTGTGAGTATCATTAGGACCGTCTCGCAGAGCGGTTCTAACGAGTACCCACAATCTATGTATTAGACCAAAAATAAGAGAACAATGTATGCCCTTCCACCTCCCAGTTTTAGTTTATAAACGTGGGGTTCACAGGGGTATACTTTTCATGGGCATGTTTTCCTGATGCTGTAAAAATCGCAATGTTTCTCTCATAGATACCTAAAATTTCCATTAGTTAGTAAGCTGCTCTCAGTAGACCTAGTCTAAAACAATGTAGATCAGTTAGGGAAATAAGAAACGTATAAACGTACATGTACTTAGAAATAGGTTTAAATGTTAAATCTAACTGGAAGGCGGGAAAGTCCTTAGGCCGTCCTAAAACACATCCTCTAAAGATTGGAAGTGAATTATTACAGATGACTTTCGGCAGCTGCCACTCAGACGTACCTTCAAAACAATTATACAGTAAGGTCTGAATTAAAGTATACAGAAAGTGCACATGGTGAGCACATTCTCTGAACTTCAGGTGCACATTACTTTGCACGAGCTCTGAGAGTCAAGTGCACTTATCTAGAACTCCAGGTGCACAATACCTATCTGAGCCGAAAGTGAAGTTGCTGTTAGCTCAGGTGTCATTCCAATTTTACAGGTAATTATCATAGGATGCATTTGTGTGACAATTGTGTCGAAATTAAAGAGATCTTCTCTCTCTCTCTCTCTCTCTCTCTCTCTCTCTCTCTCTCTCTCGCTAAAATCTTGTAATACATGGTTTGAATGAGGCTTTCTTCAGGTTTTATACGGGATACTTTATCATTTTCCTGTCTTATTCACAAACTTAGCAACTATATAAACTAAACTAAATAAATAAATAAAAATAAACAGCACGGCATTGTGTTTCAAGACATGACAGGAGTATACTATGTCATACAGGTATACAAAATAAATGAGCGCACAAGTTGCACTGTAAGCAAGCTACATGTGTTTTCGCCATAGTTTCAGTGCATTTTAAATAATATGATATATCCGAATTTCACATATTTACCTGTCTAGATAACCACTTAACATTTACCCGAGAACCATTCGAATATTTACTGAACCAGTCCCAGGTAAAACCAAAAGCTCGCTTTAATTGTATTATTGTACAAGACACACTCCCACTGGTGGGTTATTGCTCATATTTTATGACAAGTGATAAATGGATTTAAGGACCATAAACCATGAAGTTTGAGCTTCTTTAATTTTATTGAACAGAAAGAACAAATTTGTCCTGGGTAAAATATTGAGGATTCTTGATGGATCTTAAATTTGTTCAAAAAAAAGGCTGACGGAAATCAAAGAGATCATCTCTCTCACTCTCTTTCTCTCTCTCTCTCTCTCTCTTGCTTTAAAAATGTTGTAAAACATGATTTGAATGAGGCTTCCTTCAAGTTTTATATGGGATACATTATCATTTTCCTTTCTTATTCATGCACTAAAACTTAGCAACTTAATAAACAAAAAATAAATAAATAAATAAATAAATAAATAAATAAATAAATAAATAAATAAATAATAAATAAATAAATAAATAAATAAATAAATAAATAAATAAATAAATAAATAAATAACACAGCAATGTGTTTCAAGACATGACAGAAGAAGATAATGTCACACAGGTATACCTGTACCATTCTGTATGTTTGTTTGCCAATAAAAGTGCTAATAGAATAATTAACATGTCTTATCTCACCTTGTTAATATCAGGCACACTTCATAATTGGTTTCAATAGACAAATTAATCGGTTTGGTTATGACAGAGACATATCTTTATCTCAGGTTATGATTACAGAATGTTTGGTTTCTTTTTACCTGAGATAGGCATATTGTATAGAATGCTCAAAGGATGTTAAATGCTATTTACTTGATATAAATTATTTTACATTTTCCTAAAAAAAATAAATAATAAGATTAATTAAAAACTTTATTTTATTTTCAACTTTTATGTTTTGAATGAATGAATGAATGAATGAATGAATGAATGAATGAATGAATGAATGAATGAATTATTAATGGTGAACTTTTGTCCAGTTTTTTGACATGTCTTATCTCACTTTGTTAATATCAGACACACTTCATAAATGATTCAAATAAACAAATAACATTTTCCTAAAACAATAAATAATAAATATATTAAAACACTTTAGTTTATTTTCTACTTTCAAATTTTATCTTTTCAATGAATGAATGTGGAATGAATGTGGAATGAATGTGGAATGAATGAATGAATGAATGAATGAATGAATGAATGAATGAATGAATGAATTGTATATGGTGAACTTTTGTAAAGTTTCTTATTTTGTCGAATTTTCTTCACCTGTTCCCTGAAAACTATCATGCTTTCCAACAAGAAAATATTTGTTACATGTCTAAATAACCAGTCAACATTTACCTGAGAACCATTCAATTATCTACTGAACCAGTCCCAGGTAAAACAAATGAATTTTCATAATGATTAACATGTCTTATCTCACCTTGTTAATATCAGGCACACTTCACAATTGGTTTCAATGGACAAATTAATCGGTTTCGTCATAATTAGAGAATGGTTGGTTACTTTTTACCTCAGATACGCATATTGTATAGAATGTTCGAATGTTGTTAAATTTTATTTACTTGATATAAATCATTTTACATTTTCCTGAAACATTATATAATAAATATAATTAGAAACTTTATTTTATTTTCAATGTTGATTTCCTTGAATCTTTTGCTTTAATCTGCTTCCCAGCATGAAAATCCTTTAGTTACCTGTCTAAATAACCAGTCAACATTTACCTGAGAACCTTTCAATTAATTACTGAACCAGTCCAAGGTAAAAACAAATGCTCTCTTTAATTGAATTACTGTACAGTAGACACACGTCCACTGTGATGAATGATTATAGATGAGTTATTGCTCATATTTTATGACAGGTTATTAAATGGATTAAAGGACCATAAACCTCGAAGTTTGAGCTTCTTTAATTTTATTGAACAAATTTGACCTGGATAAGATATTGAGTATACATGTACTTGATCGTACTTAAAATTATTCAAAAGAAGGCTTACGGAAATTAATGATTTATGATTCTGTTCGCTTGACAAACCTTGACTGCTGTCTTTGGACCTCCACTGCAGTCCTCTGATTTCAATCGATTCCAATAAATAAATAAATAAATAAATAAATAAATAAATAAAAAAATAAATAAATAAAAATTGAGTTTTGTTCTGAAAACAAAATCCTAAATTTTAGGATATATAGACATTTACATGCGTTCCTTTGTTTAAACCTTGCGGAATCGGATTATATATTTGACACAATTTTGCAAAGCCGAGAGAAAGAAAAGAGAGATTAAGAAAGAAAGAAAGTAATAATGACTACAGAAGATTAATAAATAAAAAAAAAAGAAATAGGAACAAAAATATAGAGAAAGGAAAACAAATATGTAAATTGCTTATTTTCCCCAAAGGAACATTAAATTAGAGGAGATATTATACTAGAAAAATAAAAATAAGACAAACTTAAAATAAGGCAAACCTGTTTTTTTTTTTTTTTTGCTTTTTTTTTTTTTTTTTTTTTTTTTTTTTGTTTTTTTTTTGTGTTGTTTTTATCAAAACCATTTCATTATCCTGTACTGCTGATACAGCAAATACAGGTAAATGGTATTATCAAACAGCAGCCAAAGTGAACTACCTACAGGTACAGGTAGGGGTATAGAGGTGCCAGAACTTGGAGTGCACTTGAAATGAACATCAGGTGCAACTCATGTCTCAGATTTAGCTCACGCAAAGTGCACATGGCGAGCACATGATGTGCACAAGGGTGTATACATTAGTTCAGACTTCACTGTATGGGCTATTCTTAGAATTCTTAGACATATACATGTACCATACGTAGGATGTAATTATATTCCGCACCCAATCAGTTTAACTCCATTAGGCACTTAAGCTTGCGCATGTTTGTTACAAAATTGAAAACTTACCATCAAATGTGAAAATTACCGCATACGTTATGTCCTAATATATGGAAGAAAGTGACTGGTTCACTCAAGGACAAGAAAACGCGTTAAACGGTAAGGAACAACCTAGAATTTAAAATCTCAAAGTTCTTTTTATTCGAAAAACAAATTCCGCTGTTTTTACTAACGCCTAAAACTTAACCTAGAAACGAAATCATACATATGTAGAATGTAGAGGCAGACTGACAGTTGATTTGCTACTGCCTTCAAGTACATGACCGTCATCCATAGTGTAAATCATTAGTATGCTTACATAATTACAACAGCATAACGAAGAAAAATATATTTATTGCCAAATTATTGCCAATCATTGCCAGACAATTGGCCCAATTGCTATAGAATACAAGAAAAAGAAAGCACAATTTGGCATAATTTACATCAAACATACGGACTCGAGTGTCCAGTGACCGAAATATGATTTTCACATAATAATGAAATAATGAGGTCGTTTCTTCAGATTACTGGTCAAGATGTACCAGCATGAAGACGGTAATACCAGTGGCACCATTTTAATCAGGGACTGGGAAGCAAATCACTTATCAATGCATTAGCACTATTCGACATGATTTCAATCCATTTGTCCTGATATATTCCAATGCGTTTTTTTTTTACTTTGTATAATAGATCTTATACTCTTGAATGCCTGGAATTAAGTTAAATATTTTATAGCCTCAACCCTTCAATGTACTTTTCTATAGCTATAACTAATGTGGAAAAGGCCCATATAGATATCCATCCGAGAAAAAAAGAAGTCCGGTTTTAAATGATTGTTTATTCGTCAATATGATTATTTAAGGATGTAAAGCTGTAGACATACAAAAAGTAAATCGATTGTTTTGTCAACTGGGACACATAAAAGTTTGAAAGTTACTAACGTTTCAAATTAAAAAGAATGCTTACAGGGCACGGGTAGTGATTCGGTCGGCGGTCATCAGTCTGCGGTCTTTGCAAGCCTTAGGCATATTCGTCCCCAATTATTTCGATACAAATTGTTATTTCGGTTTCTAATATATAAACGACATGCTTAAGACATGATTTCTATCTTTGATTATGCCTGTAGTGCCTGTCTGTTCTTCATAATAATAATAGTTCATCGCGGTTTTATTTGTATTTAGCGCTACACTGCCGTGGTCACTTCAATAGTTTTTTATGATAACCTCGAAGGTACGAATGAAGCCGAGATAGCCTGATTCTCTTTCTCTCTCTAGTAATCAAGGGCGGGAAAATGATTCGGTATCAATTAAGCATGGCACTGGTTCCTATTCCGAATATATTTACATATAACATAAACCTGATAACGGGAAACCAGCCGATAATGGCAACTATTTTTAGAGTATTATTTATAGACCATAAATGTCAATAATAACATGAGTAATGCCGTTAAAAGTCTGTCGGCCCCATTATCTCAGTGAGTTAAGCATCGGTCTTCTAATCAGACTCTTACAGGTTCGAGTCTCGCTGCTTATCCGCTATTCATTTTTTTATTTATGTTATTTTCTTTTTCTTTCTTTTTGTTTTTGTTATCATAATAAATTTCTTTTCTTTCTTCATTCGTTTTTATTCTTCCTTTTTATGGAGTCTATTTAGCAGTACGCTGAAAAAAGTTGTTCAGTACTGGCGATAACTGGTAGGCCCAGACAGATGAATGTTGCATTATCAAATGAGCCGCGTCACAAGAAAGCGGATTTTTGCCTATGTGAAAACAAAGGCGCAGATCAGCTTCGCAGTAACTGCTAAGCTGATCAGCGCCTTTGTTTTCGCTACACGGATAGTACACTTTCTCTTCTTATTAAATCCGAAATTTCAAGTTTCTATGCTGCTTCTGGGACTGTACATGTCGGTTTGTGTCAGACCTGGTCGGAAACCCCGAAGACCGGGGTTTCTCGCGTCGCGGCTCAAATATTGAATTTTGAAATGATGTATAACCGTATCTTCAATGGCAAAAAAGATAAATGTAATACATAGGTGTAAATTATGTAAAGTGTATGTTGAGATATCTGATGATTTTCACAAGTGATTGATATCAGCCGATATTTTAACTGTAAATTTCTGATAACTTCTGACGTTTCCATTCACTTGACGTCATTAAAAAGTGTTTCACGTCAGAAATTCTAACGCCTTTAACTCAATTAAGAAATAATATAAAGTATTGGTGTTCATGTTCTTATTTTTTTATTTAGAACGTATGGAAGAGTGTACCAAAAATATTTGTGTTTTCAATATTGTTTTTGTTTTGCATTTTCACCGCCTGCCTCTTCAATGGGAAAAAGTACAAAATCAACACACTCGATTAAATATATTTGGTATTCAGTTCAAAAAAGTAAAATATCCTCTAAGTATATACCCATACCCATACATACACGTCAATCTTGAAAAGTCAGTCGCACATTAACGTACAAGAACAAACGCGACCCTGGCGTATGAAAAAATCTCAACACGCTGAATAAGAAAATTTGCTTCATAAACTTCATTTACCTATAGTATAGGACTTACGGCTTATCAATTACTAGAATCTAGTAAAACCACAACATGGAAGTATGGAGAAATCTCCGACCACTTTTGCAACCTCTTGGCGTGATTTGTTTGTTTGAATTGGTGCTTTACCTCCCAGTCAACACTAAGGTCATGTTGGGATGTCGCCTCCATTTTACAGGACTTTTACCCAAAATGAGGATATCATCACATCCAACAAGTGCTTGAAATATAACTATTCAACTAAGACCCAAAAGGCTTATACGTATGGATGGTTTGACTTGAAATGTTTCCTCGGCAGGCTCAGACAAGCGCGGTTAACCAGTAATCAGACGGTCAGTCAGCAGTGTATTTAGCTTTACCTGGAGGCACAAGCAGCCTATATCTATTTCTTTAGGCCCCAATGGGAGGGGGGCCCATAGTCTCTATGGTGTAATTAGCAGTCACAAATGATTAGCGTGTGTCTAAGGTGTGTACAGGTCGTATAATAATCTCAGCATGCTGAAAATTTTGGATTGCATGTACTTTCGTACAGTTATGTTAAGCACACAATACAGTATATGCGCGTATCAAACGTTTAATGTAACGCGTGTTGAACTTATTCGTACAAGACACATACCCGAGACACGTCGAGCTTTAAGCATGCTGCATGCTTAAAATACTTTAACGTACACCAAGCGTACAGAACGCACATGTACGAGGTTTGTGGACACATTGGCTAGCAGGAAAAGTAGTGATGTTGTTTAAGTTTTTTTTTTGTTTTTGTATAAATATAAGCAGCAATATCTTATGAGCATATTTGAGGAATTTGTTTCAATTTGAAGTATCAACACGTTAAATATGACATATTTTCTACTTAAGCGTACGTAGGGCCACACGGGACAGGTGCCAAAACGTCAACAAAATGTGACGATTTTCATATTGTTTTTTTTTCCCTGTCAAACGGCACTTAAATATGTTATAACATTAAAATATTTCGTCCTAAAACCATTTAACACTGACTTCATTTTCAGAAAGATTCCGACTTGGCGGCAGTGTAGTTTGATTTAAGTGAAAAAAAAAAAATCAGAAGCAGACCGAAAAATCTGTTTGAAATAATGGCGTAATTTGACGTCGGAGAACAGCCGACGCCGATTGTATGTTTCGTTCAGGAAATCACCCACAGATACGATGAAAATGTTACAAACAACAGAAACGTCATCGGCCTGTCAGTTACTATTTAGTTCACAGTAGTTGTGGCACAGTCGATTTTCAGCTGCTCAGAAGTCCACCTATGATGATAAACGGAAGATCACCTGTCTGGCATGCTCGCCGCAAGAAATTGTTACACATGTTCAACAGGTGGACGAACAGTTTTGCGAGAATTGGTACGGCGTATCTGCATTTGACAGCTGGATACACAGACATAAAAATGTTGATAGCCAAGGATCTTTTGTTAAAAAAAAAACAAAAACACACACACCCTGAAACAAATGTATAACGCGCTGGCGGCTTAAAATGTCAAGTAACGTCATATAGAGACGTTGACCTTTGCCCCGCACTCGGTTCGAAAGTGCAGGAAAAAGGCTGTAGATGACGTGTTTTTGTCAGATTTCAATAAAACTTCTTGTATATTTGCTTATAAAATACTTTTGCAAAAGCAGATATATTCATTTTTTCTGTTGAAAATATAAATGGTGTACACGAACTTTTCTGACAAACCACGTATGTATTAAACGCATTTGTTACGTGTCTCTGACGTGCTTCTGATGTTTTTGAATCAAGGTGTCTCTATGTCTATGGAAATACATTGGTTGATTGGTTGAATTTGCGGCATATTTTTCAAAAAAAAAAAAAAAAAAAAAAAAAAAAAAAAAAAAAAAAAATCACCCACGATCCAATAGTTTTGTCTCTATAAGATTTTTAATTTTTGCTTAACTGCTGCGTTCACAATTACGGGGCTGTTTTTGCCCCTGTCACATTGTATATTTTTCCGCTACTTTCTCACAACGTATCTGACGTGGCGCGCTGTCACACATTGCGTTTTACGGTGCGCGACGTCATATACTTGTTTACTATATCCCTGAAGAAGCCAAGAGGGCGAAACGTTGGATAAAGTGATAAATGTAATTAAAACTGGACTTAAGTTCGTGTTGGTGTTGTTTCAATTATAAACTATTCGGCATATTTTTTCCACACGCTCGGTGCGCGGTTTGTCTTATACGTTATTGACTGCGATAGAAAATTGAGGCTATTGATATGACACTTGTGTCATATCCTTTCTTGTTTAGTATTGGATTATCACCAGTCTTAGAATATGTTATTTCCTTTGATATGGAATTCATTTAAAAGTCATTAACTATCGGCGAAGAAGTGTTACAACTACTCTTCTGGTTTGCTTAATTGATGCTTTGGAATTTAAACTTGCCTATGCAGATTAGTGCATGCAGTGAGATAATCTGTCATGCTATTACCTCCGAAGTAAGGCCGTAAGTGTTTATCAAGCAAGTCTGTTTGGTGGTCTGTTAGGTTTAAAATCCATTTAATCAGGATTGCTAATTTTATGAGTATTGGGATAGGGCTTTCGTGTATTCACTAATCATTGTAAATTTACTCAACTATTTACTGTCATTAGCATTATTTCTTGGCTTATTCGTTTAGCTTGAATTTTCATTGAAATATGTCAATTACTGGTAACTTTGGAATTTAAGTGAATATCTGATGAATGACAAAAATAAAAACACTGTACCATCTTTCTGAGAATGATTGAGACCAAGTATAAATCAGTAACATATGCTAGTACTGAGTCAAAATGACCTCAGATTGGCGACATTTTTATGGTACGGGAAGAAAACAGAAGGCTATTAAACCGTCCTGGGTATTTTTCGTAAACTTTGTCTAAAAATTTTCTGTAATAGTTTCGACAGATATCCTTAAACATAAAATGTTCATTAGCTGATAAGCTTTTAGAACAATTCCTGTCTACCGAACAAGACGCCTGTCAAGAAAACACAAAAAAAAAAACACACACAAAAAAAAAGAAAAACCATAAGGACAGAATATAGATAAAAGTCCTCGATTTTTGAAATAATGAAATATAGATAAAAATCATCGATTTATGGGTATCTATTTTAACTACATCAATTCAGACAGTCTGGGAAAGCATGTCTATATCTTTTACTTCAAAACTCGAGGATGACCATTTTCGATGTCTTTCTTTCCCGGCACCGCCCATGTGCTATTCATGTGTGATTCGCATTCATGTAAAGTCCTCTGTTGAATCTGTCTGCCTCTCGTTTGTGCTCATTACCTTGAATTTTCTTTGGCTGCTTCGAACTCTGGTTCCCCTATGCTCAGTTTGCATAGCTGATATACAATTACCGAGAAAAATAAAGACACCGCTACAAACGGACTTTTCGCCAAGTGACGCGCAATTAATTCCGCCATTTCCAATCAGATACTGGGCCCTTATCAATTAATTTTAAGGCGTATACCGACTGTTGAGCAGACGGTGGTGTCAACTTTGACACATTTTGTGTGATTTTTTGTGTTTTTGCATTGTTTTTGTTTCATTTTATTTGTTTACATATTTTCATTTTTACCCGGTTTTTACCTGTAAATACAAATTGACTCTGAAGAAGGCGAAAGTCGAAAGCGCTAAGTTTGATTTGTTCTTACACTGTTAATGATTCAATCAGCATATATATATATGCAGTCAATTTGTATTTACAGGTAAAAACTGGGAAAAATGAAGAAGAAAAAAAAAAAAAAAAAAAAAAAAAAAAAAAAAAAATAGGCGAATTCATTAAATGAAACAAAAATCACAGAAAATTTTTCAAGTTGGGTTCTATTCTGAACCGTGTCATACCAAAGACCATAAAATGGCCCCAATGGCGCCCAGCATTATAAGGATAGCATTGAGAAAAGCCAGTTTTGATGGTGACTACTGTTCACCCTGACGTAAAAAAGGCCAACCACCGATATCAGGGGGCAAGACATTCGATGCCAGTAGGTATTGAACCCAGGACCTCTCGGCCACTGAGCTCCCCTAAAGTGAGTTGTTTTCTTGTTACAGTATTACAAGAAAATGGCGGAAATTCCAATTGTTTATACTGGGATTCCACAAAACAATGATATGCATGCTGTATTACCTCGCAAATTTTGGCAATTTTGGTTCAATTTTTTTCTGACACCCCACTGTATTTTAAAACTCTGTCATGCGCGGCTGACTTTTCTAATGCATATATTTTACCTCCCTACAGAGCTTAAGAGCTGAAAAATTATCTGAGACCCAGAAATGCCTTAAGTCAGTTAAAAGTAATTTGCAAAAATGTTTTTTTTTTCTTTCTTTCTTTCTTTCTTTTTTTTTTTTTTTTTTTTTTTTTTTAGTATAAAATGTATCGTAAACAAGTCGCGATGGTAAATCAAAATTTTAATAGTACAACTACGATGTCGACTAAGTCGGTCGTATACTACCTGGCTCAGCTGACCAACCCACACTCCGTTGCACTCCGTACGTATCAGGAACGGAAACATCTTGGCCAGTCCAATACCTAGATTTGTCAGTTCACCAAGGAATTCTTTATGACATTACACATACATCTCAATAACAAGAATTACAATGTCGAAACGAACTGATTGAATAGGAAACAAATCTGTTTAATGTCTTAACCTTGTATAAGGAAATGAGAATTAAATGCATGTGATAGCTAGTGGTGATTTGTTATTTCAAACATTCTAGGAAAACTAGAAACAAAATTAGACTAGAACGTTTATGATTGTGTCGCGTCATAAGTCAAGTCATTTGTCCGACACAAGTCTGGTTTAGATCCATAGAAGACGGCAAATGTCGGATCATGAAGAATCCGGTTAATGTGTTGGTAGATAGTTTAATATATGAACAGTGAATAAAGCTTAATAGTTGATCCTCGCTAAACTGGACAACCTCATATAAGATTAGTTTGACCAAACGAGTCACCCTCTTTACATAAAGAACCTACCTACCTACTTACCGACCTACATACCTACCTTCCGACCGACCGACCTGCCTACCTAACTACCTATCGACCGACCGACCTACATATCGACCGACCGACCGAGACTGACCGTGACTGACTGCTTGGATGAGGGTTATTCTATATATGAACCCGTCAACATAACAGCAAGAGCTGCTGATCTACTGTGACGTTTTGAGTTATGTAAACAGGCTTTCTGAAGCCGGTGTTCATACTGTGCGAACGGTCAAAGCTATTGAAAAGTAGTTTACTCTTCGTTTTGTATCTTTGATTTATTTTCTATCCAACATTTTGCTGCTTTCGTGCGCATGTTCTTGTTCACTGACCTTGCATAGTTTTGTGTTTTTGTCTACTAACTGGAACTGACTGTCTATCCATTTATTAAACACATTGTTTCTCTGACCAATATTGGTCTCGCCCCCCGGCAAACTCCATCTATTCCAGAAACAAAGTGGTCAAGGTTTTAAAGCACGTGAGAAGAGAAAATATTTACACCACTTAAAAGTCCAAGAAGCTTTAGTAAAACCTAATACTTTCCGATAGATAGGAGGCGTAATTTGAAAATTTGACGGTATGTCTATATTCCCTTCCATCCGTTTTCTGCTAACACTCTTCTCCTTCGCTGGGACAAAAACTTTCTTCATTTTTTTTTCAAATACCTTTGCCTTGTGAGAAAAGTACGACATAGTCAGGCTGGTCTGCTTCTGGGGAGATTGAATGTCATTTACAGAACATAGGGCTATTAAACTGTCGCGTTTGATTTGAGAGTTTCCTTGAAGACATTCTGTAAAAAATCTAGATATTTCTCTAGATACATAAAATTTCCATTAGTTAATAAGCCGCTCTCAATAATCCTAGTTTAAAACAATGTAGACCTATTAGGAAAATAAGAAGTACTCAGAGGCAAAAACGCACTCAGAGCTAGCTTCAAATGTTAAACCTAACTTGGAGGGATGGAAATTCTAAAGCCGTCCTAAAACACCTGCTCTAAAAATTGGACGTAAACCATACCAGATGACTTGTGTGGCATTTGGCAGATGTCACTCAGGCGTACCTTAAAACAATATTTCTTTTAGCCATATACCATACTCTTACGTAGGATGTTATCAGTTCAACTCCATTAGGAACTTCAGCAGGTTGCGCATACTTGTCAGTACAAAACTGAAAACTTATCAAATACGAATTTGAACCCCAACCAGGCTAAATATTATTTATGTCATAACACATGGAAAATTCAATCTTAAAGAACAGCTTTTCTAAAAAAATCTCGATGTTTTGAAGAACTCCTAAAACTTAACTAAAACGGAATCATACATTTGTAAAATCTAGAGCATGACAGTTGCTTTGCGACTGGTTTCAAGTCCTTGACCGCCATCCATAATGTAAATCATTGATATGTTGACATAATTACCTGGAGTTAAAAAGAAACTACAACAGAATGATTAAGAAAAATACATTTATTGCCAAATTATTGCCAATCATTGCCAGACAATTGGCCTAGGTACTATAGAACACAAGAAGGAAAGAAAAGCACAATTTGGCATAATTTACGTATCAGGGGACCGAAATATTTCACATAATAATGTAATAATGAGTTCGTTTCTTCAGATTACTGGTCAGGATGTACCGGAATGAAAAAAAAAACAAAAAAAAAAAAACAAAAAAAAAAAAAAACAACAACAAAAAAAAAAAAAAAAAACAATAAAAACAACAACAAGCGGCATCATTTTCATCTGAGGCCAAATCACATAGTGCATATGACGTGATTTCAAGCTGTTTTCCTGATATGCACCAAGTTAAAGACTGGTGATATGCACCAAGTTAAAGAATCCATATTTTTTATTTTTAAATATTAGATTATTAATTCAAATATTTTGGACAATATCACCAGTCTTTGAATATACTATTGGCAAAATTTGATAATCTATTTCATCAGGCTTGAGAACTTGATTATTATCTGGACTGGTTTTTTTATTCACTAATCACTGAAAGTTCTTTCGTCTTCGTTTTGTGTCGTTCTTCTAACTTCTATTTAACCTTTTGCTGTTTTGGTGCATGTGTTTTTGTTCACTTGCTTTACATATATAGTTTTGGCTTCTGTTTAGTGTTTTAACTAATTGGAACTATCCATTCATTAAACACATTGTTTCGCTGACCAAGGCAAACTGCACTATTTCAGAAACAAACTCGGAGTTCAAGGTTTCAAAGTACGCGATAAGAGAAAACATTAACACATAAAGCTTTGGTAAGATTGAACATTTAAGAACAATATAAATGCAGTTATGGAGATTAAGAACAGTGGGCTAGACGGAGGCGCAGTTTCAAAGACTGAAGGTACGCTAACCTAAAATACATGTACTGTGTATCTATGTTTCTTTCAATAAGTTTTGAGCTAACACTCTTCGCCTTCACTAAGACAAACCTCTCTTCGTTTTTGATTTTCAAACATGCCTGACAGACTGACCTGTCTCTGGAGAGATTGAATGTCGTATACAGAACATAAGGCTATTAAACCGTCGTGGTTGATTTAAGAAGTTTTCTTGAAGACATTCTGTAAAAAATCGCGATATTTCTCTATATACATAAAATTTCCATTAGTTAATGAGCCGATCTCAATACTCCTAGTCTAAAACAATGAAGACCAATCAGGGAAATAAAAAATACTCAGGGGCATAAACGCACCCGGAGCTAGATTTAAATGTTATACTAAACTAGAAGACAATGTTGTCCTAAAGCACCTGCTCTTGGAATTGCATTGAATTGGACGTAAATAATACTAGATGACGTGTGTGACATTTGGCGATGTTTCGGACAGATGTACCTTCAAAACAATTAAATGGACTTCATATTGGCTACTCTTAGCCATATACCATACGTAGGATGTAATTATTTTTCCGCAACGGCCGATCAGTTAAGTCCATTAGGCACTTGTGGTTTCGCATATTTGTTACAAAATTGAAAACTTGTTAAATGTGATTTAAACCCTAACCAGCCTATGCCATCATATAGAGAAGAATGTGAGTGGCTCAATCTCAAAGTAAATTTCGAAAAAAAATCCGAATTTTGAAGAACTTGACTAAAATGGAATCATACATTTGTAGAATCAAGAGACTAACAGTTGCTTTGCTACTGGCTTCAAGTACACAACCACCATTCATTATTTAAATCATTGTTATGTTTACATAATTACCAGGAAAGAAAAAGAAACTACAACAAAGTAGTCAACAAAAATATATTTATTGCCAAATTATTGCCAATCATTGCCAGGCAATCGGCCTAATTACTATATTAATTGTATATAGAATAAAGATCCGACCAGCTCTGACATAAACTGGCATGTACACTCACAGAAGCAGGCCAGAAGCTTTAAATTTTGGATTTAAGAAGAAGAGATATTGTACTATCTGTGTAGCGAAACCAAAGGCGCTGATCAGCTTCGCAGTTACTGAAAACAAAGGCGCTGATCAGCTTCGCAGTTACTGCGAAGCTGATCTGTGTTTTCGCATAGGCAAAGGTCCGGTTTTCTCACGATGCAGCTCAGAACAGAGGGCTATAAGAAGTTTCGATCAAGACATTCCATTAAGGAAACACCACCATCGGTTTTTAAAATGAAAACAAATCAGTTGAAAGTTTTAATATGTCAATATTTTTGCTAAAAACAGCCGTTCTAATGAGTACCCACAAAAATCTATGTTTTGGATGAAAAATAAGAAACAAGTATGTCCCTTCACAGTCCTGTTCTACTCTAAAAAAAGTGGGCTTAAAGGCGTTGATACACGTTAAACGGAAAGGAACAACCTTGAACTAATCTCAAAGGGCATTTTTGTTTTCGAAAAACAAAATCCGCTGTTTTAATAACACCTAAAACTTAACCTAGAACCGGAATCATACATATGTAGAATGTAGACTTAGACAGACTGTCAGTTGCTTTGCAACTGGCTTCAAGTACATGACCGCCATCCTTAATGTAAATCATTAGTATGTTTACATAATTACCTAGAGAGAAAAGAAACTACAACAAAGCAATGAAGAAAAATATATTTATTGCCAAATTATTGCCAATCATTGCCAGACAATTGGCCCAATTTCTATATAATACAAGGAAAAGAAAGCAAAATTTCGTATAATTTACACCAAACATACGGAGTTGCGTATCCAGTGACCGAAATATGATTTTCACATTATAATACAATAATGAGGTCGTTTCTTCAGAATACTGGTCAAGATGTACCAGAATGAGGACAAAAATACCAGTGTCACCATTTAATCAGAGACCAGGAAACAAATCATGTATAAATGCATTAGCACTATTTGACATGATTTCAATCCATTTGTCCTGATATATTCCAATGCGTTTTTTGTTTTTTTAATTATAAATAATAGATCTAATACTCTTGAATGCCTCGTATTAAGTTAAATATTTTTGTACTATTGGATTATCACCAGTCTTAGAATATGTCATTTTCTTTAAAGTCCTATTTCCATGTCTATTGGGGGTCATTAGATAAGGGACAGGGCATTAAAAAACTTAGTGCCCTAACAATAACTCAGAATACAGTTAGGGGCCAAAACAGGAAAAATCAATATTGATTGCAGAGGGAGGCAGTTTTATTGCACAGGTTAATATCAGGGACCATAAAATCAATAAACAGTGGAACTACAGGTATTATCCTTTAGGGGCCTCTTTATGACCCCCTGCAGAGATGTGATAATCACCTCATTATGACAGTCCTTTGATCAAAGGACCATATTGCATCATTAGGGGTCATTAACCGAATAAACAGGGGTACCCCTATTAGCTACTTCAGAAGTAGGTCTTTAATACGGAATTCATTTAAAAGTCATTAACTATCGGCAAAGAAGTGTTACAACTTCTCTTCTGGTTTGTTTAATTGACGCTTTGGAACTTAAACTTGCCTATGCAGATTATTTCATGCAGTGAGACAATCTATCATGCTATTACCTCCGAAGTAAGGCCGTAGGGTTTGTTTGGTGGCCCGTTAGCTTTAAAATGTATTTCATCAGGCTTGGGAATTTTACGAGTATTTGAATGGGGGTTTCTGTTTTCACTAATCAGTGAATTTAATATTTTTTTTACTGTCATTTTCTTTTGGCTTATTCATTTAGCTTGATTTTTCATTGAAATGTGACAATTACTGGTGACGTTAAAATTTTAGTGAATATGGCAAAAAGATACCATCGTTCTGAAAGTGACTGAAATCAAGTATAAATCAGTAGCATATGAAAGTACTGAGTCACAATGACCTCAGATTGGCGACAGTTTTATGGTATGGGAAGAAAACAGAAGGCTATTAAACTGTCTCGGGTATTTTTCGTAAGCTTTGTCTAAAGATTTTCTCTAATAGTTTCGATAGATATCCTTATACATAAAATGTCCATTAGCTAATACGTTTAGAACAATTCCTGTTCACCGAACAAGACACCTCTCGAAAAAACAAAACAATAGGACAGAATATAGATAAAAATCCTCAATTTTGAAATAAAGAAATGTAGATAAAAATCCTTTTTAAACGGGACAGCCTCAATGATGCCCATTTTCGCCGTCTCTCTTTCTCAGCACCGTCGGGTGATTTGCCTTCCTGTAAAGTCCTCTGCTTACTCTGTCTGATTATCGTTTGTTTTCATTGCTTTGGTTTTCTTGGCTGCCTCGAGTGTTCAGTTTACATAGCTGATACACTATTACCGAGAAAAATAAACACACCGCTACAAACTGACTGTACACCAAGTGACACGCAGCCAGATACAGGGTTCTTATCGATTAATTTTGCAGTTGTATACTCACTGCTGAGCATACGGTGGTGACAACTTTGACACATTTTTCTGTGATTTTGTGTATTTTTGCATTGATTTATTTTATTTATTTACCTATTTTCATTTTTTCCAATTTTTACCTGTAAATACAAATTGACTCAAAAGAAGCCGAAAGCCGAAGTCGCTATATCAGGAGGTAACACATGCGAACTCAGTAGGTATTGAACCCAGGACCTCTCGGCCACTGAGCTCCCATAAACTGAGTTGTTTCGTCCATAGTGCAGATTATATTTTCATTTCGGTCCTTTGAGATCAGTAATCACTGAAAGTTCTTTCTTCTTCGTTTTGTGTCATTCTTCGGACTTCTATTCGATCTTTTGCTGCTTTGGTGCATGTGTTTTTGTTCACTGGCTTTACATAATTTTGGCTTCTGTTTGGCGTTTTGTCTAATTGGAACTGTCTGTCTATCCATTCTTAAACACATTGTTTCGCTGACCAATATTCTTCTCTGCCCGCGGCAAACTTCTCTACTCCAAAAACAAATAGTTCAAGGTTTCAAAGTACGTGAGAAGAGAAAGCATTTACACAAATGAAAAGTCCATAATATTTGGTAAAATTGATCATTTTAGAACAATATAAATACAATTATGTAATTTAAGAACAGTGGGCTAGATGGAGACGCAATTTAAACGATTGAGGGTACGCTAACCTAAAATACATGTAGTGTGTATATATGTTTCTTTCCATAATTTATGAGTTAACACTCTTCGCCTTCGCTAACACAAATTAAACCTTTCTTGGTTTTTGTTTCTTAAATATGTCTTGCGAGGAAAGTACGCCATAGTCAGACTGACCTGCCTCTGGAGAGATTTAATGTTGTTTACAGAACAGAGGGCTATTAAATTGTCGTGTTTGATTTAATAAGTTTCCTTGAAGACCTTATGTAAAAAATCGCAATATGTCTCTATATACATAAAATTTCCATTGGTTGATAAGACACTCTCAATAATCCTAGCCTAAAACAATGTCGACCTATTAGGAAAATAAGAAATACTCAGGGGCATAAACACACTCCAGCAGAGCTAGCTGTATATGTTTAACCTAACTGGAAGACATTGACGTCCAAATACCCATTACGGAAACGACTCCGTATTGAATCGGAACTTCCCGTCAAAGCATTATAATTTCCTTACTTATGAGTTAAACCTCAATTCTTCTTAGTATTATTTAACTTACTATCATAAAATAAATGCTTATTATGTTTGATCTTAGTAAAATTACTATTTTTTTTCAACTTTAAGATGACATAATTATAGGTATTATTGATTTTACACTTGACCTCATCAGACCTCACTTTTACTATATAAGTATAGGTGTGAGAGGCTAAGTTTCACACGGAGATGTTTAAATGATGCGTCCTAAAGTACCTGCTCTAGTAATACTAGATGACTTGTGTGGCATTTGGCGATGTTTCGGACAGATGTACCTTCCGCACAATTAAATGGACTTCAGATTGGCTATTCTTACAGTCATTAACTGACGGCGAAGAAGTGTTACAAATTCTCCTCGGTTTTGCCTAATTGGTGTTTTGGATCTTAAACTTGTCTATGCAGATTATTTCATACAGTGAATTTATCTACCATTCTATTACCTCTAAAGTAAGGTCGTAGGTATTTAGCTAGTAGATCTGTTTAGGGCCCGTTAGGTTTATATTCTATTCCATCAGGCTTGAGAACTTTATGGGTATCTGAATGGGGTATCACTAATTCCTAATTCTCCTAACTTCTATTCAACCTTTTGCTGCTTTGGTGCATGTGTTTTTGTTTATATGGCTTTGCATAGTTTTAGCTTCTGTTTAGCGTTTTGTCTAATTGGAACTGTCTGCCTATCCATTCATTGAACATACATGTATTGTTTCGCTGACCAATATTGTTCTCTGCCCGAGGCGAACCTATTCCAGAAACAAAGAGTTTAAGGTTTCAAAGTACGCGAGAAGAGAAAACATTTACACAACTGAAAAGTTCATAAAGTTTTGGCAAAATTGAACATTTTCTGAAGAATGTAAATGCAGATATGGAATTAAAGAAGAGTGGGCTAGGCGGAGGCGCAATTTTAAAGATTGAAGGTACGCTAACCTAAAATACATGTACTGTGTATCTACGTTTCTTTCCATAAGTTTTGAACTAACAATTTTTGCCTTCGCGAAGACAAACCTTTCTTGGTTTTTGTTTTTCAAATATGCCTTGTGAGGAAAGTAAGACATACATAGTCAAACTGACCTGCCTCTGGAGAGATTTAATGCCGTTTACAGGACAGAGGGCTATTAAACTGTCGCGTTTGATTTGAGAAGTTTCAAGGCCTTGAAGACATTCTGTAAAAAATCGCGATATTTCTCTATATACATAAAATTTCCATTAGTTAATAAGCCGCTCTCAATACTCCTAGTCTAAAACAATGAAGACCAATTAGGGAAATAAGAAAATACTCAGGGGCATAAACGCACCCGGAGCTATTTTTAAATGTTATACTAAACTAGATGACAATGTTGTCCAAAAGCACCTGCTCTTGGCATTGCATTGAATTGGACGTAAATAATACTAGATGACTTGTGTGACATTTGGCGATGTTTCGGACAGATGTACCTTCCAAACAATTAAATGGACTTCAGATTGGCTATTCTTAGCCATGTACCATACGAAGGATGTAATTATTTTTCCGCAACGGCCAATCAGTTAACTCCATAAGGCACTTGTGGTTGCGCATGTTTGTTATAAAAATCCGACCAGCTCTGACATAAACTGGCATGTACAATCACAGAGGCAGACCAGAAGCTTGAAATTTCGGATTTAAGAGGAAGAGATATTGTACTATCTGTGTAGCGAAATCAAAGGCGCTGATCAGCTTCGCAGTTACTGCGAAGCTGATCTGCGCCTTTGTTTTCGCATATAGGCAAAGATCCGGTTTTCTCACGATGCGGCTCAGAACAGAGGGCTATAAGAAGTTTCGATCAAGGCATTCGATTAAGAAAACACCACCATGTAATAAACAGAGATTTAACTCGGCTTTTAAAATGAAAACAACTCAGTTGAAAGTTTTAATATTTCAGTATTTTTGCTCAAAACAGCCGTTCTAATGAGTACCCACAATCTATGTTTTGGATGAAAAATAAGGGAAAAAACACGTATGCCCCTTCACACCCCTGTTCTACTATAAACAGTGGGCTTCAAGGCGTTATACACGTTAACCGGAAAGGAACAACCTAGAACTAATCTCAAAGGTCATTTTTGTTTACAAAAAACAAAATCCGCTGTTTTCAATAACGCCTAAAACATGACTAAGAAACGGAATAATACATCTGTAGAATGTAGAGACAGACTGACAGTTGCTTTGCCATTGGCTTCAAGTACATGACCGCCATCCATAAGTATGTTTACATAATTACCCGGAGAAAAAAACTGCAACAGAGTTATCAACAAAAATATATTTATAGCCAAATTATTCCGAATCATTGCCAGACAATTGGCGCAATTACTATAGAATACAAGGACAAGAAAACACAATTTGGCATAATTTACACCAAACATAGGGACTTACGTATCCAGTGACCGAAATATGATTTTCATATAATAATGTAATAATGGGTCGCTTCTTCGGATTACTGGACAAGACGTACCGGAATAAGGTAAAAAATTACAAGCGGCTAGACCAAATCTCTTAAATGAGCCGCCTCGTGGAAAAACCAACAATGTGGTTTCCGAGCAGGACTGACACAAACCGGGCTGTACAAGCACAGAAGCAGGCTAGAAGCTTGAAATTTTGGAGTTAAGTAGAGGAGGAATTGTACTATCCGAGTAGCGAAAACAAACGGCGCTGATCAGCTTCGCGGTTACCGCGAAGCTGATCTGTGCCTTTGTTTTCGCATAGGCAAAAATCCGGTTTTCTCACGATGCGGCTCAAATGATGAATGGATTCACCCATCAATATCATTTGGGCAAGTACACTTTAATTTATAAGGGCTTCTTGTGTGATTTTAAATTTTATTCCATTTGTCGAAGAAAATTCCTATAAGCAAACATAATAGTCCCAGATGGGACGCCGCGTACTGCGGTGTCCGATCTGGGACTAAACTGGTTGCCTGTGCCCCATAAAAAGGACACCAAGCTTAAATGAATTAGTGCGTAAATGAAGCACAATTTGACTTGATTTCAAGCTGTTTTTCCTGATATGCTCCAAGTTAAAGTATGCTTATTCTTATTTTTAAATAATAGATTGCCTCGTATTACTTTAAATATTCTTTGATTGGATTATCACTAGTCTTAGAATATGTTATTCCTTTGATATGGAACTCATCTAAAAGTCATTAATTAACGACGAAGAAGTGTTACAATTTCTCTTCGGTTTTGCTTAATTGATGTCTTGAATTTTAATTTTGTGACAGCTATATGCATATTATTTCATGCAGTTAGATAATCTATCATTCTATTACATGCACCTCCGAAGTTATGGGTATCTGGATGGGCTTTCTGTAATCACTAATCATTATCTTTTGGCTTATTCATTAAGATTCAACTAGTATTCAGTTTACCAGGTCATTAAAATGCAAAAGTTGAAAGCCCTGTTCTTCACCGACCCCCTAGGGGCCGTGGATACAAATGACTGGTGCATCAAAGCTTTAGAGTTGCATTCATACTCAGCTAGACCGAAAGGCGTCATAAAAACATTCCTATATCTACATATTTTTGAGCTAATGTACTGCTAGATATAACCCCTTGTGAGAGTACATGCATAACCTCCTTCTTTATGAATACTAGATATTTTACGCTTAATCCTGGATACTCTTCAATTTCAGTTTTCAAAACCGATTATCATGTTATCTATGATCATATATGACAAGAATGTAACTTCAGTGATAAAGTTGAATTTTAAATATATTTTGTTATTTAGTGAAGACACTACTTTCAATCATATGTGACTGTACTTGAAACCTTTTGATATGCAATAAGGTACCGGCTTTGTCGCGAAACTCTGTTCTTACTGCGCAAATAATTAAGAAAAGGGTACTCATACATGTATGATATAGCTTCCTCACCCTGGGGCTCTGCCAGCGGGGTTGGGGATCTGGGAGAGAAGAGCCATTTATTTTCAGGGATCTGGGGAGAAGGACCCTTTCTTTTCAGGAATTTGTTAATTTGTTAAGGGAACAGGAAGCAGGAATTTGGGGAAACATTTAGGGGGCTGAAAGTTCAGTTTTCCTTCGCCAGGTAGAGTCTCATCCTGATGATCAGTGACATCCAAAGAAATGAGCCATAACGTTCTTTACTTTATTCGACAATTTACAGTGTCTACTGTTAAACGTATACATCTACAATTTTGAGGAGAGATTCCGAAATTTTCACAAGTAAATTAGCCGCTCGTTGAGACGACGGCGCATAAAGTGCAGTTAAACGAACACAACCAGGGTCTGACGTCATACTATGATTATCACAAGAACAACTGTTTCCCCAGCCTATGCCAAATGTAGAGGAATGAATGAGAATTGAATTAAAATATTTTTGAGTAAGTGTCTATGTTTAATTCTAGCCTGTTGTGCTGAGCTTCATTACCAATCACATTGTGTCACTCAATGATTAGATTTCAAAATCCGACACATGCGCAGTGGAGCAGTCTATGTTTAATCAGTTTATTTATGGCAACGGTAACCGGCAAAATTTCAGTAAAATCATTTTGAAGGTTTCGTTGCTAGCCGCAATCGCCGGTTCGGCCAATGAATAGCATTTCCTGACGATTTATGCAAATAGCCGGGCGAATTCCGGTTCCGGTTGACGAAAGATGTAGAGAATCAACAGTTCTAAGCGTTGCTGTAATACAGAGCGAGCGAGGAAAATTCATTGTAAAAAAAAAAAAAAAAAAAAAAAAAAAAAAAAAAAAAAATGATTCACAATAACTTTATTTGTGCTTGTTTCTGATTGGAAAAGATTTGGAAGTTAATCCAACAAAAACTAAGGTTACAATTTACAATATTTTGTAATAGGAAATTTGAGCATAATTTGGTTTTTACTTATTATTATAATAATGGACAGCAATTAGATATTGAGGATGGTTTTGTGTACTTGGGTGCACTTTTTTCTTACAAAGTTAAGTGAACCAGTACAGAGCTCCTGGTATCAGTTATAAATGGTAGGGCATTTGTCTTTTTCTCGACTACTGCTGCATGTACAGATGGGGGCATCTGGGGCGGGATCAGTTGACAAATCTGTCCGTTGGTGCCGTCCTGGATGTCTTTTTGTTTTTAGGGGAAGAGAGAACAATTATTTACTGTTCTTTTCAGCTATTTTTATATCCTGGCTAGATGGATATGAGATACCAGTAGGTCTGATTTACGCATAGTGACATTTAATTCATATTGCATCTCATGCGGCTCCGATTGTCGTTAAATTGTGCTAGTCCTCTTTGAAGCTTTCTTCGATGTATTTTTGTGTTATTGTTTCATGTATTTATGTTTGCAGCTGGATCTATACCTCGGTTAGGGGTCTCGATCCTTAATAAAATCTTGAAAATCTTGAAATCTTGAAATCTTGGAAAATTCACTGTCGGATGTCATTCTTTTATGTTTTCAAATACCCAGCGAACGGACAGAAACGACACACGGGAAGGGGGAAAGTAATAATAAAACGATAAAGCTAAAACTTATACTAAAAATCTTTGTTGCACTGTTGTTCCCCTTGTCTTAATAATATTATCAAATCAAAAATTGGTTTATATTTCTATCAAAAAGCATTTAAAATCAATCTTCATATGTAAAAATTTTATTCTTTTTATGCTTAAAATGTCAAAATAATGTGTACTTTCTGTTCAAATTACAAACTATGTATTAACACCAAACTACGAGATACACAAAAGATAATACAAACATGGAATGTCGATATGAATTCTATCATCAATCATCAATCCGTTTTAATGGAAAAAGTCCTTTTTTCCTCTACCGAAATATTTGCAAGGGAGACCTTCGAGTGTCCCTTTGGAATTCTGTAAATAGGTATAAATACAACAATTATATTATAAATTCATCATCATCATCATCATCATCATTAGTCTGACTCATCAACCGTCAAAATGAAGTATCATACCCAGTGGTTCATTTTGCCAAAATAATAAATCAGTTATCAAAAATTCATTTTGACGGCTGACCTGCCAGACTACATCATCATCATCTTCATCATCATCACTCCCTACCAATTCTAACGTTGACAGTCGTTAAATACCTTACCGGGATGCCTGACACTTGCGCCATACAACATGTATGAACAACGTACATTTGGAATTCCTCATCATGCCGATCTTGCCATGATTGCACGATGCAGGTCTTGCTACATGTACACGCATGATTTTATTTGACCAAGTTTTGGCCCAGCAAGGGTAGGCCTACAGTCAGGTTTGTGTTGGATAGGGTCGAAAAATCTATAAGATATGTTTTCTCAAATCACGGCGTATTGATATCCTATATTAATGCAATAACCCAGCAAACAGAAAACGTTAAATGACAACATTACGGTTTGGTTTAGCCTTGCCCAAGGCTTAGAAATAAAGAAAAACTCCTTTCGTAATTTTCGTTTTTTTTTAATCTCTGCGGCTAGTCTAGTCTATAGATGGGGCTCGATTTCTGTAAAACTCAGCCAAGATGATTGAAGAAAAAATCATTGATAGACTAGCTTAGAGACTCGAGAAATTTCAATATAGAGAAAATAATAAAAATGAAAACAATAATCATATGACATAAATATGTTTTACAGACTAGTAGCTAGTCTAGGTTTGGTTGTATAAAGGTTTGGCTAAACCAATGTTACTGAAACGTTTTGAAATGGTTGTGAATTGGCAATGTAAGTATCAACCATTAGCAAACGTTATGAAAACGTTTTTGTTAACATAACAAATTCCGCTTTTCTGTGAATGGCATTTGTCCTAAACAGAGCTATTTGTTGATTAGTATACAGCTGCCAATAATAAGCTCGACAACAAAACGTTTCCAGAACGTTTTACAAACGTCTGCAACAACATTTATAATGACTGTAAATTTACCGCAGCTTCGTATTATTTTATTTCCTTCACAGGGTATATTTAATTAATACTTTGCGTTAGGAATGGAAAGCGTATTATCAGACGATTTTCTTTTGCATTTTTTGTCTATTGGTGCATGCATTTTGCGACAATGCATTCAGTCTTTTTTGTTCGAAACAAAATCCTTTAGCTTTGCACAACGTGGTTCCTTTGTTCTCGGCCATTTGAATATGCAACAAAAGGAAACGGCGTGACAGAGTATAAGTATCAGTTTTATTTATTATTTTGCTCTAAATTTATTAAATGATGTTGCAAATATTCGTCAATACACTCCTACATCTATCGCCAGTTTTCAGAGTTTTTGCTGGTTTTTCTAATCATTAAGGCTATCACAATAAATTCTTACAAGAAGATAATTTTTTCACAGCAGTTAGATAAAGATAATGAGTTCTTGACTCTGGCCACCTGTTTGTTTAAAGAATTAGATGAAATATGCCATTAACTTCCAATTTACTCTTTGTCTCAATATTAGACTATGGATACAGTGTCTGATCAAACTAAATGATACACTGATCTGAGTCTATAAAACATTAAGGTGGCAATTTTCCATACTGAGACTTTCAGTTCATATGAATGTGCATACTTTCCGCATTTTTACCAAACTATTTTAGGTACCCACATGTTGAGTACCCACAAATACTGAGTGAAATTCTATAATTGATGAATACATGTACATACAAATAACATGAACACAAAGATTCCATGAGTACCCTAAGACCACACCAGTTTCATAAAAACAATTTCAGTCTTGACTCATAATTTTATGAACCAGCTTATTTTGAATACCCACAATTTTGTGATTGAATTTTGTGAACATTCTTATAGTGAAGACCAACATAATTTGCCCATGCTTTGTGTAACAAGAAAATATAATTTCCAACATTTTCAATACCCCAAAATATTTATATGCACTTTTGAATACCCTTATTTTAAATACACTCAAATTTGAAGACCCATAAATATTTTGAGAGCCGCATCTTTATGTGAATAACATCTAACTGAAATAGCTATCTTCTGATTGCCACCAATTTTGATTGCCTACAAAATTTGATCATCCACACTTTGAATACCCACATATTTTGAGTACCAAAAAAATTGAAGACCACAAATTTTAACTGCCCAAAATTTTAGAAAAAAGTATAAAATGTTCCAAAACATAGCAAAAGTGCTCCCAAATTTTGAATACCCACAATTGTGAGTACCCATATATATTCGTACCCACAGGCTCGAAATATGACATTTCTAACTCAACATGGTCCAAGTGAGAAGAAAAAAAAAACTGAAGAAATCTGATATCAGACATCTGGAGACTGTTGCTCTTGTTATTTTCACAGTTTACTGATAATGATAATAAAAGTTGAAAGCTACAAGATACTTTCCGAGATTTATTGCCCAATCATGCCAGCTCCATTGGAGCTGTTTTTTGGCGATGGATGTAGGAGTGAATACATGTTTCTCACATTTTATTGATCATCTAAAATTAAAGTATTGAAACACAATGCGCTTTCTTTCGAATACTGTGATTGTTATATGTTTTCGCGACCACGGTTTTTTTGCATCCTCTGAAAAGTCTTTATACTTGACACATGTGCATATTTGGCTTCTTCGTATACGTATATGATTAGCTCAGCATATATGTCTGGATTTCTGATAATCTAGCTTCCATTTATGTAGAAAAAATCTAGGAAATACTTTCGTCTAATCAAAACGTTGTGAAAATGTTCTCTAAACGTTATCAGTCGGGTAGAATTCTCGATCGAGAAGTCGGAAGGATGTTGTATTTATAGGTATGCCGGTATTAATTATATTGTATTATGGGATAGTTTTTGCAACATATTAGGGTACCTATGTTTAAATGTGCCCGCGATGCACAGTTTTGCATTAAATTCTAAATAACCTGGATATATCAATTTTTGACTTATATTGCTACAATTCTACCGAGGCGGATTTTTTTCTTACGGCCTTTAACATTTTTTTTTAAATAATATCGAAACAGCGAGCATTTTTACTATCTCATTTTTCAGACATTACTTCCCGATGGTGAAGCTTTAAGTCTTGAAACGCCTTGAATTTTCACGTTTCATAAAATTTATTTGCTGATGTGACGGTGTTTACGTCCCACCAAACAGCGATGTCATATGGAGACGGAACTTCGGTATTAAGTCTCTTCCTGTATGCTGGTCTAGCGTCAAAAACTGGCTAAACATATGACAAACCAGGGTAATCAATGCCGAAGGAAGGGAACAAAGCAAGAAAAACAGAAACACTGTTGCATTTATGAGATTAGAATGCCATTTTTCATCATAAGTGTTTGTCTAGGTCTCAATTCCAATTCGTATGCCAAAACCCCAATAGCTTAAGTGGTTTAAGCCATGTGTGCCATGCAGTCGTGAGTTTTATCCCATGCTTCTCATCGGGTGAGACTTTAAACCGAGGCCTCGTCTCTATTTGACCTTAGCTACTGTATGGGACGTATAACACCAACACTACCAACCGTGCAATCAAATCGTGTCGAAGCGGACCCATGATCGACCCCGTGTCCGACATATACCACTTAATGTCAAAAAGAATGAATGCTTAATTTGCAATCTGCCTTTGAGCAAAGAACGCCCCACTTAAAATAAGCAATAAAATATTGACCAAATAATTTGTCATATAAAGTTACAAAATGAAGCAGATTAGATCTCTTAGAACACGTTATTTTTTCAATCTGCATTATGCCGTCAATCTGCAGTTGAGACTAAGAGCCAAAACCAAGGCCAATCCGGAACGAGGCAGGGCCAAATCGGAACTAGGGTGGGCCAAATCGGAACAGGGGAGGGCCAAATCGGAACAGGGGAGGGCCAGTTGGAAATTTCATATAGAGTACTAGAAACATGGTTTTCCAGTATAAATGAGGTATCAATATAGTAAAATATGATGTAGAAAACATGTATTCGTTATATTTAGTTCCATTTGAATATATTATTCAAATATTTGAGAAAGTATATATGCAATTAATATGCTAATCGGCTCGCTTAAATCATTGAAGAATACCTTAGATACATTCTTCAAATATTTGAGAAAACATATATTCATCAAATCTTTTCGAAATCAGAAGGACTTGATATATTCTTCAAATATTTGAGAAAACATATATTCATCAAATGTTTTTGAAATGACAAGGACTTGATATATCTTTCAAATATTTGAGAAAACTTATATTCATCAAATCTTTTCGAAATCAGAAGGACATGATATATTCTTCAAATATTTGAGAAAACATATATTCATCAAATGTTTTTTGAAATGACAAGGACTTGATATATCTTTCAAATATTTGAGAAAACATATATTCATCAAATCTTTTCGAAATCAGGACTTGATATATTCTTCAAATATTTGAGAAAACATGTATTCATCAAATGTTTTTTTCGATTTGCAGTTACACTTAAATCGTTAAAGAGTAATATATTTCTCAAATATATGATAATATATATTCGTTTTACAACAAAAGATACAAGTAGTAAATACATTACTTGTACATTAGTGGTAAGTAAATTATCTGTGTTAAAGCCCTACAAGTATATGTCGTTATCAAATATTTTAAAACCATATATATTTTATCTATCGTCTGATTGCGAAACATTTTTTAATATTTGGAAACATAAGTCAATTGCATGTGTATTTAAACTTTTGCCCCTTTACTCCCTCAAATCTCTTATTCAACTCCGTTATCAAGCATCGAATGAGCCTGTGCATGGGGAAAACCACAATTTTGGTTTCTTAACAGGTCCGACACAAACCAGGCTGTACAGACACAGCAGATGGCTAGAGGCTGGAAATTTTGAATTTAGAAATTAGATGAAATCTACTATCCATGTAGCGAAAACAAAGGCACTGATCAGCTTCACAGTTACTGCGAAGCTGATCTGCGTCTTTGTTTTCTCCAATGCGGATTGTTTGGTTTCTCATGCGACGGTTAAAATATGTCTGTTTGTGCAAACAGTAATGCACTAGTCATTTGTAACCACGGCCCCAAGCCCTGGCGACTGACTTTTGGTCCAGCAAATCCACGCTAAAAGCCCCACCTTGAGGGAACTGCTCGTTGCTGTTTTGCCCCGCCTGCTATATTTTCATTTCACGGCCCTTTTTGCCTAGTATATAAAGCAAACATAGGGTATTCCCCCCGCACTGCCGTGGCAAAACTTTGGTCAAAACCCCACTCACTTCCACAGCTATCCCACGCCCTCTCCCGGGGCGGGGCCGTGGTTACAAATGACTTGTGCATAAAGAGGCGAAACAATGATGCATTATGCACAAAATGGTAACTGTCTTTGGTGTTCACCTGCGACATTTCTTCCATTAGCTCAAGTAGTAGGCTACTCAATTGGTGAGGTGTGCGCTTCGGATTCGGGAGGTCGCGGGTTCAATCCCAGGTCACGCCATAACAAAGACGTTAAAAGGAACCAGTGGCTACCGTGGTTTCTCTCACGACATGCGCCTTTGGAACCTGGCATGGCATGAAGCAACTTTATCATAAATTTAGTTGATATATTTACAAGGAGGGATAGTCTTAACTAGCCTCAGATGATACTTACAGTTCAAATAAAAATAAAACTGAGATCCTTTAAGAGCAGTGAGCATATTTTCGAGAATGGTGATGGGCCATGCCACCGTTTCGGCTATTCAAGCCTCGTCAATGACCCTTTAGATTTGGCAACATGGAGCCAAAGAGAGTAACAGTAATTTGTACTGATCGTTCCAAGTCGATACTTCTGTGGTGGTTCTTTTTGTTTTATGTCTTGGTGTATAATTTTTTTTGTGCTTTTGGCGCCTTATGTATGCTTTTATATTTTTAGTTAAGTTAAGGTAACTGAGTGGCCACCTATTGGGAAAATAGTTGCTCATTCGGCTTACGAGATGTTTCATGGTATAAGTACCTGATTGTTAGTTTGGTTTTTTCCCACCTCGGTTTTTGGAGTGGGAATCTTTTTCTGATTGCGCCTTTTCCTGATCTTTGCCTACTTGTACCTTATTATTCAACTATCAGCAGGCTAGTCGATACAAAGACTAGTATAATCAAAATGTGGCCAAATATATTGAACGTTGGTTAGAATATGAATCTAAACCGATAATAATTTTCTGATTTCTCAAAATATCCTCTTTGATCTCAGACCAAAAGGAAAATATAATCTGCACTATGGATGATGTACGGGGAGACTTTTTAGGGCCGCCACACGGCACAACACCAGCTGCAGTAATAGCTAATATACATAAAACTGAGATACTTTAAGAGCAGTGAGCATATTTTCGAGAATGGTGATGGGCCATGCCTCGTCAGCCATTCACACATGACTGGAATATTGTTGACTGGGACATTAAACCCCATGCAAATCACACAATTTACGTAATAAGTTTCCTCGTGAAATGACTTGAGTTTTTGAGCCATGTCATATTGCACAACGTTTATTAACAAACATTAAACGCTCGTTTCATATACGCTTTGGGCAAGTTTCTGCAGCAATATCTCGTAACCTCGCGTACACTGGTGTGCCTAAAATCTGTGCCAAACGCGTTGAAAGCGTATTCAACGCACTGTAGCGCACGTGGAACTGATTCGAATCGTAGAAAACACACACCCGAGACACGCCGAGCTTTTAGAAAAACAAAAAAATAAATAAATGAAAATAATAGATCTAATAATAATAATAAAAATAAAAAAATGTTTAAACTTTTCGCGAAACGCGCACCGATCTCTGAAATTCTACAATACCACGCGATTCTCAGTGGTGATTTAGTGAATAAACATTATTTACAGGTTATGACAAATTATATCAAAGGCGAAGGTTGGCTCGGGTCATATTTACGAATTCTAGCCATCACGATCGTTTGCTTTCGACAAAGACCCGTCACAGTTTATGCATGTGTGCATCATTGCTGCGCACATTTAGACCCCGTATGCACTTGGCACAAATGTACCTCGAGGATCTGTGGTTATGTGTGGAAGAATTATTTGGCGCCCCGGTACCAGCCTTGTGGTAAGCCACTACCTGACGGATTGCAGATCTGGTCCATTCAGGGTCGTGTCTATTTGTGTACAACAATAAAAATAATTAATTGATATTCTAAATCTTTTATACCTTTATATGGCGTCTTTGTCATTTTTATGTCATTACCTGTAAATAATGTTCATTCACTAAATCGCTACTGAGAATCACGTGGTATTGTAGACATGCAAACCGATAAATGATCGGTGACACATGCTTCAATTGACAACGAAGTTGAGGTTAAGCTAGTATCTCACTGGAATGCGAATATCTCGCGACTGTTTTGCGAATTTTGTCGCGGACTTTCGCACGACATTCGCGCGAGTGTCGTGTGAGTGTCGTGAGAATTTTCTTGTGTCGCGAACTAGTCGCGAACTAGTCGCGAAGTTTTTAAACATGTTCAAAAATTTTATGGGAATTAATTCGCCAAAACATTTCGCAAGACTGTCGCGCGACTGTCGTACGACGGTCGTGCGACGTTCGTGCGAGTGTCGCGAACTTGTCGCCGCGAAATTTTGGCGAATTTACAATGCGAAATTTTCGCGACACTCGTACGAATGTCGTGCGAGTATCGCACGACGGTCGCGCGACAGTCTTGCGAAAACCTCGCGACTATCTGGCGAGAAAATGAAACTAAGCGACATTCGTACGAATGGCGTGCGACACTCGCACGAATGTCGCGCGACTGTCGTACGAATTTAAATGAAAATAAGTTACATTCGCGGCAAAGTCGCGATAGTCGCGAGATATATTTTCAAAATTGGACCGAAATTCGCGAATTTGTCGCATAAATGTCTATTCAATGAGACTGCAAAGTTGTGTTCATATCGTTAATCTTTGTCGCGAAATAGTCGCGAAGTATTCGCGAACTAGTCTCTAGTTGTCGCATTCCAGTGAGATAGGGGCTTTAGATTTTGGAGTTTTCTCCTACATCGATTTATTATTCTTGTTATTGTGTACTTTTCATTGTGCGTCACCCATTCCATACCGCCTGTTTTATATATGTATATATATGTATATATTTTTGTATTGAGGCTTAACGTCCCAGTTAACAATTTTTCAGTCATGTCGGCCGGAGCAAATGCGTTCTGGGAGTTAATGTGTCTTGCTCAGGGACACAACACGGTGCCGCTTGTGGGGATCGAGCCCAGGACCTCTCGATTCGGGGTCCGACGCTCTACCACTACGCAACCTCGCTCCCATATGACTTATATGTAAATAAGTGCCACATAAGCCACACTCGGCTGGGTGTCAAATATGTTAGTTTCAAAATAGTTTGTATACCTATGCTTTTGATACGTGACACTAAATTAAACTAATTAATTATCGTTATAATTATATTAATTTTGATAATATCAAAACTATAATATAATGGGTGTGCCAGGTGGTTTTTCTCGGGGTTCTCCCGTTTTCGCCCCACCTACTGATTGGCCCGTCTCATATGAGCTGAAATAATCTTGAAAGGGACGTAAAACTGAATTATAAAAACTCTTTCACACGTTTACATATTCGGAATTCAGACAGATTTCATAATCATTCATTCACAGACGCAAGAAAGATTTCAATGGCCTAATTTATAAACAATTCACTAGTTGATACACAATTAAACAAGATTCGTGATTAGATAGGGTTCAATAACAACCAATAAATGAGCCGCCTCATGGGAAAACCAACAATGTGGTTTCTGAACAGGTCCAACACAAATCAGGCTGTACAAGCACAGAAGATGGCTAGAGAAATTTTGGTTTTAGAAAGTAGAAGCATTGTACTATCCAAATAGCGAAAACAAAGGCGCTGATCAGCTTCGCGGTTACCGCGAAGCTGATCTGCGTCTTTGTTTTCGCCTATGCAGATTGTTTGTTTTCCCATGAGACGGCTCAAATGTCAATCACTTCGAATAAGGCCAGAAGGTCCATCTGGTATTACACTTATAGTTTCTGTACTACTATCGCTATCATCTGATCATAGACGAAATACAAATACAATGACTTTTTGCGAAGACGAGTTGTTAGACCCTGTTTGATCTGATATTAAAACACCTGGTTCTTGCACACTACTTGCGCGCTAATTTTCTTTGCACACCTGGGCCCAGAATTACACTGCTTCCTTAAAGTTAAGGCCCACCTTAGTAAAGGTGACAAATTTTGAAACGATATTGTACCGTTAAAATCAATAACTGATAATAAAATGCTATTGACATAATAAAACCGACAAGTTTGATTTCAGCATAGTTTATATGCATCTTTTTGGATGCTGAAATTCGCCACCTTAACGTTAAGGGAGCATTGTAATTTTGGGCCCAGAGGACTGTAAGACACTAAAGCAACTTTTACAAGCATTTAATAATAACTAGAAAAAGTGCCTTGAGAGGCACGTATACCCCCGGCTGGTAGCTCCCTCCAACACCCCCACCCCTCAGCCCACCACCCCCAATCCAGACATGCTCACTGACAGTGACACATTAAAACTCAATTCCTGATTAAAGAGAGCGCCCTTAACAAGTAAATCTTATAAATTTGTATTTGCAAAAAACACTGTCTTAAACCATGGGGAGGTGGGGGGGTGTGTAGTAGAATGACAGATCTATTTTAGAGCAGTATACAGAGCTGACTTGTATACTCAATCTAGGACTTGATCGCAGACATTGAGGGTCAGGTCCTCGGTCCTAGATGTAAAGTAGAATGTCATTCTTCAATAATATTAAAAAAAAAAAAAAAAAAAAAAAAAGATGTCCTAGATTTTGACCTCTAGCCCCACCCTCAGGGCACGGACGCTAGAGTCTAATACCATTAGGAACAAGGCAAACCTTATAGAGTACCTTTGGTGCAAGTACGAATCATTTCTAAACATGGTGGTAAAGAAAAGTAAAGAAATACATTTTTTTAAAGAAGTTCTAGACTTTGACCTCTAGCCCCACCCCCCGCACATGGACGTCATGTTTACTGCAAATCATAGCTAGTTGTGTCAGGTATGATGTATGTACAATCAAGGCAATTCCCTGTTATCGTGTATTTCACGGGAAGTCGTGTACAATTAAGTGTTGCGTTTCTCAAGTGTTTCAATATATTATCCTGTAATTTAGTAATTGTAATTTAGTGTTTTATCTCACCGTAACAAATGCGATTCTAGTATGGTTAAAAACATGTATAGTAAAGTCTGATTTCTTTCACCCTGCCGACGTACCTCTGACAAGTATGTTTTCATATAAATCATTTAAATGCCCATGTCCTGTGAACAAAAATAAAGTTTTGGCCCTTATCAAACTTTGGCTAGTGTATCTGTACTGTTACAATTTGAATACCTTTTTTATGTGCTACTAGGTAGACTCGTCGATCACATTATGTAAAACCCTAGTCTTTAGTCTTTTATTGTATAGAGAGAACCATACGAGCAATTAGATTCGGTCAATACATTATAATTCGTTTCATTTCCTGCGTACAGACGACCACCTTGAATCTAAGAAAACCATAAACCACTGGATTTATTTCTCATTAACGCCAAGTTCAAGTGAAGGAACTCTAAAATTAAATGCTACAATCACAACGCCAATGAGCTAAATGCATTTTGTATAAATTCACAGTGTTCATCGTTTCTAATCTAAATCGTATGTATAAGTCTGATCGAATTAAGGTGTTTGTTTCTACATCAGGAAACCAAAACATGCCCGTGGAATGTATACCCCCTTGAACCCCACTTTTTTTATAGCTCCAAAACATAGATTGTGGGTACTCGTTAGAACCGCCATGTACACACAATCGATGTTTTGAGCAAGAATAAGAAAATATCATTTTTTTTTTCCATTGAATTTTTCATATTTTACATCTTTAAAAAATTCTGTATAAATGCATGGACATTTTTTGTAATGAAAGCCTCGTCACATATTAGCGAAAATCCCTCAATGCAGACTGACGTAAAAATGTTATTCTGTCATGTTTTGCGATTTCTGGACAAAATCGTTATCCTTCGAGTTCGTTCGCTTAAGAGAGTAGTTTTATAAAGCATCTACAAAACGTTTCGACCAGAAATGACAAAAAATGATAGATGCAAATCTGTGCAAGTCTGCGTTGAGAGACTTTCGCTCCTTCCGACCAAACAGTGTGAGCCACTAACATTGCGCATTAAATCAAATATAAAGATTTGGATCAATTTAGACAATTAAAAGTTAAAGCAAACCCAGACTATAATATGTGCATTTTAAGTCACGATTCACGCGAAAGCCTATATTCGTAGTATGAAAATTCGGAACATGCCGGGCACATGCGAGGTTTAGATTTGGTCTCTACGCAGTCGAAAAAAAAAAAAAAAAAAAAAAAAAAAAAAAAACAGGTTTTCTGATTATAAGGACATCTCTCTCTCTCTACTTTGTGATATAGACTGAACGGGTGCTAAAGTTGAATCGTGGAAATAGTTCTTCTTCCCCTTTTGATTAGAGTATATGTCTTTAAGCTGTGGAAGAAATGTGCACTATATACTGGTAATCTGCATCTGGGAGACCTGTTATTGAAACGACTGGTTATGACATTAACTGATCGCTCAAAATCTATAAAGATTCATATATACGTAATGAACATGGAACTGACGTGACGCACAATACTGTCAGACTGTGGTACATTCCAGTGTATTTAATCAAAACGCATTTTCGAACACGTCCATGCGTGTTTGGCAGACAATATATTTCAATGTTGTAATTGGTTGCTATACTGTTTATTAAGTTTTGCGTCAGTTTCAAAAGGTAAAAGTAAGTTATAGGAATATATCATAAGCTGAGTGAGCATCATTTTATCGCACCTGCTTATAGCAGGGTGCGATATAGGAGTCTAAATTTCGTCCGTGCGTCCGTTCGTTCGTCCGTCCGTCAACATTTACGTCGATGTTTCATTTTCTCAACATCAGTGATAGCTGCGAGTCTCAAACCATGCATAGTAATTGTCCTTGACATACCCTTCAAGCACGCACCTTGACCCAGTGCCCTTGACTTATATTTCACAGTCCATTGACTAAATGTAATTTTTACGTCGAAGTTACGTCAAAGTTTGGTTTTCTCTGCATCAGTGATAGCCCCGAGTGTGAAACCTTGCATAGTAATTGTCCTTGAGATACCCTTCAAGCATGCATCTTGACCCAGTGCCTTTGACCTATATTTCACGGTCCATTGACTTTGTTTATTTTTACATCGAAGTTTGGTTTTCTCTGCATCAATGATACCTGCGAGTGTGAAACCTTGCAAAGTAATTGTCCTTGACATGCCCTTTACCTTGACCCGGTGCCCTTGACCTATATTTCTTGATCCATTGACTTCGTTAATTTTTACGTCGAAGTTTGGTTTTCTCTGCACCTGTGATAGCTTGAGTGTGAAACCTTGCATACTAATTAATTGTCTTTCGTGTACCCTTCAAGCACACACCTTGACCTGTTGCACTTGACCCATATTTCACGATCCAACGACTTTATTATTTTTATGTCAAAGTTTGATTTTCTATACACCTAAGGTAGCTGGAATGTGAAACCTTGCATAGAATTGTCACTGACATGCCCTTTAAGTGCACACATTGGCCTGGTGCTCTTGACCTTTATTTCATAGTTTGAATTATTTTGCCCGATGCAGGTGCGATACCGACCTCCGCGGCTTTCTTGTCTCCAAAGGTCGTCACTCAATTACGCTAGCTTAACTGAATATACATGTATGAAAAGGTACATTGAAACAAACTGCGAAAAATCTAAACAAAACACAGGACAAATAGAAGTAACGGTCAGTAAGTCTATTTCAGCTTCACTGTGACGGAGCCCCATCTATCGGGGCTGTGAAAAAAGGACGGACTTCTTGTATGGCCATTCAAAGCTGACTTCCTACTGGCTGACCATCTCATCCCTTGCTAACCGCTTAATAAATAAATTCTAGAGCGACTTGCCCTAGTGGTAGAGCATCGGAATTCGAATCGAGAGGTTCTGGGTTCGATCCCTTCTACCGGCACCGTGTTGTGTCCCTGAGCAAGGTACGTTAACTGGTTAATACCCAGGAAACGGTGGCTGCGTCTCGAAAAAAATGTTGACTGGGACATTAAACCTTAAAACAAACAAACAGTAGATAATTCTTATAAGTCTTAGCCTGGTTAAGCCAAACTATCCAAACGTATTAACCTTAGTTCTTTACTTGGATGCCATGACATCCCCAGTGACACGACAAAATGGTATATAATTTTTTTTTGTGCTGTTGGCGCCTTATGTGTGTTTTCATAATTTTAGTTAAGTTTAAGTAACTGAGTGGCCACCTATTGGGAAAATAGCTGCTCATTCGGCTTACGATATGTTTCATGGTATAAGTACCTGATTGTTAGTTTGGTTTTTTCCCACCTCGGTTTTTGGAGTGGGAATCTTTTTCTGATTGCGCCTTTTCCTGATCTTTGTCTACTTGTACCTTTTTGTCTGGAAGAAAGAAAGCATGGAAGATCCACTGGACTGGCCCCCATCTATTTGCAATCTAATATCCATGGAACGTTTGCTTTGATAACTGACCATTCATAAGACGTACACTACATGCCAAAGGAGAATTGACAAAATAGATTTGTGTCATGCTGTCTTTATGAATGATAAAAATGAATCATAAATTTTAATTATCTATTGAGTAAATGAAAACAAAAACGGATGATCTTATTTTCAGGAGGAGTTTTTAGCGCCTTAAACGGCATTAAACGAATGTCCTCATTTTTATTCTGCTTTTTTCTTGTGCTTCAGGTTGTACGCTATCACCGGATATGGTTTGGTTTCACAAAAAGCCTTTTTGTAGCCCTCCTAAGGTTTTCTTAAAAAAAAAAAAAAAAATTAAAACGCTACGTATCAAGAAAACAGTATTAGCAAACAATTTAGCAAACAAATCTTTATGAATAAAATTACGATACACATATGTTTTTATAAATCAGTTAAATTTTAACAAGTTTTATGCAAAATGATATTAAGTATAAGATGTATAGTGAGCCGTTTTCAAAGTAGAACATCTTCAGCACTCACAACATGCAAAAGCTTATACAAAGACTGTTGTCGCCAGAGCTCTTAGAGATTGCTCACCTACCTTTGTGGGATATTGACAACCTGTGCGTGTTTTGTTCCAGGATAGGTTAGGAATCTGGTTTCAATACATGCAAATAGATCACCTTTGATAACGATCGGAAAATTGTCTTGCAATCCCAACGGCTTCGTTTTATTTTATTTATTCTATTATTTTACTGTTCAAAGTCCAAGTCAACTGCTATGGTCATATCGGGGCGTCGCCTTCATTTTATGGGATTTCTATCCAACATGACATCCGAAATAAGATTGGTTTGAATTGATGCTGTGCGTCCCAGTCAACAGCTTAGGTCATATCGGGGCGCTGCCTCCATTTTATTGGACTTTCAACAAAAAATGATGATGTCTAACATCCAACAAGTGCTTGATATATAACCATCCAACACTAAGCCACAAAAGGATTTAAATACACATGAATGGTTAACTTTGACAACCACGTTTCCTGGGCAGGCTCAGACCTGAGCGGCTAACCAGTAATCAGATGGTCAGTCAGTAGTGTACAAGCTTTGGCTGGAGGCACAAGCAGCCCACCTATTTCTTTAGGCCTCAATGGGCGGGTGTCCCCGAAATGATCGGATGTTATTTTTCATCAACCATGTTAACAGAATGTCTTGAGGTAAGACTGATTTGACTCGTGGTCAGTCAGTCGTTAAGCAGCTTTGTCTGGTGCCTTGTGCAGTCCATCTATTGAAGGTCAATTACCGGTTAACGGCTAAGAAGACCCAATCTTGCACAATAAAGGCAGCTAGTTCAAATGTCAGAAGCTTCTTCGGCCTTGCTTGTAACAAGACTCAGTTGACTTTGAAGTTTCTCCAGATCCAACCACGGGCGCAAACGCCTTAAAATTCCTTTAATTCTATCACTGATAAAGTCATGACAACCATAGAAACTGTGTTTTATGATATATTCTTGTTTCTTATATGTAACAAGGTAAACGAAGCAACTAAGACAAAATATATGTACAATGCGTCAGACGTGCGACTTTGACTGTCACCAAACACCAAAGACTTGAAACGAGAAATAAAAATCAAAATGAGATCCTTTAAGAGCAGCGAACATATAATGAGAAGCCTCTTCAGTGACCTTATAGATTTGGCAACATGGAGCAAAAGATTATGACTGTAATTTACATCGTTCAAAAGGGTAGTCGATACAAAGACTAGTAAAATCCAAATGGGGTCAAATATTTAAACGTTGGTTAGAAAATGACTCTAAACCGATAATAATTTTCTGATTTCTCAGAATACCCTCGCTGATCTCAAAGGACCAAAAGGAAAATATGATCTGCACTATGGATGATGTACGGGGAGACTTTTAGGGCCGCCACACGGCACAACACCAGCTGCAGTAATAGGAAATAAAAATTAAACTGAGATCCTTTAAGAGCAGCGAACATGACAGTAATTTACATCGTTCAAAAGGGTAGTATAATGAGAAAGGGGAAGTTGGTTTAAGGTCCGAAATCCATTGAATAGAAGTCAGTTCCCTTTATCTTGTAAAATGTTGAATTGGTTCGAGATTTGGCCAGAATCTGACAAAGGACTTCGAATATGGCTAAACCCAGTGTGGTAAAATTAGAGAATCAAAAACGCCAATGAAAGCGTATGATGAAAGCAACTCGGCTCGGGGTCACGATGTCGTTCTTGTGTCCCTCTAACAGATATGATCTTAGTCTTACGGAAACTGAAAATTAAAACAAGAATGTTCATTAGAATCAAAGGAATGCTACACAGAACGAATGATAAACTATAAATGCGTGTTTGTCAAACACTATGCCCCAACTGTATGTTTGCCCCTAACCCAGCGCAGTTTATACGATTCATTCATTTCAATTGATCGAAGTGAATTTTCATGTCCCGGTATAGCTGCTAGAATGCCTGGGTTTTTACCTCGATCCAGAAACAGAATGCAAGCTTTTTGCACAAAGTTAAAATGGACAGAAATGTCTCAATAGTTAATCAGGTGATCTATTCCTCAGTACCAAACAGTATGCCAAATATGAACACTGTAGCCCCAATACATACATTATGAGACATCTTGCACACAATATTTTCAAATTATGATTTCAAAGGTATAAACTAAGAAAAGGGAATGACTCGGATATGAAAAAATACTGGTCAATTTTTTCAATGAGAAATCTGTATCTGTAATTCCACAATCTTAGCGTTCGCCGTTGAAAAGTTTCAAATTTCACCGAAAAGTAGATATATTAATCTATTTTCAAAATTCTGTAACTTTTTCAAAAGTAAAAGTAAAGATCGCATAAGGTAATCAGGTGATATACCAGTATGCCATATATGAATATTCTAGCTCAAATACTTTTGAGAAATCTTGCACACAAGACTTTCCAATTTTGTTTTCACAGTGACAACTTAGAATATGGGCATGACTGGGACATGAACAAATACGTGTTACCGATTTTTTTCATGAGGAATATGTGAAATTGAATTAAAGTCCCTATCTCACTGGAATGCGACAACTAAAGACTAGTTCGCGACTGTTTCGCGACACGCGATTTTCATGTTGCAGTCTCATTGGATGGACATTTATGCGACAATTTCGTGCAATTCGGACCGAATCATTCGGCCTTATTTTGCAAATATGTCGCGCGACACTCGTACAACAGTTGCGAGACATTTTTGAGTGTCTTACGACATTCGCACAAACATCGCTTAGTTTCGCATGTTTTCTCAAGACTGTCGCGACCGTCGTGAATTTGTCGCATTGTAGATTCGCCACAATTTCGCAGGTTCGCGACTCTCGCACGAATGTCGTACGACTGTTGAGCAAGAGGTTCGTGGCAAATAAATTCGCATGAAATGGTAAAACATGATTATAACTTAAAATGTATTTCGTTAATAGTTAGCGAATAGTTCACCACACATATAACAAAACGCGCGACGTTCGTACGAATGTCGTACGATTGTAAGTCATATTATATATATTGTAAATTCTACACTGTCATTTCATTTTGTCATGCATTTCAACATTTATAAATTGAGAACCGTATGTTAGACTGGCATAAAGTCAAATATAATATTCTCTTTAATTGAGCACAGACCCGTCATATTATCTTGCTCCGATTTCCCGGCTACGTCAAAGGCGTGTTTTGTGCTGAGCAGTTGGAAAAACTGAGTCAATCTCTTAATGAATATGGATGCTAAGAGTCATAACTTTGGATTAATCTTCAATTCAATATCATTTACTTGGTTAAAATGTTTTGTTTTGTTTTTAAATGATATCTAGTATCAGGGTACACTCATTTTCATACTTATAGAGACATACATTAAGAATTTTCTTGGTCGGCAAGTTCCAGTGATTTCTAATTCATTGTATAAGATGGTTGTTAGTATTTTCAAATCAATTCAAAGTCATTAATCTTTTGAAGAATCGTAAACCAAAAGGTCAGGTCAAGATTGACTACTATTATACAATGCCCAGGTTGTACTGGCATCGGTGTTTCCTCATTACAGAATTCAACAATGTTGTCTATTATATTGTAAGGCTACTCTTTACAAATTGTGGGAATGATTCGTTTCAGTGAGCCGCGACGTAGAAAAACATGGCTTAAGCAAATTCGAAAATAAAAAGACAGCAGATCAACTGGCATAATATTGCGTTTTAGCTATATAGAAAGTATTAAAAACTCTTTGTTTCTAATTACAAAATTTCAATTGTGTAGTAGTCATTTATGATTGCACTGTTCAATTACGCCAGAAATGACCTCGTGTCATTCATGTTCCATCTAAACAAAAACGAGATACCCGTATCAAACCAAATTCTAGTTTGCTCTGCTGAGCCACAGGCTGTTCATGCGAGCGTATAGTGTACCACAATCCGGCGTATGTATGTCGTCTGTCCGTCCGTCTGTCCACAAATTCAAAATTGCTTTCCTATAAAACCGCTCAAAAACTTTCCTGAAAATTGGCTATGATGATTTGGTACAATATTCCACCATCAGAAATTTGCCAAATGTGAATTTGAGATTGGCGTACTAAATACGCTATAATCGTCGTAATAGACATTTTTCACTTTTGAACGTAAATGCTGCTGGCGCTTGCGGTTATGACTTTCCGTGTGATGGGGGACGACTCGTGAGGGCATATTTGAGACGAAGACGAGGGACGATATGAAGAATTACTTAGTCAAAACTACCAATAGCCCGACGAAGACGAATTAAATAAGAGAGTCAAAAAAGTGAAATAGTCTAGGACGTGTAGCTGTGTAGCTCAGTAGGTAGCGTTCTTGGAGTTGAAAACGAAAGGTCCTGGGTTCGAGTCCCGGACAGATCACTTTTTTTCTTTTCTTTATTTGTCTCTCTTGTGACAAAAAAGCTTTGCAAATAAAACATATATTATCAGCTGATTATATTTTTGGCAAATACAAGAATCATGAAATGCCCTACTACATTAAATTCTTAAATCGTAAAGGAATTGAAGTTTGAGACGGCAGCCTACATGCATGTTTTCTCTTGTATTGGGAGCTCGACCGTATTTTTGGTATAAGAGCTGATCTATCCTCACGTCAATATTTCTTTCTGGGTGACATGAAAATATGAATATACTGAAGGCTTGTACAGGGGCATAATGTGGCTAGGATAGGTTAGCCACCCTGAACGACTTAAACTGAATGTTTTCCGCGGACGTAGGCACTAACTCAAATAGTACAGTGTATAGTGTACATGTAAAGATATATTTATATTTATTAGGTGTAAGACCTACAGTTCCACGTGCTGTCTCGTGAGAGAACATAATTTATTTTGGCATGTTTATACATGTATTTCAAACAGATACTCGAAATCTTGATGTTATTTATTTGGTTGATGTTTCGTTTTGAGTCCATTAGACGATTAGTGCGATATCCTAGCTACATTTTGCATAGCCATACAAATAAGTTGAGGTTTTGTAGACCTTCCACAGTATTTCAGCATTTTGAATGCGATAATTACGATTTTTGGGATGTTTTTTCCAAGTCAACGGCTTTCTTTCTGATCCTCATTTATTCTCTTGAATTATGCGTGATGTTTATCTGGTTGAATTCAAATAAATATAATTAAACTTCAAACTAAAACAATATCATTTTCAAGAAAATGAATGCTTCTAGACTAAGAAACATACAGATCGTTTTTCGTAACGTGCCGCATACCTTGCTTAACCCTAAAACAGGATGACAATATTCTTTACGCGAGCACACACACACACACACACACACACACACACACACAGAGGCACGCACGGACGCACGCACGCAAGTTCCGTAGATTACTTCATGTCGCAGTGGTTCAGTCAGTCGCTCCGTAAAATCACATGTCGAGAATAAATACGTACATGTAGTTGATATAAGACTGGTACAAAATTATTTTTAGGGAGCGCGGTGGCGTAGTGGTAGGGCGTCTGACTCCGAATCGAGAGGTCCTGGGTTCGATGTGTCCTTGAGCAAGACACATTCACTCCTTACTAACTGGTTAAACCCAGGAAGCGTTGGCTCCGTCTCGACATGACTGAAAAACATGTTGACTGGGACATAAAGCCTTAATAAAAAATGATTTTGATAAGAGCATCTGACTCGTTAGCGTGAGCGCGAGTAGGAAACGCCTATTTTTATTGGAATTATTATTTTTATTTTTTTTATTTTTTTTTTTTTTTCGCAGAAAAAAAAATAAAAACTTTAAACCTATATGCATTGGTAAAATGCAAAAATAAAGAAATCCAGACAGCAATTAAACATATAAATCGTAAACAATGTTATCATATGCAATGGTAACAATGATTATTGTTGTCTTCCCGTTTAACGGTCTGATTTAATGGAACAATGAACCAGAAGTGGCCTTTGACACGACATGTTTACAAAATCGCATCATCAACCGTCATGTTTGCCATTAAAGATACATAACGCGTTCAATGCGAGTCGGCCTTATAAATGCTTGGCGCGAATAAAACAGCTTCCAGTGCAGAATTTTTTTTAGACACTCGTGTGTATAACTAGGGATCGCCTGCCCATGGCTTTATGGTGACACTATAAACCGAGATCCCGTCTGCAAATGACGATAACTGTTGGTGGGAAAACAACTATCAACTATTTGTTATCGCCATGTGACTTTTATCATACTGGTGCATGTATATACGTACATTGGTTCTGTTAAGCTACATTTCACGTGTTTTTCGTGAACACACAGAAACTTTTTTACATGTAAACATGGCAAGATTTACGATTTGAAACATTTAGTTGATCTTTAATTATATGTGCAGTTCTTCATCAGGAAAACATGTCCGTGTTAAGTATACCCCCTCAAACCCCACATTTATATATTAAAACTGGGGTATTCAGGGGTATATCTATTTTTCTTATTCTTGCTCCAAAACATAGATTGTGGGTACTCGTTAGAACCGCCTCGGCAAGGCGGTTCTAACGTGTACCCACAATCTATGTTTTGAGCAAAAATAAGAAAAATATCAAAATTTTTCCTTTGAAAATTATCGATTTTTGAGCTGAAAAAAATACTGTATATTATATGGCCATGTTTTCGTAATGTTTTTATTCTGTGACGCCTTACAACGTTTTGACACATTTCAAGTAGTATCGAGCATGGTCTGTTATCCTCATCAGGATAACATGTCCGTGACATGTTTACCCCATTGAACAACGCTTTTATAAAGCAAAACTTGAGTATGCAGGGGTATACCTAGTTTTAGCTCACATGAGCCCTTCGGCTCAAAAGGTGAGCTTATAGGATGGCCATGCCCCTGTCAACAATTTCCATGATCTTCTTCTCTGAAACAGCTTGGCCAATCAAAGTTAAAACTGTTTGCGGAGCATTCTTAAGAAGGGGAAACGAAATTTGTATAAATGGACCAGGTCACATGACCAAGATGGTCGCCTTGGCTATAAATAGCAAAAACCGTTAAATTTTTTCTTCTCCAGAACCAGAAGGCCTATGATTTTGTAACTTGGCATGAAGCATCAAACAATATTAAACGCACTACAAAGATCGGTAAGATCAACTTACATGTAGGTCGCCCATGCATTTAAATGGGGAAATAAGTTAAATGTAATTAAATGGGTGGAAACTTGCTATGATAATACAAATGGACAAATTTATTTTTATGAAAACATTAAGACCCAGGTGGTTGTCTGCTCCTGCCTGGGGGATATATACATGTATATGACTATAATATTTAAACATCTTCTCTGCAACCGCATGGCCGATCAAAGCCAAACTTCGTGGAAGGGGGAACGAAAGTTTGTATTAATGGTCAAGGTAACTTGACCAAAATGGCCGCCATGGCTATGAATTGAAAAACCTTTAAAGATGTTCTTCTTCAGAACCAGTAGGCCTATGATTTTGAAACTTGGCATGAAGCATCTACAAAGTCTATATATGACCCAGGGATGACATTAACCTATTATAGACAAGGTCAACTTAGGTTGCCTATGCTTCTGAAAACATAGATTGTGAGTATTCGTTCTATCATGTGTCCACAATCTATGTTTTGAAAAAATAAGAAAATATCAAAACTGTTGAACTGAAAATTTTCATTTTTTTTTTCAACTTAAAACACACACTGTATTTTGCTTGTTAAGGTTTTGTAATGATATCGTCATGATACAGGGTACCGTTTTAGTGCACATGTATTACACATGCTGACGATAGATCTACAACATTTGATCATTCTTAACCTTACTCATTAGGGCCCATCTCTGCGTCCGGAATCGGGCAAGCATATAAGCACATAAGCTTCTTACTCAATCTGAATTTAAATAAATAATAAATTCACGGTTTGTTGATTTGGGCGTTAATCCAACAGCAAAGGTCATATGGAAACGAGACCTCAGTTTGTAATCTCATCCGACAGACGCAAGAAGACCCGGATCAAACCTGCGATCTCTGGTTTATAAGGCACGTGAAATAACCACTGCATCATGGAGGCTTGCTTAATAGGTTCAGTATAAACTTTATCATGATAGAAATCGTACTTTTAAATGTTAAAAAAGGACAAAAGAACACATGCCCTTAACATCAACTGCGTTCGGCTTGCCAAGCAGCAATGTGGTTTGATAACTGATCCGGCTTGATATGATCTTTGTTTTGTCGATGGGCCCCAGGACAAAATGTTCCCCTGTTACATGTATATATATTAGAATCATGAATGTTTACATATAAAAGGTCGGTAAATGGACACGTGAAATGTCTGCGTGGTGTACTGTACATGTATATGAATATGTGTATTCGGGTATTGTCTATTAGTGTCAGCACCATCGTATATGCTTGCGATACAATCAAAGTCCTTACAACAAAGATTGATGCAACATCACATAACATGTGATAAAATGGATTAAAACAATCTTCAGCGCAGCAATATTGCTTTGGCAACTACCAACACCAGTAGGGCACAACCGTTAAATCGATATATAATATTTCCTTTTTCATATAGTATCTAAAACTAGATATCATATCTAAATCTAGATATAAACACAAAATATTTGAATTTACATATAGTATCTCCTTCTAGATATATAACTCTACATCCGGTTTATCTATACTTCGTTTTACATATTGTATCTAAATTGACACATACTGTCAAAATATCTCCTTTTTAATATAGTATCTAAAACTAGATATCATATCTAAATCTGGATATAAACACAAAATATTTGAATTTAAATATAATATCTACTTCGAGATATACAGCTCTACATTCGGTTAAAATATATATTTCGTTTGACATATTATGTCTCAATGGACATATATTTTCAAAAATTTTCGCCCCTTAGCAACAAGTATACGTAATTTGTAGTCAGGATGTTCTCGTCAGTGTTCCTTGATAACTCTCCACACCACGCGGAAGAATAGCTAGGTGACGAAGTGAAACGATTGCGGCTTATCTGCCCGCAACTTAGTCTGCAACTATCATGGCTTAGTTCAACCTGGCGACGGACAAACATCTTGAATATCATCTTGGTGGTGTTTAAACGATTCCGTGTGTTCAGATTTTATCTGACAGTCAGGTCTGAAGACTAGGTCCCTTGGACTTAACAAAAGGTCACAAAGTCTGTAGCCTCGTCACAATACGTGCTTGTCATCAGTTTATCATGGAAGATTGTCGTGGGACCTCGGCTTAAAGTCTTACCCGGAGGAGTGGAGAAGCATGGGATCGAACTCATGACTCCTTTTTTACAGTGCATTTAGCTTATCCGCTGTGCCTTAGAGGACTGTATTACCCCGCCACGCGACCACGATCATCGAGTTGCTTATTTTTGAAAACTCCAGTGTGCTAGAACTCGCCAAGATACATGAACCATCTCATCGTATGAAGCTTTGCCATCGGTAAACAAGTTCCCACTCCGTTAAAAATGCTGGTTCATGACCTTCTTGTTTTCCAGCAATCATTCTTATATGTTTCCTTCTCTCGTTTCAATATGTCAGAGATGTTCCGGGATATCAAAAAGTTGAGGCATTCAGACGCAGGAAGCATAAATTCAAATCGGTTCACCGGTACCAGCACCATTCCAATAACGTGTTGATGCTCTCGACATGGATGATAGCCTTGTTGAACCGCATTTTTTGAATTTCACATTGTGTAAAAATAGGTACCAACAAGGCACATTTTGGAAGTGTGACGTTTGTGTATGTTAAATTTCGATGGCGGGGTGGAGGCGGTGAAATTAATACTAAAATTTCAAATGTCTCCAAGATCGTTCCAAAGCGATACCTCTGTTGTGGTTCTAATTGTTTTGTGTTTTGGAGTCGATTTTTGTGCTCTTTGAGCCTTATGTGTGTTTTCATATTTTAGGTCAGTTCGGGTAACTGAGTGGCCGCCTATTGGGGAATAGCTGCTCACTCGCCTTACAACATGTTTTCATGGTATAAGTACCTAAGTGTCATTTTAGTTTTTCCCACCCCTCGGTTTATGGAGTGGGAATTTCTTTCTGATTGCGCCATTTCCTGATTATTGCCTATTTGTATTTTTTTCTGTTTCTGACGGTACGAATTTATATAACGTCTGTGAAGAACTGGTATGATTTTTTTCAGATGTGTAATATTGACACACATCGGTACTAAATCTTCTAACACACGAAAACACGTTCTTGAACCACAATTTTCACATTTCGCAAAGTTCATATGTGAATTATTGGTACCAAATCCTCCCGGCCGGCGAAGAACTGGTAGCGGATTGGTATGTAACGAATTTCATTCCATTTCACACGCATGTGAGATAGGCGCATGTAATCAAATTTCATGTACGTATTCTTCACACTCACGAAAACCACCCATCTGAAGTGGTTTTGCATTTGATTCCACTGATTCTTCAATATATAGCATTTTATGTGAACATTTAGTACCAAGCTTTCACATCTGAGTAAAATTGATACCAGTTCTTCAAAGATGTGATGAATCCAAACTAATTCTTCACACGTCAAAACACCGACTCGTCCCGCATGTGAAAATTTGGTACACATTTTTCACATATGAAAATAATCCCAGATATTCACAGATTTTATGATTAAGTGCCGCCGATTTCACACGTGTGAAATCTGCGATTCAACAACGCTTTGAAAACGTACATAAAAGGAGCAAAACATAAAACAAGTAGGACTACAACAGAAGTACCGCATCGGAGCGGTCAGTAATATAAATTTACTGGGTGGTATAAACAGTTTTATATATTTTCCATTATTTTTGTTGAACTAGAGCCACAAGATAATTTTTTCTTCTCGGTCTGATACAAAATGCATGATCATTTTGCAAGCATCGTGCGGTCTCGGGAGATTCAACGTTATAATTTATAAATCCATGGTTTCCTGCAGATAGAACATGAGCGTATAACCCAAACGCGCCCCGGGCGTATGAAAACTCTCAACTCGCTGAAGATTTTGGACGTATTAAAATAATTTGTTTCTTAAACTCGTTTTAGCAGTCACACATTAGCGCGTGACTGAAGCGTTTGCCAGACGTATGGAAAAAATCTCAAAACGCTAAAAACATAAAGTACGTTTTGTGTTACGTCGCAGACACACTATTCAGGAAGACACCGCCCATTGGGACCTAAAGAAATAGGTGGGGTGCTTGTGCCTCCAGGCAAAGCTTGTTCGCTGCTGATTGACCATCGGATTACTTGTTAACCGCTCAGATCTGAGCTTGCCCAGGAAAAGTGGTTACAAGTCAAACCGTCCACACATATAAGCATGTGTAGCTTTGCTGGATGGTTATATTTTAAGCACTTGTTGAATGTCATGACATCCTCATTTTGGTTAAAAGTCCCATAAAGTGGAGGCAACGTCCCGACATGACCTTAGCTGTTGACTGGGACGTATAGCATCAATTCAAACAAACAAATACTAAGCAGGCGCTATAAGCGCGCAGCAAACGTTAAACGCGCGTCTCATACACGCTTAGGGCATGTTACTGAACAAATATGGCGTGTCTAAAATATGTGCCAAACGCGTTCAAAGCGTATTCAATGCGTCTGTAACGCGCGTGGAACTTATTCGAAACATATTTAAGTGGCTAACCTGTTGTAGATGGTACTAACCGAGTGACAGTGGTTTCCAGCTTAGACACACGACCGATTCACGCCGAGATTCGAGCAAATTTTTAAGCATGCTTAAAAAGTCTTTTGAGCCCATGTAACGCGCGTGGAACTTATTCGAAACATATTTAACTGGCTAACCTGTTGTAGATGGTATTAACCGAGTGACAGTGGTTTCCAGCTTAGACACACGACCGATTCACGCCGAGATTCGAGCAAATTTTTAAGCATGCTTAAAAAGTCTTTTGAGCCCATACGCGCGTGGAGTGAGTGCGCACCGACCTACAGCGACGTATATCAACGTACACCGAGGCGTACACTAAGCGTACAAACCGCGCATGTAACGCGTTTCTAACGTGTCTCCGATGTGCTCCTGACGTATGTTGAATTTTACATTATTGTCAACACACCCGGCGCGCGTTTGGCTTATATGTTGCAGCTATTTTCCTGTGTGTTGATTCCTCGTTTACTGTCCTTCCATTGGGACCTAAAAGAAATAGATGGGCTGCTTGTGCCTCCAAGCAAAGCTTCTTCGCTACTGACTGACCATCTGATTACTGGTTAACCGCTCAGGTCTGAGCCTGCCCAGGAAAAGTGGTTCATGTCAGTCTATCTACACATACAAGCCCTGTTGGTATAGTTTGGTGGTTATATTCGAAGCTCTCATTGGATGTCTTGACGTCCTAATTTTTGGTAAAAGTCCCATAAAAATCGAGGCAGCGTCCCGACATGACCATTAGCTTTTGACTTGGACGTTAAACATCAATTCAAATAAACAACAAACCAACAAACATAAAATAAATAGGGAGCGTGATGACGTAGTGGTAAAGCATGGGAATCCGAATCGAGAGGTCATGGGATCTAGCTCCGTGGCACTGGCAGCACCGTGTTGTCATTGAGCAAGGCATATTAACTCCCCGGAGGACGTACCCATCGCCATGTAGCGTAACTGCAACCGAATTTGACTGCCCCTTACCGAGTTGCATCATGGTACCGCTCTGGCCAGTGTTGATTCGAGCCCCGCGGCGAGCATTTGTGAGACGAGTGTGAATATGTTTGTTCGATCCCGGGATTCGATCATATATATAGGTTTATTGTTTGAATGTGTTGCTTTACGTTCAAGTCAACATCTATGGTCATATTGGGATGTGCCTCCTTTCAATGGGACTTCTACCCAACATTGAGATGTCGTGACATGCTGAAAAATACGTGCTGAAGACATAATAACCACACAACTAAAGCTTATAACTTTTCCTAGGCAGTTTCAGACCTAAATGGTTAACCAGTTATCGTGTGGTCGATCACTCAATTATAATCTCTGTCTGGCAGCCCATCTATTTCTCACGGCCCCAATGGGCAAAGTCGCATCGGTTTGCCGTCCTTATCCGTTCAGTTAAGTTAACTTTGCGAGATCGCTGGTTTCATTTGCATCCACCGAGATAAATGCTTGTTGCCTGGCATTGTGGTAGAGTCACACTCTTTGAAAGAAGAAAGAAGAAGAAAAAGAAAGAAGAAGAAGAATGATTTATTTACGTACAGAGAGGTCGCCGGCGAGATCGTACGTTATCAAGGCTTGTCATGAAGAGCCATTGGGCAAAATTTTCCTTGTTTACATACAGAAAGCGTTGGCTCCTTCCCAATATGACTGAAAAATTGCTGATATGGACGTTAGGTCATAAAATCTAACCAGTCCAAACATTTTAGATATAATTAACACTTCTTGGAGTTTCCCTAGCGCTTTATGTCGTTATGTTCAGCAAGTAAAATAGTGTTTACTCATGTAAATCGGACGACGAGCATATTCAAATCCAAACTGTACATAACTTCCCTGGTGAACTTTTCGGTGACGCTGGATTTTTTGTTGGAAATTTGTTTCTGCACAAAATTCAAACCTTCGCGCTATGCGAAACTCGATGAGAGACTGCGCATTAAGCAAAATGATCACGTGTCCAGATGAAGGAAATAATATATCTCGATCAAAATATATAATGATATTTAGATTGACATATTATATGTCAATTTAGATATATTATAATAGGGTATATTTCGTTCGAAATATATGGTAATTAGGCATATCTCCTTCTAGATATAATATATCGATTTAACGGTTGTGCCCTACTGAACACCAAGACAATGAACTCTTCGCCGTAGCCTTGCTGCCCAATTGATCAGTCTTACAATCACGGGTGACACAAACCAAGTTCTGCTTGTGGGTGTGCAAGTTCGTTTTCTCAGGGTTCTCCCCTTTTCCCCCTGTTACTGATTTACCCGTCTCATATGAACTAAAATAATCTTGCACGGGCCGAAACTTGTATAAAAAACGCATCATTATGATCAGAAATGAGCACAATCAGACCCTTATCTGTAATCAAGTAACAATAGAATGACCAAGAATCTATACAATTAAATTTCCCATCCTAACATAGACAACAGGCGGGAGAGACATGGCGGTCCCACACATCACAAGCAATTTAACAACACGCATAAAAAAACAAAATTACTAGCTCTTTCCAAACAAGACCAGCGTCTAGTCTGTTAAAAGGGACAATAGGCGGCCCCCGTGGCCGAGTGGTTAAGGTCGCTGACTTCAGTGCTCTTGATTATTCGATCATCTCACCGCTGTTGGTTCGCGCCTCGCACGGGGCAGAATTCACATGTAGGAGAATCGCACTCGATATGGCAGAAATACTGTTGAAAGTCTACAATAAACAAAAATAGTTGTGTGGCTAGGCATATTGTAGCTACATGTAGGGTATTGCCCCCATCGCTGTTCCTAATGTCGAATGGACTCAAAACGACACATAGAAAAAATAAACATTGTTCGCTCGGGAGATAGCACGTGAAACTGTAGTTTTACATCTATACACATATATATGAACCTGTACACTATACTGTTTGATTTGGTGTCGTGTATTTGTTAAAATTCAGTTTTACGTCCCTTTCAAGATTATTTCAGCTCATATGAAAAGCACCAAACAGTAGGTGGGGCGAAAACGGGAGTACCCCGAGAAAAACCGCCTGGCACACCTGCAAGCAGAACTTGGCCTGTCTCACATGTGGCCATTGTGGGTCTCGAACTTACACCAGACACAACGGTGAGATGATTAAGTGATTATGAAACAGCGCTCTTAACTGCTCGGCCACGGGGGACGCTTGCGTATTTTTTTTAGTCATTAGAGGCGGTCAGCTTATCCTATCCACATTATCTGTACCAGCCAGTCAGGAAATAAATGTTGACGTTAGGATCGGTCGCTGATCCGTTCTTCTGCCGAAAATGACGATCGAGTTCTCGGCTTCAATGGTTGAAAAAACTATACATGCGGTCTGCCTTCTCACTAGACAGTTTAATCCAGAAACTTACGATTTAGTATTAAATGCAGCAGTGAATTTTGTGATTCTTGCATTTGCCAATAGATAAAATATTATTTGCTTTTTTCCTTTTTTTTCATTTCTTTTTAATTTTCTAAGCTTTATTGTCACAGGTGCGAAAAAAGGAAGAAACAAAGAAAAGGAAAAATAATTTTTGTCCTACCCGGACTCGAACCCAGGACCTTTCGATTCAATGTCTTACACTCTACCTACTGAACTATTCAGCTAGGCGTCCTGGACAATTCGTTTTTTGCGTGTCTCATTTAATACACCTCCGGGGCTGTTGGTAGTTTTGACTAAGTAATTCTTCATATCGCCCCTCGCCTTCGTCTCAAATATGCCCTCACGAGTCGTCGCCCATCACACACAAAGTCGTAACCGCAAGCGCCAGCAAACTTTACGTTCAAAAGTGAAAAATGTCTAATATAAGATTATTATTATCATTATTATTGTAACTTATATCGTTATTATTGTTAATAGCCGACCTAAGCCGTAGGCTCACAATGTGAGCTAATAGTATAGTATTCGAGGCATCTGTCCGTGCGTATGTCCGTGCGTCCGTTCATACTTTCAAACATATATCCCTCCATGGCCACTAGGACAGTCGCAATCAATTTTTATCTGAAGCATCAATGGGGTGGCGAAAAGATTGTTTTATTATTGTTATTATTATTTTTGTTATTATTATCATTGTCAGGTTGGATCAGAACTCACTGGTCTCCGTGGCAACAAATAGCTTCAACTGATTTGCACTGGGAAACATAAACAAATCTCCGAAACCTCAAGGCCCATGAGCTTTTATTTTCATGTTTAGCAATGTATTGTAAGGTAAACTATGCAATAGACATAAAATGGCGCAACCTCTCCAAAACCGAGATGGTAAAAAACTAAATTGACAATCAGGTGCGAATAATAAGAATACATTATCGATAGCCGAGTGAACCGCTGTTTCCCGATAGGTGGCCAATCAGTTACACGAACTTAACTCTAACCCTAACCCTAACCCTTTCAACAAAAAGTAACTGAACGAGTATTTGTATATTGTCATTTGAAATTTTAACGAATCGTTAATTAACGACATCGTTAATTTTAAACAACTGATATGAAGATGTTTTGTGTTGACGTTGGCTCTGGGATTTCGTTCCTCTGGTATTGAGAATGTTGTAATGAAAACGTACATATGGTGCAAACATCACAAAAGTCAAACACCAAAACATACAACAATTTGAACAACAACCGATGTATCGCCTTGGAACGATCAGTAATGTAAAATTAAATGGGGGCCATTATAAATCCTCTTTATTAGTCAGGCCATCCGTGCCCCAGGGATCCATAAAACGGCATTATCTGCCATCAGCTTATAATAGGAAATACATGAAAACAATCTTCTCTTAACCATATATTTTGCTTGACGTAACAATGTATTGTAATCAAATATTGCCAAACTCATAGGCTCCCATATACCTACAATGGGAAAACGTATAAAACATCTTCTCTGGGCCAGACGGTCTAGAGCTTTGATATCTTCTATATTTTGTTTAGGTTTTCCCCAAATGGTAAGCTTATCGAATAGTACTCGAGCCGGCGTCCGTTCGACCATGCGTCAGTCCCTGCACTTTCAAACATAAATATCTCTAAGGCCACTAGGCCAATATTGCGATTGCGATTTACGGGGGAAAGGTTATATTTGATTTAGGGAACTTTGGTTTCCGTGGCAACAAATACCACCCATAGACATACAATGGGAAAAATATAAAACATCGTGTTCAATCGAGGTCAGGTAATAAAGGGTCACTCTTTAAGGTTCAGTACCCGAAATTGCGCAATATGGCACATACTAGCTCCGTTTGAACGTTTTCATTGATTCCAAAGCATCAAACCTTTGTTTTATTCTCTAAATCCACAATGCACATACGTAGTTTCTATATACTGTGTGTAGCAATGTTCAGTAATCCTCTTTATAAATCATACCAACCATGCCCCTGGGGTCCATACATGCAAAACAAAAACCTTCTCTGAAACTACAAAACCCAAAGCTTGTATATCTATTATGCAGCAATCGTATGTCAATCCTGTCAATCATGCCATTAGGTCCAAATTGTCCCCAACCATGGGGGTCATTGACTCCCATTTACCATCGATAAAACAAAACAAAAACTTCTCTGAAAGTACAAGGCCCTGAGCGTTTACATTTTATGTGTAGTAATGGCTAGTAATCAGTTTAAAAATCCAGCAAACAGTGCCCCTGAAGTCCATACAACCCACACCTAGCCGGCGTGATGGGTAATGTTTTAAAAACGTCTGTGAAACAACACATAAAAATAAAAACTGTGATCCTTTAAGAGCTGTGAGCATATTAAAGAGAACGAAGATGGACCATACCATTTTCTTTGGTTTCATTAGCTCCTTCAGACATAAAACAAACCAATCTTTATTGATCCTGCCAACATTGTCCTTGTTGTCCATACAGGCCGTCATTTTCTGCCACATGCATAAGTTTGTATATACTGGGCATTGCACTTTAGAGATCTTTTGGGGATAATGAAAAAAGTAGCCCCCCCCCCCCCCTGAGAACCAACAAGTTTAACTTTCTAAAACATGTTTTCATTCGAAATCTATGGGGATTATTTTCAGACAGTTAAGGGCAGCTAACTCCATATTCCGCTGTCAAATATGGCCGAATTCGAACTTATGCGAGACATTATGGTTTTCCACGCTTCTGCCACCAAGAATGATGAAGATCCAATCAAACATGTAGGGGCTAGAGTGTTGACAACACTAAGTATCATTTTCAGACATTCAAAGGCAGCTAACTCTGCAACCATTCATGTGATCTGGTCGAATTTCGAAATCATCCAAGATCTTATACTTGTCCACGTTACAAAAATAACGCAGATCCAATCACAAAAGAGGGCACAAGAGTGTTGGCAACACTAAATATCAATTTTTCAGAATGTCAAGGGCAGCTAACTCAGCAATCAGTAGTGGGATCTGGTCGAATATCGAACTGATCAGAGATATTGTGGTTGTCCTTGTTACCTGCAAGTCTGAAAAAGATTTGATTCAAAATAGCCGAGAAAATGTGTTAACACCACTTTCCCCATTATAAGTCTATTGGGAGTTTTCAAAACACACTAGGGCAGCTGACTTCGTAGTCCGTGATGGAATCTGGCCGGAATTCGAACACGTTGGAGATATTATGGTTGCTATCGTTAATTGCAAGAATAAATAAGATCCAATCAAAAATGTAGGATCAAGTTTAATTGTGATTGGCCTTCTCGTCTCCGATATACATGTTTGAAAGTGTGGACAGACAGACACACGCACAGACCCACAGACGCCTGCGTCTCATTCTAAGAGCTCACCCTGTGAGCCTTCGGCTTAGGTTAGATAAAACATGCTTAAAGTGTGTGTGTGTGTGTGTGTGTGTGTGTGTGTGTGTGTGTGCGTGTGTGTGTGTGTTTCAGAGTCGGAAGTTTTCATGTGTTGCCAATAATTAGCATATGGCAGAAAATACGCCTTCTGGGTGTGGCCTGTAAAGACCCAAATGGGGCACAGTTGCAGGATTTTAAAAACGGACTAGTAGCCATTGCTACACACAACATTAAAAGCTCTGGGCCTTGTAGTTTCAGAGATGAAGTTTTTGTAGTTTTCAGTTGAATGTATATCAGAGCCAATGGCCCGCAAAGTGGGAACATTTTGAACCCCAATGTCACGATTGACATGATTTATGCACAGCTCCACATACGACTGTTGCATACTACGTAAACAAGCTTTGAGAATTTTTCATGTATGGGCCCCAGGGTCAGGATTTATGAAGAAGATTACTATATAATGCTACACAAAAATAATATAAAACTCTATGCCTTGTGGATTTAGAGAAGATGGTGTTCTTTATTTGGTCCATTGTAAGTCTATGGTTGGTATTCGTTGCCATGGAACCCAGTTCGGATCCCAGTCGGCCCTAAACCAAATGCAACCATTTCGCTATCTTAATTATAATTACTTTACTAAATTTCAATAATTCATTTTGGCTCCATGTTGCCAAATCTGAAGGGTCATTGAAGAGGCTTCAGTAGTTGAAACCGCGGTATGGCCCATCTCCATTCTCTTTGATATGCTCGCTGCTCTTAAAAGATCACCGTTTTTATTTTTATTCAGATAAAATTTAAAAATTGCCCTAGTGTCCTTAGATATATTCATGTTAGAAAGTGGGAAAGGAGGCACGCACACGCTGGGACGGACGCACGAACGGATGCCGTCCCGAGTAATAACCTTACCGCGTGTCCAAAACTATACAAAATATCAAATATATCAAAGCTTTAGACTGACTGGTTCCCGATAAATGATTTTTTTTCAAAACTTTTCCCATTGTTGTCGCCCGTCTGACATATACGGTAGGATTTTTCCAAAGAAACAGCGAAGAAAACCGACAGAATCCAAATAAGAAAATATGTATGGTTCTCGAGAAGGTTTTACATGCATTTTGACAAAGCGGGAAACCAGCAACGTTTTACCATCAGGAACTGACTATTGAAAGGCAGAAAGAGATTGGCTAGATCTATTCCGACCAATCATACATTTGGTCTAAAAACTGGTTCGGTATTCTTTGCTGTGGATGGACTTGATTTAGCGATTATGAGTGTACACAGTCGTTTCGCAAGTCGTTTCGTCTCCTGGGCACAAAATTTCGGTTCTGTATTTTGATTAGGCCGAATGTTCAACAGAACATGACACCCCACCACACAAATGGATAGACCGAGGTATAAAAGTGTAACGCGATGTACATGTACATGTAGGTAAGACAGTTGATCTACATGTATATCCTGACAGATACATGTAACCATTCTTACGCAATCCAGGACTAAATGGATGGTGGTGTAGATCTAAATATCAGATAAACGGGCGATACTAGCTTTTTTAAAAGCTATCCTTGTATGTAATGTATATTGAAGCTTATGAGTTTGGAAAAACGAGTATGTGATTACAATTCATTGCTATAGAGAATATTGTTTTCATGTATTTCCTATTATAAGCTGATGGCAGATAATGGCGTTCCCGGGACTGGGTCAGTATGCCCCCACTCCAGAAGCCGAGATGGGAAAAACTAAATTGACAATCAGGTACTAATACAAAGAGAACATATGGGTGGCTACTCAGTTACCCGGAGTTAGCTAAATACACGAAAACGTACATAAGAGATGCAAATAGCACAAAAACGAAACACCAAAACTAAAGCATTAGAACCAAAACAGAAACATCGCCTTGGAACGGTCTATCTATCATTTTATTACATCATTGTTCTATTTTCTGTTATGCACTAACACACATACTTAATGTTTGATAATGGAGTTGGGAATAAGTCACGTGAATTTTCAAGCATTTGTACATGCACGTACTCGTACATGCGAGAAAGAGTAAAGCAGAAAGCGTTTCAATGTACATGTGACTTACATGTACGTTTCCGAATATTTGAATTATTTTTTGAAATCAGATGGTAGTTAAAATATATCTCGTTTGAAATAACTGGGATAGCTATATGTGTGTCAATATCTTTAACACAGATAACGTACCAAGTCTAGTATTGTACAGGTAAAAGTAGGCTATGATAAGGAAATGGAGCAATCAGACAGAAATTTCCACTCCAATAACCGAGATGGGAAAAACTAAATTAACAATCAGGTACTTATACTAAGAAAACACATCGTAAGTCGAATGAGCAACTATTTCCGAATAGGCTGCATAAGGTGCAAACTTCACAAAATTTCAACACCAAAATAAAATACAAATAGAATCACCACAGAAGTATTGCCTTGGAACGACCAGTAATATAAAATTACTGACGGGCTTAAACTTGTTTCACAGGCACCCAACCTCGCCCTCAGCTTCTACAATCACTGTAAATCCGTTATACACAAATAAAAACAAGAAATAAGGACCATCATGTTAAAATATATATTATTCATAGCTACCAACATTTAACAATCATAACGGAAAGCAGGGTGGGCAGCTATTGAAGGTAAGGTGGCCACAGTGCTAGCTTGGACGGAACAAGTAAAATTCAGAGGACTAAGTGAACAGCTAAATGATATTCGGGTGACCACAAAGTCATGCAACATAAAACTAGAAATTGGAATAACTTTAATAAATTCGAACCACAACAGCAACACCGCCAAAAAAAAAAAAAAAAAACGACCAGTTATAAACTAGAAATTGTTTCCTACACGAAAACTGATGTCTCCCCTTTTCTAAGTCCAAACATATTCAATATTCTAGACTTATGATTTTTGTGTCTTGCACGTTGTCGCGGATGTAAATAATGCTATAAAGTTTCTGCATTTGGAGAAAACAAAGACGCAGATCAGCTTCGCAGTAACTGTGAAGCTGATCAGTGCCTTTGTTTTCGCTACATGGATAGTAGATTTCATCTAATTTCTAAATTCAAAATTTCCAGCCTCTAGCCATCTGCTGTGTCTGTACAGCCTGGTTTGTGTCGGACCTGTTAAGAAACCAAAATTGTGGTTTTCCCATGCACAGGCTCATTTGATGTTTGATAACAGAGTTGAATAAGAGATTTGAGGGAGTAAAGGGGCAAAAGTTTAAATACACATGCAATTGACTTATATTTCCAAATATTAAAAAATGTTTCGCAATCAGACGATAGATAAAATATATATGGTTTTAAAATATTTGATAACGACATATACTTGTAGGGCTTTAACACAGATAATTCACTTACTACTAATTTACAAGTAATGTACTTACTACTTGTATCTTTTGTTGTAAAACGAATATATATTATCATATATTTGAGAAATATATTACTCTTTAACGATTTAAGTGTAACTGCAAATCGAAAAAAACATTTGATGAATACATGTTTTCTCAAATATTTGAAGAATATATCAAGTCCTTCTGATTTCGAAAAGATTTGATGAATATAAGTTTTCTCAAATATTTGAAAGATATATCAAGTCCTTGTCATTTCAAAAAACATTTGATGAATATATGTTTTCTCAAATATTTGAAGAATATATCAAGTCCTTCTGATTTCGAAAAGATTTGATGAATATAAGTTTTCTCAAATATTTGAAAGATATATCAAGTCCTTGTCATTTCAAAAACATTTGATGAATATATGTTTTCTCAAATATTTGAAGAATATATCAAGTCCTTCTGATTTCGAAAAGATTTGATGAATATATGTTTTCTCAAATATTTGAAGAATGTATCTAAGGTATTCTTCAATGATTTAAGCGAGCCGATTAGCATATCAATTGCATATATACTTTCTCAAATATTTGAATAATATATTCAAATGGAACTAAATATAACGAATACATGTTTTCTACATCATATTTTACTATATTGATACCTCATTTATACTGGAAAACCATGTTTCTAGTACTCTATATGAAATTTCCAACTGGCCCTCCCCTGTTCCGATTTGGCCCTCCCCTGTTCCGATTTGGCCCACCCTAGTTCCGATTTGGCCCTGCCTCGTTCCGGATTGGCCTTGGTTTTGGCTCTTAGTCTCAACTGCAGATTGACGGCATAATGCAGATTGAAAAAATAACGTGTTTTAGATAAATGAATATAAAAATAGAGAAGAAAACACCAAGTTAGTGTCCATCTCGGGTTACACTCTCCAAAATAGCCCTAATTAGTATAACATCAGGATGGACAGGTGTGTTTTATTCACTTCCAAAATTATATTGTTCAAGGTCGCATGCATTTATTTCGAATACTGTTACAGTTTTGTGTTGGAATATAGGCATAAATCATCAGGAAAACAAGTCCATGAAAAGTATACCCCTTGAACCCCACTTTTATACAGTAAAATTAGGGGTATACATGGGCATGGGTATACATATTTTTCTTATTTTTGCTCCAAAACATAGATTGTGGGTACTCGTTAGAACCGCCTCGGCGAGGCAGTCTGAACGTGAACCCACAATTTATGTTTGTGTTTTTTTTCTAATTATTACAGCTTAGAAAAAATCTGTATATTACATGGGCATGTTTTCGTAATGTTAGACAAAGGTTGCCTTTATAGACTGTATTTCAATGCAAGCTAACCATGAGTGCTGGAATATGAATGAAATCCAAGGAAGTACATGCTATCGTTTATCTCATACATGTATCTCAGGTACGATTTTCGCATATTACTGTAAAAGCATCTATACTTTTGAAGACATTGGTCGACTGAGTATATAGAGTTATTTTTCCCCCTTTTTGTAACCGAGAGTACATGTAAATAATGTTTCTTGTATGTGCACATATAAGCACAATATTACCTATGGTACCTACGAGTAAACATGAAGTACTGATGTGCTTATGTGTTATTACTGACCGTTCCAGTGTGATACTTCCGTAGTATTTCATTAACTGGTTTATGTTTTGGATGTAAACGTCGTGTTTTACACCTTTTAATGTACGTTTTCATATATTAAGTCCGGGTAACTGATTGGCAACCTATTGGGAAACAGTTCTCACTCTGCTTGCGATATGTTGTTTCTGTATAAGTACCTAATTTTTGGTTAGTATAGTTATTTTTCACCTTAGTTTTTAGTGTGGGATTAACGTTCTGGGTGCGTCATAAAACATTTACGTGCCATTCATTAATTTCACACTTTCACATTTCCATTAAAAGTACTTAATAATTCATCGACCAATGATTTTTACCTTTTATGACATAAGTCATTCGGACGTTCTTTAAAACGAGGTCTCGTCTCTGTATGCTATAAGTTGCTAAGTAGGACGTAAATACTAACACAAACGTAATCAAGTTTCATGGAACGTGAAAATCCAAGGCTGTTGAAGACTTTGAAGCTTCCCCATCGGGAAGTAATGTCGGAGAATACGAGGTAATAAAATGTTTGCTGTTTCGATATTATTTAAAAATTGTTAAAGGCCGTAAGAAAAAAATCCGACTCGGTAGAATTGTAGCAATATTAGTCTAGAATTAATATATCCAGGTTATTTTAAATTAAATGCAAAATTGTGCATCGCGGGCTAATTTAAAAATATGTACCCAAATATGTTGCAAAAACTTCCCGAAGGGGAAGCAAACTATTCCATAATGCAATATAATCAATACCGACATGCCTGTAAATACAACATCCTTCCGACTTCTCGATCGAGAATTCTACCCGACTGGTTATTACTTAAAAATGTTGTGCAAACGTTTTTTGAACGTTGTGCAGTAGAAACGTTACTTATATGTTTTTATGTTTATTTCAGGTAGATGTGACACGAGTGGTTGTTTGACATGGAATGACCTACACTTGGGAATATCATTGTTGGCGTTGATGTTCATAGATATTTCAAATAAAATGACAGAGCATCATAATTAGTCTATGTTGTTTTATAAGTTTCTGGTTTAAATGTTTCCATGCGTCCTACTTAGAGATAAACTGTACCTTCACTGACTGGGTTGTGCTTTTAGAAGTTTCTTTTCCGTCATCTCACACATATTGTAATGTATGTAGTGTGAATTTGTCGATCCTCATGCAGGTTTGTTTGGGAGAGGTGGCCTATTATTAGCGATCCTCATGACAACAAACTTGAAGAGGTGGTACATATTCCACGACTGAGAAGTTGTATGACAGTTGCAGTAATGTGTTTGCTGTGTTTGAAAAATTAAACACTACCTATACGTTTTGGAAACATTTAAAACCAATCCATATAATCCCACAAGTTTAAGTGGCTGCTAGGAAAGGTTATAAAATGTTCTAGAAAGGTTGCATTTGCGTTTTGTAAAGGTTACAAGAAGGTTGTATAAAGGCTTTGGCAACGTTGTAGAAAGGTTTTCTGCAACGTTGAACGAAAACGTTTTGAAAACATAAGGAAAACTTTCCTGCTGTCTAAAAACTTTGCTCTGATAATGGTTTTTCGCAGAAAATTTTTGTATGGGTGGTGACAGAAAAATTATTTTCATGTCAAAGTCTTGATCTTAGTTTGTCCTAATAGGACCTGCAAAAATTATGAAAATCGGTGAACAAATAAAGTTTTTATGGCCAAAATGAATTTTGCATAGGGTTTTTGCATTGGCAAGGGAGATAATCGATGATCGTGAAAATGCATATTTTTCGAGAATTTTTACCTGATCATGAAGATTTTGTCTCAGGTATGTCATTTGTGTCGATTTTTAATAATTAAGAGCAATCATTATTAAATAGTAAGAATTTAAATTTTTTGCGGGAAAATATTTACCTCCCTTTCATGAGATTTTTGTACAGGAAATCCCTATTCAAAATGTTTTTGACCAGAACTTTTTTCTTTATCAACCGATTTTCTAAATTTTTGCAGCATATTTTGCGACAAACTAGATGCTTAATTGTGCCGAGAAAATATTTCTTCTACAGTTAAACGGTTGTAAAATAACTGCAAAAAATCATTATCACACACTACAAAACAGACTTTAGAAAACTCTCCTAAACTAGTCAATGTCGAATGGGAATCTCGTGCGATTTTTTTGACGATTTATGACGACCTATATAAAACTTATCTATGGGGTACATGTATAACATTTAACCTGTTCGTCGCACTTACAGCCGCGTCAGAGTCGATTTATGACGTCATCAATATGGCGGCTACCTGACTATATATGAATTATTCGTATATCCATCAAAATCAATTGAAAACATCGCATTATTGCCTATTTTGCGAAGAAAATGTATATAATGCATCTGATTATACACACGATAGACGAATTAAGTCGATGGGTTAAAGGATATTGCTTTATCCAGTCATGCGTTCGTTCGTGCATACGTTGGACATACGTTTTTCTTCAAAAAACGCCCACAACTTAAAGACCCCGAAAAATCGTCCTCAAGGATAAACTCAATTGCACTATGAAAACATGCATGGTTTCCATGGCAACCGTAACGAGATTCTTGAGCATGGGGGTGTACATACAAAATTGATCATATCTCCATTGTTACTTATCCTAGACTACTGTACTTGGTCTCATTTTAAAGCTTAGACATAGTCCCTGTTTATGGTAAGTAATGCAAATTATCTTATTTGCATATTCATTAATTTTAATGAAAATATGAAAAATGGCAAAAAGTTGTTGAAAATCCATAAATTAACTAATTTTAGGCCCAAACTGCCATTGTGACACATTGTTATTGAACCAGTAATATCATTTGACAAATTTATCGATGAATTGGCCCTATATGAAGATTATCTCATTTGCATATTCATGATATTAATAAAATGTAACAAAAGTGAGGAAAAACGAGGGAAAAAACTATAACCATTGCAAGTTATTGCATATGTTATATGGCCTAACTTGCATCTCTGGGACAAATTCTCAAGGCTGTTAGTGTTGTAAGAGGGACCACCTTAATGCCATCAAATATTGTCCTCAGCAACAAAATCATTTGCATGATGTAAAATTACTTAGTTTTTACACCACCTCTCATGCGATTCTAAAGAATAGGGTGTACTTACAAAAAATACTCATATTCCACCAATAGAATGCTCTAGGATACTATAATTAGTCTGATAGTGATGCATGAACTGAACAATTCAACCTTTATACCTCATATTTAAAGCACTGAAAATTAACAAAATAGAAAAAATAAAAGAATAGATAAATAAAAATGAAAACATTAAAATGGAGAAGAATTGCGAAACAATACGGGGTATATGTGCAAAATTCGCTTGTTCCAGAGCTGTTTATCAACCCAGGATGCTGAAAGAGGTGTTCAGTGATTGCTATGGCAATGTACTATGGTCCTGAAGTATTATTTAAGAATAATCTGATTTCCAATATCATGAATTTTAATGAAAACTAAAGAAATTTTAGAGAAAAGACAATGAAAAAAAATGGGTTAACCTACAAAATGACTTGTATTATGGCAATCAAAAGTCCTAAGTGCGGAAAATGGCATCAAATGGTGTCTAGGGCAATATTATTACATCCTGAACTACAATTTACGTGTCATTTGGTGTTAGTTTCTTGAATTTTAAGAATATCAACAAAACCTTTTGAATTAAGTGGGTTGGGAATACGGAAAAATTAAGGGGGTAAACGTAGAAGAGCTATAATTGGCATCAAATGATTGCTAGGACAATGTTCTGTAACGATATAATCGGCTATTTTTGTTATATGGATATTACTAAGATCTTCATAAATAAGAGAAAAACGGGTACACCAAAGAAAATCGCTCACATCTCAGCTGACAATATCATTAGAATGATTAAAATGGTTCCATTGGAATGATGGGGGAATGCACTAATGCCATGCAGTACGATAGCTTAACCACGTGTTATTAAATTTTCTGAAAGTTACATAAAGTTTCGAAAAATATGAAAATTGAAGGATGTGCTTCACCAAAATTTATTAAATCTTGCTTGCCAGAAAGCATGATTTATACATCTGAGCACATGACAATAAAACATTGTCCTAGCAATAAATTGCTGGAAATCAATTTTTATTTGACATGCATATATAGTATGAAAATGGTTGTTTAAAATGTATATTATGATTGCGCTGGTCGCCATTTTGATGACGTCATATTTCAGCCCAGACGCGAGTCTCAGGGCGACGAACTGGTTTATTGTTGCATATGCCCCAAAGTTTGATTTAAGGTAGGTCGTCACAAATCGTCATGAAATTCCCACGGGACGATTTTTGTGCCCATTCGACATTGACTAAACGTTTAATCAAAACGTTTTCACAACCAAAATAAAACGTTGCGCCAACGTTTATACAACGTTGTTTTGTTAGCTGGGAAGCAACATGAACAAGAGTTGCAATTACGAGTCCAACTCCTGTTAACATTTCAAAGTTGGTTAGTTGTTTTCCACATTCACAATAACTTTGTGTTTGTTTCTGATTGGAAAAGACACTGTCAGATGTCATTCTTTCATGTATCGTTCAAATACCCAGCGAATGGACAGAAACGACCCGGGGGGAGGGGGGGGGGGGGGGGTAGGCCTATTCCCATATTAAAGCAGTACGGTATGTGCCGCGGTAAGCCCCACTTTTTTAAGTTTTATTAGCTCTGAAAGCACCTACTTTTTTTTAGTTCGATTAGCTCTAAAAGCACCCACTTTTTCTGAATGCACCCATTTTCCCCAGCTCGATCAGCTCTAAAGGTAGGCCCTACACAACTTTATTAAACCGTTCTTTCACCTCTGAAAGCACCCACTTTTTCAGTTTGATCAGCTCCGTAAGCCCCCCCCCCCTTTTTTTTTAACCTCTGGCGGCACATACATACTAATTTTACATGTGAGGGGGGAAAGTAATAATAAAACGATAAAGCTAAAACTTGTTGCACTGTTGTTCCCCTTGTTTTAATAAAATTATCAAATAAAATATTGGTCTATATCTCTATCAAAAAGCATTTAAAATAAATCTTAATATGTAATTATTTTACATTTTTTATGCTTAAAATGTCAAAATAATATGTACTTTCTGTTTAGATAACAAACTATGTATTAACACCAAAGTACGAGATACGCAAAAGATTATACAAGTATAAATGTCGATCAATCACCAATCTGTGCATACACCGTTTCCATAGATTGCTATATTATGGAAACTCACCGAAATTTTTATTAGGGAGACATTCGTGTGTCCCTTAAAAACTGCTAAACAAAATAAATTCTGCAATTTGGTATGGATACAGCAATAAATGTATTATTATTATTGTTGACATCATCATCGTCATTATTATTATTACCCCCTGGCAGCAGGCATGACAATCGTTGTGACCTACCTATTCTAACGTTGACGGTCGCAATATTATGCAGTTATTTCATGCCTGTTGAACTATGTCCCGAGGTGCCGTTGGCAGTTCAATGAATTATTGCCCAAGTCCGTTAGACCGAGGGCAATTGCGCTTTGAGCTGTCAATGGCACCGAGGGACATAGTTTTGACTATTCTGCCAAACAGCCATGAAATAACTGCTTTATTACCCAACTAAACCAGAAATCATTAGCGATTTCGTTACAAAATTGACTACTAATGAGGCCCTCCCAGGAGTTTTGGGGATTCAGGGAGAAGGGTCATTTATTTTCAGGGATTTGGGGAGAAGGGTCATTTATTTTCAGGGATTTGGGGAGAAAGCATTACATTTTGGAATTTTAGGAAGCAGGGAGCAGGGGACTGAGGAAAAACATTTTAGGCAGCTGGGGAGAAAGGTAATTTTTCTTTCAGGGAGCAGGGAGCAAAGATCCGCCCCCTGGGAGGGCCTCACTAATAATTGTCGCGCGACGTTATTTGCGCTTGAGATATTCTACGTTATGCTCGTGACGTTGACGTCATCGCTCATGGTATAGTAAAAACTATTCCACCCTGTTTTTCCATTACGTTTGCATAGGTGACGTCACTAGCATGGCATAGTCAAAACTATGGACCGGTTGGTGACGTCACATTTCATGCATTTCCGTACATCGCGTGCCAATCAAGCACTGATTTGTGCAGATAGTCAAAACTATTCAATTTATTTTTATGCAGGGGGTTGGGTAATAATCAAAACTATTCCATCCCGTTTTCCCATTACGTTTGCACGAACGACGTCACTAGCATGGTATAGTTAAAACTATGGACCGGTTGATGATGTCATATTTGTCGCGTTACGTACATTTTGCACATCGCGTGCCTATTAAGTACTGATTCCTGCAAATAGCCAGATATCAATCTCTTTTAATATAGGCGGTTGGGTAATAATAAATGCCTTACCGGGATGTCTGACACTTGCGCCATACAGCATGTATATACAATATACATTCGGAACTCCTCATCATGCCGATCTTGATATGATTGCACGATGCAGGTCATGCATTATGATGCAAGATACAAGCATGATCAAACATGGTATTTGGGTATTTGACCAATTTTGGGCCCAGCAAGGGCATGCAAAGATGTTGTACAGGGAATGAGAGACTCGGGGGGGGGGGGGGTAACTACCTATATATGACGTAGTAGGGATGTGCCGCCCGAATAGCCCCCTTTTTCAGCCTCGACAGATATATGAATGGGTTACCTTTATAAGGTCCCCCCCCCCCGAGATAAGAGACAAGTCAAAATCAGAGATGAGAAAACGCAAATATATATATCAACATCCAATAGCAATGTGTACAGTCAATTCAGTCAATTAATACGGTGGTAATGCGGTGGAATTCATGGTAATACGGCTATACCATTTTTCGCAAGAAAAACGGTAAATAAATTAGTAGAGGCGAACTCGGGATAGCGTTGCACATTGAAATACGCAATTAATATCTAAAAGTTTGCAGTAAATATGTCATACCTGTAAAACATAAAACGTTGGCGAGTCGATATTCTTTGTTTATAACGGTTTCCTTAGATCTATGAACAATTTATACATGCATATTTGTGTTGACGAAGCTAATACTTGTAGAATCATTACTTCCCTTGTATATCTGCAGCAAGAAGGCTATTGATTTTATACCACATGACAGTTTCAGAATACTAAAAATGTGGATAAATGTAAATAAAACTTACTGCAACAATTTTAGAGAAAGTAGATTTAGATATTAAGCGTTAAAAATCTAAAATGTTTAGTGTCAAAATATATTAACACCTACACCTGAAAACAAATATATCTAAAGATTATATGAGTGCAAGTAGACCGTTATCCTGCCCTCAAAAACTAGTCGTTCGGTTATTAATCTTCGGTCCCGAGGATAATACCGACTCATAAATATTTGATGAGGGGATAACCGGTGTGTGATCCCTTTCTGCACGTGGCATGTATCCCCTTTGAACCCCATTTTTTATAGGGCTCCTTTTTTCTTATTTTTGCTCCAAAACAAAGATTGTTGATCTCGTTGGTGCTTGTAACCACCATTTATGTTTTGCGCAAAAATATTATACATATCATTTTTTTTTCTGGCGAAATTTTCACTTTTTACAATTGGAAAAATCTCTGTATATTGCATGAGCAAGTTTAATTAAGCAATTGGAAATGATGTCTTCAGCCAGAAAGAAAAGAATTGAGCCGAAGAATGGACGTCAAACATTGTTGACGAAAACATTTATAGTTATGTATAATTATCAAACTTATAATTCTATCGATGCCAATAACTAATTTGATTTATCCAGATTCTATTATTCTACTATTAATATCTTCACTGGGTGCTTCCTTCGTCCCGATACAAAAAGGTTTTGTTTGACTTTTACTATAGGTCCCGATAGGATTTGGTTTTGTTTGATTCTGGTATCAGATTTTTTTTCTACAATAATTCCTAGAATTTGGTCAATGACTTTGATTTGATTCTCATTTATGACGTCATTGAAAGCATTTCAAGTCATAAAATAGTGCTTTGTATGCAGTTTTATAGTAATTTTTTATTTTATCCGTTAAGAAGTGATATAAATTATGAAATTGATGTTATTGGCAACTCTGTTTTGTGGAGATTTACTCTGTTAACATAGTAGAAAAAAATCCGGTACCAAAAGGGACTAAGGAAGCACCCAGCGATCTTAGTATCATTGGATAAACCACAAAGCTGCATTTTTACTTAAAAATGGTTATAAAAGAATTATTAAAAGCATTGACAGACTTTGATACGGACAAAAAACGCGACAGGATTGTGCATAGTATTCAAAGACTCGAAAACGTTAGGGTTAACTGAATGAGTAACGTTAAATAACTTATACTTAGAAAACATATAGTAAGCCGAGTGAGCAGCTATTTCCCAATAGGCGGCCACTCAGTTACCCGAACTTAAGTTAAACTATGAAAACGTACATTAGGTTCAAACACCATAAAAATTCAACTCCAACACATACAACAAATAGAACCACAACAGAAGTATCGCCTTGGAACGATAAGTAATATAAAAGTACTGGGGACTTAAATCGATAACATATAAGGTATCTGATAACTTATAGACTGTTTTATAAGACTAGAGAGAGAGAGAGAGAGAGAGAGAGAGAGAGAGAGAGAGAGAGAGAGAGAGAGAGAGAGGATGGTGTTTAATTGTTAGAACTGTTATCAGTTGCGTCCTGTAATACAGTTTGCCTCTGCACTAAATTGATATCGTTGCAAGACCTTATTTTAGAATTATTACTAGTAAATTGGTTCCGTTCTGTGACAATTTTATAATTCAGCAAACCAGAGCTTTGACGGGTAGGTGCTGGAATGCCTATTCCAAAAATGCTTACTCCCATAATGTCTGTTCCTAAAATATATATTCCCATAGCGTCTACTGTGCCAAAATGTCTACTAGAATTAATGTTTGAATAACCAGCTAAATTGTACATTATTTTAACAGTTTCAAGTTTATTTTTATATTTTCATTAAAAAAAGTCCATTATTTATTAAATAAAAAAAAACATTATTTATTGTATGAAAATAACATTGATTGAAACAACCTTTTCATTACAGTAGGCATTAATTTGGCAAATCAGACATTCTGGGACATTCTGGGAATAGACATTTGGGAGTACATGTACACATTATGGGAGGAGACGTTTTGCGAATACACATTATACATGTAGCACAAGTTTGACGCTGTAGTCTTGCGACTTTTGTTTGTAATTTTATTCATATTGGAGCTCACGAAGGAAATATCGCCCAGCAAAAAATAGCAATACATGTACACACGATTTATCATTCGCTCTGAAGCGGTGGGAACGAAAGATTAACCCATATTTGACCAATGGATTCTCCCATCATTATCAATTGGAAGAGTCCACTTTCATTTTTAGGGGTGTTAGGATTTTTAGTGATTTTTAGTTTTTATCTCGTATTTCGATGAAATTTCTCTGTGCAAACAGAATAGCCCCAGATGGGACGCCGCGTTCTGCGGCGTCACATCTGGGGCTATACTGTTTGCCTATGTCCCATTAAAAGGACGCCAGACTTAAATAAGACCAGAAAATTATGGTTATTCAGTGTCAGACTGAGTGATCTGATGTTTACACCTTCCTGTGGTGGCATTAATCGTTTAGCCAATTACAGCTATTCAGGGCAACCCAGAGCAGAAAATAACGACAGGATGAGAAACAAGGTCGTAGCGTAAATTTGAGTCCCTTGGCATAACATTCAGTAAAGATGTGATGTTGCATTTCATTATCTAGATATGTTTGGCTATAAAACAGCGGACAATACACTTCCTTCTGCGATTACATTACGAAAAGTTGCCCATGCAGTAATACAGAGATTTTTTCAGCTTTTAAAAATTGAAAATAATTTTCATTTGAAAAAAAAAAAAAAAAAAAAAAAAAAAAAAAAAAAAAAAAAAAAAAAATGCACAAAAACATAGATTGTGGGTACTCGTTAGAACCGCCGGCGAGGCGGTTCTAAATAAATACTCACAATCTATGTTTTTAGCAAAACAAAAAAAAAAAAAAAAAAAAAAAAAAAAAAAAAAAAAAGAAAGAAAGAAAGAAAGGTAAACCTCAAAAAATTTCTACTGAAAAATTTTTACAACTTGAAAAAATCTCTGCGCGTATTCATACATTGTATATTAAGTTGTTTGGGTAGCTGAGTGTCCACCTATAGGGAAATAGCTGCTCACTTAGCTTTCGATATTTTGTCTGAATCCCTAGATGATTATGAATTACGCGTTTCCCAACTTGATGTTAGGGGAGGGAAGTTAGTTCTGATTGCACAAGTTCCTGGTGATTACTAACCATTACGAAAACTTGCCCATGAAATATACAGAGAATTTTTTTCAGTAGCAAAAATCGAAAATTTCACTGGAAAAGATTTTGATATTTTTAATATATATGCTCAAAACATTGATTGTGGGTACACGTTAGAACCGCCTCGTCGAGGCGGTTCTAACGTCTACCCACAATGTAACCTTTGGATCAGAAATAAGGTATACCCCTGCAAACCCCAGTTTTTGTCTATATAATAGTGGTGTTTAAGGGGGTATACATTCAACAGACATGCTTTCCTCATGCTCTTAACCTTTTCGGGAGGTCAGATATAACATTCTGAGGGGCTTTAATGAATTTTACGGTGACAGCTTCGGTTTCGCTTCCTGACGTTTCGTATTTTAGGTATTTGATATCACCTCTGAATGTAGAATCACTTCAAACACTTTTGTACCCAAGTTAATGTTAGTCGACCGGGATGTACTGTCTTCGGAAGAAGCCATTTTTGTCCTTAATTTTATTAGATTCATAATGAAACAATGGAACTCTGGAACATGATCACTCAGTATGAGTTGTCTGACAATGAAGACGAAAATAAATTGATATTTTGCATTGATTGGTTCATCTGGTTCAACTATGACTTTATTGAACTAAACCTGACAATCGTCATTCTATTTCATGTTTGTTAACCTTATATAGTACGTAGTCATATATTAAGGTGTCTCGATACCAATTTTGGTTGATAAATAAACCTTTATATGATTTTAAGACAGCTTAAAATATAGGTGGAATGCTACCAAAAGCGGAACAATTTTGGGGGTATCCATGCTTTTTAAAAAGCTATCGATTTTCAAAAATCGGAAAACTAGGCTTTTTGAAATATTTTCAATTCCATTTGTCACTATGTCAATGAAATGTGTTTTAAACTGTAAATGTATTCACAAACTACTGGCCAAATAACAAAATTGAAAAGTAAAAATGAATATATGCATTCTAGGGCAAAAATACATTTTTTTTTTTTGCAGAAAATATTTTTTTCCATATTTTTGAACATATTTGTCTAATGCATCTCCGAGAATATACTTAAAAATGACAAAAAAGGGAAATGATTATCAAATTAGTTGATGTATAGATTGATATGTCTTTCCACGCTCTTTTATCATCCAAATTTCACAAGAACCAAATAACGATAACTCTTCCCTTTGAGCTCATTACAGTTGTCTTATTTATTACTATAATCGAAACGCCTTAAGTCTACGTGTAGGACTGGTTTACAACTAATGACCGTCATGACCATTAGTCAGAAGCATATGATTTATAACTCTTCTAAGATAAGCCATTTACTCGTTGTCTATGCGTTGCGGACTCGCTTACTATACGGAAAACTCGTTGCCCTACGTTAGGACAGACCGATGTGGTTATGCAATGTAATACACGTGAAAATTAGATTATCTGCTCTCGCAGTATGTTATGTTTGCATCCTCTAAAAACCTCTTAAATATAGCAATCGAGCAACCAGGAAATGAGAATGTAATTACAAGAGAGAGCGATGTTCTGTCACGGACAAAGACGAATAGCCTTTTAATATGTGAGAACATGAACATTAATGGTATATATACTCGAACGGCCTGATATTTTTTTAATATATTAACATGGTGCTACTATAACTAGATAATAGAATCATTTTGAATATTGACAGGTTGTGATACGGAATTTGGCATAAATCGCGATCGGTGGGTGCAAAGCGTTCAAAGACTCGAACAAATACCATTTAACTGAATGAGTAATTAGCTTTTTGACTCAAAGCCGAAGTCTCATCACTCATCAGATGATCTTAGGTAGCCGGACAACTCGGACCTTAACCAACTCGGACACATCATAAGTTTCGGAACCAAGACCCAAACATGAGGCAACTCGTACCCAACAGAGAGGTTTCGGACCCAAAAACAAGGACGGCAATAGGACAGATTGCTCCCATAGGCTTTCAATGGCATTACGAAAACTTACCCATTACTATAGAGACTCACGCCAAGAGTTTGCAAAAGTGGGCGGGATTTTCCCTATACTTCATGTTGTATTTTTACTAGATGCTAGTAACTGATAAGCCGTAAGTCCTATAGGTACCCATGCAATTATACATATTTTTTCTGCTGTAAAAATTGAAAATTCTCAGCTTAAAAACCTTGATATTTTCCATATTTTTGTTCAAAACAGAGATTGTGGGTACACGTTAGAACCGCCTCGCCGAGGCGGTTCTATAGAGTACCCACAATCTATGTTTTGGGTCAAAAATAAGAAAAATAGGTTTACTCCTGCAAACCCCAGTTTTTCTATATAAGGGGTATACATTTCAAGGACATAGATTGAAAAAACATAAAAATTCTTTTCTCTGAAACCACAAAGCACAGAACTTCTATATTTTCTATGTAGCAATAGTAAATAATTACTTTCATAATTCCTTCCAACCGTGTCCCTTGGGTCCAAATTGACCACGCCTCGTGGACATCAATATCTACCATAGGCTTATAATGGGAAAAACCTTATTCTCTAAAGCAACAAGAGAGCTAGAGCGTGTATATATTTAGTATTGAACAATGTTTAGTGGTATACGTAGTGGATTTACATAAATTCTGCTAATCATGTCTCTGAGTCCAAATTGACTAAGCCCCGGGGTCATTAGCCCCCATAGACTTACATGTACATGAGAAAATCATAAAAAAATCATTTTCTCTGAAACTTAAAAGCCCACAGCTTATACATTTTGTAAAAAAGTAATGACAGGTAATTTTCTTTATAAACCCTTAGGGTCCAAATTGGACAAAATATATTAAAACGATAATTTGGAGAAAAAATGACTCTAGTCCAAAACGTTTTTGTCCTGAGTAGCATACATTCTAGGATAAATTCGTGGCAGTTTGAACTGTCGCTCACCTAGTAAGATTTGTGTCAATATTAAGCTTTAATCATCCCTTAAGTAATGCATAAAACAATTGCTATTATATAAGGATTCATTCGTTGTTACTCCTAGTCATTATTTTTTCATCTCTTTACACAGACAGTTGAGCAATCAGGAAATGAGAACGTAATGGCAATAGTAAGAAAGAATAGTCTGTCACGAATAGAAACGACGTGGTACAACTCGTGAAATGGTACAAACATGCACGTATGCATGAATTATAATTCTATTTTATCGTTGTACAAAGGTAGAATATTACGTCACAAAGGACTAGAGTTGAGAAGGCTCAGTTTTGGCCTCACCTATTGAGAAAATCGGAAATTCTCATTAAATTAATAATTTTCTTACAACTGAAAAAAATTATGCTACAGTCCATGGAAACGTGTTTTAAATTCCCATCAGGCACCCGGTGTTGCCATGGTAATCCAAAAATATCGGGTGAAATGGCGATTTTTAGCTTGTTTCTGTCCTTTTCCAATCTTTGGATATTTAAATATCGCACCACCCGAAAACCAACACAAAACTTTGCTTAGAGCAAATTTTTACATAGATGAACTTAACACTAAAATGGTTTTGGTTCTCGAGTGGTGCGATATTGTATTTTTTATTCAAAGCTCCAAAACTAGCAGAGAAATTGTCAAAAATCTTGAAAAACAGCAGTTCCTTACTATTGCCAGTGTCTCCATGGCAAATGAATACATGTTAACAGATGTTTGAGCATACATTTTGTTACTATGGCATATCGCCTTTGTAATAGTGTGGAATCTACATAAAATATAGAACTTCATATTTTCAGAAAATTTGAGGCCAAAAAGGCCTCTTATAGACATCAGCCCTTTACCGCTATAGATATGAATGTTACGCCGAATTTTCTTTCATAGATCTTCGTTTTGGACATCACAATGTATAAGCAAATCACTACATACACATTTTGTAACCATTTTTGTATATGTCGACCGAGATGTTCTCATTCTGAAACCATATTTGTCCTTCATGTTTATTAGATTAATAATGAGACAAAGAAACTCTTGAACATGATCGGAGAAGTAATTACGAACGTAGATGAGTCCCCACACCAACAAAAAAGACGAAAGTAAGATGATATTTTGCACTGAAAAACCAACTAATTCGATTCAGACTGTCGGAAAAATGTTTTGTGGTGTTTTATGTATTTCTTTCCCACCTGGTGTCAATGTTGGGACTTTAAATTTTATTGCATCGATTCCGGGTCCCACTAGTCTTACTTTGATGGAACTAAATCTGCAAAACAATCGTCATAGTATCCCAAGTTTTTGTTAAACTTAGTCTACGATTTACTCTACATAAGCTTAGAACTTGTAAGCGGCCATTTTGCTTTTTACAGAACAACATTTTTGAACGTCTCATTTTGTTATGCATTGACTGGGTCATTTAGCAAAACTATTATTACAAGATAATTCGTGAATCAAGTTGATTATGTGGTTTTCTAAGAAAATGTTTTGTATAATACTTAATAAGTAGGGCATTAGTGGGACATTTTTATGCTGTACAAGATTTGGTTTTCTAAGAATATTTAATAAATTGGCCATTTGTGGGACATTTTTATGCTGTACAAGACCGTCGACGGTTACCACTATCCATGCCACCGATCCGTCGGAAATGTAGAACAACTGTGATTAACTACAACGCCAGTCTTTGTCGTTTATTACCACCAGGATAAAATGTCCGTGACAAGTATACCCCCTCGAACCCCCACTTTTATATGGCAAAACTGCAGTTTGGAGGGGTATACCTATTTTCTTATTTTTGATCCAAAACATAGATTGTGGGTACTCGTTAGAACCGCCTCACCGAAACATGTCCATGTAAAGTATACCCATTCATACCCCATTTATAAACATGTAGCAAACCTGAGGTGTACAGGGTATACTGTTTTCTTAATTTTGATCCAAAACATATATTGTGTGCACTAATTTGAACTACCTCGCCGAGGCGGTCAAATGATATTTTCAAATACGATATGTTGTTAAAAATGTCTTATAATGCGTATTTCGCAGATATTTTACAAGTGTTTCGATGTAGATAAAATTATTTTCTTGTCACAATTAAGCACTTAGTTTGTTGCAAAATATGCAGCAAAAATTTTGAATATCGGTTGACAAATAAAAAGTCTGGCCAAAAACATTTTTGAATAGGTATTTTCATACAAGGGAGGCAAGAAATTTAAATGCGTACTATTTTGTTATGATTGCTCAAAATCCATTTTTAAATTTATTGAAATGACACAAATGACATACCTGAGACGCAATCTTCAAGTAAAAATTTTCGAAAAGCAAGCATTTTCATGATCATCGATTATCTCTCTTTACAATGCAAAATCCCTATTAAAGTTTTGGCTATTAAAACTACATCAGTTCACCGTTTTTCGATTCTTTTTGCAGGTCCAATTAGGACAAACTAAATCAAGATTTTGACATGAAAATAAATTTTCCTATCGCCTTCCACACAAACAAGCAAATTCAGAGAATTTATGTCCCCCGCCATGATAGTTTAGTTACACAAATATAATCTTAGAATAACATATATCCAAACCACATACACTTTCTTAGTGTATGGGTAAATGCCTGAAAAATGACTTAAGTTCAAATTTCAAAAAAGTGACAAAAAATAAAGTGAGGATTACATCCAAACCACATGCATATCTTTAAAGTATGGTCAAGACATCTGTAAAGTTTCAAAAGAATCCGAATATAACTGTAGAAGAAGTTGTTTGCACAAGGGACCCACAGTCCATTCACTTTCATTGTGTAAATGTTGACTAAGTGAGTAAGTTGAAATTGCGAAAAAAGTGTCAAAAATTAATCTGAGGATTATATCCAAACCACATGCAAATCTTCAATGCATGGTTAAAACATCTGTAAAGTATCAAAAGAATCTGAATATGACTGTAGGAGGAGTTGCTTGCACAAGGTACCCACTGTCCATTCATTTTAATTGTCAAAATGTCAGAAAAAATGACTAAGTTAAAATTGCGAAAAAAGTGTCAAAAATTAATCTGAGGATTATATCCAAACCACATGCACATCTTCAAAGCATGGTCAAGACATCTGTAAAGTTTCAAACGAATCTGAATATAACTGTAGGAGGAGTTGCTTGCACAAGGTACCCACTGTCCATTCACTTTCATGGTCAAAATGTCAGAAAAAATGACTAAGTTCAAATTGCGAAAAAAGTGTTAAAAATTAATCTGAGGATTATATCCAAATCACATGCATATCTTCAAAGCATGATCAAGACATCTGTAAAGTTTCAAAAGAATCTGAATATAACTGTAGGAGGAGTTGCTTGCACAATGTACCCACTGTCCATTCACTTTCATTGTCAAAATGTCAGAAAAAATGACTAAGTTAAAATTGCAAAAAAAGTGTCAAAAAATAATTTGAGGATTATATCCAATCCACATGCACATCTTCAAAGCATGGTCAAGACACCTGTAAAGTTTCAAAAGAATTGGAATAAAACTGTAGGAGGAGTTGCTTGCACAAGGTACATGCTCCTATAGGGGGACGGAAGGACGGAAGGACAGACGGACGGACGGATGGACGGACGGACGGACTGAATGACGGAAAGCCAAAAACCATGTCCCTCCGCTTTTCTTCGAAAAGGCGGGGGACAAAAATATCCGCAAAAACCATTATCAGAGGCAAGTTTTTAGACTTTAATTAAATTGTCTATATTCACAGATGTTTGTTGGCTGATCCTGGATAATTAAAATTTTCAAGTCGCCTTCACGTATTTACCGTCAGACAAATATCGAATTGTTTGTGTAAAAATTGCACGTACTCAATGGAGGAACAAATCGGCTCTTACTTTTTAGCGATACAATGCCACCAGGATAACGTGTCCTTGAACATAAGCGTTTTTACTCTACATAAAATTATCAGAAATAACAACCGATATGTGATTCTATATTTTGTGTATGTGTGTCAAATTTTCTGCCGTTTTCCCTTTTTATGTGCTTATTCATACATTTAGTTAAGCTCGGGTGACTGAGTGGCCACCTTTAGGACAATAGCTGCTCACTCAGCTTACGATGAGCATTTGTTCAATCAGTACGTGATTGTCAATTCCGCTTTTCCTACCATGATGTTAAGGTAGGGACGTTAGTTCTGATTGCACCAGCTCCTGGTGATTGTTAATTTTTAACTTTTTTCGAGAATTAAGAAATATACTCAGCGTCAATGAAAAGTTACCAGTAAATCAGGTTCAATTAACGCATAGCTATATTTGATTCATTCTGTAAAGACAACTGCCGATACTTCAGCATTCATTTTCATGGCATAGAATGTCATCCATTATTGCTATTGAAAACGGTGCTCATCGCAGCCGAAAAGATTATATGCAGTCCTTGACAAATGTCAGAAGCTCCGGGAAATGCAAAATTTGGATAATTACTAAACGTAAGGTTCTCTATTCCGGCAGTAGATGCAAACATTTAAACCAATTTGGTGACGTTTTCACTTCGGGTGTTAGAGGCATAAGAAGACATGACGACCTGTGAAAATAGTGTTTTCTAGTTCTCAAAAAATCCGAAAGTTACAAATTGCACGTGTTGCACGTGCACCATAGTTCCAGGGCTAATGGAACTGTTGAAGGACTCTATAAAATCAATTTGCTGTTGACCAGAAGCATGAATAAAACTGCAATTTTGGAAAGAAATTTTATATTCTTCAAAATACCGAAATTTTAGTGGTGGTTACTTTTCATTGACGCTGAGTATATATCATTCTGGTCGCTTTTAAATGAAATTTGCGGTGACAATGTCGGTTTTTCTTCCTGACTTTTCCTATTTTAGGTATTTGATATTACCTTCGAATATAAGATCACTGTACACGTTTGTACGAGGTTGGGTCAGTAAGTTCTGTCATAGGTGTTATAATTTTGTGAATAGACATGACAGTTTGCTGTTTTATACCTTGATTGAAAGGGTTACATTTCTTCTTTATAATGATGCCTAAACAATGCACGAAAGAAATAAGTACTTCGAAATAGACGCCTTGAAAGGTGCCTGGTGTATAACCACTGGTACGTTTTCTTGAATTTGTGAATATTATTGTGTGCGTTTCATGCGTTATATCTTTATAACTTCCGATCATTTTTTCTCCAACTTTAGAGTGATAAATAATAGTATATTTAGAAAAGCAATGTGACACAAATTACCGTTATCGATGCAATGCCGACTTTATAATAAAGCGGTATATGACGTCATTGAAATACGTACCCCTATAGCATTTCTGACACCACTGAACCATTATAATTGCTTGCTTATTTATAAGTTTACTATAGAGCACACTGGGATGATAAAATAAAATGGTTAAAATGCATTTTAAGCTCCCTGGACTACGCGTAGATGTCTGTAATTTTAATGTAGGTACAACAAACTAAATTCAATATTTCATTTTGCAATAACTCAATTAAATTCAGTTGAGTGATTTTAATTTTTTCAGGATATAGTCATCTATGTTTGAAAACTAAAGTGCATGGATTATATTTTTTCGAAGTCGTTTTTCTTTAGATAATATTAATAAATTCAAGAAAACGTGCCAGTGGTTTTACCCCAAGTGTCTTTCAATGAGTCTTTTTCGAAGTACTTATTTCTTTCGTGCATTGTTTTGGCATCATTATAAAAGAGAATAGTAGCCTTTTCAATCAATGTACAATACAGCAACCTATCACGTCTATTAACAAAGTTATAACACTTACGACAGAACTTTCTGACCGACCCTCGTACCCAATTAAGCTCACCTGAGCCGAAGGCTTACAGTTGAGCTTATGCCCCGGCGTCCATCGCCCGTCGTCGTCGGTCGTCGTTCGTCATTCTTTATAGGTCCTCTGGTTTGTATGTCGACCGAGATGAACTGTCTTCGAAAGCTTTTTCAGTCCTTAATTTTATTAGATATATAATGAGAAAAGAAAGTCTGGAACATGACCAGTACATGTGCGACGTAATTCGACAAGACCTTACATTAACGATGAAGACGAAAATAAACTGATATTTTGCATTGATGGGTTCCATCATGTTCAACTTCAACTTTATTGAACTAAACTTGAAAATAATCCTATGTACGTAGTTATAGTTTAAATCAAGGAATGTGTTTATAACTTTAGTAGCGATTCTTTTTCGAACCGCCATTTATTAAGGTCTGATTTTCTAACGTATTCATTTGGCCATTTAGTAAAATATCTTTTCATTTATCTCATAGAGCGTGACTTAACTTGTCAATAAATATGGCGTTAGTTAGTGAGCAGAGAGAGAGAGAGATAGAGAGAGAGAGAGAGAGAGAGAGAGAGAGAAAGAGAGAGAGGGGGAGAGAGAGAGAGAGATGTTTGTTGTTTTCCTACCTATTATGCCGTGTGGGTGTATTGTATCCTCTTTGGTATGGTGTATGTATATTACTCAAACTTTCAACGCAACATAGAACTTTTACCACAAACCATACTCATAGCAGCCAACAGACATTTTAAACTTGCCCTACGAATAAGGGAACACTGACCTGTGTTCGGAATGGTCAAAATAATATTTCCCATATCTGGGGAAATACTGGTAAAAGTTGCTGCATGAGCAACAATTTCTCACAGGATACATCTGAACTCACACGCATTGACATTTTCTGTTTCGCTCATGAAAGCCTACTCATTAATGCAAATTCATCATGCAAGAAAATCACTAGAATTAAGATTTTCATTCATTTTAAAGTTTGAAAATGATACTTTGTGCTGCTTTGAAACGCTAACAAACACATCAAACTTTCGTAAGTCGAGCTTATTCAGGTGTTAATCTTATTCCTCGAATTTTGTTGTTGTCCATTTTTTCGCATACCATTAATCATTTGCTTCTCATGTCATGTTAACGGAATATCAATCCTCAAAATTTTAATCAAACATGCAACGAATAACACAAGTATGCTCAAAAACGTTTGGATGTTTCATGCACATGAAATGTTCGAGATTATCAAAGTTTCCTTTGCAAATGTACGAATAAAAGACACACGCCAAATACCAGCAAACCCCATGCAGTTCATTTCTTACAGACATACTGCCTCTGTTTAATGGACTGATTCATGGAGCCTTAGCGGTCGGTGGTAAAAATTGAAGTTCTATGCGATGTTTGGATACCCCAGGGTTTACGAGGGTCATCCAATAAGTTCTGATAATGGTCTCGAATCTCAAAAAGGGTGTATAAAATCAGAATAAGTTATCTTATCAACTGTGGCCATGAATGTTGCCCACTTGTGTGTGAAATATGAAGTCTGTATCACAACCTGACCTGATTAGGTCACACTCTGAGAGCCCATGACCAGGGAAATTGTGATATTGTCTTTGTTTTTACTGGGGGTTTGGTAAGCAAAATCTTTACTGTCTTTCTTTGGTTAGTAACTTAAGTGTTGTGTAATATTTTCTGAATACTCTATTGCTCCACAAATGCAGCGTTGCAATAATGTTGGTCTTTTTAGCTTTCGGTATGCACGGTAGCTAGGCAACATAAAAAATTGACAATTTTCCTCACTGTTGATGCCATTGCATATTTTGAACACTTTAAAGACGCTTTTAAGTGAGGGCCTTTCGGAACCTGAATTTTATGGTGACTTGGTTTACAAATTTAAGAAACTTAAAGGAATTAATGATTTTTCTTTTCAGTTCAGAAAAATCATAACACGTTACAGACGTATAGGTTATAACTTGAATGTTATGCGACAGTCTGCATGCTTAGTTTTCAACCCAATCATGGTACGATACGATACGATACGATATATTTTATTAGAGTCTCACTTTTGTACATGCAAAGATATATACAGTGTACAATATATACAATATACAGATAAAACGTGTACAAAACCACTCAATGAATGAGTTATGAGAGACTAAGATTTTCATACATATGCACATAAAACATTGACATGGTTTAAAAATATTTTAAGAGTGTTAAAATATTTTATCTTTTTTTTTTTTTTTTAAAAAACTCATGGAATAAAACATATTTATCGATAAATGAATATTTGACGAAGCTTTAAAATTTCATAGCAGGCTTTGGCTGTGTACTGGATAATATCGTCATTACTTAGCAAAAAGCACATTTTTTCACCATCATTTAAACCATTAGATTCACTATTAATGTTTCTCGATTTCACATAAAGGTCACTTCGTATACCTTCATAAATCGGATAGTCAATGAGAACAAGACGTTCATCTTCAACAGAGTTTTTACAATTAAAACATACTCTTTGACCCAGCTGTAGTGATTCATATCTTCCAGTCTCTACCCTTAGAGGAGCTACTCCTGTACGAAACTTCGCCAATGCACTTCTATTACGTCTAGATATATGTGTTGATTTAACGTAATTTTCTGTTTGGTAATTCTCTTTGAACATTCGATAAGTCATTAATTTATTTCCACCGTTATTGTTAACAATACTTCTATTTGACAATAGTTTAGAGTTCCATTCTGTCTGAAAGTCTACAAACATTCTACTTTGTAATTCGTTTATAATACATTTTCTACCATGTATACTATAATTAGTATCCTTTATAGGCATAATTGTTAAACTGTTTGACACTTTAAACTGGTTCTCAACCTGAAAACACCAGTTTTTATTTCTCTGTTTTAACGAAAATGACCAGTTAAATACTTTTTTATTTATACGATTGTCATCCATGGCATTTAATCTAAACCAATGTCCTAGTACATTCTTCCATTGCTTCACAACTGCTGGTACCCAGCCCATCTCACCACCAACCGCTACGTTCGGGGTATACCTCCCGACACCCAGGAAAAACCTAATCGCCCTGTTCTGCACCGCGTTGATAGCTGAAAATTCTTTAGTTCCCCAAATAGCAGCGCCGTAGCTTATAGTGGACCAGACCATATTATCGTATAGTCCTGTGAAAACTTCATAAGGCATGCCTCCCAACACTTTGAATTTAGATATAAGAAATCCAAGCGCTCTTGTTGCTGACTGAGCTATATATTTTGCCGTCACCGAATAATCTAAGAATTCATCTAGGACTAAGCCTAAATATTTATAAAACTGAGAATATTCTATATTATTGTTTCCACATTTGAAGACAAAATTAGATCTTTGTACCGCATTGTTTCTGTAATGTATAACCTTAGTTTTATCAGTATTTATTTGCATCATGTTTCTGTCATACCATATAGATAAAATATCGAAATGTTGCTGTAGGTCTTCTTCTGTTTCCGCAATTAATATTAAATCATCAGCATAGAATAAACAACTTAATGTCATGTTACCGAGCGATACACCTTTACCGGAATGTTCTAACATCGTTCCAAGATCATCGATGAATAGATTGAACATCAGAGGTGATAACTATGCTGCCTTCTTTAATTGCACGCCGGTGGGTCGGGCGTCAGACTCTATGATGGCCCCGACATAAAGCTATTCATTTTAGTTGGTTGGGGCCGGAGCTTCTAGTCTGTTGCTTGGCCCACCGGGGTCCAACTGGTGTTTTTCTTTTGCTCCGGAGTTAGTAGGTTATTCGGCGCCCAGGGATTTCCATCGTAGGGCAGCTTACTCAGTCTGTGAGTCCTGGTTTTTGATTCATCAGGATGTTTATCATGATTTATTTGTTTGTTCTTGATGGTTCATTGACTAGTTAGAGATTCACCACGAGGACCGAATAACTAACTAAATGTTATGAACCACTGCAGAAGCTGAGGGTGAGGTTATGGTCATGTAAAACCGGTTTAAGCCCGCCAGTAACTTTGTGTTACTGATCGTTCCAAGTCGATACTTCTGTTGTGGTTCTTTATTGTTTTATGTCTTGGTGTTTTTTTTTTAAAAATTGTGCTGTTGGCGCCTTATGTATGTTTTCATATTTTTAGTTAAGTCAAGGTAACTGAGTGGCCACCTATTGGGAAAATAGCTGCTCATTCGGCTTACGATATGTTTCATGGTATAAGTGCCTGATTGTTAGTTTGGTTTTTTCCCACCTCGGTTTTTGGAGTGGGAATCTTTTTCTGATTGCGCCTTTTCCTGATCTTTGCCTACTTGTACCTTTCCGTAACATATGCCAAACAGCTACCATTAATGTACCAATCATACTAATGGATGCATGCTTTGATAATGCTGTTGTATGGTCTTCTAAACACAAATAAAGATACTTTCAAGGACTGCTATATACAAAATATACTACACTTTGCAGTACAACCCTAATTTTATGATAACGGTTTGTTGTCAAAATGGTCACATGTCGAAAACAAAACCCAGGGCTTACAAAAGTTGCGATTACAGGCAAAACCACACACTATGGCAGTCAAACCCGACATACATAGGGTTAATTATATGTATAAAAAGTTTTAAAGAGGACAATGCTTTTGTAACACAATATATGGGTGCAACTGAAATTTAGATTTTCTGTAATTCTTATATTTGGAGTTAAGACAATTTTTCTAATATTTGGATTGGGAATCTAAAATACAATTGTAAGCAATAGCTCACCGAAGCATTGGGCTCTTCTCTTATTTGGCTAAAATATGCAAAACACTCACTACACTTTTTTACGTAAGTTAAATTCTATTGAAACAACCTTCAGCCTATCAAGATAATCAGATGCATGACGTTTACCTATAAAACAGCTTTGCGCGCGCTTTGCTGAGTAGTAATGTTAGAGAGAAACTCTTGGTTTACTGTTTGGTTGTAGCTAATGCAGTAAAAAGATGTATTATGAACCTAGGTAGTACTTAATAAACCATACGAATGTACGTTGACTTTTTTATTGGCATTGAGATGACGTAGTATAACACTATTTCTATGACATTGGGACATGGAAATGGCGTATAAAGCCGTGGCCATGACATTTTACCTTCTGGTTTTAAGTTTTCTAGCAACCGTTGCAGTATCAGCATGCAATTCCTGCAGAGATTTATAGGGCCGGGGGGCTAACCATGGCAGAGAAACTAATAGAGTTGTTTCACTGTATTTTGAGGAAGGAGGTATCCAACAAGAATTTAAGGATGCATCCATAATACAACTATACAAGCGGAAAGGAAATCCACAAGTCTGTGACAACCACAGAGGCATTTCCGTCCTATCCATTACTGGGAAGTTACTGGGAGAAAATTCTGTTAACCGCCTGAATGTTCATCTTGATCAGAAGGGACTTATCACAGAAAGTCAAAGTGGATTCAGAAAAGACAGGGGAACACTAGCGAGATCTTCACAGCAAGGCAGCTTCAAGAGAAATGCCAAGAGCAGAATGTAGATCTATACATGACGTTTGTCGACCTCACCAAAGCGTTTGACACAGTTAGTCGTGATGGACTCTGGAAAATCATGGCCAAGTTTGGCTGTCCACCCAGATTCATAGCAATGGTGCGGCAATTTCATAATGGCATGCAAGCACGTGTGCAAAACGATGGAGAGTTCTCTGAACCCTTTGAGGTAACAAATGGGGTCAAACAGGGCTGTGTTATGGCACCAACACTGTTCAGCATGATGTTTTCTGCCTTGCTCATGGATGCTCTTTAGGACAGTGACACTGGCTTTCCAATCAGGTACCGTTTTGATGGCAATATATTCAACCGTAGAAGGCTACAAGCCAAAACTAAGGTGCAGACTGATGTGCTAGATGAGCTCCCCTATGCAGATGATATGGATAAGAATGCCAGCTCAGAGGCAAAAATGCAAAGAGCCATGGATCAAGTCTCACAGTCATGTGATAACTATGATCTCACAATCAGCACAAAAAGACAGAGGTTTTACACCAACCAGCACCTGGAAAATCGTACAATGAACCAACCATCACTGTGAATGGACAAAAACTGAAAGTTGTTGACAAATTCACCTACATGGGAAGCACTCTTTCCAGAGCAGTGCACATTGATGATGAGAACACTGCCAGAATTGCAAAAGAGCCAGTGTAGCATTCGGAAGACTCCGAGCAAATGTCTGGGAGCGAAATGGAATCAAGCTTGACACCAAGCTGAAAGTCTACAAGGCTGTGGTACTGCCAACCCTCTTGTATGCATGTGAGACCTGGACAGTATACCAGCGTCATGCAAAGAGACATAACCATTTCCACTTACGCTGTTTGAGAAAGCTGTTAAAATCAAGTGGCAAAACAAGATCCCAGACACAGAGGTCCTAAAGAAAGCAGGGATGCAAAGCATGCATACTGTCTTAAAGCTAGCACAACTAAGGTGGACTGGCCATGTTATAAGAATGCCTGATGAGCGACTTCCCAAGAAAGTCTTCTATCGAGAACTACAGGAGGGAAAGCGCTCTCAAGGTGGCCAGAAGAAACGCTACAAAGACACCCTCAAAGCCTCTCTGAAGGATTTCGATATACCAATGGGGTCTTGGGAACAGACTGCACAGGAGCGATCAAAGTGGCGAGAACAGCTCTCTATGAAAAAAAAAAGAGAATCTGTGAAGCTGAAAGAAAGCGCAGAGAACGCAAAGCCAATACCGATGGGCCACTAGCTGATTCAGTGACATTGACTTGCTCTACTTGCAACCGACAGTTTAGAGCTAGAATTGGCCTAGCCAGCCATCAAAGAGCTCACCAACACACACGAACCTACTCAAGGAATAATTATGTAGTCAATGTCGAATGGGCCAAAAAAGTCGTCCCGTGGGAATTTCGTGACGATTTATGACGACCTACCTTAAATTAAACTTTGGGGCATATGCAACAATTTAAACCAGTTCGTCGCCCTGAGACCCGCGTATGGGCTGAACTATGACGTCATCAAAATGGCGACCAGCGCACTCATAATATGCGTTTTGAACAACCATGTTCATACTATGCCTGATAGATAAAATTTAATTTCCAGCTTCTCGCTGATTTTAAATGGATTGATTTTACCATTTGTATTTATAAAAGCTATTTTTAGCACAAAAATATCTCTCACAAGGAGAAAAGCACTGTAAATATGAGCAACATCACGACAAAATCTCCATACAAACCGCTAAACTATGCATAGTACACCAGTAGCTAATTTTACCTACCTTGCATCCCCCAAGACAATTTTTCATGGGTAACATATCATTTGTTATTGGGACCCTAGGAATGCATATATTTTGTTTCAAAGATAAACTCAGTTACACAATGAGAATATGGCGCGGTTTCCATGGCAACTGTTAACGTGATTCTTGAGGATCGGGGGTGTACATACAAAATTGACCATATCTCCACTATAACTTATCCTAGACTAGTGAAAATGGTCTCATTTCAAAGCTTAGACATAGCCCTTTTTCCTATGATAAGTAATGCAAATTATATAATTAGCATATTCATTTTTATTTTCATGAAAACATGAAAAATGGCAGAAAAATCTTTAAAAATCCATAAATGAACTAATTTCAGGCCCAAGCTGTCGTTGTGACACTTTGTTATTGAGCCAGTAATATCATATGACGAGTTTGTTGATGACCTGGTCCTATATTAAAATTATCTCATTGCAAGCTCATGAATATTAATAAAACTGTCAAAGAGGGAGGACAAAAGAGGGAAAAACTATATACATTGTAAGGTACTGGATAGGTTATAAGAGCTAATTTATCTTGCATCCCAGGGACAAAGACTGTCAGTGTTGTCAGAGAGACCACCTTTATGCCATCAAATATTTTCTTTAACAATGAAAAAAAAAAACACATTTACATGATGTAAAATTACATTGTTTCCACACCGCCCCTCATGCGATTCTAAAGAATAGGATGTAATTACAAAATACTTATATCTCACCAATAAAATGCTCTAGAATACTATAATTGGTCTGATAATGATGCATGAATCTAACGATGTAACCTTGATACTAAATATTAAAATGTTAAACATTAAATCACTGACTTTACATATTCATGAAAATTAATAAACAAACATAAAAATTGGAAAAAAGTGTAGAAAAAATAGAGGGTATATGTACAGAATAGCTTGTACAAGAGCTGTTAATCAACCCAGGCTGCTGAAAGAGGTATCAAATGAATACTATGACATTGTACTATGACCCTGAAGTCTTGTATAAGAATAAACTGATATTCCATTTCATGAATTTTAATGAAAACTTAAGAAATTTGAGAGGGAGAAAAAATAAAAATAAAAACACGAGTAAACCTACAAAAGGACTTGTACCTCGGCAATCAAAAGTCATATGGTTCTGAAAATGGTGTCTAGAGCATTATTATACCATCCTGTACTACAACTGTTGGGTCATTTGTTTCAAAGGTTTAAGAATATTAACAAAACCTTTTGAATTTAGAGAAAACAATACGTAGAAAAACGCACATATCTTGGCTACTAAAAGACCTAAGGAGCTGTGATTGTTAATGAGTGATTGCTAGGACAATGTACTATAACCATATAATCAGATATATAAAGTAAAAATAGTAAAACTGAGATCCTTCGAGAGCAGTGAACATATGGTTGAGAAAGTATTTGGGTCATGCCGCGGTTTCGGCTACTCAAGTTTGTTGTACGGATATTAATGAGATCTTTCAAAAAGAATAAGAGCAAAATCAATGAAAAATGACGGGGTCCACCAACAAAATCGCTTATATCTCAGAGGCCAATAGCCGAAGAGAACTCAAAATGACGTTAATTTATTGCTAGGACAATGTTTTTATTGCTATGTGCTCAGATATATAAATCATGCTTTCTGGCAAGCAAGATTTGATAAATTTTGGTGAAGCACATCCTTCCAGCTTCTGTTATTTTCACATTTTTTTCGAAACTTTATGTTACCTTCAGAAATTTTTATAGCATGTGGTTATCCTATCAGACAACATGGCAGTAGCGCATTCTCCTATCATTCTGTTGGTACCATTTTCAGCACTCTAACGATTTTGTTTTAGGTGTACCCGTTCATTTTTCGTTGAGTTTTCTCTCATTAATGAAGATCTCAGTAATGTAAACAAAAAGCTGATTATATGGTTATAAAACATTGTTATTATAATCATTTGATGCAAGTTATAGCACTCTATGTCTTTCAGTAGCCAAGATACGTGCGTTTTTCCCTTAATTGTTCCGTATGTTTCTATAAATTCAAAATGTTTTGTTAATATTCTTAAAACTAAAAACCAAATGACTCATAAATTGTAGTACAGGATGATATAATTTGCCCTGGACACCATTTGATGCTTTTATCAGCACTATAGGACTTTTGATTGCAGACATACAAGTCATATTGTAGGTATACTCAATTATTTTTTACATTTTCTTTACTCTAAATTTTCTTTGGTTTTCTTTAAAATTCATGAAATTGAAAATCAGATTTTTCTTATATCATACTTCAGAACCATAGTACATTGCCATAGCATACATTTGATACCTCTTTCATCATCCTGGATTGATTAATAGCTCTGATACAAGCGGTTTTGTTCGTTTACCCCCTATTTTTTCTACAATTCTTCTCCATTTGTTATGTTCTTGTATATTAATTTTCATGAATAAGTAAATTCAATTATTTAAATATTAGGCATCAAGGTTAAATTGTTAAGTACATGCATCATTATCAGACCAATTATAGTATTCTAGAGTAATCTATTGGTGGGATAGTATATTTGTAAGTACATCCTGTTCTTTAGAATCCCACGAGAGGCGGTGTGGAAATTATATAGTTTCACATCATGCAAATGGTTTTTAATTGCTGATAACAATATTTTGTGGATTACGAAGGTCCTTCTGTCAACACTTACAGCCTTGAGACTTTGTTCCGGGAATGCAAGATAGGTCTTATAACATATGCAATACCTTGCAATGGATATAGTTTTTCCTCATTTTTCCTCACTTTTTGACATTTTTATTAACTTTCATGAATATGCAAATAAGATATTTTTCATAGAGAACCAGGTCATCAATAGATTTATCATATTATATTACTGGTTCAATAACAAAGTGTCACAATGACAGTTTTGGCCTGAAATTAGTTCATTTATGGAATTTTAAAGATTGTTTTGCCATTTTTCATGAAAATTAATGAATCTGCAAATAAGATGATTTGCATTACTTACCATCGAAAGAAAGAACTATGTCTATGCTTTAAAATGAGACCATGTTCAGTAGAATACGATAATTAACAGTGAAGATATGATCCATTTTGTATGTACACCCCCATGCATAAGAATCATGTTAACGGTTGCCATGGAAACCATGCAATTTTTCATAGTGTATTTGAGTATATCTTTGAGGACAAAAATTCTATGCATTTCTGTGGTTCCAATAAATGATTTGGCACCCATGAAAAGTTGTCCTCAGGGGTGCAAGGTAGGTCAAATTAGCTTCCCGTGTACCTAAGTTTTAGAAGAAAAAAACGTATATCCAACGTATGCAAGAATGGACGGACGACCGGATAAAGCAATATCCGTTGACCCATCGACTTAATTCGTCTATCATGGGTATAATCAGATTCATTTCATACATTTTCTTTGCAAAATAAGTTGCAATGCGATGTTTTCAATTGATTTTGATGGAAATACGAATAATTCATATATAGGCAGATAGCCGCCATTTTGATGACGTCATAAATCGACTCTCACGCGGATGTAAGTGCGACGAACAGGTTTTATGTTATACATATTCCCCATAGGTAAGTTTTATATAGGTCGTCATAAATCGTCAAAAAAAATCGCACGAGATTCCCATTTGACATAGACTAATGGGCTTTCTCATTAGTCAGAGACGAACGACCATCAGCATGATTAATATTTTTCCCGATACTGTAATTCCATTTATACGCAGGTACTCGTAAATATAACTAAATAACATCTCAGGGTAATCAATATTGTTTTCTGAGGCCATTGTCAGATCTTATTGGATGACCCTCGTAAGTTTTGAGAATATTTCGACTTTGTGAAATGTATGAGTAAAACCGACAAAACAATCCACTGTTGCGTCGGCTCTTTGGGCTAGTGTAGTTTGCGTCTGAATAGTTTTAACAAAGATGGATTTTGTTGCGGGAAATTTTCTTTAGGGGTTTGACTATTTGTTGCTTTGAGTCAACCAAAAACTGTCTAGCCACTTTAATATGGCGACTATTTTATAGACCTATTTGTAATATTCAAATTTTGCTCTCACGTAATAAAATACTCGCGCAGAAAATCACATCACTGTCACAATGCATTATGATGCCATACCACCCATGAAGTACTTCCGTAGACAGGATGCAAAGGTAGGCATAAACTATAAAATACAAGTTTGACAATATCTTCTGAGGTGTGGAAGCTTGGAAAGTAAATGGATGTTCTTCATTATTGGATCACAGTGTCTGTGTTCAACTTAAAAGCTAAATCGTCCATGCTATTAAAAATGGTAAATTTGGTACTTTTTGAAGAGCAGAGATGCAGGTCGTAACAATCTATGGTATGCTATTGCTCAATGAATGTTGTGGAACTTAGGGCAGTGCTGTGAATGAGGCCGACTTTGCATTGTTTTATCTGTTGTATGACATCTTATTTAGCGATGGGAGAACGAGTCAGAAAATTATAGTGATTTGTCAGAATGAGCGATCTAATGTTTACACCTTCCAGTTATAGCATTGATCGTTCAGCCAATTATTATAACCATTGAGGGGAATCTGAAGCGGAGAATGACAAGATATAGGGTGAGAAACTTGCTCGTTTTGCAAATGCTCTACGACGCGTGAAAACCGATTTTGGGTGTTTCCGACCAGCTCTGACACAAAACGGCCTGAACAGTCAGCGAAGAAGGCGAAAAGCTTTGAATTTCGGATTTAAATAGAAGCAGGACTGTACCATGAGAGTAGCGAAAACAAAAGCGCTGATCAGCTATGCAGTTTCTGCATATCTGATATGCGCTTTTGTATTCGCATAGGTAATAATCCGTTTTTCTCACGACACAACCCAAAATAATCGTCCAGCATTGTCGCCGACAGGTAGCGCTGTAACACTGACCTGTCGCGATTGGCTCGTTGCATGCTGGGAATGTCCGCCATTGAATCCATTTTGGAATCCATTTTATATGTAGATCATATAAATATAATTTTACATACATTTTATTTTTGTCTTTTGGTTACATCCTGTGTTTTACCTATGCACAGCTCGAATGAAAGAAATACATTCTAGTCCAGCAAATTCAAGAAATCCATTAATTGATTCTCGCGAGAACTGAACGGGATTAGCCGATTTTGGCTATATCCCATAATTTAAAGCGTCAAATGCGAGAGATCTAGAGGAGATATCGTCAGATTTCGCGAGAATGAATCGTCCAGACTAGTGATGAAACGAACTTTCATTCCCAAAACAAGTTTGGCTTATCTAAAAAAAAAAAAAAAAAAAAAAAAAAAAAAAAAAAAAAAAAAAAATCTAACAACTTCTATGCTCGTTTGTATTCTGTATATATTACTTTTCTGTTATCCATTTCCTTGAATAGCCCGGACTATCTGATCACGCCCATTTATGAATATCATAGTTGCCGCCTACACAGTAACCTATTTGACAAGCTATACCAGGCATTCCTCGAAAGTTTGACGTTCGAGTATACAGTGTATACAACCATATAAGTTCTCACCCACGCATTTTGAATTAAATTATACGGTAGTCATGTTTTGATCTTCGCAACCAACTGATGATGCAAGGTAATAATAGTGACATTTTCAAAATACAACAGCCATTGTATGAGACCAATAATATGGGTTTCCTACCAGGTCAGACACAAACCAGGCTGTACCACTGCGCGAAATAGCTAGAAGCTCAAAATTTAAGATTTAAAATGAAGAGGCACATGTGTCATACTGTCTCTGGAACGAAAACATAGGCGCTGATCATCTGATCTGCGACTTTGTTTTTGCCTATGCATACGTTGGTTTTCTTATGCAGCAGCTCACAATTCTCTGCTCTAGCAATATGTGTTTTTTGCATCCTTTTAAATGTAGGAATCGAGCGACCAGGAAATGAGAATGTAATTGCACGAGACAGCGACGTTCTGTCACGGCATAGAAAGACGAAGATCTTTTAAATACAAGGGAACGAGTGCATTAATGGTATCATTACATAAACTTGCCCATGCAATATACCATTACGAAAACTTGCCCACGCAATATACAGAGTAATTTTTCAGCATTAAAAATTGAAAATTTCATTGGAGAATTTTTGATAGTTTTCATAGGTTTGCTCAAAACATAGATTGTGGATACACGTTAGAACCGCCTCGTCGAGGCAGTTCTAACGTGTACCCACAATACCGCCTCGTCGAGGCAGTTCTAACGTGTACCCACAAGCTATGTTTTGAGCAAAAATAAGAAAAATAACAAAAAGTTTCTACTGAAAATTTTGAAATTTTTATCCTTAAAAAATCTCTTTTTATTGCATGGGCAAGTTTTTGTAATGCCCCTATACACCCAAGTTTTACAAAAGCACGTGAGGATATAGCAGCACGGTCAAAGTATTGTTTTTTTTTCTATCTAGACCTACTTTCTTATATTCAAATTTGTTCTCCAGTTATAAAATGCTCGCGCAGAAAAAGCACACTGCCAAAGTGCTTCATGTATCAATGTAGCGATGGGACAGAACAATTCAGAAAATTATGGTGATTTGTCAGAATGAGCGATCTACAGAAGTCGTTGATGGACACTTATCGTTGCTACACACCATCCAGTTGCAACATTAATCGTTCAGTCAATTATTATAACCATAATTGACAGATTGAGGGGAATCTAAAGCGGTGAATGACAAGATATAGGGTGAGAAACATGTTTGTTTTGCAAAATGCCTATTTGCACCACAATCTGGAGGCTAGCTTTCATTCCCAAAACAAGTTTGAATTATATTTAAAGACAGCATCTGAAACTTTTTTGTGTATGTTTGTTTTCCACATGTTTCAAAGCTTAGTGTCTAATTTATTATGCCTGTCAAGATGCTAAATTGAATTTAGGTTGATATTCGATATTGCAATTGTTGCTTCCAATGTAACATATGCTCTTTGACAATCATGTCATTAACCTTGCACGTTCGCATAAAATGCACAAACATCTTTAAATATTTTGCATATAACATATAAAGAGGATCTTACACCAGTGGTCATTTCATATGAAATTTATTAAATGAGCTTTGGCGCGTTTAATAAATTTCATATGAAATGACCACGAGTGTAAGATTCGTGTTATCATATGACTGTTAAAATAGGACTTTATCGCCTTTAAAGCGGACATATTTTCAATGAAAATTTACATTGTTGTTACGGACGTCGTCAATGACGTTACGTTTTCACGCAAAAGTGTTCATACGATTTTTATGACATGACGTTATCCACTTATAAACAGCGACGTCATATGATAAAATATGTACATATCATTCGTCGAAAGTTCGACGTTCGAGAAATGGTTGTGACATCGACACACACGAGCATATAAAACCTTATAAACTCTCACCCACGCAGTCTGACTTGAATTATACGACAGCCATGTTTTGGTCTTCGCAGCTGTTGTAAGACCAGAAGCAATTAATGTTTGAATTCTCATCCCCACCCTCCCCTGTTCCATTACGAAAACACGCCCATGCAATATACAGAGATTTTTGAAGTTGTAAAAATTAAAAAAATTTTAGTAGAAATTTTTCGATATTTTTCTTAATTTTGCTCAAAACATGGATTGTGGGTACACGTTAGAACCGCCACAATCTATGTTTTAGAGCAAAAATAAGCAAAGTAGGTATACCCCTGCAAACCCCAGTTTTTTTCTATATAAAAGTGGGGTTTAAGGGGGTATACATTACACGTGTATACATTACACGGACATGTTTTCATGATGAAAACCCTCCGACATCATTTTTGTTTGGGTTGGGGAAGATTAAAAAGTTATAATTTGTCAATAAAAAGTCAAGACAATGTATGAAATTATTTTATTTAATTGCTTGTATGTCTTATAATGGAAACAAATCCACCCCACCCCAATATGCCACTAAACAGCTTGGTACAATGGGTGAGGCGTTGCCAAATATAGATAAGTAGAATCAATTTAAAATTGACAAGAATTTGCAGTAGTGGTGGATTTATCATTATTATTTTTGTTTCACATTTTGTTCACAAGCGACGAAATTGATGCCCGGGAAATACAAAGTTTTGCGTGGACATGGTCAGTATGAGAATATCTTTAGAATTTTCAGATAATTTTCAGTTTTTAGGAAACTAGTTATCGTTTAAAACTTTGGCTAGAATATAAATAAATGTAACTATTACAAAATCTTGCCCATGCAATATATTTCACAGTGCACAAAACATCTTCATCTCTAAAATGTTGAAAATTCATCTGAAAATTTTAATATTTTTAACTTTTCTGCTCAACGTATTTTTTATTCAGTTTTACGTCCCTGTCAAGATTATTTCAGCTCATATGAGAGGGCCAATCAGTAGGTGGGGCGAAAACGGGAGAACCCCGAGAAAAATCACCTAGCACACCCGCAAGCAAAAGGCTTGTCTCACATGTGGCCAGAATGGGGCTTGAACCCACACCGGACACAGCGGGGAGATGATCGAGTGATTAAGAAACAGCGCTCTTAACCGCTAGCACACAGGGGCCGCCTCAAAATATTGACTGTGGGTACTAGATCGAACCACTTCGCCTAGGTAATTCTAACGAGTACCCCAAATCTATGTTAAATCAGAAATAAGAAAATTAGTTTCCCCCTCTAGACCATACAACATAAAATCGGGTATAGGGGTATACATTACACGAACATGTTATCCTGATAATATAAATTATATTGAATGGAATATATATCGTGGAGGAACATCAGGAAAACATGTCCGTGTAATGTATACCCCCTTGAACCCCACTTTTATTTTATGAAGCAAAACTGGGGTTCGCAGGAGTATACATATTTGTCTTATTTTTGCTCCAAAACATAGATTGTGGGTACTCGTTAGAACCGCCACGCCTTGGGCGGTTCTAACTTGTACCCACAATCTATGTTTTGAGCCAAAATAAGAAAACTATAAAAAATTTTCAGCTGAACATTTTCAATTTTTAAACCTAAAAAATCTCTGTATGTTGCATGGGCAAGTTTTCGTAATGTGGATGATTACTTTTCTTCACAGTTCAAGAATAGGGCAAAAATATCATTTACCCTCAGCATTTACCACAAGAAATGAGAGATGCATTATTGTTTTGCACAAGTCCAGACTGATGCAATTTCGTAGGAGGAATCTAAAATTAGTTTGCTTCACCAGTCTTATAAACATCTATTCTCTGTGGTATAATCAAAGTCTGAGTTTGTATAATTATCAAGTTTCACATCAGAAAGTGATTTTTCAGAGAGAGAGAGAGAGAGAGAGAGAGAGAGAGAGAGAGAGAGAGAGAGAGAGAGATTCTACTTGAAACTTTTAATCCCATATAATATAAGTTGCCCAAGGACAACAATCGCTCACCTGAGAGTTGGGGGTCTTAAGTCATGTGGCCTGGATTTTTATATACACATTTGGTTCCGCTTTCCCATAAATACCTTATATAAAAATGGCTTTGATTGGTCAAGCGGCTTCAGAGGAGAAGATGTATGAATATTATGATAATACATATGTATGTGCCTCGGGGTTGGGGTAGATGAGCCCCTTGGGTCCTTTTTGAAGAAGTATTTAATATTCAGTTCCACTGCCCATTTCCTGCAAGATTTTCCCTTTAAATGGCATTTGAACAGTTTTCCACATTCAAATGCACAGGCGACCTATGTTGACCTTGCTGTAAAATAGGTCAATGTCATCACAGGGTCATGGTTTATATATACACATTGTAGGACCTTCATGCCAAGTCACATTTTAATCACGTTTGAAGACAGATTCAGGAGAAATGCCAAGAACAGAATGTAAATCTGTGAAGCTGAACGTAAGCGCAGGGAACGCAAACTTGAAGCCGAACCCAATGGGCCACCAGCTGATTCCACGACACTGACTTGCTCTAATTTCAACCACCAGTTTAGAGCTAGAATTGACCTAGTCAGCCATACAAAAACTCACCAACACACATGAACCTTATTCAAGAAATAATGATAGTATTTCTCATTAGTGAGAGACAAACGACCATTATTATTCCAGAAATTAAAGTTTGATCAGGTCAACGTTCCCAGGGTCCGCTTTTAGTACAGACATTTACGACCTAAACACTTCATTCAAATAAATACGTTACAACTGTCTCTCGGAAATAAATCGCAAAATAATTTTAAAGCCACTGAGAAACAGAAGGTTATAATGACTTGTCAACTTGAGCGATGTTATGTCATTAGTAATAATTTAGCTTATATACAGCTACCGAGAGAATAGCAAAGCAAAAAATAATACGATTCCGGATAATATGTTAGATCGTAACCTCTCCTACGTGGTCTGTCCAAGCAGTTCGTGGAACTAAGTAACCTGAGGTATTAGATAATCAAGTTAGTCGAAAAGCTTCTTATCATCATACAGCGCGACCTAAAATAAATTTACGTTCAAACGTTCATGAAAATTATATTATTTTGAAATGGTGTGGGGAAGTCATCACGGGGCACATTAAAGTATTTCGTAACGTTATATTAAAATGCGGCATCTACATTGACAAGCGAACGCAGGTTTCAATATAGTTGGCCCCATTTTGATTATACTAGTCTTTGTATCTACTAGCCTGCTGAAATTGAAAAATTACTGTAACTCTCTTTGGCTCAATGTTGCCAAATCTAAAGGGTCACTGACGAGGCTTGAATAGCCGAAACCGCGGTATGGCCCATCACCTTTTTCGAAAATATGCTCACTGCTCTTAAAGGATCTCAGTTTTATTTTATTTCCAAAAAAAAAAAAAAAAAAAAAAAAAAAAACTTCTGAAGTGCTCCGTGGTAGCTACCCTGCGTCGCCAAGGCAACGTCTTTATATATTTCAAAACGTTATTTTGCACGAACATTTTGGACAAACCTCGTTTTGAATTGCCTGTCGAAAAAGTTGAATCTAGGCTTTCCAATAGTTTTTTTGATCAAAGCCATTTACCAACGAATCAGAGTTATAATTAGACAAGTAAATTATGCATAGCTTGGTAGCTTTTCTGTTTTCAATTTTACAACGAAATTTCACCAATATAAATGAAAACGTTAATGAGTACTTGGTTAGATAGACTGGTTCCAGTCCTTCAATCATTTTTTTCCATAAAGTGTCTTAATGCTAGTCTGTTTCAAGTACGTGTAGCTAATCTACTTTTGATGGCCTAGTTTTAAGCAGCTGATCAGAAAAATAGCATTTGTTGATATATGAAGTAATTTCACTATAAATAATTATGCATTATTTTTATTATCATTTTTCCCCTCAAAACAACAATATTTTAGATTGTAGCCAGTCTACTGGTTAGCCTTTTGTTTAAGGGTTTACTGATAGTGTCTTTAAGGTCAAGTTCCTTTAAGCATCAATTAACCGCTTTTGAACCAACAAACTTATCTGGGAGCTTATTAACCATGTCTAGTACAGATATGTCCTTATTTGTTGTCGCCTTTTTGTTTTGGCTAATACAAATGGACAGACGAAAATGACAATCGGGTCATGGCCGAAAACAATATTTCAAGGCTAATGTGAGATTAAAAAGTAAAGCTATCCTTAAAAAATCAAGAACGTAGCTTTAATTAACATTGTCATAAGCATTAACATGACTGTATTTAGATCAGCTGGCTAACCTGCACTCCGATACACTTCGTGACCTCGCTCCTCTCCCGTGACAGCTTAGCATTAGTTGCCTTTAAACTATGGTCGAACAAATTATGGATTTCGTAAGAAGCTTATAGCTGCTTTATTTGGTGATAAGTGTTAGAATTTTTGTTATGTTTTGTTAGAAAATGCATAAATCTTTAAATAAACTTCTGATTAGCCTGCATAATTTCAATAAACTTGAAAAAAAAGCAATCGATTTTCTACTTTGCTTCCCATATTCTACAGTAGTCTTCCCTTATCTATTTATAGACGTGTGTGATATTTTCCACAGAAAACAGGAGGTATTTTATGAATCTGCGTACTTTTTCATAAGGAATATTTATAAATTAAGTCCTTTCAGTCAGAAAAGATATAACATAACATAATTTTCAATTTCTTTGGTCCAGGAGTCTTCATTAATTTTTCATTTTCGACCAAGGCCTCAATAGAAGCCATTTCCGTCGGTATGGAGAGGTCTAACGGAATACCGATGGAAATATTCCGTCTAGACTGTATTGTAACCAAGTGTCTTAGAAATGTCTTTCTTTCTTTTTTTTCAAATTCACGATATAAAAATCCATGTTATCAATATAGGGATAACATGGTTTTCTATGCATATACATCTGCTGGGCCCCAAGCATGATTGGCGAGGGTTTCAACCTCCCGAGGTGCTCAGCAGATGTTGATACATCAGAAAGAACATGATTGATCTTTATAATTATATTATACAACTATTTCATGCGAAAATTTTGGAGTAATTTTCCAGATTTTGCAAAAAATCATGAACCTAAAATGGCGCGGAAAAATGAAGTTAGCTAACGACGTTTTAAAAATGTTGTTTTCGGGGCAAGCTTCAACGTCATCATGACGTCACAATATAATGTCAAATCGAATGTAGGTTACGCGATGACATAAAGTTTTGCAAGAGGCCCTGAAACAAGCATAAGTAAAAGCCATGTATTAACAGCACGCGCTATCGAGAATTGCCATATTAATACATGGCTTTCTTTTCATCTATATATAAATATTAATATCGTGTGACACGGTTATTTACGCAATAGTGAATATTTATATTTATGTATTGTCATTATAGAGATTGAGATAATGTAACTCACAGGACTTGTCAGCGAGCAAGTTTTCCGAAATACACAGCGTTGTAATTCAATTATCATAAGTAAGCAATGATCAAATACTGATGCAATCAGTACCACAAAGTACATGTACCTCCCTAGAAGCTTAGGTGTTGACCAACCAAGTCACAAATAGGTACTGATACAAACACAGGGTAAGCCGAGCGAGCAGATGTTTCCCTTAAGCCAACTGTAATTTCCCCGGTAATTATATATTTCTGACCGTCCCACGGCGGTACTTCTGTAGTGGTTTTATTTGTTTTATGTTTCGAAGGGAACTTTTGTGCTGTTGGCACCTTTTGTGTGCGTTTTCCTACATTAAGTTTAGTTTTGGTAACTGAAAGTCCACCTTTGGGGAAATAGCTTCTCACCAAGCTTACCATATGTTCTCTTTGTATTAGTACCTAATTATCATATTTTTTCACTTCAGTTTAATTGGTGGGACTTTGGTTCATATTGCACCAGTTCCTGAATATGGCTTACTATTCCTTTTATCTAAATGAATACGTACATAAGATATATATTTTCTAGAGGAAACTGTGTTATATATTTTATTAAGATGCTATATCCTGACTTGACTTGATAATGTGGCTGTAAGTAATATGTCTTGCGCAACTGTCAATAATTATGGCGTTTGTAAGGAATATTATGCTGTTGACCAACACTGTCTTTGATAGCCGTAAGATGAAAAATAGATATTTGGAACGTGAGCCGTCATTTGACAGATGTTTTGATACGAATACCATGTATAACTGAGGTTAAAGTAAGAAATGATCAGTAAATAGTGCAGCCAGAAAGAAGTTCCTACGTCAAACCCCAAGGTGGGAAACAACTGAATTGACAACCAGGTACCAGTACAAAGAGAACGTATTTTAAGCCGAATGAGCAGTTATTTCCCAATAGGTGACCACTCAGTTGCAAGGACTGTGAGGTTGCAATCCCGTATCATCGGTTAAAGCCCCCCAATTTATTTTATAAAACTGATCCTTCCGAGGGCGATACATCTGTTTTGCTTCTATTTGTTTTATGTTTTTGTATTGAATTTTTGTACTGTTTAGCACCTTTTATGTGCGCTTTCATAATTCCTGATTAACTCATACAATATAAGCATTGCGTCCTTTTTATGAGACATAAGGCAAACCGCGGTGTTAAGTATTGGTTAAACCCAGAAAGCGTTGATTCCGCCCCGACATGACTGAGAAATTGTTGACTGGGACGTTAAGTCTTAATAAAATACAAACAAACTAAAATGAAGGTGGAATCACCCAAATGATATCGATAGGGAAAGTCCATTTGACAGTCGTGGGTAAACTAAGTGGCCACCTATTGGGACATGACTGCTCACTCGACGTATGATATGTCCTCTTTGTATTGTAACTGATCGTCAGTCTAGTTTTACCGCCTCGGTAAGATATTCTACAATTCTATGTTTGAATAATACGCTATTTTTTATATATTAGTTTCCTTTTAATTGTTGCAGTTGAGAAAACATGTAATGAGAATGTAACTACTACATTGTATAGACAGTGATGTTTTGTCACGAAAGACATTTTTAATTCGCAAGAACAAGTACATTAATGGTAAACACTCGAATGGCCTTCAGTTTACTCTTTGTTTTTGTTCAATGTTACAGCATTTCTGAAGTTATCTCACTGATCCCTTAATCTGTTAATACTTACGGAGAAAACATCTTATTGTTAGACGTCGTGAAATTGATCCGATGATTTCATTTATACGCGATTCAAGAGCTAGAGGGAAATGGTGATTTACAACAATAAAGCCTGATATGCTAGGTTATTTTGCGCAAGTCCAGACTGATGAAATTTCGCAGGAGAAATTAAAGATTAGTTTGCTTCCAAGTCGTCTTACCATCTTCTATTACAGTATAATCAAAGCCTATAAAATTGATATCTACGGCAAGTAGGCAGATAACTCAGGTCGGAAATGAGGGCTAAACTTGCTCTGATTTGTGACCCAGAGCAACAACCGTTTTTTTGTTTCCTCAATTTAATTTGAAAATCACACGGTTCAATGTCTTTTAGAAGTCTATGATCGAGTAGATTCAAAATTGAAGCGCTCGTCTTATGTTTGTTGAAAAGATACAGTAGATTGAAAGATAGTCTGATCTTTCATGAAGTATGAACATTATTATTATTATTATTATTATCATTATTATTATTATTATCTAAGCTAGGGTTAAGATTTGCCATTCAATCTATAGCAAAATGTTTGCCTTAAAAGGCTACTATCATCTGCCACGCTATAGGATGGTAAAACTGGGCAATGATCAGGAAATGGCGCAATCAGAAAAAATCCCCACTCCAAAATCCGAGGTTGGAAAAATCTTAATAAAAAATCAGGGGTCAGTTGTTCAAAACTAACGACGTCGTTAGTTAACGTTTCGTTAAAATTTCAAACATTAATATTACAAATACACTGTTACTTTTTGTTGAAAAAATGTGAGAATCCTTTGCACTGCAAAGGATTCTCACATTTTTTCAACTAAAAATAACAGTGTATTTGTTACTTTAGCTGATATTTGCTTAACAAATTTATGTCTTAACGATATCGTTAAGCTAACGATGCTTTGAACAACTGGGTCCAGGTACTTATACTAAGAAAACATCATAAGCCAAGCCCGCATCTATATACCCAGTAGGTGGCCATTCTGTTATCTAAACTTTACTACTACTAATAATTATAATGATAATAATAAAAAAACTACCACAGAAGTATCGCCTTGGAACGATCAGTAATATACAATTAATGGCGGGCTTTAACTAGTTTTAAAGGTACCTAACCTTACCATTAGCTTCTACAGTGGTTCATAACATTTAGTTAGTTGTCCGGTTCTCGTGGTGAATCTCTAACTCGTCAACCCTTACCTTATGGGACGAATGTTTCGTGCAAAGCATGGCGGTCACTCTAATAACGTCTGGATTACCTTTTGCAAATTGACTGAAATACTTTTAACCGTATTTTATTGTTCCTACACAGCAATTTTGAAGGAAATGGTTCATTTTACCAATCTGTAGTCTTAAATAAAACAACAAATGCATTTTTAAAACATAAATGTTGTGAACCACCGCAGAAGATGAGAGTGAGGTTAGAGCCCTGTAAAATTAAGAAAAGTGTCCGCGTCTTCATTACCTATCCTGTTATTTGCGTTTTGTCTTGCTTGAAAAAATCATCCCTTAAGGTCAAATAACAGAATGTAAACAGTATTCCTTTTTCAGTGTAAAGCATTATTTCATGTAAGGCTATGTTACATTAAAAAAAAAATAAAATAAAAAAAAAATAAAATAAATAAACAAATGAAAATCACAAATATGCACAATTATTAATGACCTCTCTCCTCTCTACGTATGTAGTCTATACCTTACATATCTAGCACTTGATTTACATGTACATGTACATGTGATGATATATATAAAACGCTGACATATGTCATGATAAACATTTTGTGCCCATTCAAATATTCTTGGACAGACACTTTAATTTTAAAGTTACGTGGAAACACTTGTCAGTGGGAGCGATGTTATGTCATTAGCAATACATTAGTCTCTTACAGCTACCGCTAGAATAAATACCAGATCGAAGGATAATATGATTTGAATAAATCGTGAGATCGAAAACACTCCCGTAATTGCTTGGGCTTTGCTCGTTAGCGAATCGACGATTGCGAGCTTTCATTCCCACATCAGGATTTCCATGTAATATTTACCCCATTAAACCCCATATTTATATAGCAAAACTGGAGCACGCGGGGGTTTACCTATTTTTTTTATTTTTGCTCCAAATCATAGGTTGTTGGTACACTTTAGAACCGCTTCGCTGAGGCAGTTCTAACGTGTATCCACAATCAAGCAAAAACTAGCAAAAATATCAAACGTTTTTTTCCAATGAAAATTTCAAAGTTTCGTTCTGAGAAAAAAAAATCTCTGTTTATTGTATGGCCAACTTAAAATTTTTGCTATATTTACCAAAATAATCAGAATGATCATACAAGGCATGAGGACCTTAACGAATAAATAAAGCAATGATTGTAAATAGTCAAATCTTTGGCTCCATGCATCAGGTAGGGGAATTTATTTCTAACCAGAGTGGTTCGTGTTTTTTTATGGTCTCGTTCCTATATTTGTTTATAGGTTATAAACGATTTCCATGCGAAACGGCGGGAAGGAGTATAGCAAAGAATAACTTCGTAATTTGCTGGAAATATTATCCTCAATCAGTGAAAACGTTTAGCCCATTAGGAAAGCATGTACCCCCGGATATCCCACTTTTATATTAAGAAAGGAGGGGATTACAGGGGAAGCATTTTGTTTTATTTTTGATTATGTTTTCAGCACAAATAATAAAAATATCATTTTTTTTTTAATGAAAAGTTTCGTTTTTTACAGCTTCCATAAATTCTATACAATACATGGACATGTTCGTTATGCTTAAAATGACAACTGTATCACCGTGAGTTACAAATGTTTTATTAAAATCTGATAGACATTGTTGTACAGGACAACATTGTGAACCCCATCGCAACTTAGCACCAATTTATGCCTTTTTACCAACCGTCTTTAGCCTTGAGCATAACAACCATGTGTAATTATGGTACATAATTCTTATGTACTTTTTGTCGCATTTTGTTCTTGCTGTTAATACATAGACAGACAAAAACAACATCGGGACATGGCCAAAAGCAAATTTTCGAGACTTAAGTGTAAACCCTATAGCCATGTTGATAGAAAAACTGCGTTTTTGCGTATTAGAGTTGAAAAATGTCCTGGAACCAATACACTGAGAGTTCACATATGTAGCTTTAGTTAAAATGTCAAAACCGTTCGTTTCAACGTTTAATCAAATGTCTCAAAATGATGGTTGGGGCAGACATTGCAGACATTGGTTCCGTGATCATTGCTTTTACCTTTTAAAGGGACATACATGTATTACGAATGAGCTAAAGTGGTGGTTTATATCCCCTGCTGTTGGAATCTGAGGACTGTTATAATGAGGTGATTATCTCATCTCAGCGGGGGATAATAAAGAGGCCCCTAAAGGGAATCACTTTCTACTGGTTTTATGGTGCCTGAATACATTGCAGTAAAAACGTCGTCCTCTGCAATCAATATTGATTTTTTTTATTTTATTATTTTTTTTTTGGGTGGGGGGTGGGGGGGGGGGGGCTCTTGCCTGCATTCTGAGGCAGTGTTAGTCAAACTGGTTTTCTAGTGTCCTGCCCCTTATTGACTTTCAATAGATAGGTATACAGGTATTTAACTAAATATATGAATACGTACATAAGACACTTATCTTCTAAGACATTGATTTTTGTCATTTGGGAAAATGTGTTTATATTTATTTTTGATTCTAGCTCGTGACTTGACTTGATAATGTGGCTGTAAGTTACATTTCCTGCAAAGCTGTCAATAACGTTGGCTTTAGTGAGAAATATTGCTGTTGATCAAGACTGTCTTCGGTAAATGATTAAGTAACCGATATTTGCAATGTGAACCGCCAAGTACATCGTGCAACCTGACCGAGTGTGTGATACGATTGACCGTTTTTGAATCCACAGCATCCCCCTAGGACCGGGGAATAGCGCGGCTTTTAACTTTTCAAATTTTAAAGCCCTGGTAAAAGCCTCGCCCTGCGGGGGCAAATGTTTGGTAAAATCACTGCTAAAAGCCCTGGCTGTCCGGGGACTGAAAATAATGAGGAACGACAAATGACCTATTTGAATAATCTTTACTCGCCTATTCCATGATGGTGATAGTGAGCACTGTGATGATGATAAGCCCAGTGGTTTGAGGGAAGAATTTGAACACCCCGTATACACAACAGTGAGAATTTGGCATTAAATGAATTTAATTCGTGTTATTGAAATTTTGCATGCTAGAATACAAGATCGACATTCAACTTGACACCGGTGAATACAACACGTATATATGTGTATTAAATGTGAAAATACAGCCAAATAGTTCATTTAAATTAATGCAAAATATTCATGTTTAAAAGTGTGGTTGACACTTGATTGCTGTATTTGCGGGCAGTTAAAACCCCGGCACATCCCCGGCATTGCCGGGACTCACCGGAGGTTTAATTCCGGCTCATAAGCCCCGCTATGCCCCTACTATCCCCAACCCTAGGGTGACTGGTGCATAAGAGCTGGGGAACAACAATAACCACCTGGCTTTCTAAAGTTTTAAAGTTTTACCTTAATAGTTATGACGTCAACATTTAAGACTTTATCAATATTGACATGAGTGGGTAGGGTATGTAAGCCGAGTGAAAGGATATTTCCCAAGAGGTTGCCACTCAGTTACTTGGACTTAACTGAATATATGAAAACGTACATAATACTATTTGCAAACAACACAAACATTTAACATCAAAACCAGAAGTATCCCCTTGGAACGGTCAGTTATATTAAATTACTGGGAACTTTAAGGAGATAGAAACAATAAAGGATTATGTAAAGAAACAGGATTTTTATATTGTAATATTTACATTTTCCATGCATATCCTAAATGAATCTAAAGAATTGAAATGCCATTCATACTTTCATGAATACATCGTGTCACGCGACGTCATATGGTCAGGTTATGACGTCAAAAACGACCATGGCACTCGCCGATGCGATTGGACGTTGTTACCGTCATGACATCCATTGATGCCTTTCCGCTGTTTGAAGACACCCTGTGTGTAAACTTTCAATTTGCTTGTAAATGTGTTCGTCTCGGTCATTTTTCGACAAGCAATAGAAAGAAATGAATGTAAATATATAAGTAATGCGTTTTTTCTGATGTTCGTTCAGTGGGTCGCTAGCAAAGTTTACATGAAATCCTTAGGGGTTCATTCACTTTGCACTTTGCACGTGGTCCACTGCTGTTCATAGTTCCATGAACATCAGAAAAATGAAATTTGTTTCTTAAATAATTGATTCATGGTGAAAAATAAGAACATGTGCAATTAAAATATTTTCTAGATTGTGTCAAGATTGCATGGATTGGATGCGACATTTAGTGCTAGCAGCACCATTCCACTGGCGATTGTCAGACAATTGATGTCAGCATGTTTGAATAATATGAAATCGCACGACCCTTCTATTCTCAAACATTAACATACATGTATACTTTCATAAAACAAAGTACGGAAGAACGCAGCACTGCTACAATTTATCATATACGCCGTTTGGTGCTGGGACAGGACGATTAGGACCTGAAAATTATAGTGATTTGTCAGAGTGAGTGATCGGATGCTTACACCTCGCTATAGTACACGCGTATTTATCGGTTAACCAATTTTGGCTATCAAGGGAAGCTCAAAGTGGAAAATAATAAAATTTAGGATTAGAAAAATGCTCGCTTTATAAATTCTATCTGTTTGCACCATGACACGGGAAAACACTTTCAATGACACATAGATCACAAACTCTGACAGTTGCAGTGGTTTAGTTAGTTGATCGTTCCTCGTGGTTTAATACCACGTCACACACGCAACTTTCGATCGTAAAATCTGGCGACATTAACTTTGTCTAATAAAAAGTTCACATACTACATGTATATTTACAGCCAAGCTGAATGACTGTCTTGCATGTTTCTATACGGTATCTGTCAATTCTTTAGAATCTACATTAATGATGTCATGTAAGTTACAGTGTCAAGATGGCCAAGTGATTTTGTGTCACGCGAGGTGTCACGCGTTACATGTATCAAACTTCCATGATAACATTCAGCTAAATTGACATTTATGCGACAAATTCGCGAATTTCGGTCTAATTTTAAAAATATATCTCGCAACTGTCGCGCGGTGGTCGCGAGACATTCCTGAGAGTGTCTCACGATGTTCCTACGAATGTATCTTCAGTTTCATTTAAATTCGCACGACAGTTGCGAGACATTCGTGAGAGTGTCTCACGACATTTGTACGAATATCGCTTAGTTTTATTTTCTCGCCAGATTGTCTCGGAATGTTTTCTCAAGAATGTCGCGTAACTATCGTACGACATTCGTACGGTAGTCGCGAAATTTTCGCATTGTACATTCGCCAAATTTCGTGGCGACTGATTTGCGACAATCGCACGAATGTCTCACGACATATTTTGGCAAAAAATCACATAAAATTTTGAACATTTTTAAAACCTTCACGACAAGTCCACGACTAGTTCGGGACACATGAAATTTTCGCGACACTCTTGCGACTTTCACTTGAATATCGTGCGAAAGGTCCGTGACTGAATTCGCAAAACAGTCGTTAGGAATTCGCATGCCAGTGAGATAATAGCTATAATATCATGGTATTTTCGTTATCCAAGCCGACAAGGCCTCATGTAGGAGACAAGAGCATCATAATTATAAGCTAAATAATTGAAAATGTGCAATTTATACATTCATAAATCATATAAAACTCCACCACGCCTTTTGAGTTGAACAATACAGGCATCACGTTTTTAACTTGAAGGTTGACCGTTTCAAAGGAATAAAACGTACAAACGTTATAAATTAACTGATTTAACGCGAGGTATTAAACGTGATAAGATACAATTCAATATCAACCCTCGCCATATATTATTGCAACTAGGAAATAAGAATGTAAGTACAACAGACAGCGATGTTCTGTCACGGACAAAGTCGAATGGGATCTTCGAACAAGTGCGCAAATGGCATGTACTCGTATGACCTTATGTTTTCTTCACTTTATTATTCAAATTGTTCTGTATTTCCCGAGTTAATTTCAAAATATGTTCATAGAAAATATATCGCAAAGTCATATATCATGCATTTGATCTGATGATAACATTTCAGGAACAAGATAAAATAGTGATTGTCATGCAATAATCTTTGTTTCGGCTTTGAAAAGCAAAAATTTCTGTTGAAATTTTGTGATAATGTTTGCTTTATATTTTCTCAAAGCGTTGATGTGGGTACACGTTAGAACCACCTCCCCGAGAACCAACAGTTTATGTTTTGGAGCAAAAATAAGTAAAATATATTCCCCAGTTCTACTGCACAGTATGAAGAGGGGTATAAAAGGGGTATACTTCATGGACACGTTATCCTGATGCAGAAAGGCGTGTACGTATTGTAATTTTGAATAAGTCCAGACTGATGCAATTTCGAACGAGAAATACAGATTATTTTGCTTATTCGGTCTTCGGTATCATAAAACAGTGAAAATGGAATTGTTTTGGAAGCGGGCTGGATATTCACGTGTCATATGAAATGAATGCCCACACTTTATGTTTTCGTTCATAAATAACAGAGTTATAGGCGTTTGAGTTTCTGAAGTGAGACACATTTAATGACGTCAAGTAAATGGAAACGTCAGAAGTGATCCAAAATTTACAGTGAAGATATAGGCTGATATCAGTCACTAGTGACTTTTGATATCAGTGAGATTTGATATCAATGAAATTTCATATCAATGAAAATACCAATTTTAACAAGTTTTGATATACATTGGTTTTCACTGTAAAGTATAAAATAAAGTGTTATTACTTTGACCGTGCCGGTTTACCTCTGACGTAGATGTGCATTTATTGATCGGACTGCTAAAATAATATGTATTCAATCATGCTACTCTATGATGGTAAACAATATATGATCATGTGCTTCACATGAGACTGGAAAAATGTGTAAAATAAATACATGCCCCTTTTCAGGGTTTACAATCATATGAGGTCCACCGGCACTGTCTTAGTGTTGATAACTGTGCTGCCTTCTTTAGGTTGAACGTCGGACTCTATGATGGCCCCGATTTAAAGCTATTCTTTTTAGTTGCTTGAGGCCGGAGCTTCTTGTCTGTTGCTTGGCCCACCGGGCCGGGTCAAACTGGTGTTATTCTTTTGCTCCGGAGTTAGTAAGTTATTCGGCGCCCAGGCATCTCCATCGGGCAGCTTACTCAATCTGTGAGTCCTTGTTTATGATTCATCAGTCTGAGGATGTTTATCATGATTTAATTGTTTGTTCTTGATGATTCATTTACTAGTTAGAGATTCAGCACTAACTAAATGTTATGAACCACTGCAGAAGCTTCGGGTGAGGTTATGGCCATGTAAAATCGATTTAAGCCCGACAGTAATTTTGTGTTACTGATCATTCCAAGGCGATACTTCTGTGGTTCTTTTTGTTTTATGTCTTGGTGTTTAAAATGTTTGTGCTGTTGGCACCTTATGTATGTTTCATATTTTTAGTTACGTTTAGGTAACTGAGTGGCCACCTATTGGGAAAATAGCTGCTCATTCGGCTTACGATGTGTTTTCATGGTACAAGTACCTTATTGTTAATTTAGTTTTTTTCCCACCTCGGTTTTTGGAGTGGGATTTTTTTTTCTGAATGCGCCTTTTTCTGATCTTTGCCTACTTGTACCTTTCAATCGGTTAAAAGTCAACAAGAGGAAAACATACATGTGGGCTGCGTTCTCACTAGACACTTCCTTTACGATTTTAGTATTTATTGCAGTAAGGCGTTTCATGATTCTTGCATTTGCCGATAAATATAATCAACTGATAATATATTTTTTCATTTCCTAAACTTTATTATCCCAGGATACACATGCACAAAAAAGAAGTCCGACGGAGACGCAAACCCAGACCATTTCGCTTTTAATTCTTGCACGCTACCAACTGAGCTACAGAGATAAATGTCGCAGACGATTTCATGTTGTGCCTGTCCTGTTTAATTCGCCTCTGTATTGCTTTGGATAATTTTTGACCAAGTAAGGGCTCATATCACCCCTGGCACGAAAAGTAATCGCCCATGTTACGAAAGAAGCAAGTGTAAGCGGCAGCAAAATTTACTTTCAAAAGTGAAAAATGTCTAGTTCACTCGGCTTGAATAAGTAACTTATGTCAATTTGGCTTTTTTTCCACCTCTTATTATTATTTTTTTTTTTGATGGGAATTTCTTTCTGATTGCGCCATTTCCTGGAAGTTGCCAACGTTTACCTTTTTATACCTGCTCAGTTTGTAGAATCTTTCTTGGCTTGGAAAGGTTATTGTCCTGTGCCAATAAAACAATAAATAACAAAATGTAAACAGTATGTCCGACAGCGTTAATATGTTCTAAATAATAACGGTACTTATTCCAATGACAGTTATAATTATTGTCTTAGGTAGTATCAGCTAGGAGTATGTTTTTTCAGACTGCTTATTAGTGCTGTCAATTAGGCCATTTCCTTTTTTCTTGGCCCAGTGTGAAGTCAGAGTGAATTGAAGATATCAGCTAAGCCTTAAAGGCTAAAAACAGATATGAAATAAATAAATGAAAATAAAAATGCACATTGTTGATTTCTCTCCTCACGTTATCTCTGTCTAACATTTAGATGCACAATAGAAGTATCGCATTGGAGCGGGCAGTAATATGAAATTACTGGTAGTTGGTAGTTTAAATTGTTTTACAGATGCCTAACCCCACCCTCAGCTTCTGCAGTTGTCCACAAAATTTAGTTACTTGTTCGGCTCTCGTAGTGAAACACTAACAAGTCAATGAATCATAACGGACAAACAAACAAATTATGATAGAAATCATAATGAATTAAAAACGGACTTACATATGCATTATGCTGCCCGACAATTGGAGATCTCTGTAAAGCAAAACAACATCACTGAAAATCTGAAGCAAAACAAAAACACCAGCTGAACTAAAGTTGGCCAAGCAAGACAAAAAAGTTGTTACTTCCGAAAACACCTGTTGAACCCCGATAGAAGTTAACCACCCTTGGTTGGTGTGCATGCTTCCACTGAAGTGGTAAACTGTTGCTTGGGTCGGCTTACGTTTGTATTGTAAGCAGCTGTGGGATAATGCCAAACCAGAGTTGCCTTATCCATGTAGTTCCTATGCAAGGACTCGGAACAAGTCTTTTGGAGAGGGAAGTCACGTGATTGTGTGCTATAAATAGATATGCAAAATTTAAAATTGGTAGTTTGTGCTATAAGAAGTGTAGTATATATAGTACAGTAAATCACCTTTGGTGGTTGTGAATGTTTTTCCACCGACGGCTGTTGCTTTGCTCGCGTAATGTGAAATTATGATATAAATAGATATGCAAATTTCAAACCTGGTAGGGAGTGGAGTGTATCAGGATCAAGAATACATGTCCGTGTAATATATGCCACCTTATATAGTGAAACAAAGAGGCGGTTCTAACGTGTACCCACAATCTATGTTTTGGGAAAAATAATAAGACTTCAAAAAGTTTCTATTAAACACTTTCATTTTTTACAACTAACCTTTAAATTAGCAACAATCTGTATATTGCATGGGCGTAATTTCGTAATGAAACAGTAAATCACTTTGGTGGGTGAGCATGCTTTTCCACTGACGCCTGTTTCTTTGGTCGCCTAACATTACATTAATTAGATAAATAAATGTAATTTATGTAATTTATCTCCTTGAGTTAGAGATTGAGGAATAATTTGTTATTTAAAGTTCTGTAAACCTCTATGAGTGCGGATGTCCCCTATTTAAAAGTGTAAAACAAAGAAAAAGTTAATTTGTCACCTCGAAATAAATCACAAAATAATTTTAAAGTTACTGGGAAACAGAAGGTTATAATGACTTGTCAGCGTGAGTGATGTTATGTCATTAGTAATAATTTAGCCTCTTATAGCTATCGAGGGGATTCAAAAGCAAAGAATAATATGATTCTGGATAAAACACGAGATAGAAACCACTCCTGTATAATTACGCGAGCTTTGCTGTCTTGCTACCAAAATCAGCGATTCTGACTTCAATTTCCAATAGCTCTTCTAGTAAATATTTTTCCAAGGAATCAGAATTGTCATAGAGTATGCAAGCCGTAAAAAATAAATAACGCATAGCTCGAATCTATCTTTGGCTCAATGTTTAGAGCATTGGAATTCATTCAAGCATGTCAGTGGTTGCGTTTAGTCAAGAACATGTTTCAAAGAATGATTAATTTGTTAAATTATTAAGTTTTTCATTAATAAGTATTTGTTAAACATAAAACTAATATTTGTTAAACATAAATGCCATGTTTGAGGTTGACATCTACGCCACAAAAAGGTACAAGTAGGCAAAGACCAGGAAAAGGCGCAATCAGAAAAAGAATCCCACTCCAAAAACCGAGGTGGGAAAAACCTAACTAACAATCATGTACTTATACCATGAAACATATCGTAAGCCGAATGAACAGCTATTTTCCCGATAGGTGGCCACTCAATTACCTTAACCCAACTAAAAATTGTGAAAACATACATAAGGCGCCAACAGCACAAAAATTTTAAACACCAAGACATAAAACAAAAATAACCACCACAGAAGTATCGACTTAGAGCGATCAGTAACACAAAGTTACTGGCGGGCTTAAACCGGTTTTACAGGTACCTAACCTCACCCTCAGCTTCTGCAGTGGTTCATAACATTTAGTTAGTTATTCGGTCCTCGTGGTGAATTTCTAACTAGTCAATGAATCATCAAGAACAAACAAATAAATCATGTTAAACATCCCGATGAATCAAAAACCAGGACTCACAGATTGAGTAAGCTGCCCGACGATGGAGATCCCTGGGCGCCGAATAACCTACTAAAGCCTTGCAACGGCGACGTGTCCGGCACTAACAATACCGAAACCTCTAAGGTTTGAATCATTGCCAGGCGAGTATCATGCGTGACTCTTATACATACTTGAGTTCTACAACTGTATTACTTATTGTTTTGCTTTACTCAGCAACTCAGCTCTATGTTGCCAAATCTAAAGAGTCACTGACGAGACTTTATTAGTCGAAACCGCGGTATGGCCCATCCCCTTCCTCATTAATGTGTTCACTGCTCTTAAAGGATCTCCGTTTTAATTTTTATTAATACTATTATTTTCTCCTCATAACAAATGTTCTATGATGTATTAAGGTGTTATCTCAACAAAAAGCTTCGACAGTTGGATATTTTCATTATGTAAATGTTAATTCATTACCCTCCTATAAATAACTTGGAACATTTTACTATTGCACGGCTATTGTCACTTTTATCTTGGTGCATAAAACAGGGTGTGTCACTTGCGCATTATGGCCCACACTATTCCCCATTGTTTTCACTGCTTTCTAAAATAAAACCAGAGGACCAATGGTCCTGTAAACGCTCACCTGAGATCTGCTGCATATACCAATAAACATGTTTGAATATTATGGTATTTAACTCCAGTGCAGGGGCAGATGAAGCCCTTGGGCCATTTTCTTTTTTCAGAATCTTCAATATTCTGTCCATTTGCCAATTTCCTGCTGGCTTTTCCCTTCAAATGACATTTTAACAGTTTTCCCAATTCAAATGCAGAGGCGACCCATGTTGACCTTGCCATAATCTTGGTCAAGGTCATCACAGGGTCATGATTTATATATACATTGGAGTACTTTAGCCATCGATGCTCCACGCCAAGTTTCCTTGATATCAGTCTATTGGTTTCAGAGAAGAAGATTTTTGATGGGTTTTTACCATATATGAGCATGGCGGCCATCTTTGTCATGTGACCTAGATTATTTGTATACACATTGATTCCCCAATTCTATAGATGCTTCACATAAAATTTGGCTTTGATTGGCCAAGCGATTTCAGAGGAGAAGAGGTTTGAATATTATGGAAATATACATGTATATTGCCCCGGGGTGGGGGCAGATGAGCCCCTGGGGTCCAATTTTTTTCAGAATCATTAATATTCAGTCCTACTTCCCATTTCCTGCAAGACTTTCACTTTAAATTACATTTTAAAAGTTTTCCCCATTCAAATGCATTGGCGACCTATGTTGACCTTGCCGTAAAATAGGTCAAGGTCATCAAAAGGTCATGAATTATATACACATTGTAGTGCTTGAGCCATCGATGCTTCATGTCAAGTTTTTTTGAAATCGGTCCACCGGTTCTGGAAAAGAAGATTTTTGAAGGGTTTTTACCATATATGGGCATGGCGGCCATCTTGGTCATGTGACCTGGATTATTTATATAAACATTGGTTCCCCCTTCCCATAGATGCTTCATGTAAAATTTGGCTTTGATTGGCCCAGCGGTTTCAGAGAAGAAGATGTTTGAATATTATGATAATATACATGTATATTGCCCCGGGGTGGGGGCGGATGAGCCCCTGGTGCCCAATGTTTTTCAGAATCATTAATATTCAGTCCTACTGCTCATTTTCTGCAAGATTTTTCCTTTAAATGACAATTTAACAATTTTTCCCATTCAAATGCAAAGGCGACCTATGTTGACCTTGCCGTAAAATAGGTCAAGGTCACCGCAAGGTCATGATTTATATACACATTGTAGTACTTGAGTCATCAATGCTTCATGCCAAGTTTGGTTGAAATCGGTCCAGTGGTTCTGGAGAAGAAGATTTTTGAAGGGTTTTTACCATATATGGGCATGGCGGCCATCTTGGTCACGTGACCTGGATTATTTATATACACATTGGTTCCCCCTTCCCATAGATGCTTCATGTAAAATTTGGCTTTGATTGGCCAAGCTGTTTCAGAGAAGAAGATCTTTGAAAATGGTGGACGACGGACGGACGACGGACGGACGACGGACGACGGACGGACGGACGGACGCCGGATCATGGCCATCCTATAAGCTCACCTTGTGAGCCTGACGGCTCAGGTGAGCTAATAAAATATCGTTTGTGAACTGCAGCTGGATTTATGCCGTCTGGTGGCCCTTAAAAGTCTCCCTTAACATCACACATCGTACAGATTATATTCCTCTTTCTTTTTTGAGTTCAGATAGAATATTCAAGAGTATTTAAATTGTACATTTGGAGACATATTCTCTTCTCTACAATATTTTTATATGACTCCTTTTCGGAATAAGTATCTGATAACATGTGAGACTTCCCTTGTGGAAATATTCGAAATTGCAGCACTTCTTGTCCGGCTCTCGTCGCCGATTTATAAATGATCACTCGGGTGAGAATTCTTTACCCGACATTGCGCTATATGGCCGATACTATTTACCCTTGAATGCTTTCACGTTTTCAAAGGATCTAAGCCAAGTTAAATTTTATTTGTTATAACACCCTCCCCCCACCCCCATTTCTTATTCTGAAGTGCATCTTAAATATATGGTGTAGGATTTGACTGAAAAAAATTTCGGACTTGATTTGTTTCATAATAACTTGGTTATCTTGATTATAACTTGGTTAGTACATAAAGACCGAATCTCCATGATTCTAACCGATATACTAACTGAATTATTCGAATTATTCGTTTTTCCATTATCAGGCTTAACAATGGCACCGATGTTTCCAGAACTAAGCTATCTGGCGACGTATGTCACTATCCCCTATACACTGGATAATGATATCAAGAGTAGAGTCGCGGCGTCATGAAAAATTAGCCAATTTCTATCATACATGTATATGAGAATAACGCCTCTGAATAAGTTAGTCATTGTTTTCGTTACATACGCAGTGCGCATTGTCGTGTCTTCTTTAAATTGAAATTGCAAGCCTTTGAGCATCTTCAATTGCTCCGCAGCCCGAGTTCTGTTACACCAGAATCAAGAGCAACGAAAAAGAGTTTTCACACCACGCGACTTGCCTATAAGAAGGATTATACGATTTTCATCCAATCGCTGGTTTCGAGACTTTCAGATTCTGTCTCAACTTTCTTATATTCTTGTCTTAATTTCATGTCTATAAATATGTAAATGCGGGAGACGAAATATGTTTCAATATAACTGTATATTTCTTATATGTCATTTCAGAGCCATAATAAAAGCTGGAGAAAAACGGAAAGCTATAATAAACAAGAGATTCGTGGAATAATTTTGTATTATCGGAGCATTCAGCAGCATCTTCCAGAAGATCACAGTGACAGCTAAAAGAACATTACACGCTAGGAATCTGGAAAGCACAAGGTTATTACTGATTATTCTTATTATTATTAATCTTCGAACTGTTATGTGAAAGAACGCAATGCTCGCCATGTTCAGATTAAATTAGCTTTAGCGGGAGTTGGGATTACATATTAAAGAAGGCGTGCGAGGAAATGGATTTTAATGGAAAATTTTATCCCAAAAATAGTGTATACTCAGTGGAGGCGGCAAAAACGTAATTATATCTAGTTATATTTGTGTAAAATAAGTATTTATAATAGTATTAATTAATTAGTTATACAGACTTGAGGTACTTGTGTGTAGCTTAAAGATATTCTTGTCGCCAGAATTAGAATGCTTCGACCAAATTAGTTTGTATTGAGAGTCTGATGCTACTTCATGATAACTTTTAGCTATAGAAAAATAAGTCTATATTTAAATCGTATCGAACGTTGGATAAAAGAGTAGTCTTTATTACATACTATCACATAATGTAGTTTAATACAAGACGGAGGAAAATGTTTTACACCTTTTTACAGACAATTATTATGTAGTGCGCATGTAACGTATGAATGTTAAAGATTTGTTTCCCGTGTAAAACGTTTGAACATCGTCTGAGTTTCAATGAAATAACAAGTCATACAGCTGATGAATAAATGTTACTGTTGAACAGCAAACAAGCTCATGTAATGGTTACGAGACATTGTTCTTGCTTCACCCAATGTAAGATTCATTTCTAGCGCCTTGAGTCGTAATATATTATAGACGGTACTGGAATATTGTTATAATTCAATATTGGATGAAATATTGAATAACTTGCTATAAAGCGTATGGTACAAGACAAAGATTGAATTAAACGCATATAGGGTGGACAAAAATCACCAACAGTAACTGTTTACTGATAAAATATGTCTGAGTGTTTGGAGGATTTAAGCGGTGATTAATGTGAATATATTCCAACTATGTCTACGGAAAGTCTTTTCATAAATGTTGACAATCTGAATGGAATCATGGCGAATAGTACGAGTGGGAATCTCAATAACATTTCGGATGCTATTTTCCAACTGACGACATACACTAATAACGTCTCGCACGTCAGTAACGTTACAGACGTCTTGCTAACGGAAGAGGAGTTACTTTTGATGAAATTGGGTGCAAAGTCTCAAGATACATTATCGGCGGTAATTCTGTTGACAATTTACGGATTAATTTTTGTTTCTGGGACCATAGGAAATATCTGTACATGTGTTGTGATAGCTAGAAATAGCTACATGCAGACAACAACAAACTATTATCTCTTCAGCCTAGCTATTTCTGACGTAATCATCTTATTTCTAGGTAAGTTTAACAATTTAATTAAAATTGAGCCATTGCATGAGAAAACTTACACTTTGAGTTTCCGACCAGGCCCGACACAAACCGACATGTACAATCACAGAAGTTGGTTAAAGGCTTGAAATTTTGGATATAAGGAGTAGAGGAATTGTAATATCCGTGTGGCGAAAACAAAGGAGCTGATCTGCGTCCTTGTTTTCGCATATGCAAACTGTTGGTTTTCTTGTACAGCCGCGAATTTTAATTAACACTTATAGAAATCTTACATTTATCTGTATTCTGCCATATTGTTATCTACGCAGAGTGCAATGACATGCATTAGAGGTAGGCGAAAATGGTAATTTTAATTTGTTTCATGCTGTGATCAGTTTACTAGAATCTACTAAATTTGATAAGATAATTAACTGATAAGACACATGCATTCACGTATGTAGGCGATATGAAATAAAAGTAATCAAAAGGAACTAATACAAACGAAGGATTCGCAGTAGGAACGAACTATTCAAGTTAATTACCATTCAAGAGGAACAAATTGCGTCACATGATATATAACAATACCAACACTAAGTACGGGCTTAACGCTAAGCAAAACGAGAAAACGTAAATAAGAATCACGTAAAATCACACAATACACGAAAATAACAGACTTAAACGACCAATTGTATTGGTAAATCAACTAACAGCACGCTTACACGTGACAAATGCTTCCAATCTAGCCCATTTGTTTCTGCAACGCCTAAAAGCATTCGCGCGGGGCTTGTCTCACATAACGAAAGATATGTATATATAACTGACGGATGAAAATGACAATTCAACGACAATAAACAAACATTTTTTGACATCTCGACTCACTATAAAATCTTGATAAAATTAACTTGAGAATGGAGAGCACACATAGTTCCTTCAATGCAGAGAGAGAGAGAGAGAGAGAGAGAGAGAGAGAGAGAGAGACAGAAAGAGAATCGTAAACGGTGGGTTTGCGTCATTCATTTAAGAAATAGATCAGTTCTAGCAGTGAATTGTTGAGTAATAATTACCTGTTCGGAGGTCAGTGGTAAGGAAGATCAAATCACGAGCGCGTAGCGCGAGTGATTTATATTCTTACAACTGACCGTCAAACAGTGAGTTATTACTCAACAATTCACGCACTTGAGCTGATCTATTTCGATTCTAACAGACACTAAACGGAATAAAAGTTGGTGGAAGCGTCGATATCGTTCAGCTTTCCGCCAGTGTATTGTAGATATCCCGCTAAATATTTGACTGTCATGCGGTAATTTACACACATCTATCACGTTTGTTGTGTGCTAGAACAACGTTTCACCGTCTAGCGCTGCTGTATGGGATAGCTGACATCACAAATGGCGCAAAGTAATGTCACGCTTATTCGCCCAGTAAAATTGTTGCACAATATAACATGTTTTTACCATTAGCTATATGGGCCAGGTGTGTTAGAATTCGCGTTTAATCATTTCACGTTAAGGATACCATTATTTTGCATACACTATGGCGCACGCAGTCATATCATGTTTAACGTTGTCCAGTTCAGCATTCCGTCTTCAAAGCAGAAATGTCACAGTGAGTCTCGATTATCATCTTAAGGACAAATGAGTTGCATGATCTAAGATATTTATTGTAGAATTTTTAGTAAAGATGTCGCAAAGCAATCTGAAAATAATCAAATAATTTCTTTTACGATCATGCACAGAAAATAAACGCAAAATAAAGACAGACGATTAGAAGTTTAAAGCAGAAATTCGAGATTTCAGTAAATATGTAAACTATTGCCAATGCTGGCGTCATAAAGCATAAAAGTTATAGGCTCTCATAAGAGAACATATACAGTGACGCACATAAAACATTATCCAAACAGGGATAAGCTTTCCCTGTATCTGTCTATAACTGCTATAAAACCTTGAGAAGAAGAAAATGAAATTGACAATATTTTATGATATACCTCTACTTTCTTTCCAAGCTTATACAAATTCAATGTGAACAAACTGAGATGTTATACAACTTTCATTAGAAAACCCCGAAATAGGGATAGGTGTGTACTGTGCCCAATAGAACCTAAGCGACAGGGTCAAACGCCATTCTGATATGCCTTATAAATCAGGAACCAACGGGAGTTGAAGACCATATAATTTATGGAATGTATAGTTTCACGTAAAAAAAAATGTAAGAGCGATGCTTTCTAACCAGCCTCTATGACTGTACAGGTCGGTTTGTGTCAGACCTGGTCGATAACACCGATGCCCTGTTTTCTTGCGTCGCGGCTCATTTTACATATACCATGATACACGCAATCATCTTTGTTAACGTTGACCAGTTCAGGATTCCTTTTTCAAAATTAAAATGCTAGAGTCTCGAATATCATCTAAAGGACGAATGATTTGCGTGATCTTAGACATTTACTGTAGAATTTTCAGTAATGGTACTGCAAAACAATCTGAAAATAATCTGATCATTTCCCTATCGAACATACACAGAAAATAAACGCAACATAAGGCAAATATTGAGAAGTATAAAGCAGAAATTCGAGATTTCAGTACTGAATATGTAAATTATTGCCAATGCTGGCGTGATAAATAATAAATGTTATAGGCTCTCAGAAGATGTGAACATTTACAGTGACGCGTATTAAATATTATCCAAACAAGCGATTAACTTTCCCTGTATCTGCCTATAACTGCCATAAAACCTTAGGTAGAAGAAAATGTAATTGAGCCGCGCTAAGCGCAGTAACTGCGAGACTGATCAGCGCCTTTCTGATAAATCCAAAATTTCCAGCATCTAACCATCTTCTGTGACTGTACAGCCCAGTTTGTGTCGGACCTGTTCGGAACCCAAATTGTTGGTTTTCTCACGCACAGGCTCTATTGACAATATTTTACGACGTAGCTCTACTTTCTTTCCAAGCTTATGAGCATACAGTGCGACAAATTGGGATAAGTTTTACATGTTTCATTTGAAAACCCCCGAAATAGGAGTAGATGTGTACTGTGCCCAACAGAAACAGCGACAGGGTCAAATGCCATTCTGATATGCCAAACAAATCAGGGACAAACGGAAGTTGACGACCCTTACAAATTAAGTATTGGTTGAAAATATTTTCATATGTAAAACGTCTCAGGAAAAAATAAAGGGTGATACTATTATGTCTGACTGTATATATAAGAACACTTAATAAACATGTACATTCGAGGCGAGGCGGTTCTAACGTGTACCCACAGTCTATATGTTGAGCAAACATAAGAAAAATGTAAAAACAATCTTCCACTGAAAATTTTCAATTTGTACAACTTAAAAATATCTGTATATTGCATGGGCTTGTTTTCGTAATGATCATTGAACGTTGCTTTTTCATACGTAATGCTATCAGTATTTAACATAAACCATGATACACGCAGTCATATCTTTGTTAACGTAGTCCCGTTCAGGGTTCCTTCTTCAAAATGGAAATGTCACAGTGAGTCATCTTCAGGACAAACGGTTTGCATGTCAAAGATATTTACTGTGTAATTTTCAGTAATGATACTGCAAAACAATCTGAAAGTAATCTGATTATTTCCTTGACGATCATACACAGAAAATTAACGCAAAATAAAGATAGGTTATGATAAAGATAAAATAAAAATAAAGATAGTGAGTCCTGGTTATTGATTCATCAGGATGTTTATCATGATTTATTTGTTTGTTCTTGATGATTCATTGACTAGTTAGAGATTCACCACGAGGACCGAAGAACTAACTAAATGTTGTGAACCACTGCAGAAGCTGAGGGTGAGGTTAGGTACCTGTAAAACCGGTTTAAGCCCGCCAGTAACTTTTTGTTACTGATCGTTCCAAGTCGATACTTCTGTAGTGGTTCTTTTTGTTTTATGTCTTTGTGTTTAAAATTTTTTGTGCTGTTGGCGCCTTATGTATGTTTTCATATTTTTAGTTAAGTTAAGGTAACTGAGTGGCCACCTATTGGGAAAATAGCTGCTCATTCGGCTTACGATATGTTTCATGGTATAAGTACCTGATTGTTAGTTTGGTTTTTTCCCCACCTCGGTTTTTGGAGTGGGAATCTTTTTCTGATTGCGCCTTTTCCTGATCTTTGCCTACTTGTACCTTGTTATAAGAAGTATAAAGCAGAAATTAAAGATTTCAATACTGAATATGTCAACTATTGCCAATGCTGGCGTCATAAATCATAAAAGTTATAGGCTCTCAGAACAAGAGAACATTTACGGTGACGTGCATAAAATATTATTCAAACAAGTGATTACCGTTCCCTGTATCTGCATATAACTGTCGTAAAACCATGAGTAGAAGAAAATTAATTGACAATATTTTACGACATGCATGTAACTCTACTTTCTTTCCAAGCTTATACAAATTCAATGCGAACAAACTGGGATGTTATACAACGTTCATTAGAAAACCCCCGAAATAGGGATAGGTGTGTACTGTGCCCAATAGAACCTTAGCTACAGGGTCAAATGCTAACGAATCAGGGACGACCCTTACAAAATAAGTTTTGATTTGAAAATAATTTCGCACGAAAAACGTCTCTAAAAATGTAAAGGTGCTGCTTAACTTATATCTAACTGTATATATAACAAGAACACTAAAATAAATGTACATTCGTTATTTTAACAAACATTCAAGTTATGATTCGATGAATGTAGTTATAGACATTTTATATCAATCAGTATCAGGCTAAATATGTAACCTACGATGAACAAACTGGGATGTTATACAACTTTCATTAGAAAACCCCCGAAATAGGGATAGGTGTGTACTGTGCCCAATAGAACCTTAGCTACAGGGTCAAATGCTAACGAATCAGGGACGACCCTTACAAAATAAGTTTTGATTTAAAAATAAGTTCGCACGAAAAACATCTCTAAAAATGTAAAGGTGATGCTTAACTTATATCTAACTGTATATATAACAAGAACACCAAAATAAATGTACATTCGTTATTTTAACAAACATTCAAGTTATGATTCGATGAATGTAGTTATAGACATTTTATATCAATCAGTATCAGGCTAAATATGTAACCTACGATGAATAGTTAGAAAGATATGTGGTAAAACAAACGTTACCCAAACCGCCCAATCTGCGTTGAACAAAGTCACAAGTTACCCAATCTGCGTTGAACAAAGCGACAGCTCTCTTTGTCCTAGCGGTCCTATCAACTTCGCTCGCTAGACAATGACCCATAGGCAATAAGATCAATTCGCCATATTAAAACGTTTCTTTAAGTAAACGCAAACTAACGCAAACTAAAATAAAGTAAACATCACAACGATATAACGATCAGTAGCAAACCTATCGCTTAATAACCGTCGCAAAACATCGTGTGTGTTTTTTTCTGTCATTAGCCACATTAGAGAAACGACATAAACATTCCAGCCAAACCATACTACAAATGAGAATTCCAGCCAAAATGATCCCGGCCGAGTATCATTACGAAAAACATGCCCATGCTATAAACTGAGATTTTTTTAGCTTTAAAAATTGAAAATTTTCAGCTGAAAAAAAATTGATATTTTTCTTATTTTTGCTCAAAGCATAGATTGTGGATACACGTTAGAACCGCCTCGCCGTTCTAACGAGTACCCACAATCTATGTTTTGGAGCAAAACTAAGAAAAAATAGGTATACCCCTGCAAACCCCAGTTTTACTATAGGAATTAGAAACTTAAGTTTTCAACATTACTTATTGTATTTTTATTTTTAGATTTATTTTGAATTTAACAAGTTTGTATATTTTGATTGTGGCAGAGTGTAAGTTCTGCTTCACATTTCGCATTTTAAAATTTAGATTCCGTCCATATTACAGATTTACGTCATTTTGACGTTTTCTTACCAAAACGCATCACAGGCAATGACAAGTGCCGTTTTTGCTACTGTAAAATAACGAGTATAAACGTCTGTGATAAACGTGCGAGAAATGCACAAAATATTGTTGATTTTAGATTTTATCCTTCAGAACGTTAAGTTTTATTTTTGACGTCAAACGTTTAAGTGTATTTTTGACGTTTTCTTACGCCAGAAAAAGAGTTCAATAATTGTTGGTGTCAATGGGAACTCAGATGAGGCATTTGTCTTCTTGAATTTGAAATTCAAAACCCGTTTTCGGAGTTTGCAATGTAAATCTTTTAATTGTGAGCGTCACGTCAACGTCAGGAATGGAGGTCCCATTTTTGGTAAACATGCATTTTATTAGAATCAGCAAATGATATGCCCATTTATGCAATGATTAATTGTTTCCCTGCCTTTCACTTGATATCAAGAATCATCGATATTTCAAACATCAATGTGACGTAACGCACAACTGAATGGTCATTTACGTTTATGCAAAAAAAAACAACAAACTGTTTGCAGTGCAGAAATCGAGACCATTTCGAAACGTTTAAAAGCAAATTGGAAAATAATTCTGCAAACACGCAAAGATGAAAACAATGGTCATGTTTATGACGTTTATTTGAATGGACGGATTATTGACGTTTATTGAATCTAAAGTTTGATTTTCGACACATGACGTTATCTTTGGACAAATAATTTAAGCTACAGTGAATAGAGCCATCAATCATACAGATTTATGGTTCTGTAGGGCATCATACACTAAAGCTTCGATTTTATAAGTGAACTTGAACACTCGAATTTTGACCATTGCATCAAAAAACTGACGCCAGACAGTCCCCTAGGCTAATTTATTCGTTTTTGGCGAACAAACATTGTGACAGAAAAATTTCATAACAAGAAACGAAACTTACGTATAGGTTCAAAGCAGCAACTTTCTAAAGACGAGACTTAAGTTTCTAGTTCCTCTCAGTATATATGAAAGCGGGGTTCAAGGGGGTATACATTGCACGGACAAGTTTTCCTGATGGTTTGTCATAAATCAGACGTGAATCATTATCAGGCATTTTATTGGTAAAGAAATGGAAAATTATTTGCCAGATTGCAATTTATCATCGGAAACAAATCTCATCCGGAGCCAGAATTCAGCTGCTGCAAAAATGCTTATTCCAGTAACTACTCGATCGACGTTGGCATATATGAACTAATCTACAAGTGTTTCCCAAAAAGCCGTAATTACGATTATATGCGATTTGTATGCCCATGTCTAGACATAATCATGCCATTTGTATCTTATACAAACATCTTTTATCAATGAATTTGTCGGCAACTGGAAATCCCAAAAGACAAACAACGCCACTGAAAATCAGGAGAAAATTTCTAGATAAACCCTAAAATTGAACAAGTCTGTTAAAGCAATCAAAACGCCCCGGCCCTTATATGTATAAGCTAATCTAAGATCCTTTAAGATACCATATAATGTAGATCTGACGCGTAACTGAAGAAGAAAAATAATTATAAAACATACTGGAATATTGTTTAAATACATTATTGGATGAAATACAGTGTATCTTGTTATAAAATCAGGTATGCCGCAAGACAAAGATTGAATAAAATATATAGTCTACGAAAGTCACCAACAGTAAATGGTTACTGATAAAACAGAATGGTCTAACAGAGTGTGGATAACTTTAATAACTTTAACGGTTCGCACGTTGGTAACGTTACAGACGTCTTGCTAACAATTTACAATTGACAGTTTACGGATAAATCTTTGTTTCTGGGACCATAAATAATGTCTGCACATGTGTTTTGATAGCGAGAAATAGCTACATGCAGACAACAACAAACTGTTATCTCTTCAGCTTAGCTATTTCTGACGTAATCATCTTATTTCTAGGTAAGTTTAACAATTTAATTAAAATTGAGCCATTGCATGATAAAACAAACAATCTGAGTTTCCGACCAGGCCCAGCACAACTCAGCCTGTGCACCTATAGAAGATGGCTAGCCGTTGAAGCTTGAAATTTCGGATTTAAGAAGAAGAAAGTTTGTACTATATGTGTAGCGAAAACAAAGGCACTGATCAGCTGTGCAGCTACTGCACATCTAATCTGCGCCTTTGTTTTCGCATATGCAGATTGTTGGGTTTCTTGTGCAGCGGCGCATTTTAATTAACATTAATAGAAATCTTACATTTATCTGCATTCTACCATATTGTTATCTACGCAGAGTGCAATGACATGCATTAGAGGTAGGCGAAAATTTTAATTTTAATTTGTTTCATGCTGTGATCAGTTTACTAGAATCTACTAAATTTGATAAGATAATTAACTGATAAGACACATGCATTCACGTATGTAGGCGATATGAGATAAAAGCAATAAAAAGGAACTATTACAAACGAAGGATTCGCAGAAGAAACGAACTATTCAAGTTAATTACCATTCAAGAGAATCAAATTGCGTCATATGATATATAACAATACGAACACAAAGTACGGACTTAACGCTAAGCAAAACGACAAAACGTAAATAAGAATCGCGTAAAATCACACAATACACAAAAATAACGGACTTAAACGACCAATTGTAGTGGTAAATCAACTAACAGCACGCTTACACGTGACAAATGTTTCCAATCTAGCCCATTTCTTTCTGCAACGCCTAAAAGCATTCGCGCGGGGCTTGTCTCACATAACGAAAGATATGTATATATAACTGACGGATGAAAATGACAATTTAACGACAATAAACAAATATTTTTGACACCTCGACTCACTATAAAATCTTGATAAAATTAACTTGAGAATGGAGAGCACAAATAGTTCCTTCAATGCAGAGAGAGAGAGAGAGAGCCAGAGAGAGAGACAGAAAGAGAATCGTAAACCGTGGGTTTGCGGCATTCATTTAAGAAATAGGTCAGTTCTAGCAGTGAATTGTTGAGTAATAATTTACTGTTCGGAGGTCAGTGGTAAGGAAGATCAAATCACGAGCGCGTAGCGCGAGTGATTTATATTCTTACAACTGACCGTCAAACAGTGAGTTATTACTCAACAATTCACGCACTTGAGCTGATCTATTTCGATTCTAACAGACACTAAACGGAATAAAAGTTGGTGGAAGCGTCGATATCGTTCACCTTTCCGCCAGTGTATTGTAGATATCCCGCCAAATATTTGACTGTCATGCGGTAATTTTGCACACATCTATCACATTTGTTGTGTGCTAGAACAACGTTTCACCGTCTAGCGCTGCTATATTGTATAGCTGACATCACAAATGGCGCAAAGTAATGTCACGCTTATTCGCCCAGTAAAATTGTTGCACAATATAACATGTTTTTACCATTAGCTATATGGGCCAGGTGTGTTAGAATTCGCGTTTGATCATTTAACGTTAAGGATACCATTATTTTGCATACACTATGGCGCACGCAGTCATATCTTTTTTAACGTTGTCCAGTTCAGCATTCCGTCTTCAAAGCAGAAATGTCACAATGAGTCTCGATTATCATCTTAAGGACAAATGAGTTGCATGATCTAAGATATTTATTGTAGAATTTTCAGTAAAGATGTCGCAAAGCAATCTGAAAATAATCAAATAATTTCTTTTACGATCATGCACAGAAAATAAACGCAAAATAAAGACAGACGATAAGAAGTATAAAGCAGAAATTCGAGATTTCAGTAAATATGTAAACTATTGCCAATGCTGGCGTCATAAAGCATAAAAGTTATAGGCTCTCATAAGAGAACATATACAGTGTCGCACATAAAACATTATCCAAACAGGGATAAGCTTTCCCTGTATCTGTCTATAACTGCTATAAAACCTTGAGAAGAAGAAAATGAAATTGACAATATTTTATGACATACCTCTACTTTACTATACAAATTCAATGCGAACAAACTGGGATGTTATACAACTTTCATTAGAAAACCCCCGAAATAGGGGTAGGTGTGTACTGTGCCCAATAGAACCTTAGCGGCAGGGTCAAACGCCATTCTGATATGCCTTACAAATCAGGAACCAACGGGAGTTGAAGACTCCTATAATTTATGGAATGTATAGTTTCACGTGAAAATAAAAAGTAAGGGCGATGCTTTCTAACCAGCCTCTATGACTGTACAGGTCGGTTTGTGTCAGACCTGGTCGGTAACACCGATGCCCTGTTTTCTTGCGTCGCGGCTCATTTTACATATACCATGATACACGCAATCAGCTTTGTTAACGTTGACCAGTTCAGGATTCCTTTTTCAAAATTAAAATGCTAGAGTCTCGAATATCATCTTTAGGACGAATGATTTGCGTGATCTTAGACATTTACTGTAGAATTTTCAGTAATGGTACTGCAAAACAATCTGAAAATAATCTGATTATTTCCCTATCGAACATACACAGAAAATAAACGCAACATAAGGCAAATATTGAGAAGTATAAAGCAGAAATTCGAGATTTCAGAACTGAATATGTAAATTATTGCCAATGCTGGCGTCATAAATAATAAATGTTATAGGCTCTCAGAAGATGTGAACATTTACAGTGACGCGTATTAAATATTATCCAAACAAGCGATTAACTTTCCCTGTATCTGCCTATAACTGCCATAAAATCTTGAGTGGAAGAAAATGTAATTGAGCCGCGCTAAGCGCAGTAACTGCGAGGCTGATTAGCACCTTTCTTTTCGCTACACGGATAAATCCAAAATTTCCAGCTTCTAACCATCTTCTGTGACTGTACAGCCCAGTTTGTGTCGGACCTGTTCGGAACCCAAATTGTTGGTTTTCTCACGCACAGGCTCTATTGACAATATTTTACGACATACTGTAGCTCTACGTTCTTTCCAAGCTTATGAGCATTCAGTGCGACAAATTGGGATAAGTTTTACATGTATCATTTGAAAACCCTCGAAATAGGAGTAGATGTGTACTGTGCCCAACAGAAACAGCGACAGGGTCAAATGCCATTCTGATATGTCAAACAAATCAGGGACAAACGGAAGTTGACGACCCTTACAAATTAAGTATTGGTTGAAAATATTTTCATATGAAAAACGTCTCAGGAAAAAATAAAGGGTGATACTATTATGTCTGACTGTATATATAACAAGAACACTTAATAAACATGTCATGTACATTCGAGGCGAGGCGGTTCTAACGTGAACCCACAATCTATATGCTGAGCAAACATAAGAAAAATGTAAAAAAAAAATCTTCCACTGAAAATTTTCAATTTGTACAACTTAAAAAATATCTGTATACTGCATGGGCGTGTTTTCGTAATGGTCATTGAACGTTGCTTTTTAAAACGTAATGCTATCAGTATTTAACATTAACCATGATACACGCACTCATATCTTTGTTAACGTAGTCCAGTTCAGCTATTCATTTTAGTTGGTTGGGGCCTGAGCTTCTTGTCTGTTGCTTGGCCCACCGGGGTCCAACTGATGTTTTTCTTTTGCTCCGGAGCTAGTAAGTTATTCGGCGCCCAGGGATCTCCATCGTCGGGCAGCTTACTCAATCTGTGAGTCCTGGTTTTTGATTCATCAGGATGTTTATCATGATTTATTTGTTTGTTCTTGATGATTCATTGACAAGTTAGAGATTCACCACGAGGACCGAAGAACTAACTAAATGTTATGAACCACTGCAGAAGCTGAGGGTGAGGTTATGGCCATGTAAAATCGATTTAAACCCGCCAGTAACTTTGTGTTACTGATCGTTCCAAGTCGAAACTTCTGTGGTGGTTCTTTTTGTTTTATGTCTTGGTGTTTAAAATATTTTTGTGCTGTTGGCGCCTTATGTGTGTTTTCATATTTTTAGTTAAGTTAAGGTAACTGAGTGGCCACCTATTGGGAAAATAGCTGCTCATTCGGCTTACGAAATGTTTTCTTGGTATAAGTACCTGATTGTTAGTTTGGTTTTTTCCCACCTCGGTTTTTGGAGTGGGAATCTTTTTCTGATTGCGCCTTTTCCTGGTCTTTGCCTACTTGTTCCTTCTTCAAAATAGAAATGTCACAGTGAGTCTCGAATATCATCTTCAGGACAAACGGTTTGCATGATCAAAGACATTTACTGTGTAATTTTCAGTAATGATACTGCAAAACAATCTGAAAGTAATCTGATTATTTCCTTGACGATCATACACAGAAAATAAACGCTAAATAAAGATAGGTTATAAGAAGTATAAAGCAGAAATTAAAGATTTCAATACTGAATATGTCAACTATTGCCAATGCTGGCGTCATAAATCATAAAAGTTATAGGCTCTCAGAACAAGAGAACATTTACGGTGACGTGCATAAAATATTATTCAAACAAGTGATTACCTTTCCCTGTATCTGCATATAACTGTCGTAAAACCTTGAGTAGAAGAAAATTAATTGACAATATTTTACGACATGCATGTAACTCTACTTTCTTTCCAAGCTTATACAAATTCAATGCGAACAAACTGGGATGTTATACAACTTTCATTAGAAAACCCCCGAAATAGGGGTAGGTGTGTACTGTGCCCAATAGAACCTTAGCGACAGGGTCAAATGCTAACGAATCAGGGACAACCCTTACAAAATAAGTTTTGATTTGAAAATAATTTCGCACGAAAAACATCTCTAAAAATGTAAGGGTGATGCTTAACTTATATCTAACTGTATATATAACAAGAACACTAAAATAAATATACATTCGTTATTTTAACAAACATTGAAGTTATGATTCGTTGACTAAAAATAATTGTTAGATCCCTTGGAAGCAGTAAATATTCAAAGCGAGAAGATGGGCCATATTGTACAATTTCGGGTAATGAACCTTCATCAGTGACCCTTTACAAAACTGGCAGCGAAAGCCAGACATTTTTACAGCAATTTCAAGAATTTACATTTGTGTAGTCTAAATCAAAGACTCATATTCCCAAAGGGGCCAAATAATCAAAATACTGTTAAGAAGATGATTCTTAACGTACAATATATTTAAAATACTCCAAATATATTCACTGATCCCAAAGGATCAAAAGAAAAATATAATCTGCACTATGGATAATGTACGGGGAGACTTTTTAGGGCCGCCACACGGCACAATACCAGCTGCAGTAAAAGCAAATAAAAATAATTGTTAGATCCCTTGGAAGCAGTAAAACATTCAAAGCGAGAAGATGGGCCATATAGTACAATTTCGGGTATTGTAGTTATAGACATTTTATATCAATCAGTATCAGGCTAAATATGTAAAGAGGTACAAGTAGGCAAAGATCAGGAAAAGGCGCAATCAGAAAAAGATTCCCACTCCAAAAACCGAGGTGGGAAAAATCCAAACTAACAATCAGGTACCTATACCATGAAACATATCGTAAGCCGAATGAGCAGCTATTTTCCCAATAGGTGGCCACTCAGTTACCTTAACTTAACTAAAAATATGAAAACATACATAAGGCGCCAACAGCCCCAAAAAAAATTTTAAACACCAAGACATAAAACAAAAAGAACCACCACAGAAGTATCAACTTGGAACGATCAGTAACACAAAGTTACTGGCGGGCTTTAACCGGTTTTACATGGCCATAACCTCACCCTCAGCTTCTGCAGTGGTTCATAACATTTAGTTAGTTATTCGGTCCTCGTGGTGAATCTCTAACTAGTCAATGAATCATCAAGAACAAACAAATAAATCATGATAAACATCCTGATTAATCAAAAACCAGGACTCACAGACTGAGTAAGCTGCCCGACGATGGAGATCCCTGGGCGCCGAATAACCTACTAACTCCGGAGCAAAAGAAAAACACCAGTTGGACCCCGGTGGGTCAAGCAAAAACTCCGGTGAATAGTTAGAAAGATACGTGGTAACACAAACGTTATCCAAACCACCCAATCTGCGTTTAATAAAGTCACAAGTTACCCAATCTGCGTTGAACAAAGTCTTTGTCCTAGCGGTCCTATCAACTTTGCTCGCTAGACAATGTTTCGTATGCAATAACTGATCAATTCGACATATTAAACCGTTTCTTTAAACGTCAACTAAAAATAAAGTGAACAGCACGACCATATAACGATCAGTAGCAAGCTTAATAACCGTCGCGAAACATCGTGTGTGTTTTTCCTGTCATAAGCCACATTTAGAGAACGACATAAACATTCCAGCCAAACCATACAACCATCAGGCAAACATGTCCATGCTATGAATATCCCCTTGAACCCCACTTTTATATAGCAAAACTCGGGTTTGCAGGGGTATACTATTTTTCTTATTTTTGCTCCTAAACATAGATTGTGGGTACTCGTTAGAACCACCTCGCCGAGGCGGTTCTAACGTGCACCCACAATCTATGTTTGGAGCAACAATAAGAAAAATATCAAAAATTTTCAGCTGAAAATTTTCAAATTTTAAAGCTAAAAAAATCTCTGTATATTGCATGGGCAAGTTTTCGTAATGTAATGAAAATTCCAGCCAAAATGATCCCGGCCGAGTATGTTTGTCATAAATCAGAAGTGAATCATTATCAGGCATTTTATTGGTGAAGAAATGGAAAATGATTTGCCAGATTGCAATTTATCATCGGAAACAAATCTTATCCGGAGCCAGAATTGAGCTGCTATAAAAATGCTTATTCCAGTAACTACTCGATCGAAGTTGGCATAATATGAACTAATCTACAAGTGTTTACCAAAATGCCGTAGTTACGATTATCTGCGATTTGTATGCCCATGTCTAGACATAATCATGCGAATTGTATCTTAGACAAACGCATTTTATCAATGAATATGTCGGCAACTGGAAAATCCAAAAGCCAAACAGCGCCACTGAATTTTAGAAGCAAATCTCGCCTACGGAGAGGAATCCTAAAATTGAAGAAGTCTTTTGAAAACAAACAAACTGCTCTGGTCCTTACATGTATCAGTTAATCGAAAATGCTTTAAGCCACGATACAATGTAGATCTTACTACTAAGATCTTAGAACTAAATAGTCAACAAACTTTTTGTTGTCCAAAACCATGCACAAAGAATTTCGCATCACATTAAAGGTGTAGCTAATACGTTTGTAGTGGATCACGATTTGTACCAATCGGAATACCAATGGTATTAACATAAAACCCGAGATCCTTTAGGCCAACCATAAAAAACGTTGGTTTGCTGTGCTCCTGCCTTCCCATCAAAATTGGCCCTACCCAAAGATTTTATGGCCACTCTGGGGAAATGATTTTTTTTCCTGTTAAAAAACCTAAAATCAATTATTCAGTTTCAGATATTAAGTGTTCTAATCAAACCTTCCTAATTTAGTTTCAAACAATATTTCAACAATGAATTCTCTTTTAATAAAATGTTTTTTATTCATATTTATGTACTGATATTTAGCAAATTGCTTCTCTTCTGGTTTACCCCCCCCCCCCCCCAAAAAAAAAAAAAAGAGTGCTCTACCTACCTACCCATTCTGAAAGTGATAGGTAGGAGCACAACAAACAAAGAATCATTTAGGGATGGCCTTAAGAGCGCAGTAAACATATTAATAAGAAAGGGAATGGGCTATGCCGCAGTGCCAGTTACTTAAGCCTCAGTCAGCAACCCTTTAAATCTGACTACATTGAGCCAATTTTGAAGTGAATTACTTAGCATTTTGTAAATGAGGTATTGTCCAAATAGATCCATATTTTTGAACGCTGGTTAGAAAATGAATCTTAACCGATAGTTACTATTTGGTTTCTCAGAATGTATTCGGTGATCTCAAAGGACCAAAGAAAAAAGACATTATGATAAAATAAAATAAAATAAAAACAACAACAACAACAATGTGGCCTTCCCTTTTCATATAATTGGAAATTTATAAAAAACGATTTACTATCATGCTGATAAGTTGGGTAGGAGCAAAAGGATTACAATGGGGCAATGTAGAATATACTGCTTGTCTCTAACCAAAGCAATTTTCAAAGAGTGGCCTGCGATTTCTCTTCTTCTAATTAAATCTTATAAGCTGGCAGAAACCGACATTGCAATGAAGCATACTATCAAGAAGGCGTAATTGATCGCGTCAACAATATTGTAGCCTATGAAACTGGACCTTATGAAGCTGGGCTTATCATCAGGAAAACATGTCCGTGTAAAGTATACCCCCTCAAACCCCACTTTTATATAGTAAAACTAGGATATGCAGGGGTATACCTATTTTTCTTATTTTTGTTCCAAAACATAGATTGTGGGTACTCGTTAGAACCGCCTCGCCGAGGCGGTTCTAACGTGTACCCACAATCTATGTTTTGAGCAAAAATAAGAAAAATATCGAAAATATTCTACTGAAAATTTTCAATTTTTACAACTTAGAAATCAGTGTATTTTGCATGGGCAAGTTTTCGTAATGTAAATTGCTGATTCTTAACGTAGTATACAAGCAAGTTTGGTGAACTGAGGAATAGTATTATAAAAAGAAAGAAATAATGTCGTTTTTCTCGGGGTTCTCCCGTTTTCGCCTCACCTACTGATTGGCCTGTCTCATATGAGCTGAAATAATCCTGAAAGGGACGTAAAACTGAATAAAAAAAACTTTACGTATTCAACGCAGGCTGTGACAAGTAAGAATAAGAGGGACAAAGAATCGATACAATTAAATTTAAAAGTCCAACATAGACTCCAAACGGGAAAGAAATGAAGCACAATAAACTTCATCAGGATAACATTTCAGTGTAATATATACCCCTTTATATCCCACATTTATAAAGGTAAACGTAAACTGGGGTATGCCGTGGTATACTTATTTTTTTCTTATTTTGCTCCAAATATCGATTGTGGGTACTCGTTAGAACTGCCTCGACGAGGCGGTTCTACCGTGTAACCACAATCTACGTTCTGAGCCAAAAGATTCGAAATGTTTCTACTGAAAAGTTTTACGACCTAGGAAAAATCTTATATCACATGGGCTTGTTTTCGTAATGTAAAACCTAGACTGTGAGCAGCGAACATATTTATGAGAAAGGGAGTTTTCATTTAACGCAAGGAACTGTTGTCTTTAAAATCAATTCTAACTCACCTCGCCTATATAAATAATGGTTAAAAAAAGGTTTTGTGCAACAATTTCACTGAGCGAATAAGCGTGACGTTACTTTGCGCCGTCTTGACAACATTTTGATTTAATTATGACGTCAACTATACGATAAGTCACGTTACATTGACGCTAGACGGTGTAACGTCATTTCAGCGCATTAAAAACGTAACAAATACTATGCAAACATTTGCGGCACAGTCAGCAGTTTGGCGGGATTTCTTCAGTGCAATGGTGGAAAAATTAAAGAAACTGAAGGTTTAAAATGATTTTATTCTGTTTATTGTGTTTTAGGATCAAAATAGATCAGCTCTAGTGCGTGGATTCAATGTTTGTCGGTCAGTTGTACGCAGATAAATCACTCGAGCCGCGTGATATCATTACAACTGACCTCCAAACAGTGAATTATTACTCACCAAATCACTGCTAGAGCTGATCTATTTCTTAATTATTCGCCAGTCACTGTGACGCTGTGCACTGTAAACATTTGTTTTGTTTGAATATAACTAGTGTGATGGGAATGTTTGTCAAGGGTGTTCCCTACTTCTGCGATCGTTACAGATGTACAGAGTATAGACAGACTGATTTAATTGTCTTTGTGACACTATTGAATTCCCTTTGATCACTTTGAAGCATTACAGAAATACGATGACACTTTGACAGTTCCCGTTTTATATCCAAGAGAACGACCGACCGAAAGATGACCTGTCGTTAAACGTCAACATATTATTAACCTAAATTTTCTACAAAACTGAAGAGGAAAACATTTCAAACACTACTGTATACTAAATACAAACTTTAAGAAAATAAAGCGTGCGACTGACAGATTCCATTTGAAAATCAATGTTGAAGTTTATGTTAAGTCTTTTCCTGATTTTTTTCCATCTGGAAAAGCTTTTCTACAGTGACCCCACAATGACTCAACTTTAAAAAAAATGAATTAGGATGTTTCAATGACATTACAACGAGACGGACTTTGTCCCAATTCTTCTCTGCAAATAGTAGTTTAAATATGCTAATTTGGTAGAACACTGACGCAGCGGGGTTCACAACCAGGACTTATCGATTCCGGCGCTCCACCACTAGGCCACCACGCTCCCTAAACTTTTATTCTGAGAGCCAGAAAATTTTCTCATTTTCTAATTGTCATGCACCTTACATCATTTTCTGTGTTTGGCTTTATGATGCGCGATGTATGACTCAATGTCACTTAGGCAAAAGATACAAAATAAGTAGCGGTAGGCATCTTATCAAAATGTGATTCAACTATGTCTCTAGATGTATATTGACATGAAAACGGTGCACGCTAATTGCTCACGTTGTCAAGGTGGACAATTACGTGACAAAAATGAATTATTATGTACTAGTATTCGGACAGAACCAGTAAGCAAATGGCCCATAAGTTTCTTAAAACTGAATGAAATTTCACGGTGTAAAGTGTACATACCCCGGAATGGTACGCTGTAAACTGCTATACAACAGTCAGTTCAATGTGCTCTACAATTTAATAGATTCCCCCAAGCAAATGTATTTATATTTTAACACCGAAGTTGCTCAGGGTTATCTACTAAACACAAGCGCACATTATACTAACTATTGTACAACTGTTTAGAGTGTATTATTCCGGGGTATGTGCACTGTACCCGAAGAAATTTCATACAGTTTTTAGAAAAATACGGCAGACTTTTAAAGGGTTATGTCCGAATACTAGTACACAAACATCAATTTAAGTCACGTAATTGTCCAACTTGATTGTGCTCTCTACATTCAGTTAAATTTGACATACTGTAGCTAACATGTTATTGTTTTCTTTTTCAGCGCTACCGCAAGAAGCGTACACAATCTGGGAAGCGTATCCATGGCGACTCGGTGAAGCCTTTTGCTACCTAAAAGCTACTCTTTGGGAGATGACATCGTACGCTTCCGTTTTGACCATCACAGCTTTTACCGTTGAACGTTACGTGGCAATAGTTCATCCACTGAAGGCCCACAAATTCGCCAACTTGTCAAGAAGTGTTAAGATAATTATAGCTATTTGGATAATTTCTTTGACATGCGCACTTCCTTATCCGCTTCACACGAAACTGTTTTATTATGTGACGAATAATGGAACTCCCGTGGAGGAATCCTTGATTTGTAACATTCCTGAGGAGTATTTGGAAACAATGAAATATGTTTTCCAATTATCCACGTTCCTCTTCTTTGTTTTTCCAATGACAGTGATAATAGTGCTCTACATAATGATAGCATTGACTCTACGGAGGGCAACTCTTCAGCGGGTTGCGTCGAACGAATCTCATAATGGATTTGGTCAGACATTACCGTCGGCGCAGTCGAGAAAGGCGGTTCTACGGATGCTAGGTAAATAACATATAATATGAAGCTCAAATCTGTATCACAAATCAACTCTAAGCATTGACAAATTTGGTCAGTTTCACGTTGAGTAATAAACTGATCTGAAGCGGACTGACTAAAATACGAGACCGGCTAAGCTAAACGTTCGTGGACTGTCAATTTAAGAATACTTATTCGATTTCACTTAACGTTTCCTACATGTATATCTAATATTCATTCAATATGAACAGAACTGGAAGTCATACAAATCGCTTGAGAAACCTCATTGCTATGACAATTTGTCCAAACACTGTTTTAACGTCGTTTGGTACCTGGCTCTTTGAATAATTATGCAAGCTTATTCGATTTCATTCGAATTTTCACTCGTTTATGACCCATTAATTACAAATAAAATCAGACGGTCGCGATAAATAGGTAAAAAAGTTGTGTTTCTATGACAGTTTTTTTTTTGAAAACTTGGGTTTAACCCCCCCAGGCATTTGAATTTTATATTACAGATTGTTCCAAGGTGATACATCTGTTGTGGTTCCATTTGTTTTAAGTTTTGGAGTCAAATTTTTGTGCTGTTTGAACCTTATGTGTGTTTTCATATTTTTATTTTTTGAGTAACTAAGTGGCCGCCTATTGAGAAAAACCTGCTCACTCGGCTAACGATATGTTTTCTAAGTATAAGTACCTAATTGTCAATTAAGTTTTTCCCACCTCGGTTTTTCGTGTGCGAATTTCTTTCTGATTGCGCCTTGTCCTGATCATTGCCTTCTTGTACCTTTCTATGATGTACTTTAGGCTTATCCGAGGGACGGGCGGCCCCCGTGGCCGAGCGGTTAAGAGCACTGTTTCTTAATCACTCGAACATCTCACCGCTGTGTCTGGTGTGGGTTCTAGCCCCGCTCTGGCCACATGTGAGACAAGCCAAGTTCTGCTTGCGGGTGTGTCAGGTGGTTTTTCTCGGGGTTCTCCCGTTTTCGCCCCACCTACTGATTGGCCCGTCTCATATGAGCTGAAATAATCTTGAATGGGACGTAAAACTGAATTAAAAAAAAATATCCGAGGGAAGCCATTGCAGTAACTTTATTGTACAATACAATATCTACTCTCTTGGTTTTACGGAATACTTTCTCATAACCTTGATTGCTTGACTGATAGTTTGGAAAATTGCTACCTGTCAGAGAACAATGTTATGTCTGTTATCTTAATCTTATTACAATACCTATGGTGTCAGACGCAATGTTCTTCGTTCACTTGCTTGATTTCATTTTCTTGGAATCGGCGGCTCCGTTAAACGATTTTGTGTTTTTGATATTAATGAAGAACATCTTGGTGTTGGAGTCGCTTCGATTCTGTCATAATCGTTCAATTATAACGACCGCCACTTTATCTAGTTTCCGTTCCGCAAATTCATGACACTGACCGGCAATTGTTGATATGTGACATAACTAGTAAATAGACATCAGGAACACCTCACTCATAAAAGATCGCATCGCAGCCTTAAATGATTTACCAAAACATAGCGGTAGATGGTTCAAACTAATCTCATAATACATGATCTACCTACAATCTTTGAGTATTATTTTGATTTCGTCTTACATTATATTCCATCTTGATTTCAGTTGCCGTTGTAGTGGCGTTTTTCCTGTGCTGGGCTCCTTTCCATGCTCAAAGACTACTGACTATCTACATTCACGACTGGACACCAGCCTTACATAAATTACAGAGTGCGCTATTCTACATATCAGGTACGCTTTTATCATACACATGCATTCACGACGATCAGATAAAATATAAAGGTTTGATCCTTTGGAACCAGCGAAAACGTTCAAAGGGCGGTAGTCAGCGCCATTTTGCGCACCTTGGGGTACTGAACCATCATAACTGACTCTTTATAAACCGGTGACGATAACCAGATAAAATAGCTCAACCCACCCCCTGTCTCTCATTCTTTCTCTATTGCAATCTCTCTCTCTTTCTCTCTCTCTCTCTCTCTCTCTCTCTCTCTCTCTCTCTCTCTCTCTCTCTACGTTGACGACATTATACAAAATATGACAATTCAATAATATAGTTCCGGTTGTAGACGATTTGGTAAATGGTGACAGCTTGCCTGTTTTACAAAATAATCTTGGTTTCATTTTACTCGGTAGTGATCGCTCGAACATTTTTGATATTAAGAAGCATACTTGTAATAATACGTTTCATTGTCTTTTGCAGGTGTTTTATATTTTGTGAGTTCAACCGTTAACCCTATCCTTTATAACGTGATGTCAAAAAGATACAGAGAAGCCTTTAAAGATACCATATGTAACTGTCGCAGGAAACGGACAGCGTTGACACGTGGTGGAAGCAGTTTTCATCAATCGTTCCACTACATTAAAAACGGAGGCGGTTCGGCCAAAAAGTTAAATAATAAGGGTATGTCTATGGATGAACAAACAACGGTGTTCGATGACAATATGAAGTGCAGTATATCATCAGCCGGTGATACAAGCTCCGCTAAAGATTCTGCGAGAATTCAGTTGTTGAATGACGTAAATGAACTTGAAAATACAACTAGAGCATGTGAACATTCCTTATGGTTGGATGATAAAAATAGAAACGTGTACTGTAAACAATGTACCGGACGAGACGAAATTCAAGCGGCCAACGGAAATGTGATTCCGAATACAGCTTATGTTGATGACGTATTTAGACCCCAAAATTAATATACATGGTCATTATTTTAGTTTTTAAAGAAATATCAGTGTCGATAGGTGTATTATTGGGCAAAGTATCGATATTCCTTCGAAGTCGCTCGATGAAAATTTTACATAGATGCGAGAAGGCAAATTGAAAGCAAAAGTACAAGGATAAACAGAGGTGTTGCCCGAATAAGAACGCAGAACATCATGAGGTGGCTTAAGCATCACGTTTAAGAGATTCATGATATAATGAATAAGGATCACCATTTATAATTTCGATGCACATTTCCATTTCCACAGTGTGAAAAGATGTACTCGAAACATTGTTTACGTAAATGTGACTTTTATGTTGATATAGAAAAAATGGTACTTTCTTTCATCTCATCAAGAACACATGTATAGGTTTTATCTTGTGTCTTGTTTCTTTTCTGTTCGTTGTTCAATAATATGAAATAAATTTTAAACACACTTGTTTTAAAATAATTAACTACCTTGCTAAAAACACATCGTCGCCCGTCCTCTCGATTGTGTAAGGTTCCTGCGTGAATCTGCGAGCAGATGATAACTGTTTTTGTTTTTACATTTTTTATCAGTTTGCAAGTCTTATGTGATTTAGTTAAGATCCAAAGAGATAAAAGTAATCAATTACGGGATGAATATCGGTATCATAAATTTGGAAAAACATTTTCTAGATTTTGTCGCAGACATTATGATTTGATTTCCAGATTTAATCTTCGGCTAAAGACACTTTTACATGAAGGCTTTCGGAACCAGAATTTTATGGTGACTTGGTTTACAAATTTAAGAACTTATAGGAAGGAATGATTTGCCTTTTCAGTTCAGAAAAATTATTACACGTTACAGACGTATATGAAATAACATAGATATTATGCGACAGTCTGCATGCTTAGTTTTAACCCAATCATGGTTGATAACTATGCTGCTTTCTTAAATTGCACGCCGGTGGGTCAGGCGTCAGACTCTTATGATAGTCCCGACTGAAAGCTTTTCATTTCAGTTGGCTTAGACCAGTCACCGGAGCTTCTTGTCTGTTGCTTGGCCCAACGGGGTTCAACTGGTGTATTTCTTTTGCTCCGGACTTCAGTAAGTAATTTGGCGCCCAGGGATCTCCATCGTCGGGCAGTTTACTGAATCTATGAGTCCTCGTTTTTGATTCATGATGGTGGTTATCATGTTTTGTGTTCATGTTTTCTATGGGCAAGTAGATTAATATTAGTGCAACAATGCAAACCACATATAAATTGTTTATCATCATTTGGCAAACTATAGTTAATAGTATTTCTTACCATCGTTTCGTCTTAAATTTTGATTATCGTGGGAGGATTGCCTTTATTAATTCATATGTGATCTGTTTTTCATTAAACTTATCAGGAGAACAGAAAGGACAGAGAAAAATATTAACAATATCAAACTTCGAGTATGAATATAAAACTGCGACAAATTCTTCTATATACTCCTCCTCAAAAATTCCGTTCAACCGTTTGTGTTTCAACTACTCAATAAATGAATAAGAATTACATTCTATTTTTGTCAGTTTAAAAATTACATGACACAATATTGTGTGTCAACTGCCCTTTGGCATATAGTGTCTGTCTTCTGCGCATGCTCAGTATTAAACGCATATGTTCTATGGTTCTAAAGGTCCAAATGGTTGGGGACCCAGCCCCGTGATTCTCACATACTTGCTCATTAAGACACAACTACAGCGTAAATGTCTTTGTGATTTAATGGCAAAGCTACTCGCTTTGTAATCAGGTATCATTAGCTCGACTGGACCTCATTCAGCCTTCCTGGTGACGTTTTCAGCATGGCGTGTCTTCGTATGGCATAAGCATATTAACAAAACATAAAACCCTAACACAGCTAAATTCATTCCCGTTTTAGGATGAGAATATAGTAGACACATAGAGTAAACACATATCAATCAAAATCTGTAATCTATTCAAAAGTATACAGGATACAACAAACTATTCACAATTCTTACAATTATGGTTGACTTGATTTTTAGGAGGAGTATATAATAAACATTTTATCAGGATTATCATGCTGGTGCGTGGTTGTTTATATTGGGGACCAATTGCAACATTAGACTCAAGCAACACCCTGCTTTAAAATAAACAAAGCCAACATGGCAAAAGACAAAATCTCATTTCTTTTATTAATATATTGATTGTGATTCTGTTATTAATGCACATACATTTCATGATAGTCATTTGTGGAACTGGTTCTCTTTCGGAAGTAAAATGAGGTTCTTGGGCCACAATTAAAAGAAAAATGTACATGCATTGAGGCATTTTCACCATTTGAATCTCTGATCTTTCAACAAAACTCGAGTTGCGTGATCTAAGATATTTAGTGTAGAAACGTCAGTCTTGATACAGCAATACAATCTGAAATAATCTGATTGAGGTGGAATTATTTCTTTGAACCATTACGAAAACTTGCCCATGCAATATACACAGATTTTTTCTGTGATGAAATGTAATTTCATTAGAAAAAAATGATAATATGTTAAAGATTCTTGCTCAAAACATTGATTCGGGGTACACATTAGAGCCGCCTCGCAATCAATGTTTTGGAACAAAAATAAGAAAAATTGTATACCCCTACATAAAAGTGGGGTTTAACGGGTATACGTTTCATAGGTACTTTTACCTAATGAAATGCTACGTAACCTTAACAGACGCAGATTGATAGTTTACATAAACGCAATCGAAAATAACGACATCAGAGGTAATAAAGCATAATTTCGCGATTTAAGCAGATATTTTTAATAACATCTTCAGCCAGAGTGACACATTTAAAGAAAACAAATATAAGACTGAAGTCATTTGCAGAAATGAAAGTAAATGTTATATGTATGGTTCATTGGAGCCTTCTCGCATACGTTTATAACAAGCGGCTGCTGAACTTATGACAATAACACTCTAGCTTTTGTTTAAAGATTCCGATAATCTGTAAATGAAAAATAAGATATATGTATCGTTACTAAAAGGCGCAAACGGCACAAAACGTCGACATCATAACATCAAACTAGTAGAATCACGACAGCAAATGTAGCGCTGGTACTGGTACCGATATAAAACAATTAGATGCACGAAAATTTTAAAAAACTTCGAAATCACCGCGGCCTCAGTCCGATAGATAACAAGTTCACCACGAAAACATATCCGTATATTATATACCCTCTTCAAACCCACTTTTATATAGCAAAACTGGGGTATGCAGGGGTATGCCTAGTTTTCTTATTTTTGCTCCAAAACTTAAATTGTGGGTACTCGTTAGAACCGCCACGCCGAGGAGGTTCTAACGTGTACCCATAATCTATGTTTTGAGCAAAAATAAGAAAAATATCAAAACTTATTTTCAGTTTTTACAACTTAGAAAAAATCAATATATTGCATGAACGTGTTTTCGTAATGTTCAACACGCGTCCCAAAACGCATAGTTTGCGTTGCGTCGGCAACATTGGAGAACTACATAAGCATAAAGAAAATGAGAATTCCACCCCGAATGACATAGGTAGTTATCGTTTGTCATAAATCAGAAGTGCTTCATTATCAAACATTTTATTGGTGATTGCAATTTATCATTGGAAACAAAGGATCTCGGAAGAATTCTATTGTGAGGTTGCCCAAGAAATTCTCAAAATCTCACGTTCCAGGCACTGAAATGAAGTGTATTGCAGTCGAAAAATAAGTTTCTGTTGTATTTAGACATGTTATGTTGTGTGTGAGTCAAGCAGTGACTTCTATGTAAAATGGACAAAATCTTTTTATTTAACATAGATTCATATAGGAATTAGGAAACGTTTTATAAGACCATGTTCCCCCCCCCCCTTGCCCAATCAAAATATCTTGAATACAACTGTATTTTTGTAATTGACATATTATATCAAAATGCCATGTTTGGGCAAGGGGGGGGGGGGGAAGGCTGTCAAAAAGCCACAAAACCCATAAATGGGCTCAGCGCAATTATTTGTAATGTACTAAGGCTATGGAAATATACTGTATATGTATGTTCTACCTGAATGAACAGACTACCTGTCCTATTTTAACAGGTATACACAAAGTGTACACAGTATGATGCATATAAGTATACTGCGCAGAATATGTTTATCCATTTCTGACGCTTTATGTTTTATTTGAGATATGCCTCAGTGGACTTAAAATCTAATGTCACTTCAGCACCACACAATGAATGATTTTACCCTAATAAGATGCATGCAAGATATTGTCAGAAGAACTTGCCATATGTCTAAAAACATATGGAGTCAATGTTCAAAAGTAAAAGTTGATTAATATATTTTGCACAGTTTATTTAAGGTACAGGTATTTGCATATGTAATGGACAGTGTTATTTACAGTTATCAATCTAGTAAAGATTATGTACATGTTTTTCCTGCATTAATCATTTCTACCCAAAACTTTAGGTTGCAATAAGCATATTGCTGTATTTTCTTGATAATCTATGGCAAAAAATATGTTTTCTGACAAAATATTTTTTGAAAAAATCTGACCCCCTCCATCTTTGACACAGATTTATGTTGCCGGTATGTAACATCAAGAGGTTTCAACCATGTTGTTGCATTTATCAAATGTTATATTTTACTGAGAATGCAACTGATTTTCTATACAAATAACACAGAAGCCACCAGAAACGCTCAAAATTTAGGCGGGAAACATAGACTTTCTTCCAAGATCTTTATATTCGAATCCGGATTTAGGCTGCTGCAAAACTGCTTATTCCATTAATTATTCAACCAGTGTTTGACGTAGGAAAAACTTATCTACAAGTGTTTTCTAAATAGCCACCATGTCTAGACATAATCATGTTATTGGTATCTCATCAATGATTGTCATAACAATTGGAAATCCCAAAAGCAAAACAACATCACTTAAAATCAGAAGCGAAGCAAATTGCTAGTTAAACTCCTTAAATTGAACAAGTTCCCACAACAGACGGAAAAAGCTCCGGCCCTAATCAATCAATTTGTGTTGCTTTAAATCAGTACCACCATAGGTCTGACACCCGGCCCAGTGGCTTCTAACTTACCTTACGAATTTCAAAGAGCTTTGAAGCGAACCTCCGCCGAATCACGCTGAGGACACCGGTAAGGGTTGACATCAATAAGTGACATGATATAAAGGGTGTTAAGAAAGTTCGTTCCGCACAAAAGCTTGATTTTAATGCTTCGAAACTAATACAATAAAACACAATACCTTTTTTTTGGATGTTTATGGAAAGATAAAAACAAAGAAGTCGGATGTCTGATCATGAAAAGAAAAAAAAAGGCCATTAAACAGTGGCACCCATTTCTTAACCCTTCAACTTTCATACAAAAGTGGGGGTATAGTAGAAAATAGCTTTGCCATGCTACGACCATTGCGTAAAAAAACTCTTTTATTTGGTAAATAAAGCATAAGTGGACTAGTTATTTGTAATTTAAAATAGTTTTGGGATAGCTTCAATTATAAATATGTTAAGAAAAAATCAAAGATCCAATTTTTTACAATTTTTACCAAAAAAATCGAACTGTTATCAAATTTATGAAATATAGTATCCTCAGAAAATATACATCTATGAAGCAGCTCGGTGTTAGACATTGTTTTAACTGCTATTTTGTATCAGAGAAAACAACAAATCATTTGAAAATGCACCATTTGATTCGTTTTTGTCTATAAAAAAGCTTTCAAATCATCTGGTGAACTGCGGAACGAACTTTCTTAACACCCTTTAATACTCGTGACTTTTTTGTGATAAAAGTTCGTAAGACGTTTTAATTCAGATTCAGTTGAACTTCACTTACGTATTTATATTGTACATAACATTACGTGTTGATTTAAATTATCGATAATGCAGTCCACAGACAAACATGATGAAAGCATGTTCTTTTGCCTCTTTATAACAACGTTCTGGTGTAATCATACTTTGCATCAATCAATTGTCTACTTGTTTGACTTATCTATCATATAGCGTCTCTAAAACGAAGTCTTAGGACATAAATTCCGAGCCTCCAAAATCCAACATAGACAGCAGAAAAAGGAAGCATAAACATGAAAGGCCCCTTTAAGAGCAGCGGAAGTATGCGAAAGGGAAATTTGTCCTTAAAATCAGTTATTCGTGAGTCACTGTGACGTTTTGTTGTTTGAACATTTGTTTTGTTAGAACATAAATATACTTAAACTTTAATGATGTGAATGCTTTCCAAAGGTGTTCCCAGTTTCTTTTATTACATAAGTACAGGGTACATGTTGATTAATTGTATCATTATTTTTGTGGCACTTTTCACTTTCGTTCGTTCGATAACCCCACTTTGAAACTGTACAGAAATACGATGACACTTTGACAGTTCCTGTTTAATATCAAAGAGAAAGACCGACCGATGACCTGTCGCTAATCGAACAAACGCAAGATTAATCTAAAATTTCTCAGCTAAAGAGTAAGAAACTTAAATCACTAGTATGTATGACTGACATTCCGTAACCAGTTTAAGAAATTTTATGCTATACTTTATTGTCGCGAAGGACATCCATGGCTAAGATGTAAAAAGTCCCTAAATCTCAGTTTCAGTGGGATTACGAAATTTTCATGTTATGACTATGGGGCTGAATTTAGCATCAATAGGAGAAGATATATATACTCTTTTGTTTATAAAACAGTTTGGATGATTTAACAGAATCCAGACAATGAAACTAAATATTTTTACAACCCGCCCCATCTTTGGCCAAAATGAAACATTAGACGTTGGACTGATTGCAGTTGTTTGTCAACAGCACTTTTACAGCAAACAGATATAGGCTTGTTTGTCCTGTCAATACTGAATAATGCCAACACATTGATTGTTCATTGTTTTGTATTTTAATATTATTTTGAAAGAAATTGTAGCTTATTGCATAAAGTCTTCAATTTACAATCTTATAGTTCATTTCTACGTGTGTCCCCCCTAGACCCAGCATGCACTTTTGCCAGTTTATGTATTTTCACACATCATATCAAAGTGGCATCTTGGGTCTAGGGGGGGGGACATGGTCAGCAATGCGAAAATGTGTAATTTCCTGAAATTTTCCATGATCTAAAATAAAGACATTTGTTATGGACAATTTTAAAGAGATCAGCTGTAGAATTGTAAACATTCATGGTCGTATATCTTGTCAGTGTGTGTATATTTAGTTCTGTAGATGTATTTATAGAGATACAGTACAGGTTCAAGTTAGAGTAAATTTTCTCTCAATCTATGTGCAATGCATGAATGTTTAGAAATGTGAATTCCCAAACTTATGTTAAAATTGACTTTAAAAATATGCAAGCACACATTAATAATAATGAGCTAGGAATTTTCGTCTATGAAAGTAGCATATTTGTCGATTTGTCGATTTGTCGATCGAGCTAGGGAGTATCCCAATCTTAAGCATAGATGTCCTTTTCTCAGTTGTTCCATTATATATGTATTTCGTAAGTTATTCACAGTGGCATCACGTTATACATCAAAAATATTACAGGGTAACCAAGGCTGGCCCAAGTCGTTCTCGCTAAGAATAATCATAAAAATATTTTGCTTAAATTAGATCAAACGTTTTATCATGTTTGGTTTGGTTGTTTAACGTCTCATCCACTATTTTAAATCATATCGGGACAAGGCTATCTTTTCCTAGTCCGACGTCGTCCGACGCTCTTCTACTAGGCCAACAGTTAGTTAAGTCCGCTTAACTTAATAAGAAAAATAAATAAAAAAAAAATACTGAAAATTTTCAAGTTTTACAACTGATGAAAAACCTGTTTATTACATGGGCGTGTTTTCGTAATGTTACTGTACAAAATATCAAAACATGTACGACACTAAATTTTCTTAAAAGGAAACTTCAAGTAAGAAAACATCTGAATCACCCATCGGTAGCAAGCTCAACACGTCGCAAAATTCGTCTTTCAAAATTAATTGGGGGTTGAATAAACATTTCAGCCAAACCCTACCAAAATGAGAATTACAGCCAAAATGATCTCCGTAGGGATCGCTCTTCATAAATCAGAACTGTATCGTTATCAGACATTTTATTGGTGGCGAAAAATCAAATGATTTGCCAGATTGCAATTTGTCATCGGAAACAAATCTCATCCGGAGCCTGAATTATATGTAGGCTGCTACAAAACTGTTAATTTCAGTAATTACTCGACCGATGTTGGGAGTACTTAGAACATATGAGCCGCGCCGGAATTGTACTATCCGTGTAGCAGCAATAGAGGCACTGATCAGCTTCGCAGTTACTGCAAAGCTGATCTGCCCTTTGTTTTCGCATAGCAAAAATCTGATTTTCTCATGGCGCGGCTCATATAAGTGTGGCCAAATAGTCGTAATTATATAAATTTTCTACAATTTGCATGATCAGGTCCATGTGAATTTGATCTCATACAAACACATTTTAAAAGTGACTGTATTACCAAATGAAAATCCCAAAAGCCAATCACTACCCTTTTAAAAATGTTTGTGTATAGGTGCCTTCTCAGACCGATATTCTGTACATGTATAAATTAACATGTAAAAGGTGCGAACAGCACCGAAATTCCACACTAAAACATGAAACAAAATATAACAATATCACAACAAAATTACCGTCTAGGAACGGTCAGTAATATATAAGTACTTCGGATTTTCGACCGGTTTAAAATTCACGGGGTCCCTAGACTTGTACGAGTCTCCTAAACAGATAAAATCCTGAACACAAAGTGTACCAATCGGAAAATTAATAATTTGAAATTGTTTGTAGATACTTACTCGGACTTTTTGATACGCAGCAGATGGTTCATATGCTAGTTTTTTCGACACCATTTAAGACGTATTTCCCTGTCTGTTGAGGGTCATTAGATAAGGGACCAGACACTAGAAAAAAATTGGCCTGACAATGACTCAGAATACAGGTAGGGGCTAAAGCAGAAAAAAATCAATATTGGTTGCAGTGGGAGGCAGTTTTATTGCACATGTTATCAGGGACCATAAAACCAATAAACATTGGAACTACAGGTATTTTCTTGCACACCACACTAAGAAATCTTATATTTTACCCCATGTGAATAATTCTTATCCCACCTTCGTTATCTCACCCCGGTCGCACCCTGCGTTCAAGTGTTCTTTTTAAACATTGGTTGTACAGGACGTCACGTAATTTCGTCGCTAAGCGCACACGTCACAATGACGTCAAAACGTTTTAATTCAAAATGGCGGACGCTGCGATCTAGGTAAATTGTATGAAAATCAAGCTTCGCCGCATTAAGGCGTGCAAGAAAAAGAATCCATCATTCGTGTAAGGTATGGATAGACAAATCTGTCCCTCGGGTCACAGTTTGGCATCACTCGGCGAGCCTCGTGATGCCAAAATGCGACCCTCGGGACAGATTTGTCTATCCATACCTGACACTCATGTAAGATTCTTATAATCCTTTAGGGGCCTCTTTACTACCTCCTGCAGAGATATGACAATCCCTTCATTATGTAAGATTCATATTGCCCCAGTAGAGGTCATTAACCGAAAAACAGTGATACCAATATACCTCCTTCAGGAGCTAAGCCTTAAAGATATTTCACGAAATTGTACTCGCACATACATGTAACGCTTTAATTTAAAATTATCGATAGGTAATGCAATCCACAGACAATCGTGATGAAAGCTCTCTGTCTTTTCAACAACTATCTAATAAAATCTATTTCAACATCCATCCGACCTCGTCAAATTGTCTTCCGCTTGCCTTATCATTTAGCGTCTCAGTGATGAAATCTTACGACATGAATTCCGAGTCTCCTGAATGGATAGCTTTGATCTACATGTAGCCCCGAGGTTATAAAACTTTGTTCATGCTCAGCTGAGCTAAGACTAAAACTTATCTTTCTCATTAATGTTAAAATGCCAACGATTGTTGGCATTTTAACATATATTAGCAGGATATATTTCAGGTTTTGGTGATCTGAATCTGTAATTTCGATTTGTTCGGGTTATTTTACCATTTATGGGCAGTTTGAATTTTATGCTCAGCTGAGTTGAGTATGAAAAAAGGTCTATGACCTCAATGCCTGGTCTAGATCGCTGGCTAACGAAGCAGCTTAATAAGCGCCTACTGAATAAATGATTTTTCAATACGTGTGATGGCGAATTTGTGTTTTTACACACATCTTTATGATATCGTTTGAAAAGTTTGACTTTCACCATCACTTGAAATGAATGCACTTGCTGGAATGGATAGGATCAAAAACCCCTAAGTATACTTCATGGGAAAGACGTAGTATCTGTTCATGAAAAGTAATCTACTAAAAAGTCGTTATAAAGGTTTACAATGTCGATGGATTGACTCAAAAAGTAAACCGTTATAGAATTATACCATCACAATCGTAAAATATACATATCAGCCGCATGTTCATGTAAAACAGTTTGAAAGTTTCCATCACCTTGGAATGGACAAAAATGAATATCATGGATTGGACAATATGATTACTATGGACTGGGTGAAAATATTTAGTACCATAGAAAGAATAAAAACGATCACTATGGAGCAACATGCTGGCTTTCCCTTGAAAAGCCTTGTTATTTTGTAGAATAGCCTACGACATCTCCCCTTCTAATTGAATCCTGAAATCTGGCAGAAAACCGATGGCCATTGAAATGAAGTCTGGAGGGCAACATTGATAGCGTCAACATTACTTGAGCCACGACGCAAGAAAACCGGTCTTCGGGGTTTTCAACCAGGTCAGACACAAACCGTCCTGTACAGGCACAGAAGCAAGCTAGAAGATTGAAACAATTTTGGATATAAGTAGAAGAGGGTTTGTTCTATCTGTGTAGCGAAAACAAAGGCGCTGATCAGCTGTGCAGTTACGCCTTTGTTTTCGCATAGGCAAAACTCCGGTTTTCTCACGATGCGGCTCACTTTACCTTATGAAACTTGTCTTATTAAGATCCTGATTCCTAGCTGTAATGTATTGTTCGGTTTGGATGATTGTTTCGTTTAAACCTATAAATTGGTAATTGAATGCTTATTAATTTGCTATAAAGAGTTTTGGCATAGCACAATAATTATAAGAGATGTGACTGAAATAGAAAGTGTTTATTTTTCTTTTTTTTTCTTTTCTTTTCTTTTCTTTTTTTCCATACAGGCGAAGCAATGGAAGGAAGGACATTCATTGAAAGATGCTTGAAAAACAAATTCGTGGAATATTCATTTTTATATTGAATAGTTCCGTAAAACTGACCGCTTAAGAACTTGAAAATTAAAAACACGTAGTACTGAGCTTAAATCTCGTAGCAATGCTGAATGGTGAATTCCAACAGAGCAGTGAGTCGGATTCTCTATCACAGTACCTCCCCGCTCACCCCGTTCATTGTATGTGAATATAGCTACATGAAACAATGCAACTGATTACTCTTTCATGTGTAACCGAAAAAGTATTCCTATTAGCAGTGAAATGTGGTTATTTGAAGTTAAATTGTGCTTTGTTGACGTATAACAACTTACATGTATAACCAGGCGATTGCTTTGTTTTTCTCAGAGATTCCCAATAAACTGCTTACTAGGAATGATCTACTGCTAAATTAATAACAACAATCATTCCCTATAAGAATTATGAACTGACCAATTTTCCTACAGTAATACATGTATTCCAACTTGAGTTTTCTACATTTTTATAGCATTAAAATACATGCTCTGTAAAATACAGTTTTAATTTTTATTTGTTATTACTGCAGCTGGTGTTGTGCCGTGTGAAGGCCCTAAAACGTCTCCCCGTACATCATCCATAGTGCAGATTATATTTTATTTTTGGTCCTTTGAGATCATCCAGGATATTCTGATAAATCAGAAATTTAGTATCGGTTAAGTTCATTTTCTAACCACTGTTTAATATATTTGGTCCCATTTAGATAATACTAGTCTCTGTATCGACTACCCTGTTGAAAGTTGCAAAATATCAGTAGTTCTCTTTCGCTCCATGTTGCCACATCTAAAGGGTCACTGACGAGACTTTAATAGTCGAAACCGCGGTATGGCCCATCCCCTTTCTCATTAATATGTTCACTGCTCTTAAAGGATCTCAGTTTTAATTTCTATCTGATTGAATTGTAAATAAATATCGTGTTCCTAACCTTATAAGTATTTGTTGTCAGGAACTAGTGATTCCATCAGAAAACATAAACCAGATAGAATACAAGGGTTGCTCAATAAGTTCTGACAATGGTCTCATATCTCCCAAACAGTGTGTAAAATCAGAATAATTTTGCTAATAAAATGTGGCCATGGATGATGTCTACTGGTGTGTGAAATATTCAAATCTAACTTGATGCCGTATCAATTGGTATGTAGCACTGTGAGAGCTCATGCCCACGAATTTGTCTTTATTTTTACTGGGGTAGGGTAATCAAAAGATTCACTGGGTTTCTGTGGTTAGTCATATTTAAGTGGTTTGTGAAATATTTTGAATACCAAACAGGTCAATTAAATCAGCAATTGCAACAACACTGACTCAGTAGCTTTCGGCTTGCACGGTTGATAGGCAATTTACAATTTTCCATCCTGCAAGTGCTACTGTATACTCTGAACATCTCCGTAACCTATACCAAGCAGTTAACATATTAAATGATACAATCTTTGACAAAACTGTTGAATGGTCGTCTAAAAACTAATGAAAAGCTACTTGCAAAGACTGTTATATATAATATACGTACTACACTTTGTTATATAACCCTAATTTTATGGTAAAATTCCATTGCCAAAATGGTCGCATGTCGCAAACAAAACAACTGCAGTCAAAACCTCTCACTATAGCAGTTAAACTTGACACACAAAGAGTCTTCATTCATTTACATAAAAAGTTTTACAGAGGATTTTGCTATGTCTATGCAATCGGGCCATGAAAATGGCTTATAATATTGTGGTTCTTGCCCTTTACCTGCTGGTCTTTCGTTGCCTAGCAACCGCTGCAGTGGTATCACGGTTACTATTTTTCCGGTTGATGACGGTCCATACATATGCAGGTATATGTTAATATAATATCTGAATCACACCTTAGGGTAATAAATTTTGTTTTATGAGGTCATCGAAAGAAATTTTGGATGGCCCTCGTAATAAAATGCAACGAAATAGAAAAGCGAGACAGGTCGAAATTCCATACATTAAAATATCATTCACAAAGGTAGAAATATCCCCCGACAAATTCAACGACAACATCATCGTGTCTTAATCAGAATTTGATCAGATTATTGTACATTGCAACCTTGTTTGGGAAAAAAAGCTAGTCATCTTGCTCTTTGTGCGTTGTTATGTTTTCGGAATGTCTCGTATTGTCATGTTTTCCCGGGCCAATTCGATTTAACGTAACGTTATTTGTCGAAGACATCTCAGATCATTTCACCTGCATCCGGGTTTTTCCCATATGGAAGATGAAAACGGCAACAAACTGCATCTCTATAAAAAGTACTTTAAGATGATGTTTTTTTTACTATACAAGCCATCATTGGTCCTTATTGTTATTCATTTTAATCGCTTTTAGTGTGACGAAAGCTTTTGCAAAGAAAAATTAAAATCTAAAATCTGTGGATTTTGAAATTTTATGATCCATGCAGGCCATCGTAGATAAGATGCGTTCTGATTTTCTCCATTAAATATAGGCGTGTTCGGATCAAAGGCTCTGCTCAACAGAACGAGTCGTTTATGTCCAGCGACTCTTAAGGACTCTCGCCGTAAGGACATTTGAAAAGCATTTCCTTTCAGTCATGTCTGGAGTTGGCTCTGCAAGAGTCATACTGCCTGTCTGTCTTTCTGTCTGTCTGTCTGTCTGTCTGTCTCTCTCTCTCTCTCTCTCTCTCTCTCTCTCTCCTGCATCCTGTACCCTATTGCAGAACAGATATTAATCATCGACAATTATCTTTTTTTAAAGATGCTTCTTGTTAACAAAATCCAGCTTTGTTTTCTTTGGGTAATTCGACGTGACATAATTATATAAAGTACTGTATGTAGCCAACACATATAAAGTACTGTATCTAGCTACATTGGCTAGCAACATCGGTTTTCGAAAAGAGGATCGATCACTGAGATTCCGCCGTGGTAACGGAAAATCCAAACCATCGGGCACACCATTCAAGTGGTAAACCCCCCAAAAATCGTTTCCAATTTGAATGGTGGTCCTTTTTGAGCTCGCGGAACATTAAACATGCTAAAAAGTGGATTCTATTCCTTGGCGAGATATTGCTCACTATATGAAATTATTTCTTGAACTTTTTCTGCAATAATCGTTTTGATCATCAGCGGTATTTTCCCTGTCATTCTAAAGCTTTGCAGAACCCCGATACCTCTTTGACAATTCCAGAAATATCCATATAGCAACCATTTGTGGTAAACAAAGTTCCTTTGTCAATATCTGTGGCCTAGTAGGTCATCATGCTCATCGATGATCTTCTTTTCGTGTGCAAAATCTATCATATTTTATAACGAAATATGAATTAATTGTCTCTACTCACCGATTGATTTGTTTATTATTTTAGTGAGGATAGCCGATAGGTAGATTGGTTAGAGACATTCTGCTGTTAATTAAAAGACAGTGTCCGTCACTCATTCTAAGGTTCACTGTCTTATATCGTGACAATACCAATATTGTGTGGCTTATTAAAAGCATAAGGTTAACATATCCGTGTAAATAAACCTGATGCTTTTAATTCAAATTTAGAATTTAAGTGCAAGTATAACTTTTGGTAATTTAATTGAATTGTTCATATTTTTGGCAACAAAAGCCTTTAGCATGCTTTGTAATTGGGATGAAGTTTAAACTAGGCAGTCTTTTTTCTTTTTTATAACATGTGGTTCATTTGGAGACATTAACGTTTCGGATGTGTTTGGGACATAGTTTGTCTCATTATACGACTTTCGCTATGGAACGATGACCTGTCTTGAGTCGAACAAACACACGATTAACCCAAATGTTTTATTTAGACCTTGTCTGAAATTGTTTCCGAAATCGTCACGCCCACATGTAGCGTGCGACGGACAAATTCCATTTCAACAGAATAATACGAGACATTTTGTTAACACATCGGAAAAAGCTCACTGTCTTATTCAAACACAGTTCTCGTATGAATTTAAGGTCCTGTGTCATTTTCGTCGTCTTGAAGCAATATTCTTCGTATAATATTAATAGGCATGGGTAAATCATGGCATAATCATCGACCGGACGGATACATAAATTGGGCCGCCTCGTCGAAACCCAATATGGTTTCCAAAGAGGTCTAACACAAACCGACCTGTACAAGCACAGAAAAGAACTAGAAGCTTGAAATTTTCGATTTAAGTAGAAGAGGAATTGAAGTATCCAAGTAGCAAAAGCAAAGGCGCTGATCAGCTTCGCAGTTACTGCGAAGCTGATCTGCGCCTTTGTTTTTGCCTATGCAAATGTTGGTTTTCCCATGTGGTGGCCCATATGTGTTAAGTCAAATCAGTCAAATCAGAATACAGGAACTATAATTCAAAGGTAACCATCCATACTCCTTACACCATTTAGAACACTTTCTATTTTGATACCATTTTTGAATTATATAGTTTTACCTTACTATTTACAACCGTCTCCTATTCAGATATAATGGTCCCTTAATTATTGTTCTAAATCTTCTTGACAAAGCAACGACCTTGTTGGTCAGAATTGGTGGATGAACTGTGTACATAAGCTTTTAACTTGTTCCGTGTATTTGTCAAGTTGCCGCTCTTCTACAGTTGTGTATATCTTGATACTGAGACAATCAATTCAGAACTGATCATCACCATGCTGGTCATACTCAAGACATTGCAGCACTACAACAAGAAGCGTACACAATCTGTGAAGCGTATCCACGGCAACTCGCGAGCGGACGTCTTTTGCTACCTAACAACCACCCTTTAGAGATGACATCTCACGCTTCTCTTTTGTCTATCACAGCTACTGATTTTTTTTCCGATGACAGTGATAATAGTGCTCTACACCATGATATCCTTCACTCTGCGGAGAGCGACGCTTCAGTGGGTAAAATAAATAGCAACAAATATTCGTCAAATTTGTCTGACTGTCAATACTTAATATTAACAGATTATTTTAAATGCGTATTCGTGTAGAGCAGATTCATTCATGTCGGGGCAGACACATCTCTTTCTGCCGTTAATTACATAATGACAACATAAGGAACTTGTTAATGTGACACATGTAGCTGGGTCAAATGAATGCAAGTACAACTATTAAGCCGTTGAGAATCTAATAAAATACAGTCTTTTGCAAGATATTGCGGTAAGTAACCCGTTTAACAAGTTCATCGTATTTTTGAAAACAGGAGCTTGATGGAGGTATCATGCCTTCTTATTGATTACGTAGATTGAAAAATGACATTATCACATTGAGAATAAAGTAAATTAAAGCGGACTGGCTGAGATATTCGTGCATTTAATTAAGGCTTCGTCGATGTCCTATTTTTCGGATAAGTCTGTTGCCATATTTTTGAACTTAAACTCTGCAGTCCAAACGGTAAATGACATTCACTTTTTTTAAAGGCTCCTGTACAATACAAAACTCTTGGTCTTACCGAATACTTTCTCATAACCTTGATTGCTTGACTGATAGTTCGGAAAATTGCTACCTGTCCGACAACAATGTTATGTCTGTTATCTTAATCTTATTACAATACCTGTGGTGTCAGATGCAATGTTCTTCGTTAAACTGACTAATTTTATTCTCTAAGAATCGGCAACTATGAAGCGTTTAGTGTTTGTACGTGATGTTAATGAAAAACATCTTGATTTTGGAGTCGCTTCGTATCTGTTATAATCATCCTACTAGTCAGATTATCAATCTATCTGGCTTCTGTTCCGTAACTTCATGCCACTGACCGGTAAAGTCTGACATGTAGCGTAACTAGTTAAGAGACAACAGGATTATCTGTTATTAAACGCATCGAAACGCCTTAATCGTTTCATATCGCCTCTAAACCTTTAACACTATACCAAAACATGACGGTAGATGGTTAAGACTTATCTCATAATATCTGATACACAGTACAATGTTTAAAATATGATTTTGGCTTTCGTCTTACATATTCCTTCTGGTGCTACGGTTTAAGTGTTGTTTCTTTCTGTGCTGGGTCCCATTTTATGCTCAAAGACTACTCACTCTCTATATTCACGACTGGACACCACCAGTCTTAAATAACTTACAGGGTGCGTTGTTCTACATATCAGGTTGTTTTTTTATCATATAGGCACACCCCCACCTCTCTCTCTCCCTCTCTCCCTCTCTCTCTCTCTCTCTCTCTCTCTCTCTCTCTCTGAATGTAAATAAGCCACTATTATACAAAATGTAACTTTTAAACTTGATTCAGGTGTTTTGTTAAATGGTATTTGCTTGCCACCGCCAGTTCGCAATACTACCTATGATTTCTAACTACTTTGTATTATTGTTTGATCAACTGTTATTTTTTTTTTGTTTTGTTTTCAAAACCAGAATGAAAAATACCACTTCCAGTTTTCTTTTTCAAAGGGGGAATGTCTAGGGCATCTTTCCCTTTATTATCAACATACCTATAAAAATCCCTGGGATTTGCTTTAACATGTATACAAATATTTGTCAAATTTGTCTGACTGTCAATACTTAATATTAACACATTATTTTAAAATGCGTATTCGTGAAGAGCAGATTCAGTCAAGTCGGGGCTGACCCGTTTTGCCGTTCATTACATAATATAATCAAACTTGACGTCAAAATACAATGTTTTCACCAATCTGATTTGACGTTGTAAACGTCGACGCCGTTCCGTTGTTTGAATACACACTGTGTGTAAATTATCTATTTCCTTGTAAATGTGATCGCCTTGATGATTTTTCAACAAGCTATAGAGTGAAATGAATATAAATATAAGCAATGAATTTTATTTTTCTGATGTTCATGGAGCTATGAACCGCAGTGGGTCGCTAGCAAAGTTTACATGAACTCCTTCGGGGTTCATTCACTTTGCACGCGACCCACTGCGGTTCATAGCTCCATGAACACCAGAAAAATGAAATTCATTTCTTAAACCCCTGTCACATCAGGGTGGCGTTCTCGCGGCGTTCTCGCGGCGTTCTACAAAATATTCGTTGATATTCGTTCATTTAATTAAGGTTTCGTCGATGTCCTATTTTTTCGGATAAGTTTGTTGCCATATTTTTGAACTTAAACTCTGCAGTCCAAATGGTTAATGACTTTCACCATGTTTTTTTTTTTTTTTTTTTTTTTTTTTTTTTTTTTTTTATATAAAGGCACCTGTACAATACAAAACTCTTGGTCTTACGGAATACTTTCTCATAACCTTGATTGCTTGATAGTTCGGAAAATTGCTGCCTGTCCGACAACAATGTTATGTCTGTTATCTTAATTTGATTACAATACCTGTGGTGTCAGATGCAATGTTCTTCGTTCACTTGCCTAATTTCATTCTCTAAGAATCGGCAACTATGAAGCGTTTAGTGTTTGTACGTGATGTTAATAAAAACATCTTGATTTTGGAGTCGCTGTTTATCTGTTATAATCATCCAATTATCCAGATCAATATATCTGGCTTCCGTTCCGAAACTTCATGCCACTGACCGGCAAAGGCTGACAGGATTATCTGTTCTTAAACGCATCGAAACGCCTAAATCGTCTTCAAATCGCCTTCAAACCTTTAACACTATACCAAAACATGACGGTAGATGGTTCAGACTTATCTTATAGTATCTGATACACAGTACAGTTTTTAAGTATGATTTTAGTTTTCATCTTACATTATATTCCTTGTAGTTTTCAGCTACAGTTTAAGTGCTGTTCAAAGACTACTCACTCTCTATATTCACGACTGGACACCACCAGCCCTACATAACTTACATAACTTAACTTGCATTATTCTACATATCAGGTCAGGTTTTATAATCATATAGTCACAGCCCAACTCTCTCTCTCTCTCTCTCTCTCTCTCTCTGATGTAACTTTTCAATTGGATTCAGGTGTTTTGTTAAATGGTATTTGATTTCCAATGCCAGTTCGTCATATTTCATATGATTTCTAAGTACTCTGTATTGTTCGATCGACCGTTTTTTTTTCTTTCTTCAGAATGACCAATACCATTTCCAGCTTTCTTTTGCAAGGGGGGGGATGCTGGGTATCTTTCCCTTGATTATCAACATACCTAGGAATAGCCTAAACATACGCAACAAGCTATTGACTTACAGATCATGTTGCTTGCTAAGATCAGCTTCGATTTCCCTTCTTAAATTTTCATAATAAGATCCAATTATTGCATAACCAAATTTCTTAGCTTTTGTATGAAATTTTTCTGCGAATCTTCCACATATGAGACAAATGAATGTTTTAAATAGATCAGATAAACGGATATTCTAATCAATACACAAATATATACTACTGGTATCATTAAAAGAAATCATAGAAGTGAATTCATCGTAAGTTAATCTGAGATAAAAAAAAAAAAAAAAAAAAAGTATAGTGCAATGTCAGCCAAATAATAAAACGTGTTTTGAAAATTTCATCAAAACTATCGTGATGGTATGTGGTTGAGCCTGTGCATGAGAAAACCAACAATTTGGGTTCCGACCAGGTCTGAAACAAACCGGGCTGTACAGTCACAGAATATGGTTAGAGTCTGGAAATTTTGGATTTAGAAAGTAGATGAATTGCACTATCCGTGTAGCGAAAACAAAGGCGCTGATCAGCTTCGCAGTTACTGCGAAGCTGATCTGCGCCTTTGTTTTTGCTTATGCAGATTTTTGGTTTTCCCATGCGGCGGCTCTGGTTAATTATGTAGTTGAGTAACACGCTCCATTACAAATTACAACAGCAGAAGTAACACCCTCTAAGTCAACAAAAACACCATGATCGCGTCTGTCGACATCTTATTACGTTTTAAATGTATCGGTTGTGAGTTTGTTCTAATGCATATTCGTCAAATAGAAATGCAGTTCCTGGCTGAAAGTCATGTTTTTGTTTTCATTCATCAGTCACATTGAAAACGTAACAGTTCAGCAAAATCTAAAAATATCAACAAAGAACAGTTGTCATAAATCGGAAGTGAATCATTAGCAGGCATTATTTTTTGAAGAAAAATCAAATGGTTTGCCAGATTGTAATTTATCATTGGAAACAAATCTTATTCGGAGCCAGAATTAGGCCGCAGCGAAACAGTTATTCGAGTAATTACTTGGCAGATGTTTGGCGTAATAAGAACTCATAATAAGAAATAATCTAAACGTGTTTTTCCAAATAGTCACAAAAACGATTTTCACAAAAAACGATTGCACGCCTGTGGGTAGGGCGTCAGACTGAGTGATTATTTTCTGGGGAGATTATGAGAAATTCTCTCAATTTTTGGCCAAAAACTCATTGAAATTGACTAAATGGGAGGTAAAATCTCATAGAAAATGTTACTTTCACAACAGCGTTTGCTAATCTTTCCCACTGAAAATTCATAATTTCTCGCAATTTTTGGCCTAGTGAGAGATTTTCTTTGTATTTTTGTGCCAGAAATGTCCCTGCAGTGAGACTCTATGATGGCACCGACTTCAGGCTATTTTGGTTGGTCTTGTCTGTTGCTTGACCCACCGGAGTTTTTGTGGTATTTTTCTTTAGCTCCGAATTTTCACTAAGTTATTGGGCACCCAGGGATCTCCATCGTGGGTTGTGAGTCCTCATTATTGATTCATCATGATGGCTCTCATGAGCTATGTGTATCTCCTTGACTAGTTAGAGATTCGACCACGAGGACCGAACAACTAACTAAATGTTGCGAACCACTGTAGATTATGGCCATGTAAAACTAGCTGAAGCCCACCAGTATTTTTTTTTATAACTGATCGTTCCAAAGCGATACTTCTGTGTTTTTTTTGTTTTTTTTTATTGTTTTATGTTAGGTTTTGAATTTTGTGCTGTTTGCGCCTTATGTGCGTCAGTGTCATATTTTAGTTAAGTTTGGGTAACTGAGTGGCCGCCTATTGGGAAATAGCTGCTCACTCGGCTTACGATATGTTTTCTTAGTACCTAATTGTTAATTTAGTTTTTCCCACCTCGGCTTTTGGAGTGGGAATTTCTTTCTGAGTGCGCCATTTCCTGATCATTGCCTACTTTTACCTTATTACAATTTGAATGCGTTACAACATTATATGTGCAAATATTACTTTAGCCTAAGGTAAGATTTATGCTTCATAGCATTGCGTAGCATAAATTGATGAAAGGACGGGTCTAGCCGGATGGCAACCTTGTTGGAAAAGAGCTAGTCATTCTGCTCTTCGAGTGTGTTGTCGGAAAATATGTTTTGTAATGTTTTATGTATTTTCTTTCCCACTTGGTGCCTATGTTGGGAGTTTAAATTAAAATGCATCGATTCATGATCTTTCTATTCTTACTGTATAATAAAACAATTATGAGCCCTGCATGAGAAAACTAACAATTTGCATAATTATGTGAAAACAAAGGCGCAGACCTGCATCGCGGTAAGTGCGAAGCTGGTCAGCGCCTTTGTTTTTTCTACACAGATAGTACAATCCCTCTTCTTCTTAAAACCAAAATTTCCAGTCTCTAACCATCTTCTGTGACTGTACAGGCCGGTTTGTGTCAGACCTGGTCGGAAACCCCGAAGACCCGTACAGGCCTGTTTGTGTCAGACCTGGTCAGAAACCCCGAAGACAGGTTTTCTCGCGTCGCGGCTCAACTGCATCTGGTCTGCGAGTCACAACAATCGGTCTATGCCTAGAGTCTTTGGACTGAACTATAAACTGCCGCGTTGGCGTTATGGACGGTACGGTTTACCTGTTAGTTAGTTATCTGTTAGAACATAAATAGCATGACGGTAATCTGTTGTATTAAACGTAACATTCGTATAAATGTATGACAAACATGTTGATATGGTGTAATATGTATTATGTTTTAATAACGACGTGTAGTTGCGAGCGAGAAAGAGACAAATTATAAAATATATATTAGGCGACACCTCTAGCCATGTGGTTAAGCGCGCTGATAAAATTAATTGCTGTGAGTGTAGATTCGAGCACCACATCGAGCACATATGAGACAAGCACAGTTCTACTTACTGGTGTGCCAGTTTTTTCCATCGGGGTTCTCCCGTTTTCGCCCTTCCTTCTGATTACCTGTCTCATATTAGCTGAAATAGTCTTGAAAGGATCCTAAAAGTGAATAAAAAGAATCATCTTTTAAGTTTGAGGCGATAAAATTGTGACACGGTCTGCGATGAACAAAGCAATCTCTTCCTCACATGTACCGTTATTTTTCATGGTCTAATTGGGTAAATTTGAGGCGGTTCTAACGAGTACCCACAATCTATGTTTCGGAGCAAAAAATAAGAAAAATAGGTATACCCCTGCATACCCCAGTTTTGCTATATAAAAGTGTAGTACAAGGGGGTATACATTACATGGACATGTTATCCTAATGTATGTCCCAGTGGAACTGGGCCCAGAATTACAATGCTTCTTTAAAATTAAGGCCCACCTTAGTTAAGGTGACAAACTTTGACTCGCTATTTTACCGTTACAACCTATGACTGCTTTCACGAAAATATACAAGTGTGTAAAATTAAATGTATTTATATAATAAAACCAATAAGTTTGATTTCAGTATGATTTAAATGCATCTTTTGCATGCTGAAAATCGCCACTTAACTAAGGTCTTCCTTAACTTTAAAGACACATTTTGCATTGCATAACACCCTAATGACCTTCAGCAGACAACTGATAAGAAATCACAGGTAAGACCTGGGCTGCTTTACAGGTAGGGGCCACTGAAAGGGAAATTAAATTCAACAGCAGTGAAATACAGAGCTCCAGAGATGATGACTAATGTCATTGTTTGATAGTTTAACTTTGGAACAAATACAGAAATAAAGAATTAATATTTAAAATACTTATTTAGATCTATTTATTCATTCATTTATTTAATCCAAACCAAGCATTTTCTTCAGATAAGGATGCACAAACTTGAAACTATTGTATTAAATAATGAATGAATATCATTGCAAAGGAAAACTATCATAAAACCAGTTTACACTAATAAGGATTTTCACACATTTTGACAGATACAAAACAAACAAATACTTAGTGGAAGACAGTGAGTACATAAAATTATGATGGTTTGCAGAAGGTGTGAAAAACAGATGGCCATTCATCAATGCAGTAAACTTTGATGACATTTCATTAAGCTGGACCATTCAGTAGAGTGTCAAGTCTATGTTAGATTTATGACAAAATTGTTTAGATATCATTCTGGTGATGCAAAAATGGAACCTATATGTGCAGTGTGACATGGCACATTTATTTCTATTCAGAATCGGGATATTATAATAACAATAATTATTATTCAAATATTATTCTAAAACACTTCTTCAGATGAATATTTTTAAACTATATCTAGAAGTTAGGTTATTTCAGAATTGGTTATTTCAGAATTGGCTCAAGAAAACAACCAACCAGGTTTGACAAATCATTAATATTATTTATATTTTTTCTTTTCTTTTTTTTCCGTATTTTTTTTTTCTTTTTCAATTTGATAAAATAATTTGAAATGCAAAAATTGAATAATGTAATTCGAAAGAAAATATTTGATAAGTAGAAAATAAAATATGTTTTAAAGTCACACATTGAACACTTCTCATTTATATCAAATTTACCTTTAAGTGGCCCCTTCAAGGGAAAGACTAATGACCCCATAATCACTTAGATAAGATAAGCCTTTGATGTGCACTATACCTCCTGGACTGTTTATTACAGGTGATTAGGCCAGGCCACCCCGCCTACAGTAGCAAAATATTGTGTCTTTAAGTTGGGATTGGTTCTTTGATGTACATCACATGTTTTGTTTTATAATGACTTTTTTAAATTAGTAGGCTATAGTTCCCGAATTTGATACAAACAGAAGGCATGCTTCTGAAAATCATAAAATTATACAAAATGCTCGCCCCTGTACCTTCTTGTTAATATAGATGCAAATTATTCGGCGCTTTACCAAACATAAAACATAAAGCTTTTTGGCAAAAACATCAGCAGTGATCCTCCAATTGATTCATGTTCTATGCACATACATGCTTTAATGCTTGAATGTACATGTATAGTCCAAAAATATTCACCCGACGTTGACCTTTATGCATCGCATAAATTAAGTCGCTATGACGCTGAATAATAAATTATCGATATTATCTAAATTGATTCGTGCACCGTCGGCAAGACTCGATAAAGTACGCGAATAATGTGTACCCAATATATAAGCAGTTTGCTACATCTTGTATCACAAGGACCATAGCTCAGTGGTTAGGACTGGGTTAGGTTTTTAACAAGGGGATCCCTGGTTCGAATCCCTTAGAAGATGAAAAATATATTTTTCTTTTTATTTTATTAAATAAAATGCGCATCACGTTTTATCAAAAGCAATCGCACGGAGAACATGATATTCTTGCTTAATTGCACTTTTCATGTGTCATATCGTGCAACATAAGGGTTTTCAAACACAACCATAGCGACAATATGTCTAAGCAGAAGTCAAACCAAAGCCAAAGAAAATATTTTCAAAAATACACAAAATCGACCAAACAATCAAATTATCATATACGATAGAGAATAAATAGGGTACATAAGAAATAATAATTTAAAAAAAATGCGAACAGTCGTGGGACTCGAACCGCTATCTGTAAAATGAAAAGTAATAATATCTTAATCTGCGTGCTCTACCTTTTGAGCTATGCAGTCCTGAACAAATTCTTAGCATAGCCACCTTATATACCGATACATTTACCTTGCTAACAATCACGAAGAGTCACGATGATGTACGAGCAATCACGAAGCGTTCCGAAGATATATTTAGAATTGCAACGAACTATAATTATATACTAATAGAGTTCACCCAACACCAGGTGAATATTTTTGGACTATACCTTAAACACCACAAGCCTTTGCCCTGTATTGCGTGTCCCGAAAATTGTTTCTCATGAAGCAGTTCACGGATACTGCTTCCTATGGCGATTAGTTTTCTGGGATCTATTACCATCTGACGGGTCATATTGTATCTGATTTTCCATAAAAAAGGCTGGAATGGTCTGCCAGGGATTTAATGAGAGCCAGTCAACAAATACTTATTACTTCATTTCTTTACAATTGCAATTATACTTTAAGTAAAGCGTTGTTATTTTAGCTTTCCTGTTTGGATTTGAGGAACCGGTGAAGATTTGTGAATGGTTGTGCCCTTTGATCACCTGAGTCATTGGCTGTGTCCCATAGGATGGGACATGAGCCGGCGTCTGTTTGTCTGTGTATCTGTGGTTTATCAGAAGCATCATTATGGTGGGGGATTGTCCGCAGTTGGATTTAATGCAGGTAGGATCAGAACTCGGTGTCCCTGGCAAACGATAACTCCCATTATAGGGTTTCAGGAAATTCTTGTCAACAATCAAGCCCCTACATTTTTAAAACCACTTCGCCGATGGAAGTGAAATAGGCCACCGAAAAAGAAACTAAACAACTGCAAGTGCAAAAAACAAAGACGCAGATCGCTGTAAAGTAACTGCACAGCTGATTAACGCCTTTGTTTACGCTACAGAGTACAATCCATCTTCTTCTTAAATCCGAAATTTCAAGCTACTTACCTCCTTCTGTAGCTGTACAGGTTGGTGTCTGTCGGACCTGGTCGGAACCCCAAGTTGTTCGTTTTATCATGCGAATGCACAAATTTTGTGTGGAGCCTCCATGCAATGGAACGTGGAACCTCCGTGCAATGGAACAAAAATTGGAATAAAAGACTGTTGGCGAGTACGGGTCACCTGCACAACATTACCACAATGCTCAATTATGCTCAAACATCATGGAAACATCTCCGTGTGAAACTTAACCCCTTCAAACCTATACTTATATAGTAAAATTGAGGTTTGACGGGGTCAAGAGAAAAAAAAATAATTGATGTAATTATGTAATTTCAAAGTCAAAAATGATAAATTCTAACAAAAATCAATATAATAAACAATTGTTTTACAATAGGCAAGGTAAATATTTGTAAAATTAGAATTTAGTTCATAAACAGAGATTTAATATGTAATTAAAATAAATTCCCAAGTAATCATGGAGAAGTTTCCGTAATGGGTGATTAAAATTCCCAAAAAAATCTTCTTCTTCAGAACTGGTTTGCCTATTTTCATGAAACAAATAATGACACTAAGATAATCTTGACATATATTACGGCAGCTGCTGCTGTTTGGGCGACGGTTAAATTTTATTGTAAATACCCGATATGTTTGAAAACGCCATAACATGTTACATGTTTTGCCACGTCTTACACAGCAACAGTAGCTATGCATATAATTTGTTACCATTCCAAAATACCAGACGCACGAAAATGAATGAAAATATTGTTGACTGGGAATTAAAAAAAAAAGAAAAAAGATATTCACCTCTTAAAACCTTTAGGATCAAGCTAGTCTATAAACTATTTTTCTGCCGTAGTGTTGGCTGAGTTTTTTTTTACAAATTGAGCCACATCTATAGACTAGCCACGGAGATTGAAAATCTGTTTTGAAAAAAAAAAAAAAAAAAAAAAAAAAAAAAAAAACACGCTTATTTCGAAATTGCTTAGCTAACCGTCGGTTAAAATGTTATATTCAAATTTTCATGTAATTATACTCGAACTTAACGTGTCAATTAAGCTATCGGTAATGCAATCTACAGACATATTCATGATTAAAGCATGTTCCCTCGCGTCTTTACAACAGCTATCTCATCAAAATCATACTGAACATCCATCAAACCTCGTCAAAGTGTCTACTTGATTGGATATGCATAGAATATCTCTGAAATGAAACTTTGAACAAACCGAATCCGAGCCTTAGATAAAATGATTATACTGAGGTGCTTGCAATCCAAATATTATTATGAGGTCGTTTTAAGATAAGAACATCGTTTAAGAACTATATGTTTAGGTTTCTTTTTTCCTGTTGTTTTAAAAGGTCTAAAAGAAAATACATTATAATACGTTTATAAAAGTTCGAAAAATTGTTCCGGATTTACAGTGAAAGACACTATTATATATACAATTAATGTATAAAGGTAAAATGAAATCATTGTACAATCATTCACCTGTATTGAACTTTATGCATTGCATAAATTAAATTGCTATGACGCAGTATAATAAATCATCGCCAGTGATGTACGTGAAGATTATGTACCCCTTACTACTTTGCTTATCGTAAGACCCATAGCTCAGTGGTAATCTAGAGCACCGAGTTTAAAACAACTCGGGGGTCCCTGGTTCGAATTCTACAGTAGTAGAAAACTTGAATGTTATTTATTTATTGTTTTACTTTATAATGATTTTCTAGCTTTCTTGCTCTTTTTATGCGAAATGTCGTGCAATATAGCTTTCCAAACACAACCATACCGACAATATTTCTATGCAGAAGTCAAACCGTTTTCTATTTTCCAACGACAGCAGCAACAACGTTCAGGTGGTTCTAACGAGTACCCACAATGTATGTTTTGGTGCAAAGATAAGAAAAAAGAAGGTATACCCCTGCATATCCCAGTTTTGCTTTATAATAGTGGGGTATAATGGGATAAATATTACATGGGCATATTTTCCTGATGAATAGCATACTACAAAAAATCATCAGTTTTTCCCGTATTTTATACAAACAGAAGACATGCTTCTAAAAATCATAGACTATACAAAGTGTTGGTCGCTGCACCTTCTTTGTTATTATAGATGCAAATTATTCGGTGCTTTACCAAACATAAAAAATACAGCTGACAAACACATCAGCAATGATCTTCCAATAGATTCAATCTCTACAGATACAAGCCTCAATGCTTGAATGTACATGTATTTCCTTTGCCCTGCATTAAGTGTCCCGAAAATTGTTTCTCATGAAGCAGTTCACGGATACTGCCTCCTATGGCGATTAGTTTACTGTGATCTATTACCATGACGGTACATATTGTATCTGATTTTCCATAAAATAGCTGAAAATGGTCTGCCAGAGATTTAATGAGAGCCAGTCACCAAATACTTCATTTCTTGACGATTTAAATTATAAGTAAGACGTTATTATAATTTAAATTTCCTATTTGGATTTGAGGAACCGTTGAACATTTGTGAATGCTTGTGCCCTTTCCCAGGCGTTATAAGCTCACCTGAGCAATACAATCGTATTGCAATCTTAAACGATCGTAAGCGCAGTGGGCCTGGGACATTACAGCAGCTGCTGCTGTTTGGGCGACGGTTAAATTTTATTGTAAATACCCGATTTGTTTGAAAACGCCACAACATGTTACATATTCTGCCACGTCTTACACAGCAGCAGCAGTTATGCATATAATTTGTTACCAATCCAAATTACCAAACCGACAGACCCATTCGCATCTGCCTTTGTAAGCCAAATTAAGACATTGAGCCAGTGCATAGGAAAACCAACAATTTGCATATGCGAAAACAAAGACGCAGATCAGCTGTACAGTAACCACCGTCTATCAACGTACACCGGATATAGCGATTGACCTATCGAGGAAATTAGGACGCGGTGCACTACGAGGTCAGTATTTCTCTGTTTTTTTTTTCGTGTAAATACCTTAAAATACTCTGTAAGCAATTTTCACTTTTTTTTTTTTTACCCTGGAAAAAATTGGCTGTGCCATCGAAACTTCGGGAAGGAAAATGTGATAATCAAAGAAGACTTGTTCTTTTTGAATGTTACTACTACTGCTACCACTACAACAACACAACAACAACTACTGCTACTACTACTACTACTACTACTACTACTACTACTACTTCTACTACTACTAAAATAATTTGTCTTCTCCGTACTTATATCAATCTATCAAATGCACTCATCATTTAGTGCCCCTCCCCCCCTCTCTCTCTCTCTCCCTCTCATGGGTGGGCGATGAAACTATCCCGTATGTGGCGAGGGCACAAATTCTCTCTCTCTCTCGTTTTCTCTCTCTATGTGTGTGTATGTGTCTGTGTGTGTGTTCATGATGAAGGAGAATATCGAGGCTCCAGAAACAGCTCCTTGTGTAGAACTTGTCCCGTCCTAGCCCTAATCCGAAAATCCGAGTGCAAAGCAGGGATCGAACCCGGTACCTCTCAATCTCGGAGCGGACACTCTATCTACTGAGCTACCGAGGCCGGTTTGAGATGTATGTATTATAGTTCATACCAAAGGTTAAGATGGCATAGTGCAATATTTCTCACATGCTATGGGTTACATCGGTACTGATATTCTGACTTGAAAATGGTTTGGACGTATTACCATGTAAATTTTAATAGGCTTAAGCATAAACAGTTCAAAACTAATAATTTAATAGATCATGATTAATCAATGTAATGGGCAGTTTAAATGAAGAGGTATAAGTAGGCAAAGATCAGGAAAAGGCGTAATCAGAAAAAGATTCCCACTCCAAAAACCGAGGTGGGAAAAACCAAACTAACAATCAGGTATACAATGAAAACATATCGTAAGCCAAATGAGCAGCTATTTTCCCAATAGATGAGAATGAGCAGCTATTTTCCCAATAGGTGACCACTCAGTTACCTAAACTTAACTAAAAATATGAAAACACACACAAGGCGCCAGCAGCACAAAAATTTTAAACACCAAGACATAAAACAAAAAGAACCACCACAGAAGTATCGCCTTGGAACGATCAGTAACAAAAAGTTACTGGCGGGCTTAAACCGGTTTTACATGGCCATAACCTCACCCTCAGCTTCTGCAGTGGTTCATAACATTTAGTTAGTTCTTTGGTCCTCGTGGTGAATCTCTAACTAGTCAATGAATCATCAAGAACAAACAAATCAATCACGATAAACATCCTGATGAATCAAAAACAAGGACTCACAGATTGAGTAAGCTGCCCGACGATGGAGATCCCTGGGCGCCGAATAACTTACTAACTCCGGAGCAAAAGAAAAACACCAATTGGACCCCGGTGGGCCAAGCAACAGACAAGAAGCTCCGGTCCCAATCAACTTAAATGAATAGCTTTAAGTCGGGGCCATCATAGAGTCTGACGCCCGACCAAACGGCGTGCAATTAAAGAAGGCAGCATAGTTATCAACCATGATTGGGAGTCAAACCGTGTCTACACGGTTTCCAAAATCTGTGTCTACACAGTTACAAATTTCTCAAAATCCATCTGTGTCTACACGGTTGCTGACAAAAACACACTGGTCTCTACACAGTTGCCCGAGTGAAAATTTCAAACTCTGGTATTTTCTTCCACGACAGTTTCTGTGGGCTATCAGGGCTAGGGATGGTGTTTCTGAGACTGGGCTAATAGTATTTTGAAGAGAATGGTCGATATTTGCTAATTCAAAGATAAAATATCTCCAAAACCCTGCTGATCTCCGCTTTGATTACAAAATCGGCAATTCACCCACGCATCTAGGCCAAATACTTGCTTAAGTGATCAGACTGCGTAAAGGCAATAACAAAATTGTAAAATCTAATTTATTCTGAGCATGGGGGTGTCTCAGACTGGTCACTGGCATGTAAAATGCCTTGTATTTTAACAAATGAAAGGCTACTTACAATCTCCCAGTTTTTCTGGCCGCCATCTTGGTTTGATCTACACTAGTGCCAAACAGGAGCAATGTGAAACTTCGTTTTCAAGGACGTTGGGCAATAAGGAATAGTTGCCGATGCGAAGTTTGGTCATAATTAACTTATAGCTCTTAAAAGTGCAGATTGGAGTTAGGCAGGTAATTGTCATGAAAAATATTAGTGATTGGGCAGGTATTTTTTATCGAATATCACACATACTCGCATTTCCTATCTGTGTCACATAGTCACAGATAAAGATCAATGTATCAACGATGTATTTTCCATATATGACAAGCCGACTTTGATTTTATATGAAAAATAATAGAACAAAAACTGACCTCGTAGTGCACCGCGTCCTAATTTCCTCGATAGGTCAATCGCTATATCCGGTGTACGTTGATAGACGGTGGTAACTGCACAGCTGATCGGCGCCTTTGTTTTCGCCACATGGATAGTACAATTCCTCCTCTACTTATATCCAAAGTTTCAAGCTTCTAGCTTTATGCTGGTGTTTTTCTTTTGCTCCGGAGTTAGTACGTTATTTGGCGCCCACGGATCTCCATCGTCAGGCAGCTTACTCAATCTGTGAGTCCTTGTTTTTGATTCATCAGGATGTTTATCATGATTTATTTGTTTGTTCTTGATGATTCATTGACTAGTTAGAGATTCACCACGAGGACCGAAGAACTTACTAAATGTTATGAACCACTGCAGAAGCTGAGGTTGAGGTTAGGATCCTGTAAAACCGGTTTAAGCCCGCCAGTAACTTTGTGTTACTGATCGTTCCAAGGCGATACTTCTGTGGTGGTTCTTTTTGTTTAATGTCTTGGTGTTTAATTTTTTTTGTGCTGTTTGCGCCTTATGTATGTTTTCATATTTTTAATTAAGTTAAGGTAACTGAGTGGCCACCTATTGGGAAAATAGCTGCTCATTCGGCTTACGATATGTTTCATGGTATAAGTGCCTGATTGTTAGTTTGGTTTTTTCCCACCTTGGTTTTTGGAGTGGGAATCTCTTTCTGATTGCGCCTTTTCCTGATCTTTGCCTACTTGTACCTTTTTTATGCTGTCACTGTGTGTCGGACCTGGTCGGAGACCCAAATTGTTGGTTCTCATGCACAGGCTCATTTCATCTATAAGTCATCGCGGATTATCAACCCATATTTTGCGAAAGTCCATCGTAAAGAGTAGCTACTTCTATCATCCATAGTGCAGATTATATTTTCCTTTTGGTTCTCTGAGATCAGCGAGGGTATTCTGAGAAATCAGAAAATTATTGTTTGGTTTAGATTCATTTTCTAACCAACGTTTAATATATTTGGCTCCATTTGGATTATACTAGTCATTGTATCGACTACCATGTTGAAAGATGCAAAATTACAGCAATTCTCTTTGGCTCCATAGGTTCTGGGTTCGATCCCCGCACGTTTTGTGTCCTTGAGCAAGACGCATTATCTACCCCCAGTAATATCAAGGGAATGTTGGCTCCGTCCCGACATGAATTGCAATTAAACAACAACAACAAAACAATATTTATCGGACGAAGCTAGTCTATAAAGAGTTTTCCTGTCGTAGAGTTGGCTGAGTTTTACAAATTGAGCCACAATCTATAGACTAGCCACAGAGATTGAAAAACAGTTTTGAAAATTAAAAAAAAGAAAAGTCTATTTCTAAATTGCTTAACCCTAAGCAAGGCTTACCGTCGGTTAAAATATTATATTCAAATTTTCATGTAACTAGACTCGAACTTAACGTGTCAGTTAAGCTATCGGTAATGCAATCTACAGAAATTCATGATTAAAGCATGTTCCCTCGCGTCTTTACAACAGCTATCTCATCAAAATCATACTCAACATCCATCAAACCTCATCAAAGTGTATACTTGATTGAATATGCACTGAATATCTCAGAAATGAAACTTCGAACAAAACCAATCCGAGCGTAAGATAAAATGATTATACTGAGGTGCTTGCAATCCAAATGTCATTATGTGATCGTTTTGGGAACATCGTTTTAGAATTATATGTTAAGGTTTCTTTTTCCTGTTGTTAAGGTCTTAAAGAAAATATACTATAATACGTTTATAAAAGTTGCGAAAATTGTGTGGGATTTACAGACAAAGACACTACTATATATTCAATTAAGGTATAAAGGTAAAACAAACTCATTGTACAAAATATTCACCCGATGTTGAACTATATCCTTTGCATAAGATAATTGCATGATGCAGTACAATAAATAATAGCCAATTTACTACTTTGCTTATCGTAAGACCCATAGCTCAGTGGTTATCTAGAGCACCGTGTTCGTAACTCGGGGGTCCCTGGTTCGAATCCTACAGTAGTAGAGACCTTCAATGTTATTTTGTTTTACTTTTCATGCGAAATGTCGTGCAACATCGCTTTTCAAACTCAACCATACCGACAATATGTCAATGCAGAAATCAAACCGTTCTCTATGTTCCAACGACAGCAGCAACAACGACAAATGAAACATGTTTATTGCATAAATACCCGTGTCACACGATATTAACAGCCGTTTATTAATGAAGAGAAAGCCATGCATTAATATTGCAATTCACGCGCGCACGTGCTATTAATACATGGCTTTTACTTATGCTCGTTACCGGGCGCCACGCAAAGCACCTGCTAATAATGAGAAACTGAAGACCGGCCGAAACGAGCATAAAAACGAATTTCAAAGCTTTTACGCGTATGAAAATGTGATGAGGCTGTAAAATATAGTGCACCATTATTTCTTTCGTTTGTGCAGAATTTATGCAATAATAGCGATCAAAAATGATTTTGTCATTAGGTCCCTCGGGGAGAGACGGCCTCGGTTTTCAACACTCCCCTCGGGACCTAGCGAATGTTAATGCATGGAAAATCATGTTTGATCGCTATATTAAAATAATGTTTGATATTTGAAATTAATAAAAGTATGAAACAAATATATGTACAAAAATAGATAAAACATACACAAAATTGACATTAACACAAAAACCAAATACTTGAATATGATGAAAAGCGTACATCAGAGAAAGATACGTTGATCGTGGGATTCGAACCACCGACTGAACGATTTTAGGTTTTAATATGTCAATTTACATCGTTAAGATCTGAGTGTTCTACCATTTGAGCTACGCGCTCCTGAAAAAAGCATAGCAATCTAAGTAGTATCAAGGGACTTAAGAAAGTTCGTTCCGCACAAAACATGTTTTCCTTAGCTTGGTTCTAATTCTTCAAAAGTGATAAATTGCAATGATAACTATGCTGCCTTCTTTAATTGCACGCCGATAGACAGGGCGTCAGACACTGTGATGGTCCCAAACTATAATATCATAGCTGGTAAACAGAAACATCTAGGAAATCTCCTTATTTCGATAAAACTGCTAATAAGTTTCGCCTTCTTATTAAACCTTATAAGTGACAGGAAACTGATGGGTCATTGAAATGAAGCTTTATTCAAGAGGCAATATTGATAGCGTCAATAATACCGTAGCTTATGAAACTTGACCTATCAAATCACTGAATCCTTTTCTCAATATTGCTTAGTTTTGATACAATGGTTCCATACAGGCAAGAAAATGAAGTTAAAGACTCAACGCGTTCAGAGATATCATTATGCTGTTTTCGTAGATTTTAATCCTTAATACATTTTCTTGAATATTTCCACAGAACTAGCCACTGCAGTTGAAAATAACAACACTCCTATTAAACGATGCCAGTCGAATTTGAACACTCGACATCTTGATTCGGAACCCGATTCTTAACCACTAAGCTACAGCCGGCACTCTTTTCCGAGTGTATGTGTTTATAACAACAGGTAACTGGATAGCTCCATGTTACCACTGAGAACAAAAATTACGCCCGAAGAAGCTTTCCGCAGACCAATTCGTATATGGCAATACAAGCTAAAATTCTGAATTGTTGACTTATAGCAATATCTGTCAAACGATTTAATTTCACAGAGCTTTCCAATAAACTGTTTCAAAATGATTTATTGCTTAATTAATGGTAATCATTCTTTGTGATGAGAATTATGATAGAATTTCTTCTATCGTGTATCCGTTTTACGAAAATCTGATGTCTGATTAACACTTCCTGTTTTATATCCCAACCGCAGAGAATGACAATCTGTGGGTTTTTATGCCTGACTCATTACATTACGGAAACTTTTCCATGCACTATGCAGAGATTTTTTTCAGCTGCAAAAATTGAAAAGGTTTTCGGAAGATTTCTTTTGTGAAATGCCCAAGAAATTTTCAAAATCTCACGTTCCAGGCACTGAAATGACGTTTATTGCAGTCGAAAAATTAGTTTCTGTTGTATTTAGGCATGTAATGTTTTGTGTAACTCAAGCAGTAACTTCTTTAAAAATTGAACAAAATCTTTGAATTTAATATAGCATCATATAGGAAATAGGAAACCTTTTATAAGACCATGTTCCCCCCCCCCCCCTTGCCCAACCAAAATATTTTGAACACAACTGTAATTTTGTAAATGACATATTATATCCAAATGCCATGTTTGGGCAAGGGGGGAAGGCTGTCAAAAAGCCCCAAATCCGATAAATGGGCTCAGGTCCATTATTTGTAATTCACCAAGGCTATGGCAATATACTGTATATGTATGTTCTACCTGAATAAGCAGACTGACTGTCCTATTTTAACAGGTATACACAAAGTGTACACTTATATTGCATATAGATATACTATGCAAACTATGTCTATCAATATTTGATGGTTTATGTTTTACTTGAGATATGCCTCTGTGGGCTTAAAATCAAATGTCACTTCAGCATCACACAAAGACTGATACTACTATAATTTGATACATGCAAGCCATTGTCAGAGGAACTTCCCTAATGTCTACAAAACATATGGAGTCACTGTTCAAAGTAAAAGCTGCTAAATCTATTTTGCATAGTATATTTAAGGTACAGGATTTCACATAAGTGATGGACAGTGCTGTTTACAGTTATACATCTAATAAAGATGCTGTACCTGTTATTCGTGGATAAATAGTTTCTACCTAAAATTTTGGGTTGCAATAAGCATATTGTAACATTTCCTTGATAATCGATTGCAAAAAATATGTTTTCTGACAAAATATTTTTTTTTGAAAAAATCTGACCCCTTCCCCCTTTGACATAGATTTATGCTGCATGTATGTAACATCAAGAGGTTTCCAATATGTTGTTGCATTGATCAAATGTTGAATTTTGCAGAGAATGCAACATATTTTCTATACAAATCACACAGAAGCTGCCAGAAACACTCAAACTTTTGGCGGGAAACCTATGAAATCTTCCGAAAACCTTTCACCAGAAAAAAATCCATATTTTATATATCGTGGATGCGGTTCTAACGAGTACCCACAATCTTTGTTTTTGATCAAAAATATGAAAAACTGTATACCCCTGTATACCCCAGTCTTACTATATACATTGGGAAATAAGGGGGTAAACATTACACAGACAGGTCATCCTATATTGTATTCATATTCTTGGCTCAAATATCAAACACAATACCAACCGCACAGGACTAGTCACATTTTTATTCAGCTATTTTTGCATCACGTAATCTTGCCCGTTCACTATTATAGAGTTTTTCAGATGTGAAATTTCAAACTTTCATTGGCAAAAAGATATTTTTAACATATTTATTCAAAAGCTTGATTGTGTGTACACGCACGTTAGAGCTTCTGCTAGGCGGTTCTAACGAGTGCCCACAATCTTTATTCTGGATCAAAAACAAGAATATATATATACGTGTATACATGTATATGCATGTTCCCCTGTATACCCTAATTTTACTATTGTTCAATTGGGGCTCAATGGAGGTACTTTCTTTTCATGGACATGATTTTTCTGATGATTCAATAAGATTGTGAGTAACCTACATGTTTACATGTACATATACTTGTGTATAATCTGTCAGTCTCAGAATTTTTCAGATATTCGCATAATCATTTTCGTGCATTAAACTGCCGATAATGCAATCCACAGACAATCATAATCAAAGAATGTTCTAGCTGATCAAATCATTCTCAACATCAATCAGGCCGCGTCAAATTGTCTACTTATTTTCGATTTTCATTAAGTGTTTCGCAGATGAAATCTTTGAACATTAAATTTCGAACCTAATATGAAATATTGGTAATGTTGCTGAGTTGTCTGCAACCCAATTGTGAATGTGTGTTCCAATGAGATTGTCGTTTTACAACTACTTGTTTCTAGTTGTTAAGGTTTCGTGCAACCAGTTGTCAATGTATTCGTATAAAAAGTTCCGAATATTGTCAAAGACTCCAAATTCAATTTAGGCATATTATCAACCTCGGGCCTGAAATTAATTGAAATCTTTATAATACTATACAGGTGAAAAAGAAAGAAAGAAAACAAAAATCAAAATGTTGCTTCTTTGAATTTGTACATGAGCCATGATGGCAGGTGGTTTCATGGTTGATAGCTATGTTGCCTTCTTAGATTGCACGCCGGTGAATCGAGCGCCAGACTCTATGATGGCCCGACATAAAGCTATTCATTTTAGTTGTTTGGGACCGGAGCTTTTTGTCTGTGGCTTGGCCTACCGGGTTTCAACTGGTGTTTTTATTTTGCTCCGGATTTCAGTAAGTTATTCGGCGCCAAGGGATTGAAATCGACGGGCAGCTTACTGAATCTGGGAGTCCTCGTTTATGATTCATCATGGTGGTTATCGTGACTTATTTGTTTGTGGTGATTCATTGACTAGTTAGAGATTAACCACGAGGACTAAATGTTGTGAACGACTGCAGAAGATGAGGGTGGGGCTAGGGTCCTGTAAAATCGAATAAAGCCACCCACTATTTTTATATATTCAACAGCTACCAGAAATGTTTTGCCAAACCAGAAATTGGCAAAACGACCTTGTAATTCTTCCTGTTTTAGAGACTTTAAATCACTTTTATATGATAGACTGGGCCCTAATGAGTACTTATTATATGGTTTTAACCAGTAATACAAAAGGATTCTGGCACAATTCTCGGTCAAAGGGGTAAAATTCCATGGGATTTTTTAAAAATCCGTTGGGATTTTCTAAAAATCCCACGGGAGTTTGTTTGTACCATGGGATTTTGATACCTCTCCCATGGGAGGAAAATCCTTGAAAATGTTTAGGTAGTTTTCTCCTGTGGGAGAAATGACTTACGTTGAATATACCATTTTAACAATCAATTAATACATATTTCATGAAATAACGTATGTCAGCAAAATATTAGAGTTAAATATCTCAAAGTTAATTTTCTCCCATGGGATTTTAATTCCTATTTGGTATTCAAGGAGAAAACTCGCATGGGATTTTCAAACTTTTCAAAATCATTATTTTACAGTTCTACTAGATAAAGTTGAATGTCTTGAATGTTGAATGTCTAGACACGAATAGTTATTATGGCATAAGCATCAAAAATATTTTCTTACATTTACTCCCACAGGAGAAATTTCCCACAGGATTTTTATCCCATTCTATAAAACGCCTGTGGGAGTACTCTAGTACTCTTAATTTATAATAAATTTTGAATTAATAATGACTTCAAATTGTTCTGTTCGTGATTAATTATTAAATCATTTATTAAGTTATGATTATTTAATTAACCATTCAACTATCGTAATCATTCTAGTTAGCGCTCGGTGCTCTTGCTTTTTCAAAATAACTGAAATTTATAGTAATGAAATATCTTTCTCATAAGAATTCATATGATATTTCTTATATTCAGTTTGAAACGCATTTTGAAAACACCAGAACAGCTATTCAATCAAACGAATGCAATAAATCAAGAATAATTTGGCTTAAAGCATTTTGCTCACTCTAAACCGTAGTAGTTAAGTTTTCCACAAAGCAGAAGTATCAAGGTATTTTTCTGGCAAACGTATGTGAACTAATAATAACGATTCTGTGATTGCTAAAAGCGAACTGACTAAGCTTTTACAGCAACATTGTGTGCTAACAAGAATAAGCATGGTGATTGCTTTGCTGCGATAACTATACTGAAAAACTTAAAAAAGAACCACTTTATTTGACCAGCTTTCTTCTTAGAAACTTAGAAATTTTAAGATATTGTCTTGATTGTATATCGTACCAGACGCATCTAACAATGATTTGCTGTATATATGGCTTTCATCGTGTCGTTCGTTTTGATGTCTGGAATTTAAAAAAATCCCGCGGGATTTTACCCCTTTGACCATAAATTGTGCCAAACTCTTTATATATTTCTGGCTAAAACCATATAATTAATACACTATAGGTTCTATTTCATCTTATTAATGTGATTTAAAGTCTCTAAAACAGTTAGAATTACAAGGTTGATTTGCCAATTTCTGGTTTGGTTAAAAAACTGGTTGTTGTTATTACTGATCGTTCCAAGGCGGTACTTCTGTTGTGGTTATATTTGTTTTAGTTAAGTTTAGTTGCCGCCTATTGGGAAATAGCTGCTCAATTGGTTTACGATATGCTTTCTAAGTATAAGTACCTAATTTTCAATTTAATTATTCCCACCTCGGTTTGTGTACTGGGAGTTTCTTTTCGATTGCGAATGATCCTGATCATTGCCTTCTTGTACTTTTTTCGTCAGAATGCCAGACTGAATTTAGCCATAGCTCGTACGCCGAAACTTGTACATATATGGTTTATTCTTGTTCGATAATAGCATGGCTTGTGACCAGTCATATTCTAATTAAATATTGTAAGCTAGGAGAAAACCAATGGGTCGCTGAAATGATGCATTCTGACAAGAGGTAATACATATTGATAGCCTCAGCAGTACCTACAAATTATGTTTCGGGTCAAAAATAAGAGAAAACTACTCCTGTGAACCCAAGTTTGGCTAGTAAACATAGGGCATAAAGGTGTCTTCACTAGTTGTCCTGATTTGCTAGTCTCCTAACGCTCTAGCAGTTGCCAGTCTAATATCAACACAAATCTAAAGTTTTGTTTCCAACTTGAACGTTGCATCTTTCTGATAATTCATGTACTTACAAGTGAAAAATAACGTTGCGCCTTTGAAGTTGTACATGTATGAGCCATGATGACAGGTCGTTTCGTCAGAATGCAAGGCTCAATTAAGCCATAGCTCGCGATCGTAAGCCGAAACTTCTAGGATTTCTTATTGTTCGACAATAAAATGGCTTGTGACCTGTCATATTCTAATTAAATCTTGTAAGCTGGAAGAAAACCGATGGGTCGCTGAAATGATGCATTCTGACAAGATGATATATTGATAGCGTCAGCAGAAAACCGGATTTTCGCATATGCCAAATCAAAGGCGCAGATCAGCGCTTTTGTTTTCGCGACACGGATAGTCCTTTCTACTCATATCCAAAATTTCAAGTGTCTAGCTTTCTTCTATGACTGCACTGCCCGATTCGTGTCGGACATGGTCGGAAACCCCGAAGACCGAGTTTCTCGCGTCAAGGCTTTTATTATGAAAGTTGACCAATTAAGGTCCTGATTCCTCTTATCATTCAGTTTGGACGCAATGACTCCATTCAATCAAGGCAATGACATTAAAGACTCATCCTCGGCTTTCATAGATTTCTAGAAAGTATTGATAACGTTATTAAACTTTATTCTTTTGTCTGAATTCCTTCCGAAAAATATGGCCATTGTTGTCGAAAATTAAAACAAAACTTGTATAAATCGATGCTTTTGGTAATTGAACGCGCGATCCCTCAATTCGGAGTACGACAACTAGGCTACACCGTGTTTGTTAGTACGTGTACCCCCATGTAACCATTGAGCATTGAATTATGTCCGAAGAAACTTTCGGAATAAGATTTAACATGCGATCATTCTAAGCATATGTGTGCTCTATTGACCTGTGAAAATATCCTGCGAATCATTTAATTTCTCTGGCTTCCCAATAAACAGTTTCAGAATGATCTACTGCTTAATTAATGACAATCATTTTTCGCAATGAGTATTATGAAACGACCAAATTTCCTCGATTGGAAAACAGGAAGTTTCTACATACATGTGTATGCATCAAAATTTTCTTTTTGCGTTTCACCTCATTACGAAAACATGCCCATGCAATACACAGTGATTTGCTTCAGCTGTGAAAATTGAAAACTTCAATGCCGAGTCTCATAATGTTCAAGCAGTTGTCGGTAACTTGTAATATCATGACGCTCGTACAAATCTGAAGTTTCGTTTCCAACTTGAACGATGGACCTTTCTGACGCCTCGGAAGATTATACTTCAAGGAGATGTTTTGTCCCATATATTAAACCGTATATGCCTAGGTCACAGTAGCACTTACGGTCGCTGCGGACGCTGCGGATAGGGCTTCCGTATTTGTCCGTCCTGTCCGTAACGATTCGTAGCATATCCGTAAAGTCCGCATCTGTACGTGCATTATTTAGAGGGCACGGAAGATCCTAAGCCAAGATTTGATAATTGTCAAAAATCAGGCACGGATAAAAAAACTCATAATTGTCCGTATCTAATCGGTATCAAAAACGTATCTATTCGAATCCGTAACTAAACGTATCTTGTCACGCCGCAAGTATTTGTTGCGGATCGATACTGTTTCATATGTGCTGTTTCGTTCGGTTACGGTCTTTGTTTGCGTACAATTATGTAATTAAAAGTATACCGCTTTCTCACTGAATCGCCCGTGCGTCCAATGCTCACATACACTGTATATGCACGTGCTTTCAATGTATTCCTTTTGCCAGTATGAAAAATATGGATTCCTCAGAAGGAGATTTTGCATTGCTTTTACTAGCTGAGAGGCAGGCTGCAATATCTTAGCAAAATTGGAGAACCAACAAACGAACAAGCAAACACACAAATGTTACTCAAATTATAGTATTATGAGAAGTTATTTCCGTTGTTTTACGACTATCACTCGGTTGATCAATCACTCGATCGATCCGTCCAGATATTAATCAATCGATCGATCGCAATCGATCAATCACTCGATAGATCTATCGAAAGAACGAACTCTCAATCGATCAATAACCCGATCGGTCTTGATCGGTAACTCAAACTTTCGATCAGTTAATCTCTCGATCAATCAATTGATCAATCAGTCGATCATCGATCAATCAGTCTATCGATCGACAGAGAGATCGATTGCGATCGGGCAATCAATCGACCGATCAATCAATCAAAGCATATTATGTTCTATAATTTCTTTACGTGCAGATACGGATGTTTCTTCCGTATCGAAATTTTGACTTTTTTCAAAATTTGGGCGCGGATTCTACGGACCCTGCGGATACAACACGTACAGCTACGGTCATATACGCATACGATACGAATTGTTACGTATATAACGGATAGATACGTGAGACTTGTCCGTAGCGTCCGTCGCATCCGTATGTGCTAGTGTGACTGTACTTTGACAATAAACAGGGGTTATTTACATCACATTGCAGCGTTTTATACGCAAGAGAGCGTAACAAATGCGTATCTGAAGGTGCATGTCCGTGTCTAAACGTAACAGATGGTATCGAAAGGTATGTAGACAAGTTATTTTCCGTATGTATCCGAATATACCCGTAACTATACCGTATGTATTCGTATCTATAGGTAATTATAGTTACGTAAATTCATTAAGAACAGTTAGCCCCGCCCACTAATTCCTGCGGATTGCTACGTACAGTATCCGCAACTATCCGCAGCGTACGTAATTGCTAGTGTGACCTAAGCATAAGCGTGACGCTTTTCGTCGATATGTAGTGTGGCTGATGACAGTATTTGTTAATTAAAAGACAATGTTCGTCACTCCCATTTGAGTCCACTTCAACATATCGTGACAAAGCGCCTGTTTCGTGGATTTATCAGCATATTACATAGACATCACTGAACAAAATAAACCATTAAAGCTTAAGTACATATGTCAGGTTGTGTCACCTTATTCACTTGTCTGGATCATCATTACAGGAATCTTATTCAAATTTCATACACTGCATCATCTTTTTTTTCATTACGAAAATTTGCACATGCCACATAGGGGGTATACAGTCCCGGTAAAAAATCAACAACATATTCCTCTTTTCTCGGAGGACCCTAAGCTATTTTTCTCGGAGAAAGAACGCTAAATTTCTCTTTTCATTAAGATATTTCGCGTTTCGTTCAGTTCGATTTCTCGGAGAAACACCGAGAAATTTCACCGCGACCGCAGGTATTAACCGGTGAAAACAGGTAAGTCCAGATTTACCTGTTCGCGGTGTTTCTCGGAGAAATATTGTGCACGATTGTGAAAATCGATTTTACCATATTTTTAATAATTAAAGTAGTTTTAGACCTTTAACTGATCAGTATTTATAAGTGTTTTTGTATATGGCACCTCTAACAGTTTGACACGTTTTAATAAGGCACATTAATTACTGAGCAAACATTCCACAATCTTCTTCACTGGTTTCCGTTACGGTTGGTCAGGCATGACTCGACTCGCATTTGACATACAAATTAAGAAGTACTTTGTTTCATCTCAATTATGTCTTTATCCAAGTAGTTTCATTTGTTTGAGCTAGGAAACATAAAAGCAATAGGCCATAAACATGTATGAGTATAATAGGTAACCATTTTGCGCATTCTTGAATTCATATTGTAATGAAATAAATGTTTTCTGGTTCTGGTTGTATGTCAAGCTATGGAAACGTGCATGTAGAATGAAATGGCATAATTTCATCACATTGTCAGCTTATGGAGCAAGCTATTTTTGTAAAATTTTATTGACCCGATTACCCTGCAGCGATCTCCTAACTCCCACATGAATATGCAGTACAACATTCTCGATGATAAGCATACACAGTATTTAACTAGCACAAAGTTTGTCAATACCTCTAAATCACTCGTTTATCAGGGGCACTGTTCGCATTAACACTTTTTTCATACCAAATTTATGACCAAATCTTCACATAAGAATAAGGCGGATAACGAGAAAACAATTTATACACTTTTCTTTTCTTAAGCATCTGTTTTTCTTGCTAAATGCATAAAAGCAAAACCTATTGCCATGCATAACGACAACTCCGCCATGAACATTTTGTGTTGGCGGCATGTTGTTTTTACAAGGTGCGGTCCGAAATGTCAAGTGCATAGGAAAGTGCATGATACATGGTGAAAAATGACAAGTAAAGACAATTTATCAATTACTGATAATTGATAAATTAATTGATAATTAATCGAGTAAATTAACAAAGTTTAACGCATTTACATGTTCATGTGCTTTAAACCCATATACATTGTATGAGGTATTCCTCAACATATTTACACACATCATAATAACATGTCCATGTAATGTATACCCCACTTTTATATGAGCCGCGTCATGAGAACGCTGGACTTATACTCATGCGATAATAAAGTCGCAGATCAACTGTGCAGTATCTGCACAGCTGATCAGCGCCTTTGTTTTCACTACTCGGCTAGTACAATCCCCCTACTTCTTTAATCTGATATTTCAGTACGCTGTGGCTTGGCTCGGCTGTACGTTTCATGTAACGTGGCTGTACGTTACATGTAACGTACAGCCGAGCCGAGCCACAGCAAACCCCGTCGATGGAAAAGCATGCTCATCCACCAAGGGTGGTTTACTGCGCTATATACCTAACACTTACTCGATTCACAAAGTCTCGAGTTTGAAATTTGCATATTTCAAAAGAAAGCTATCCCGTTACATTACTTCACCCTCCGAGAAGACTCGCCCCGAGTCTTGGCCTGGGGACTACATGGGTAAGGCAACCCCGGTCTGGCGGTTGTCATCATCCCACCGCTGCCACCAAATGTAACGAGCGGCCGAGCCGAGCCACAGCAAACCCCGTCGATGGAAAAGCATGCTCATCCACCAAGGGTGGTTTACTGCGCTATATACCTAACACTTACTCGATTCACAAAGTCTCGAGTTTGAAATTTGCATATTTCCAAGGGAAGCTATCCCGTTACATGATCAAGATGTATAGATATGAATTTTTCACCGTATTCGATCTAATAAGCAGTGCACTTGTTCCAAATATCGCACATCCTGATCGTTTCCGAAAAACATGTGCAGCTCGACTAGCACACAGCTCAACTGGCGTATGGATATCTTACATCAAATTTACACGTCAAATCGCATTAAAACTTAACCTTTATTAATGTTTCCGTAGAAGGCAGGAACGGATACACTCATTTTACACGAAAACAAATACATGACCTTATATTTTGGTGTCAGTTTTAAAAATTACCGGGACCGTCTAAGTATACAAACTTTAATATGCATGTGCATGAATAGAAAAATCACTGCGCAATATTGCTGTTACTAACGTCCTTGTCCTCAGCCACGGTTATGTCGGTACGTTTTCGTCGCTTTATGGTACTGTACAAGTTTGGGGTGTCCTGACGTTCGAAATGGGCTACGCAACATTCGTATTTGTAAACCCTTCACTTACAAAAACTACCGAAACAGCATCCGACACGCTATGAACTGCAGATACTTGAGTATGTATGTTTTGTATGTTTGATGCATCCACATTTATATCTCGATGTCGTAACACAAATGACGACAAAATAATGGTGCATACGTAAAAGAAAAATAAAAGAAAAATACTATCATAACCGACATTGTCCCAAATTCATGTACATGTAAAGAAAAGTTTGTATATTTCAGCCACTTACTTTGATGCACTGTGTGACATATCCGATACAAAAGTATTTGTTGCACATAATGCATTTTTCATCAAATAATATCAATCAGATTTAAAGAGGGAGCGAAATAAAAATTTAAGACCATTAAAATTTCTCGACTGTTTATACATGTACATTTACAATGTTCCATACAAACCGCAATTCTGCACAAGGTATAACAAACATGTAAATGTATTTATGAGGTTTTCCGATCTCTCCTTCCGAAAGCGTTGCTGCCTTTTGTGTCGATGATGTTTTAAAGAAATAATTTCATATACCGTAACTTTAAAATTACGAAAACATGCCCATGCAATATACAGAGATGTTTAAAGAGGAAAAAAATGAAAATTTTCAGTAGAAAATGTTTGCTTTTTCTTATTCATGCTCAAAACATAGATTGTGGGTACACGTTATAACCGCCTCGCCTCACCGAGGCGGTTCAAACTAGTACCCACAATCTTTTGTTTTGGAGCAAAAGATAAAAAAAATAGATATACCCCTGCATACCCCAGTTTTGCTTTTGATGGGATACACATTTTCCCTGAAATGTTTTCCGGATGTAAAATGTTTAAACAAGAATGATTTTAATGATGCAAATGCATGTGCGTGAATAGCAATGTATGGACATGTACATTCATATCTACGTGATGTATTTAGCCGTCAATTGGGAGTAAGTCATATGACAGTGTTGGCTGCACGGTCGGCATTTTATTTGCTTGACTTTTTATTTCACTTTACGGCAGACAGCTTCCTTATCATGTGAAGGAGCAGTGTCAGCTTCATGTTCATTAGAGAATGTAACACAAGAACATGACTGTGTATGCCGAAACACACTTCCTGGTAATGCTGCAAATTCTACCACTTGGCCAAATCAGTCAACAGTGATTTCTGTAAATTTTGTTGACCATTTATGTATGTTAATACCATGCAATATGACGGGTGAAAGGGCATCAATTTAGGCGATCCCATAAGTTCATGATTTAAACGGCTTTGTGGTTGTTCATGGAGAATAACTTTTGATGCAAATTCTTTCCTACTACATGTAGTCTCGATCTAATACATACGAGTATATATAAATGTACATGTACGAATGCTCAAATTATTTGCGATTTATATGGAACCATCATCTGAATATTTGATAACGGTTACGTTAACAGCTTACCAAGAAATGCTGGCGGACAAGTAAGGTCCGAACATTTAATAAGACAGGCCGCGATGGTTTTACATGTATAGATAGTGCGTTCGCTTTGAAAAAAAAAAAAAGTTGCGATTTCGATCTCCGGCCGGTATATTAATGTTATTTTGATGACTTGTGTTTATCCTGACATAATTAAAGTAAACCGCCTGTTTAATCATTGCTATTGTACATAATTAAATACCTTTGATCAAATGTCATTAAACTTATTTATTCATTCAATGAAAATGATTCTGATTATCCACATAGTCACTAGAAGTGTGGTAATTTTATTCTTTGTCGGAAAGGACAATGCTCAAGGCGCGAATTTTTAATGACGCCCTTGATTTTTAAATGATTTTTTCGCTTCCATTCTTCTGTTCAAAGATCGAATAATCATGGATGATGTGAAAAGCAACACAAGTGACAAAGGTCATCATAAATTTTAATGTAATCAAGAATATATTTATGTGGATTATAAGCCATCTAAACAAATACGTAACATCTGCAAGTTTCATACTTGCAGATACTTATTATTTTTTTAATTTATTGTTTTATATTTATTCGAAAATTATAAACATGCATTTGTCTTTTAAATTCCTCCGAGAAACTCCGAGAAAAAGAGTTTTATCGATAAATCCAGGTAATTACCTTTCTCGGAGAAACACCGAGAAATTTCACCGAGAAACACCGCGAAATTTCGCGCAGACGATTTCGTCTACCTGGCTTATTTCGCGGTGTTTCTCCGAGAAATAAAAATTTCGCGTTTGCCATGGTTGCGGAGAAACGCGGAATATGTTGTTATTTTTTTACCGGGAGTGTACTTTTCATGGACATGTTTTCCTGATAACTGTGTGAATTGGGCCAATAGGAAGATAGTCACACACATGAAACAATTATTTGACTGAAATTTACCCCGCTGTTCGACTTCCAAGAAAGAACGATGATCTGTCTTAACCGAATAAACACATGATTAACCTAAAATATAAGCCTGGTGTCCTTTTATTAGACATAGGCAAACAGTATAGGGCTCCCCAGATGTGACGCCGCAAAACGCGACGTCCCATTTGAGGCTTTTGTTTTTGCTTGGAGAAATCCAATTAAAATACTAAACAAAATTTAAAAATGACTTCTGATCTGTTTCTAAAAATGAAAATGGACTCGGCAAAATGGAACTGATGGGCGAATACATGGTATAAAACGCTTCCAGCTTAGACTGGAGAATCATTCTTAAACCATCACCAGAATCTTAAGCGTGCGACTGGCAGATTCCATTTGGAAATCAAAATAAGAAATTAAATATCGCCTGAAATTTCACATTCGTTTCCATTTTGCACGTTTACACGTAAGGTGAACCTCCGTATAAATATTAAGCTGTCAATTTCTATTTATAAAAATTGCCATTAGTTCGATTATAGATATACAGAGGATATTTGCTTTTTTGAGGTGAATACCAAATATATTTCATGGAGTGAGTTGAAAACATCAGAATTTTCACGAGTGCGCAGCACGAGTGAAAATTTTTATGTTTTCAACTCACGAGATGAAATATATTTGGTATTCACCGAAAAAAAGCAAATTTTCTTTTTATTTTATACAATACACAGGCATTGTCCAATTCACAAGGCAGGCGGTGAAAATGCAAAAACCAAAAATTTTTGAAAACACAAATAATTTTGGTACCACATTGTTCCTTACGTTCTAACTAAGAAAATGAATACCCACACTTTATGTTTTCGTTCATAAATAACGAAGTTATAGGCGTTTGAATTTCTGAAGTGAGACACATTTAATGACGTCAAGTAAATGGAAACGTCAGAAGTAATCCAAAATCTACAGTGAAGATATAGGCTGATATCAGTCACTAGTGACTTTTGATATCAGTGAGATTTGATATCAGTGAAATTTCATATCAATGAAAATACCAATTTTATCAAGTTTTGATATACATTGGTTTTCACTGTAAAGTATAAAATAAAAACAATTATATTGTAAACAAAGGAAGTTTCAATTTCATTTAAGTTATAGGGGAGAAATGCTTTCATTCAATCATATTTTATTTTTTTCTATACATGAAATAAATATTGTATACAATCAGAAGGAAATGGAGGCAAATGCATTAATTATAAATTTAATACTAAACACGTAATAAAATTGGTCTTCGTTATCGTTAGTCCATTTTTATTTCAGCCGCATCGGGAGTGACTATAAGTTTCCATTGAACTTTTTTTTCCCATGGAAATCCTCAAAGCAAACATCTCCAGATGGAATTCCCTCTGTCAAATATGCCTTGGTTCCAACAAAAAAGGACATAATGTGATGTGGGTCAAGGCTCAACCTTATTTCATTTCGCAAGATATGACAACTGAATGTCTCCGATTAAATTACAAAATATGTTAGCACTGCAATTATCATAAAATTCTCCAGAAATGAATCTATCGCACAGACATCTGAAAAAAAAAAATATATATATAATTATCTAGTTGTGTAGCTCGCATCATTACAAAACGCACTAAAAGAAACAACACCTTTTAAACAAGTACAACTTGCTGCAAAAGCAGCAAAAGAATGATGCACGGCGAAAAAAAAAGGAAATTGTTGTTAAACTATTCGCGTTACATTCTTAATTTTGATAATTAAATGACTTAGGGTCAAGATCAAGAAATACCTTGACCCTATATTCATTATGTTTCTTCATTGACTCCTAAAGAGGCTCTAATCGTATTAGTCTTTCTGGCTCCATGTTTCCAGGTATATAGGGTCACTGATGAGACTTGAGTAGTCGAAACCGCAGTTTGGTCGACACCCTTTTCATAAATATGCCCACTGCTTTCAAAGGATCTCTTCTTATTTTTATTTGCTATAACTCCAGCTGGTGTTGTCCAGTGTGGCGGTCGAAAAGTCTACCTGTACATCATCCATAGTGCAGATTAAATTTTCCGTTTGGTCCAAGCATACTTTTGATAGCTAAAATTTGATACTGGTTTAGATTCATTTTCTAAACTAAGTTTATAGGTTTTTGGCCTAAATTTGGGTTGATATCAGTCTTTTAATCGACTGTCCTGTAAAACTTATGAAAATAATTGTATTAGTCTTTCTGGCTCCATGTTGCCAGGTATATAGGGTCACTGATGAGACTTTAGTAGTCAAAACCGTGGTATGGCCCACACCCTTTTCATAAATATGCTTACTGCTCTCAAAGGATCTCTCTTCTTATTTTTATTCCACATAAAATTTAACTTTCATTGGTCAAGCAGTTTCAGAAAAAATGTTTGAACAATGTGGACTGAGACGGATGATGGGTATACTATAAACTCATCTTGTGAGCCTAACAGATCAGGTGTGCTAATAAGAAAAAACAGAGGACCGGTCCCGAGAACGCTCACATGACCTTACAGCATTTAGTTGTAATAAAATGACCTGGACCTTGAGTACTTACAGGGGCATGAGCCAAATATTTTCATCCCATTTTCCTATTCCTAACATCGTTTGCCTCCTAAAAAGCTATTTTACCAATTTTCTCCATTCAAATGCATAACCGACCTAAGTTGACCTTGCCATAAAAAAGGTCAAGGTCATCCCAAGGTCATGATTTATATATACATTGTGGGGCTTCATGTTTCATGTAAAGTTTCAAGATCATAGGACTTAAGGTTCTGGAGAACAAGATTTTTAAAGGTTTTTACCATATATGGGCATGGCAGCCATCTTGGTAGTGTGACCTGAATTATTCATCTACGCTTTTGTTCCCCCTTTCTATAGAGGCTTCCGATAAGATTTGCCTTTGATTGGCCAAGTGGTTTCAGAGAAGAAAGTGTTCGAATATTACGGGAATATACATGAGTATAGCTCATGCCAGGGGCAGACAACCCCCCTAGGCCAAAATTTTTTCATCAACATTAATCTTCTGCCTATATTCCTATTCCCAGCATCTTTTCCCCCATAAAAAGCCATTTTACCAATTTTCCCCAGTCAAATCCATAGGCGAAATAAGTTGACCTTGCTGTAAAATAGGTCAAGGTCATCCTAGGGTCATGATTTATATAAACATTTAGGGCTTCAACATTTATAAGAACAGGCATTTTCAAGTAACAAATTGTCCAGAAAGCATATCTGAAAACGTTACTATGCCTGAATCATGAGCTAAAAAAAAATCAAGGATGGGCATTTCATAAGTCGTCAATCTTGTACAGTGGGCAATGCAATAAATCAACAGAATATATTCTGTAAATTCAGATAAATTGCATAGTTTTATTAAGTCTTCTGATGCCGTGGTAACGGCGAACCCGCGGTAATATAGGCTACTATACTAAGCTAATGTGTATACTACCATGATGAAAAAAGCAGTGTATTTAAAAAGAAATAGATCCTGACTTCATTATGCGTTAATAAACAAAAGCCATATGAATTTGCACAAACTTGTACGGGTTGAGCTGGTGTCAATTTGTGGGGTAGACATCCGCATTGAATTTTTGGATAGTGTGCCGCCTGCATTAATTTTGGAAGTAGTGTGACATCCGCATTGAATTTTTTGAAACAAAAAAGCTGAAAGGAAAATGCTTTCGAATCCGAACAATAAAACGAATAAAAAGGACGAAAATACTGATAATTGCTATATATATATACTACAATTATTAGCATTCTAATTCTTTGAACGACTTTACCAAACGTTTATTAAAAGACGTTTATCTGGAGGGTTATTAGCCTATTAAAACAAACATTCAAAGATCGGAAGGAAAAATCAGTACTTCAAAGACACAGGAACAATTTAAAAACCATCAAAGTAAGCACGTCGCTGATGCGCCGTGCTAATAAACAATGAATATATCAAATCTTTCAACATCAGGAAAACATCTCCGTGCAATGAATACCCCCTTATACCCCACTTTTATATAGTAAAACTGGGGTTGGCAGGGGTATACCTATTTTTTTTTTATTTTTGCTCCAAAACATAGATTGTGGGTACTCGTTAGAACCGCCTCGGCGAGGCGGTTCTAACGTGTACTCACGATCTATGTTTTGAGCAAAAATAAGAAAAAAAAATTCTAATGAAAATTTACAATTTTTACAACTTAGGAAAAGTCTATATATTACATGGGCGTGTTTTCGTAATTATATCAAATCTTTAAACATCTCATTTCGTTTCTATTGTATTGTATTGATTGTGTTTTTTGTTCTTAAATGTATGTTCCTTCAGATGCAATTACACGTATCATATGAAATAGGCGGCATTGCTCCTTCCAATATGTATCAATAAAACGAGAAACTTGACGTGACATCTAAACAGTTGTGAAGATGTGAACTGTTAAGAATACGAAAAAAAAATGATTTGATCAAGTATTAATGTAAGAGATTGTATAACGAGGCAATGTAGCAACCATAACTGTCCATCAACGACTTCTGTCCACCATCACCGCGTCCAATCAGAACGCCGGACGAACGGTCGAAACGCCGGATCTGCGTTGTTTTAACTCCGGATTGCGGTAGTTTCTGCTGGATTCGCCGCCATTTTCGAAGGAAATTTATTCGACCAGGTAACAAAAACGTTTATTATAAATATTAAAAGAGTTTATGTCAACGTAAGCACTAGCCTGTTCGGATCTTAATACATGTCTCTAACCGCCGATTGTTCTGCTGATGCATAAGCTCCGGTAGGATATGCAACAATTCGAGGAGATTGTTGTTTTCCAAGTTCAGCCATACGCTAAAATAGTGTTCGCCTCAAAAAGTTTCGTACTATTGTCATTTTCTTCAAAGTATTGACAAACTGCTGGTTGATTTCGCATTTATACATGAGACTATATCGTAAGAAGCCAATTGCTTGTGATAGTTTGCCCTTTCAATAAAATACCGCAAAATCAAAGTAACGCCGGATAATACAGCAATCGGAGTATTCAAACTTAGCAAGTATTTGCATTGATTAATGTCTTGTAAGGTCTAGTACGCAAGTGGAATGCTCATTTTTGTGCAGCATCGCTTTCTTGGAAGTGAAAAATTTGCTATCTGACTGTGACCTCCAGAAATTAGTTCAGCGGTCGGTTGTCATCATTGAGGATGGATGATCTTTGACTTGTTGTTTCTCAGTGAAGATAAGCCATGTAAAATATATGTGGTTGATAGGTTTTCAGTCTGATTTAAAGAGGCAAGATATTGGAGCGTGTTTTGGAAGTATGCAGTGACCATAAAAACAGGTTTTCACTGCAGAAGCTGAGGGTGAGGTTAGGATCCTGTAAAACGGGTTTAAGTCCGCCGGTAATTTTATATTACTGATCGTTCCAAGGCGATACTTCTGTGGTGGTTCTTATTGTTTAATGTCTTGGTGTTTAAAATTTTTGTGCTGTTGGCACCTTATGTGTGTTTTCATAGTTTTAGTAAAGGTAACTGAGTGGCCACCTATTGGGAAAATAGCTGCTCATTCGGCTTACGATATGTTTCATGGTATAAGTACCTGATTGTTGGTTTGGTTTTTTCCCACCTCGGTTTTTGGAGTGGGAATCTTTTTCTGATTGCGCCTTTTCCTGATCTTTGCCTACTTGTACCTTTTTATATCAGAGTTCTTGTGGTTGTGCCGTGTGGCGGCCCTAAAAAGTCTCCCCGTACATCCATTTAATGCTCATATTTTTCCAATCCTCAGGGATTGCTTGCAATCAGTTTGTATTTTCCTATCTCTAACTATCACAACTCTTCGATACCGTATTGAAGGTCATTAGTTGACCGTCACTCATATCTCGTTGTATAAGCGATTCTTACGTTTCTATCCATGGACTTGTATTAGACATGGACCTGAGATGTGGGCTTCGGTTATACCTTTTTCTTTCATTCGAAAGATTTTGCATTACGATTAATTGCTTTATTTATTCTATAACCGGTGTGAGTGTCGCGCTTCTTTTGGCAGTATCAACTCAATACTCCCAACTATGACTATCACAAAAAGATTAGGAATTACATTAACTCCCCTTAGGTTGCATGCCGCGTCTACTGTACGGATTCCTCATTCAACTAACAATTTTCAAAATGTATTACCTACTGTTAGGGTGACACCTGTTAATTTATTTTCGGCATCTACTGTTAATCTACACGGAGCTTCTAATTTAAATATGTTTCGTAATAATCTTCAGATTAGGTTATCTCCACTCAAATCACCAATTTTACATAAATATATTAATCCGTTCAAGAGACCTGGAATGTACCCTAGTATTTCTAAGTGCAATGCCAAGAAGTGCAACTGTTGCAATCATTTATGCTCTAAGACTACTGTCACTTCATCTGTGAATGGTAGGACATTTTCAGTGGTTAATGGTTCTGATTTAGACTGAAAATCAATGGATCTTGTATATGTTCTTACTTGAAATACAAATAATTGTAGGATGCAATATGTTGGACAAACTTGTCGAACTTTGCAAAAACGATTTGGTGAGTACTATCGTAGAATCAGAAAGCCCAAAAATAACGATACCTTTCTGTACCAGCATTTTAGACATTTTCACTTAAGCGTGGACTCCGACGCGGACACCTATGCTGACTGTTTTGCGTACTTATTGTAGCGGGATCATGTCCAAATTATCTTAGGTATCTCTGGATCACACTGTGTTTAAGGTGGTACGGCGCATTTTTTAGGGAAAAAATCTCTTTTGTTAAGTTTTAATGCCCCTTTCACTATTTATGCAGTCATACAGTCATATGAGATCCGTCAATTAGTAGGATAGGTAAGAACGAGAATGCCCCGAAAAACACTTGGCTCACCCGCAATCAGAAATTAGCTTGTCCAACATGTGTCCCGCGCGGGGTTCGAGAACAAAAGTGGAAAAGGCGATGAGATCATCGAATGATTAAGAGCGGCGAAATTTGCATCGGAGACTTTAACACTTTTACTGCCAGGCCTCTCAAAAAATCAATATCTCACTGCCAAGCATATATTTATTTTATTATTTTTATTGATTTATTAATTAATTTATTAATTATTATATTTTAGATATATGCGCAGATCATATATCACTGGAAAGGGCTTTTTACGCTGAAAAATTTGATGTACAATACAATTACCTCCCTTAAAAACTTTCATCTATAACCCGGGACATACCGGTATACCCGTAAAACGACTACAGTCGTCGGTGGCAGCGAACGGTAAAAACGACTACAGTCGTCGGCGGCAGTGAATGTGTTAAGTTAACCACTTGGCCCGGGGGCGGCGCCCTGGAATTACCAGGTCGATATTTCTTCTTTGATTTTTCCAGGAGGTAATGTCATGTTTAGACGTAAGTCAATTTGTGACGGGCATGACGCTTTCCACTTATTTGACGGGCGGACAGGCAGGCAGGCAGGCAGGCAGGACAGACAGACAGACAGACAGACAGACAGACAGACAGACAGACAGACAGAAATCTTTGAATCCTTCTAGGCCTTGAATATTTTACTATTGACTTTTATTTATATTTTGATGTACTTTTCGGGAGGGGCACAAATGACACTACACGGCAGTCGTGGGGTTAGAATCCCGTACCTCTCGCTCCGTAGCCCAATTTTCGACCGAGGAACTGACTCCATCGGGTCAAAGTTAGATAGACAGTCGATAGCTAACTCTTTTAAACATCATCCTCCTTCATCGAAAAAAGTACAAGTAGGCAAAGATCAGGAAAAGGCGCAATCAGAAAAAGAATCCCACTCCAAAAACCAAGGTGGGAAAAAACCAAACTAACAATCAGGTACTTATACCATGAAAACATTTCGTAAGCCGAATGAGCAGCTATTTTCCCAATAGGTGGCCACTCAGTTACCTTAACTTGACTAAAAAATATGTAAACATACATAAGGCGCCAACAGTACAAAAATATTTTAAACACCAAGACACAAAACAAAAAGAACCACCACAGAAGTATCGACTTGGAACGATCAGTAACACAAAGTTACTGGCGGGCTTAAATCGATTTTACACGGCCGTAACCTCACCCTCAGCTTCTGCAGTGGTTCATAACATTTAGTTAGTTCTTCGGTCCTCGTGGTGAATCTCTAGCTAGTAAATGAATCATCAAGAACAAACAAATAAATCATGATAAACATCCTGATGAATCAAAAACCAGGACTCACAGATTCAGTAAGCTGCCCGACGATGGAGATCCCTGGGCGCCAAATAACTTACTAACTCCGGAGCTAAAGAAAAACATCAGTTGGACCCCGGTGGGCCAAGCAACAGACAAGAAGCTCCGGCCCCAACCAACTAAAATGAATAGCTTTAAGTCGGGGCTATCATAGAGTCTGACGCCCGACCCACCGGCGTGCAATTAAAGAAGGCAGCATAGTTATCAACCGTGATTGGGTTAAAAACTAAGCATGCAGACTGTCGCATAACATTCAAGCTATAAACTATACGTCTGTAACGTGTTATGATTTTTCTAAACTGAAAAGAAAAATCATTACTTCCTATAAGTTTCTTAAATTTGTAAACCAAGTCACCATAAAATTCTGGTTCCGAAAGACCCTCACTTAAAAGCGTCTTTAACCCAACATTATATTTGGAAATCAATTCATAGTGTCTACGATAAAATTTAGAAAAGGTTTTTCGAAGTTTATGATACCGATCGCCCTGTTGGAGAAGTTTGGCCGTTAAAGATTTATTTCGAGCGTTGAAGTCTGTAACATGATTGCAGACTCTAGCAAACCTAATAAGTTGCGAAATGTATACACCATAAGAAGCACGACGAGGAACGTCACCATCCAAAAACGGAAAATTTACTATATCAAAATCAAACTCATCGCGCTTATCATAAATTTTCGAAGAAACAAATCCATTTGCAACAGAAAGATGTAGATCTAAAAAGGGGGCTTCGGTATCCGAGATATTGGCTTTGTTCAACTGTAGTTCAGATGGATAAATTTGATTGACCATACCTTCAAAATAAGGGTTGTCAATGTTCAAAAGGTCATCGAGGTACCTAGAAGTGGAATTAAAAGCCTCGATAACATCAGCTTGATTATCATGGTTAAGAGAATCCATGAAATCTCTTTCCTAGCAGTATAAAAATAAATCAGCTACGAGAGGTGCGCAATTTGTACCCATCGGAATTCCAATAATTTGTCTGTATAACTTGGTCCCAAATCTAATATAAATATTATCCAGGAGATAGGATAAGGCGTCGCACACATTCTGACATGACCAAAGTGTATACCGACTTTGGTCAGAGGATGTGAAAAAAGCCTTTCTGTCATTACATGCCAAATAAAGTGAACCATAGTTTTTAATGCCCTTTTGAAGGTCCACTCTATCAAATCCAGAAGTTTTTCTTTAATTAGATTATGTGGTAAAGTTGTATACAGAGTAGAAAAATCATTTGTGGACAAGCTCGTCGCACGGAACCCTCTACACTTCAATTTATTGAGCACCTCACCAGAATTTTTTATACCGATTATCGGAAAAGATGGCGTGACGTCATCAGCCAGCATCCGGGTCACTCTCACGGGTACAAATCAGTAATTGCGGCTTTATAAAAAGCCAATATACGTATGGTTTATTTGCGCAAATGACCCAAGACGCCAAACATCTTTAAAATTTTTGGTGTGTAATGAGGAAAGATTGTTTCCAGAATGTATATATTTTGAATTTGGAAGGAAAATATCTTGAATAGTGCAATATTTCCGTGTTTATTTATAGTTAAACATTTTGATTTTTCGGCAAGCGCGGGCGGCTTTGATCTCTCGTTATGCACACTATTTCAGGTACTTCAGTCTCAAATTACATTGGAATTTTATGACAATTTTACGCTTTAGTATTTCTGCTGTCGTTTTGTAGTATTTGGTTTTGGAGGAGACATATTTTTAAATAACATACCGCACATGCTTGGATATTTTACCGGATATTTAAAACTCCAACAACTTCAACGGCGCGGTTATTGTACATTTCTATCTATAAATCTATTAAATTATCATAATTACAAAATAAAATCGGGAAAATATAAGCTGTTGTTAGATGAAAACAAATCTTGAAAAATGAAAACTGAAAATAATATGTGAATAAATTGAAAAAAAGTTATCCAATTACATGTAACTCTTTCTCAGAAGCTCATTCAGTTTTCCGAGTTTAAAACAAAATTTGCCAAAATGATTTTTCAGACAGATGGTGGATAATTCTTTTTCAGCGGTTCTAATATCAAGTTAGTTTAATTTTACTTAATTCAGCTTTGATTTCAATGTATATTAACGATTTAAGAAACATTTTCCCGCATAAATATGTGTATTGAATCTGTGTTTTTATTGACTCTGTACCCGTGAGTTCACAGGTAATTTTATTGATGACGTCATCGCCATCTTTACCGATAAGCGGAATTGACCAAAACCAATTTTTATTTGAAGTTTCATACACTGTCTCGCAGTATCTTATAACATGAGATTTGATAGCAGTAAGACAGGAAGTTAATAATTTAGAAAGTTCAGTAGTAGTACAAGAGCTAGAATTTGCAATAATAATAATTTGCGAAGTCAGTGAGGAATTGAATAAAATAAATAATATATATAATTGTTTGATAATGTAGAATAAATCAAGCCTCAGAAAGATCTAACAGGCATCCCCAAAGGGCCTGTGTGTGTTTAACCGACAAAACAGCTTACAAAATGACTTACCACCAGTAAATCAAACCATCTCTACTCCGATTTTGACCTCTGGATGATCAAAGGTTAGCAAATTCCATGTTTCCATGACAGGGAAATCAGAATAAGATCTCGTTAATAGCTCACCACTTATTGCTAACACTTCGATAGGCTTAACGCTATGTAGTATTGGTCAAAATAACTCTTCCAACATGATCACATGTCACGTGCTATTGAGTAGACTCGTCCTACTTTTTATCACCCAGAGTTCAAAGTCGGAGATCAAACTAGAACATACTGAGTTTGAGTATAAACTGTGCCTTTTTCTAGCAATCAAGGGAAGCTAACTTCAAAATCAGATAAGATTTACACAAAGCGAGGAAACATTGTTACACTATTTACGGCACAGCAAATTGCTCGAAAGCCTGGGAATCAAAGAAGGAAATGCTTAAAATTCAATCGGTTCGTTCAGCGATACAGGATAGGGGTAGAACATGCCATTGCATAATTAACAAGTAGCCCAAGGGCAATGATCGCTCACCTGAGAGTCAACAAGTACAGTCACTGGATAAAGTGGTAGTTTGTTTTTTTACCATATATGGGTATGACCTTGACCTAAATTAATCACATACCTTCATCTACTCCATTACGAGGGTTGTCCCAAAAGTTCCATTACACTCATTGTTTTGCCTTGATAACAACATGTCAGATCTTACAACACTTATGATTACCAAGTACTATATCTTAGGGTTTTGGGGGCAAATTTTCGTACTGCTACGTCCATTTGTTAAAATGCAGTGGAGGTTTGAACCTTTGTTCCCCTACTTCAGCGGAGCAGGTCTAATGACGTTGCCGCTAATTTTGATTCTGTCTTAATGTTTTGCCGTTTGGATAAATACACTACAAACATAACAATCTATTTCAAAATTAGATTTATATTTAGCTTAACGATATCGTAGCATGTATTTGGAAATCTGAGTAAAATATTTAAAAGCAAATCGTCAAAATAATGCTATAAAGATCAGCCATGCAAAATAAGAATAATTAACCAAATGCCAACCACTGTTAGCAACTGCCCATGTTTCATTAGGTCAAGTAATATTACTGTTAGCTGATATATCGTTTTAAAAGTAGGTGTTGTGAACTAGTATTGAAGACACCAACTAATATCAAGCTAAACATTTGCTTTGTTTCCATTAAAGAACATATTTTAGATGTTTGATTATAACGACCCTGTATTGTTGCTCCGCATGTTTTTACCGACGTCGTAATTTTGCCGTTGAATTTTTATAGGTAAGCTTCTTTATTTGTCTCCCAAACTATCAAATCTTTCTCAAATTTCATAAAATAATCACTAAATGATGCTCATAGAATAGTAGTTAGGCTGGTATATTTTTCTAAATGATCACATTATGCCTATGTTGATTTAGCAGATTGCGAAAAATATAAACTACGGAAACATTTTGCATAATTTGACTTGCTCCGGTCATACCTACTTATGGTAACCAAGGTAACTGTAGCAGTGAGGTCATTGAAGTGAGTATTATTTTGAACAGTAAAATAAGTTCCAATATGGCCAATTATTCTGCATGAGTAACTGTTGTTGGTTCCTGCTATGCGTTCAGAATGAAATGTATGTGTAACGGGACTTTTGGGACAAGCCACGTATTTGTTTGCATCAACCACTTTGCAAGTCTCGGGCTGCAATAGTTTTCAAAAAATCCATAGTTTTCACATTTTCCCATGTAAAAGCCCATGAGGGCGTGGCGGCCATCTTGGTCATGTGACCCGGATTTCGCCATCAAACTTTCTTTCGCCCTACCCATGGATGCTCCACATAAAATTTCACTTTTATTGGCCTTGGCCAAGCGGTTTCAGAGAAGAAGATCTTTGAAAAGTGTGTATAGATGACAGACAGGCCAAGGTCAAGAGATGACCTTGAACTAAATCAATCACATAGTAACCTTCATTGACTCCATTAGTTGTTTTGCATCTACCACTTTACAGGTCTCGGGCTGCAATAGTTTTCAAAACATCCATAGTTTTCACTTTTTCTCATGTAAAAGCCTACGTTTCCAAAATTGACATTGCCGTAAAATAGGTCCAGGTCATCCTAGGATCATCATTTTATTAAACTATGATGGGCTGGTGCCCCAAATGCTACATACCAAGTTTCGTGAAAATCGGCCGGCCGGTTATGGAAAAGAAGATTTTTAGTTGGTTTTACCAGATATAGGCGTGGCCGCCATCTTGGTCATGTGACCCGGATTTCGTGATCAAAATTTCGTTCCCCCTACCCATGGATGCTCCACATAAAATTTCACTTTGATTGGCCATGCGGTTTCAGAGAAGAAGATCTTTGAAAAGTGTATATGGATGACAGACCGGTCAAGGACAAGAGATGACCTTGACCTAAATTAATCAAATACCTTTATTAGCTGTTTTGCATCTACCACTTTTCTGGTCTCAGGCTGCAATAGTTTTCAAAAAATCCATAGTTTTCACTTTTTCCCATGTTAAAGCCTATGATTCCAAAATTGACCTTATCGTAAAATTGGTCAAGGTCATCCTAGGGTCATCATTTGATCAAACTATGATCGACTAGAGTCCCAAATGCTACATACGAAGTCTGGAGGAGAAGATTTTTGAGTGGTTTTTATCATATATAGGCATGGCGGTCAGCTTGGTCACGTGACCTGAATTTCGCAATCAATTTTTGTTGCCCATGCCCATGGATGCTCCACATAAAATTTCACTTTGATTGGCCAAGCGGTTTCAGAGACGAAGATCTTTGAAAAGTGTGTATGGACAACAGACCCGCCAAGGTCAAGAGATGACCTTGACCTAAATTAATCAACTACCTTCATCTACTCCATTAGCTGTTTGCATCTACCACTTTTCAGGTCTCAGGCTGCAAAAGTTTTCGAAAAACCCATAGTTTTCACTTTTTCCCATGTAAAAGCCTAAAATATGTTTCCAAAATTGACCTTGCCGTGAAATAGGTCAAGGTCACCCAAGGGACATCATTTGATCAATCTATGATCGGCTGGAGTCCCAAATGCTACATACCAACGGTTTCGGGAAAATCGGCCTGCCGGTTCTGGAGATGAAGATTTGTTAGTGGTTTTAACCATATATGGGCGTGGCGACCATCTTGGTCATGTGACCCGGATTTCGTGATCAAACTTTCGTTCCCCCGACCCATGGATGCTCCACATAAAATTTCACTTTAAGTGGCCAAGCGGTTTCGGAGAAGAAGCTGTTTGAAATTGTGGTCGACGGACGACGGACGGACGGACGCCGGACTGATTGGTATACTATAAGCTCACCCTGTGAGCCTTCGGCTCAGGTGAGCTAAAACATATAAATCTGTTGGATCTCTGTGGCGACACCCGCGTCCATATCTATCTTCGGTAACATGTATATGTGCCGGAATTAAGAACTGGGGCTAATTTTATAAGATTTTCAAAAGCTTCTACTTATATTTCAGCCGTCGCACGAGAAAACCAACAATCTGCATATACGAAAACAAAGGCGCAGATCGGCTTCGCGGTAGCCGCGAAGCTTATCAGCGCATTTATTTTCTCTACACAGATGGTACAATCCCTCTCCTTTCTAAATCGAAATTTTCACGCCTCTAGCTTTCTCCTGTGGCTATACAGCCCGATTTGTCTCAGACCTGATCGGAAACCAAATTGTTGGTTTTGTCACGCGACGACTCAGTCTTGTTAAGAATTGGTATGTAAGTATAAGTTTTCAGACCTAATGTTTCTTATTTCTTGTTTATAAATGTGTATCGTAGTGAGGGCACTACAGAATCGAAAGGTGTCGTGGTCTTTTTGTGAATGCACCCTAGACATCCCCAACCTGTTTCTGGTTACCCATCGTAAAGCAAAGTAAGTCTTACTTGGCCATTGCACAAAAAAAAAAATAAATGAAAAAATATATATATATAAATAAATAAAAAAACTTTCAGACATTTTACTATCGACGCATGGTCTCTTAGTTTTGCCTCACACAGATGACTTCCTTAGTTAGTATTCAAGCGATTATTTCAGGTCATCTCATTCATTTTATGCTTCTTTATTCCTCGTATGACACAGCTTAATTGATCGTATGACGCGGCTCATTAGCATTTTCGTAGAACACATGAAATACTCCCTTGTTAAATTTAGTCAGCGTAGGTGTCCATATAGGAGTTCACTCCTAAGTGAAAATGTCTTTTAAGCGCACTGGTCATTCTCCCAATGATGTTATAGTTCAACCTGTGGAGAAAATCTCATATGATGAAAATTCTTCAGTTAGATTCAAAAACAGCAAACGATTTGAAACTGAACTTAAATGGATAAAATTACTGCAAACACCCTTTCCACTGGGATTTAACGACAACTTTTACCACGAAGGCAATATTTCCAAAATGCCCGATTTTGATGTGCTTACACTTTCAGAGTCCCGTAAACGTAAATCTAGATCTCATGGTATACGGAAAAAGGGTAGTGACGAACGAAAACGGTGCGATGCATTGAAATTGAACATTTCCCTTAATGATTTAGCTGTTAAACTGAGGATTCACGGTCGACATCCAATGCTGTCTTATCTTAGTTCTATACCTATTGCTGCATTACGTTCCTTCGACACAGAGGCTAATAGATTTTATGATAGAAATCATCAAATGTATGAAGCTGCACTGTTAACAAGATGTTATACTCAGCATGCTCTTCGTCCATTTATCGATTCCGAATCTAATCACATTACAAGTTTTATTAAAATTCCTTTCATTAATAAAGGAATCGACTTTATTGATTTACCAAGCATATTCCAGGATAAATCAGTGATACAGTCTATACCTACCTACTTCCAAAATTCAGAACCTCCCTTTATTTGTTATAAATATAACAAACCAATAAAAAATACTATTTTTTTAATTCAATAAACTTGTTTCTGATCTTGATATCCATGCTAATACTCCTAAGTCTTGAGATTGTAAAGATTCAAAATATGTTTATCAACCAGTCGGACATATAGTTACTGGAAATTTAAAAATAATTTCGGATTCTAGAATTCGCAAAATTATTTCTAAAGGTCCGAAATATAGATTCCCATCCTACATTAATTTCGACAAATGTAGAGAGGAGATTGCATCTGCATTAAATGATTTCAGTAATCGATGGTGTAAACGAGAGGGTGTTGAAGATAATGCTCTTAAAGAATGGAAAAGAAGTATCTTCACTATCGTGGATAAACGTATAAAGTTTTATTCACAAAATACTAATCTTTTACCTCCTAAACCCAAATCGTCACTTAGGCATTTGAAGCAGGGTATCCAAGAATTTCATAGAAAGTATGTCTTGGTTCCGGCAGACAAAGCCGCAAACAATGCTGTTGTCGTTTGTAGGCTTCACTACATTAACACCTTAAAACAGGAGCTTGATGGTACCAGGGCTTATCTGGAGACAGATACTGATGAAGTGTCTGTAGTTAATGCCCACTTAAACGATTTACCTGTTTAGTTTTCTGTTTGTGTCAATGAAGGCCAAGACAAACTTCCTACGATGTATTGGTTACCTAAGCATCACAAAAGACCGTACAAAGCTAGATTTATTGCAAATTCTAGCTCTTGTACTACCACTGAACTTTCTAAATTATTAACTTCCTGTCCTACTGCTATCAAATCTCATGTTATAAGATACTGTGAGACAGTGTATGAAACTTCAAATAAAAATTGGTTTTGGTCAATAAAAATTCTGGTGAGGTGCTCAGTAAATTGAAGTGTGGAGGGTTTCGTGCGACAAGCTCGTCCACATATGATTTTTCTACTCTGTTTACAACATTACCACATAATCTAATAAAAGAAAAACTTCTGGATTTGATAGAGATAGAGTGGACCTTCAAAAGGGCATTAAAAACTATGGTTCACTTTATTTAGCATGTAATGACAGAAAGGCTTTGTTCACTTCCTCTGACCAAAGTCGGTATACACTTTGGTCATGTCAGAATGTGTGCGACGCCTTGTCCTATCTCCTTGATAATATTTATATTAGATTTGGGACCAAGTTATACAGACAAATTGTTGGAATTACGATGGGTACAAATTGCGCACCTCTCGTAGCTGATTTATTTTTATACTGCTAGGAAAGAGATTTCATGGATTCTCTTAACCATGATAATCAAGCTGATGTTATCGAGGCTTTCAATTCCACATCTAGGTACCTCGATGACCTTTTGAACATTGACAACCCTTATTTTGAAGGTATGGTCAATCAAATTTATCCACCTTAACTACAGTTGAACAAAGCCAATATCTCAGATACCGAAGCCCCCTTTTTAGATCTATCTCAGATACCGAAGCCCCCTTTTTAGATCTACATCTTTCTGTTGCAAATGGATTTGTTTCTTCTAAAATTTATGATAAGCGCGATGACTTTGATTTTGATATAGTAAATTTTCCTTTTTTGGATGGTGACGTTCCTCGTCGTGCTTCTTATGGTGTATACATTTCGCAACTTATTAGGTTTGCTAGAGTCTGTAATCATGTTACAGACTTCAACGCTCGAAATAAATGTTTAACGGCAAATCTTCTCCAACAGGGCTATCGGTATCATAAACTTCGAACAACCTTTTGTACATTTTATCGTAGACACTATGAATTGATTTCCAAATATACTATTGGGTTAAAGACGCTTTTAAGTGAGGGTCTTTCGGAACCTGAATTTTATGGTGACTTGGTTTACAAAAAGAAACTTATAGGAATTAATGATTTTTCTTTTCAATTCAGAAAAATCATAACACGTTACAGACAGGTACAAGTAGGCAAAGATCAGGAAAAGGCGCAATCAGAAAGAGATTCCCACTCCAAAAACCGAGGTGGGAAAAATCAAACTAACAATCAGGCAGACGTATAGGTTATAACTTGAATGTTATGCGACAGTCTGCGTGCTTAGTTTTTAACCCTATCATGGTTAATAACTATGCTGCCTTCTTTAATTGCACGCCGGTGGATCGGTCGTCAGACTCTGTGATGGCCCCGACTTAAAGCTATTCATTTTAGTTGGTTGGGGCCGGAGCTTCTTGTTTGTTGCTTTGCCCACCGGGGTCCAACTGGTGTTTTTCTTTTGCTCCGGAGTTAGTAGGTTATTCGGCGCCCAGGGATCTCCATTTTCGGGCAGCTTACTCAATCTGTGAGTCCTGGGTTTTGATTCATGAAGATGTTTATCTTGATTTATATGTTTGTTCTTGATGATTCATTGACTAGTTAGAGATTCACCACGAGGACCGAAGAACTAACTAAATGTTATGAACCACTGCAGAAGCTGAGGGTGAGGTTAGGCGCCTGTAAAACCGGTTTAAGCCCCCCAGTTATTTATAACTGACCGTTCCAACGCGGTACTGCTGTTGTGGTTCAAATTTATCAAAGTTATTCCAATTATATATGTTTCATGTTGCATGACTTTGTGGCCACCCGAACATCATTTGGCTGTTCACTTAGCCCTCTGCATTTTACTTGTTCTGTCCAAGCTAGCACTGTGACCACGTTACCTTCAATAGCTGCTCATCCTGCTTTCCGTTATACATGTTATACGTTGGTACATATGTATACTATTTTCTTAACATGATTTTCCTTATTTCTTGTTTATATTTGTGTTTAATAGAACCACTGCAGAAGCCGAGGGCGAGGTTAGGCGCCTGTAAAACTGGTTTAAGCCCGCCAGTAACTTTGTGTTACTGATCGTTCCAAGGCGATACTTCTGTGGTGGTTCTTTGTTTTATGTCTTGGTGTTTAAATTTTTTTGTGCTGTTGGCGCCTTATGTGTGTTTTCATAGTTTTAGTTAAGTTACGGTAACTGAGTGGCCACCTATTGGGAAAATAGCTGCTCATTCGGCTTACGATATGTTTCATGGTATAAGTACCTGATTGTTGGTTTGGTTTTTTCCCACCCGGTTTTTGGGGTGGGAATCTTTTTCTGATTGCGCCTTTTCCTGATTTTTGCCTTCTTGTACCTTTTCCCTTCTAAACCCATGAATTTTGAAGTTGTATTATGTTTTTAATTATTTTGTATATTTTGCTCTGACTGTCACAGCTTCAGGTTATATCTTTAACATTAAGACATTTTTCTAGTATTTTTTAAACTAAAGTTATTAACGGCCTTGAAAAACTTGAAATGCTTTATCAGGATGTTGCCCTTTAAATGTCAATAGATACAATGCGTGATACTCCAGCTACTAATTACATAATTCATCAATTGGTTTTCCCAGGTGTGTAATAAATTAGACAAAGTACTTATCATCAATTGCTTCGTACGAGATAGATCATATCACAGTAATTATCGCCAAGAGAGTTCCAAAGTACTAATTATACTTGTGCCTCAAACGTAGATTAATGCGTCTTGTTAAGCGCCCCTACAAATGCGAGTGTTACATTTTTATGACGATAAGATTGGTATTGTAAGAGACAGCATTGATGTCATGAGACGATAGATAACTTGGAACCACAACAGAAGTATTACCTAGTGAGTATTTGGAATGATCAATAAGACAAGGAATTGGGGGCTTAAACCGCTTTTAGAGGCGCCAAACCTCACCCTCATTTTCTGCAATGGTTCTAACATTTAGTTATTTATTCGGTCCTTGTGATGAATCTTTAACCAGTCAGTGAATGATCAAGGTAAACAATTAAATTATGATAAACACTGTGATGAATTAAAAACGAGGACTCACAAATACAATAAGCTTTCCGGCGACTGCAGATCCATGGTTGCCATACAAAGGCATTGAGAATCTGGAACAAAAGACAAACACCAGTTGAACCCCGGTGAGCCAAGCGACAGACAAAAAGCTACGGCCCCAGCCAAAGAACATGAATACCTTCAAGTCGGGGCCATCATAGTGTCTGACGCCAGATCCACTGGCGTGCGATTAAAGGAGGAAGCATAGTTATCAACTGTGATTGTGTAAAAAAAAAACAACCAAGCATGCATACTGTCGCATTACATTTAAGTACCCTGTATACCCTATTTTTTCAATTGGGGTTCTTTTCATGAACATGCTTTTTCTGATGATTCAAAAAGATCGTGAGTAACCTACATGTATACATATATTTGTTTGTATTATCTGTCAGTCTATAATATTTTAGCATAATCATTTTCGTACAATAAACTATCGAAAATGCAATCCACAGACAAGCATAATCAAAACATGCTCTTTCTCGTCTTTTCACTTGCTATCTAACCAAATCTTCCTCAACATCAAACAAACCACGTTAAATTGTCTACTTATTTTCCATTATCATTTAGTATTTCGCAGACAAAATCTTTGACTGTACGATTCCGAAACTAAAAGGAAATATTAGTGAATTATTAATGTAACTGTGATGTCTGCAACCCCAGTGTGGTTTTGTGTTCTTTTGAGATGATCGTGTTACAACTACTTGTTTCTACGTTGTTTTAGCTTTCATGCTATCAGGTGTCAATGTATTCGTATAAGAAGCAAAGACACAAAATTCAATATAGGGATTTCATATGGTCACGGCTGGTAATGTCGTTAGGGGCAACCGGAAGGTTATGCAAAGCGAATGTTCACGGAAACTTCCGAACATGATTTACGGGATAAGACAAAATGTCAACAGCCAAGTGAGTTTTCACGAATTGTAATTTTTCACAGTATTGCAGCTTTATATATACAAAAAAGGAGAATACCATTCCATATAGTATTTATGTCTGTATCCGAAACGAATGAATCGGGCACACAAACGTCAATGGATTACTTGCGATCCACTTTCTCATGTGTGTGGTGTTTCGGTGTAATTAGATTTCGTGGTTGCAAGTGAGGGGGTTCGGTACAATAAATGCTTTAAAATACACTTTTGCTACATATAGCCGTATCCTAATCCATTATGTTTTGCAAACAAACGTTTTCAGGATTTATTCTCAATTGTCACTTGTGTAGAAGCTGAGCGTTTTGTTTATGTTGTCCCTATCGACATGGGTTGCCCCTATCACCACTATTGCACCTAACGAGACGAATTCCTGTAATTGCATTTAAAGGTCCCATTTAAAGATTATTTTATAATAAAGCAACAACCCGAAAACGGAAATTTACAGAAATATCGGCGATTTTATTCCAGTAACTGATTGAATCGCGGTTTACTTCACTGACCTCTGGTGCTAGAGGTCCTAGGTTGTCCGTATACGCTTCTGTTCGTGTCATTTGCGGAGAAGACGTGAGAAAAAAGGATTGCAGCGCTTCCGGTATAACTTACATTCCAAAGCATCCATTAAACCCCTAAAAACCTGACCATCTCATCAAAATTATAGCTTGAAAAATGCATTTTCCCACAGCAACACACGTTGTGCGACAGGTTTATGATTGCATATAAAATCGGTATTACTCTTTTTCAAGTTAAATATGTGCATGATCGCACATGACATTGCTCTTATTCTGGTTTTTATCTAAAAAGCAAGAATAGTTTAGCCCAAGTGATATCGTGCTGGATTGGTGGCCTTTTAAAGCAGTAATTCTGGCGTGCTTCTCATGCTATTTTTGAGTAGGCCCTGTCATATTTCGTATCTCCTATCATAGGCGAGATTTTGCGATAAAGTTACTTCTACTAACGAGCATTTTAATGTGGTTTTCTGTTCGGGGGGTATTCCTCTTTCTCTTGGTTTTGGGGCGTTCACTGCACTTTCCTGTCATATATAACATACATTTGCCTTAAGAACAACATAATAATCTATTAGTGTTTAAGCACAGAACCCCACATCGGCACAGAAATTGTTTTTTGCTAACCGATCTCGTTGCTTTTGAATGTTTGGGGTGGTTTTGGATGTTTCCATTAGCCCTTCCGCAGGTCCACTCGTTAAGGGTAACCGGTCCGATAGGGGTAGTCATGTCGTAAGTCATAACTTTTTTTTCCGTTTCTTCTGTAGCAACGTTTTCAAGCAGAATTTCTATGGCAAATTCTTTGGACAAGGCATTATACATTGAAAGGCTCAGATGAATTATGTTTGTCTACATAAGCTCGCCGTCAATGCACCAAAACCTGTCCAGTAACAGCTTAAAGCAGAACAAACAACATGCCTTGCATCCAGGAAAAACTGGATTTTAGAGATACAACAGCATTTCCCACTCCCACGATCGCAAAAAAGTATTCAGATATAAATACTATTTGGAATAGTATTACCCGATTTCAGAATATTTACCTCCAAGCAAAGAAAATTTGCGTAAACATAAACAAATGTCACATGTTGATATTCGTGTTCTGTTCCCGTTACTCATGTCCGGAAGCTCCCGTAAGGCGTCCGTTTGCATAACATTTGATTGCCCCTAACGACATTACCAGCCGTGATGGTAATTGAAACATTTATAATACATAGGCAGGTGAAAAGAAAGAAAAAAAATCAAATTGTTGCTTCTCTGACGTTGTACATGTATGAGCCATGATGACGGGAGGCTTTCGTCAGAATGCCAGGCTAAATTAAGCCATAGCTAATAAGATTTCTTCTTGTTCGACAATAAAATGGCTTGTGACCTGTCATGTTCTTATTAAATCTTTTAAGGTGGAAGAAAACCGATGGGTCGCTGAAATTGATAGCGTCAGCAAAAAACCGGTTTTTCGCATAAGCGAAATGAAAGGCGCAGATTCGCTACACGGATAGTCCAATTACTCTTCCACTGATAAACAATTTTTTAAGTTTCTATCTTTGACTGCACTGCGCGATTCGTGTCGGACCTGGCCGGAAACCCCGAAGACCGAGTTTCTCTCGTCAAGGCTGTTATAATGAAAGTTGACCTATTAAGTGCCTGATTCCTCTTATCGTACAGTTTGGACACAAGGACTCCGTTCAATCAAAGCAATTTCTTAATATTGCTTGCTAGATGTTAAACTCTATACAGTGAAGAATATAAGTCCGATTTCAGAAAATTTGTTCAAAAATGACCACTTCATGTAATTATTTTTCTAACTGTATCTGTATTGCCAAACATTTTTCTGACAAGACTGGATAAATGTTTATGAAAGCATTTCAAATGAAAGATCATTTATACTTATTCACAAAATTGGCAAAAACTGATAAAAAGTTAAAGCTAACATAATGCTATGTTCATGTGTTATAGCGTATACCCGTCAAATTCAACAAAATGAAGCATTTTTGTTTCAGTAATGCTTAGTCCTTTTTATTTGTCACAAAAAATGTAAACAAAAACTGAAATGTGCAAGTTTTAAATATTAAAAGTAGTCACAAATTTACTTCGAAAGCAAGTTGTAAGTTCAACATAAAGAGGCTTAGATTCTAGTATATACAGTGTTTACGTTACTTTGGAACTGTCCAGAGAACATATAAACATGACCCTGGAATGTTTCAGAGATATGTTTTGATAGAGATTAAGAACCAAGATGTTGAACAAATTTTGTTCAATTTCTTGCCTTTATATACCATACTGTATACTTTTGTCTAAAACACTTCCGCAACAAATAGCCACTGTTGTCGAAAATTAAGACACAGCTTGTATAAATCGATGCTATTGGAAACTGAACGCGAGACACCTCATTTCAGAATACGACACTACAAACTTTTCTATTTGTATGTACCTACATGTAACCACTGAGCACTATATCGTGTCCGAAAAAAACTTTCGGAATACGATTTAACATGCAGACATTCGAAGCGAAAATGCTCTGTTGACCTATACGAATATCTCGCAAATCATTTAATTTCTCCGAGCTTCCCAATAAACTGTTTCAGAATGATCTACTGCTTAATCAATGGCAACCATTTTTCGGAATAGCAATTAATTCCTCGATTTTGAAAACAAGAAGTTTCTAGCAAAACTTTCTTTATACATGTACATATATCTGCGTTTAACGTACTAGTCCTAATTGCATCTTCGCTTCTAACGCTCAAACAATTGTCAGTAACTGGTAATATCATTACAAATCTAATGTCAGTTAAGTTAAATCTTTATACAATGACATAGCAAAGAGACAAAGACAAAAAAAATGGAAGAAGAACACTAAGAAAGTACCCACTCCTCTTTATAACCTATGCCAATCATGCCCCTGTGGACCATACAGGCAGGGGTCCGGATAATCATCATCTGACGAACAAATCGCTCAGGTAAGCTACAGGACCGTTGGTCTTCTCGATTTCGCCAACTAAAAGTGATGGTTTAACCCATATTTGCCGAATGAATTCTCCCACCATTATCAATTGGAGGAGTTCACTTTCATTTTTAGGGGTGTTAGGAGTGATTTTTAAATTTTAACTCATTTTTCGATGAAATTCCTCAAAGCAAACAGAATAGCCCCATATCTGGGGCTATACTGTTTGTCTATGTCCCACAAAAGGGACGCCAGGCTTAAATGAGTTAAGATCCATGAAACAGATATTTTGTGGATGCTGAATCAATGCAATTATCTGGTAAATCTTTATTGCTCCCTTGTGTACTGTGGTAACTTAACATATAAAATTATTGGTTATTCGTCTCTCAGTAATGCGAATGACCATTTAATTAACCCATATTTGACGAATGGTTTTTCCCATAATTATCAGTTGGATGGGTCCACTTTCATTTTTAGGGGCGTCAGGAGTGTTTTTTAAATTTTATTCAATTTTTTAATGAAAATTCTCTAAGCAAACAGAATAGCCCCAGATGGGACACCGCGTTCTGCGGCGTCACATCTGGGGCTATTCTGTTTGTCTAAGTCCCATAAAAGGGACGCCAGGCTTAAATGAGTAAATTATGTGTGTCGGTGAGTTACATGGTGGCTGACTAGGCCAATATTAGATCTAAACTGCCGGTTGCAAGTGGAGGAAGGTATTATCGAAGAACCTCGCTTAGACACCGATTTTTCGTTCTTTGCGCTTTCTGTCAGCTTCATTGGTTCTCTGTTCTTCATAATCAGTTGCTCCTTTGTTGATTGGACTTCGCCAGTTTTAGTAACCATGTGCTGCCGCAGGTCTTTGTAGCATTTTTACTGGCTTTCCCTCCGCTAATTCTCACTGGGAAACGCTATTCAGTGAAGTCGTTTACCAGCTAGGAGTGGCCATAATCGGTTGCTCACAACTTTGGTATTAGACAGAAATCTGAAACATAACAGAAAATGCCTTTGGCGCAGTTGTGATCTGTATCTGATTAAAGAAAATGGTCAACGGTCACCCATTTGTAGCCTGGTATATTCTTTCTGGAACTATGATTGTCGATGATACATTTACGTTACGCTGTTGGTCGATTAGTTGGTTTAATTAACTGTGTCTGTTAATTAAAAGACAATGTTCGTCACTTCTGTTTTAGTCCACTTCAAGATATCGTGATAAAACGTCTGTTATTGGGCTTAATAAGCATATTGCATAGACATGTCCGTACTAAACAAACCTTTTGATTTATTGCGAATAATCAATTGAAGCTTGAAAACATAATGTTATGTCAGATATTGTCACCTTGTTCACTTGTCTGGGTCATTACGGATCTCTTATTCAAATTTCGTACACTGCATTTTCGACTTTGCGAATGCGGCCTATAGGAAGATAGTCATAATTATTTGAACGAAGTTTATTTTACTGTTCGACTTCCAAGAAAGAACGATCATCAGTCTTAACCGAATAAACACATGCTTAACCTAATTGTTTCTTTAAATCATATAAGTTTGGCGTCACTTTTATGGGACATAAGCAAGAAGTATAGCCCCAGATGTAACAACGCAAGATGCGGCGTCCCATCTGCGGCTTTTCATTTTGCTTAAAGAAAATCAAGCAAAATTTTAAATGAAATTTCAAAACTCACTTCTGATCTGTCCCTAAAAATGAAAATGGACTGGGCAAAATGGAACTGATGGGCGAATACATTCGTCATAAATGGTTTTAGACGCTTCCAGCTTAGACTGGAGAAATATGCGTAAAGAATTACCAGAATCTAAAGCGTGCTACTGACAGATTCTATTTGGAAATCAAAATTAGAAATCATATATCGCCTGCAATTTCACATTATATTCCATGTGAAAAGGTACAAGTAGCCAATGATCAGGAAATTGCGCAATCGGAAAGAAATTCCCACTCCACAAACAGAGGGGTGGGAAAAAACTAAAATGACAGTGGTTAAGTGATACACAAATATTAACAAGAAATAAGGAAAGCATATAATGATGTTTTCATACATAGATACCAAAATGAAACACCTATAACGGAAATCAGGATGAGCAGCTCTTGAAGGTAACTCTGCGCCAAGTTTGAGAGAACTTGTAGCCCAAACCCATTGCTTTTCTGTTATGCAATAAATAGTATTAAACTAACTATGCGCCAAAAGTTTAGCATAATTAGTTGTCTAAAGGGAGTCACATATATCTGGTCAGAACAAATCACAACGAATCAAAATGTCTACACAACTGCAAAATCGTTCCTATTCGATGCCACAGAGGAAACAATCAAGACTTTTACGAATTCGGAATCAGCAGTTAGTTAGGTACTGAATGACAAAAGATCAGGTTTCAGGTTTGAAAGAGTAATTTTCGAGTCTTTCTAAAAATCTTGTCATTGGAAATCAGCTGTCTCAGTAGTTATAATCGAAAGCCAGTAGTTTTATATTACTGATCGTTACAATGCGATACTTTTGTTGTGGTTCTTTTTATTTTATGTTTTGGAGTCGATTTTTGTGCTGTTTGAACCTTATGTACGTTTTCATAGTTTTAGTTAAGTTTGGGTAACTGAGTGGCCGCCTATTGGGAAATAGCTCCTCACTGGGTGTGTTCTCGAAGTATAAGTACCTAATTGTTAATTATTTTTTCCCACCTAGGATTTTGAAATGGGAATTTCTTTCTGAATGCGCCTTTTCCAGATCATTGCCTACTTCACGCCTACCAAACGTTCCGGTGCTCAACCGTTGGTTGAGACAGAAAATCGATAGGAGTAGTTTCCGGTTGAGCATCGAAGTAGCCAGAAAGGTAAACAATTGTTGCATGCTCTTTGTTGTTTGATTAATAACTTTTCTTCCAGGACGAAAATAAAAAATCTGGGAATTGTGTACAGTGTCTTACATATTCATACATCTGTGGTGTAAACATGAGGTCGAGGAATTATCGCGTTTTGACTGAATCCATTTCAGCGTGATGAAGGTATACTAGAAACCGACAGGATTGTGTAGAAAACGGGTGTGTTTTAGGCTGTATTTACTTTTTTGTGTCGTGTTTCAGGGTAATTTATATACCGCTGATCAAGACACAGTCATACAAATGTCACTTAAATTTGCAAGTCCATTCAGCCGAAGCAATGGGCACAATATCTTAGAAAACAACTCTGAGAATTTTGGTTGAGCATCGGATAATTAAAATGATAGGGAATAAAAATTGAGTTGTGTCATTTGACCATTGTTTACATTCATCGCTCAAAAATATGTTTCAGGAATGCCACATGAGTGCACACAGAGTACTTATTCCCACATTTGCCACTCTAAACTTTGATTTTTCCTTAATATCCAAAAATAGAAGCTACAGAGTAACAAATACATGTAAAACGGTGTATTTTGTGAACGACAGCCCACAGGCTGGTTCGCATAACTTAAACGGTACTACAAATACTAAAAAAATCCCTTTTTCCCGACAGAAAATGTCCGTTTTTTATTTTTTGTGTGGTTGCGCACCGGAGTATTCGGTTGAGCATCGGAAGATCTGAGCATATTTGCCAGTCTTTATGTGATTTTGGGATGTGAAAACATGCAATAATGGCCTTTATGCGCTACTGTATACATTGTTGGTGAGATTTTAAATGACTTGAGAAGATGACATATTGCTGTGTATCACTTAAGGTATATTGGTGGTAGCAACTTGAATATAAGCGATGGATTGAAACATGGTTGCATTTTGTATCAAAATATTATACAAAACGACACAAAGGACAGAATGCACAATTTCGTATATGTTACAAAGGCATATCGCTCCACGCATACAGTTGTGGTCACGCATCGGAATATCCGGTTGAGCATTTGACCATCTCTTTCTGTGCTGTCATAGCTTGAACGTTAAAACATTAATGTATATCAGACATTCCCACCTATATTTCCTACCTCAAACCTTTAAACTCCTGATGAAATGAAAGTGCAGTGGTAAGAGTTTCGATACATTCATTCAAAATGTCTTCGCTTTAATAACATTTATCTTCTGTTTTCTGTCTTATTTTGTGTTCATTTCCTTTTCATTTCAGGTGATAAACGGTGTTAGTTATGGGGATATATAAAGGAAAAAGAAAACGAGGCCTCACATTAACCGTTAGAAAGAAAACCACGTATAGTAAATGTAGAAGCAGACCCTGTTATTCGAATTCAGCTTCCCCGTTTCCAAAACGATGCAAAACATCACCTTTTTGTTTAAATCTTTTTCATCACCTTTTTGATAAACTCATATGGAACATATTCATGAACAAGAAAATTATAGCATGTTCTTAGTTACAGGCTATACGGAGGGGTTCATAGAAATTTGGAAGTTTAAAATAATATGAGATTGTGATATTAATCTACACCGACCAGAATAATTATTCATTTTAATTAGTAACGTTTAGTGCATTTTGATACTAAATAAAACAGATACTGTGTTAAACCGTAATGGTTTCATCACCACGTCTGAATAATTGTTGATTTGACCTTTAAAACTTAAAAGAAACAAACAAACATATGTAAAATTCCACCAGCAAAAGAAGATTTTATACAAAATTTCAAACATATATTCTTGCTATCTGAGTGACCCAAAGTTGTATGACGTGCTTGTGCCTAACTTGATTAGATTCTCTGAGTCTCTAAACAAAGATTTCAAATACATGGTGAAAGTTCGAATTTGCTAGAGCCAATCAAAACAATACTACCACTGAATCAAGCAATAATGGAAGGACAAGGTGAATCCAGTTTCAAAGCTGTGCTATAAATCATTTAATATCTAAAGTTATGTGGCATAAGCCAAAATCTGCTATCAAGTGACTCAAATGGTATATTCTTAAAAGTGAGGTTAAACTATTTTTTGTGGCGTCGTGTGATGTAGCATAAATCCGCACTATAAGAAATCTGGTTACATGACGGATTATGTATGCAGGGTGCAATAACTCTTCGGGTACAGTTTTCCTGCATTCTAAGTAAATCACAATATTGTTGTGCACATAAAATACTTCACATATTATGCTACTATGTGGTGAAAGATTCGAACCATACTGGATTCACCTTGTCCTTCCATTATTGCTTGATTCTGTGGTAGTATTATTCCGATTGGCTCCAGCAAAATCGAACTTGCATGCTATAATTTTTAGTTACATGCTATAATTTTCTTGTGATCACAATCTATGTCCGTTTCGGACAATATCGGTTCGTTTCGGTCAGTTTCGGTCCAATCCGGTAGATCGTGATACCGAATGTCAATCATCTATGAAAGCGGACGTGAACGAGAACACTGTATTGGAAACAACATAATTTCATATGGATCGTTTTCCGATAAATAGGTCAACGATCGAAAAAGTTAGTTCAAATCTTATAATTTAAAAACATTTGAAACTATGCAACACTACTTAATATCATTAAACAATACCTATCCAGTTTAATTTTATCATAAGCATTGTATTTACTGATCTCGTAAGCGTGAAGAAAATAGATTTATTTATAGAAGTGATGAAAAGTGACAAAAATGGCCGACAAAACAAACTCTAGCCTAGTCTAGCCTCGAAGTGCATGAGGCCCAAGAAAGGGAATTCAATATCGTGCATTGCAACAGCTATGAAAAATGCACCTTCATAAACCCTTAAGGAGCCTTATTACGTCAAATGATTGACAGAATACTGAAAACATATGGAGAGGTCAATACTACGGTTAAACACTTCCCTCCTGAAAAATGCTTTCCTGGGCATTATTTTCGTCGCTTTTGAACAAAATGTGAAACATTACCCCAGTACCTAATGCAAATTCTTGTAATTTTTGAAATTGAGGGTACTTGTGTTTGGTAAGTTCTCCTTGGTGCACGTTTCTGAATTATGCTTAGCTGTTTTGTGATAATCTTTACGAACATATTGGCGTATTCACTGAAGCAAAAAAGATTTATACAGTTCTCTTGGGCTCGAAGAAAATCGATAAAAACCTTGGTGGCCGGTTAGAACTTTTGACTAGTTAGCTTTCAAGAGAAGTCAGAGAAAAGTTACAATAACAGAGATCATTTTATCTACTTTTCTCAGTCACTAAGCGTAGCCATGTCAGGATAAAGCTCACCCAATGACACTACACGACTCAGGTTGATCAGTTACATGTATGTTGAATCTAGTGCAAAAGTGTGTGTTTGCGAAATACAGAAAGAGATGGTCAAATGCTCAACCGGATACTCCGATGCGTGACCACAACTGTATGCGTGGAGCGATACGCCTTTGTAACATATACAAAATTGTGCATTCTGTCCTTTGTGTCGTTTTTTAAAATATTTTGATGCAAAATGCAACCATGTTTCAATCCATCGCTTATATTCAAGTTGCTACCACCAATATACCTTAAGTGATACACAGCAATATGTCAACTTCTCAAGTCATTTAAAATCTCACCAACAATGTATACAGTAGCGCATAAAGGCCATTATTGCATGTTTTCACATCCCAAAATCACATAAAGACTGGCAAATATGCTCAGATCTTCCGATGCTCGACCGAATATTCCGGTGCGCAACCACACAAAAAATAAAAATCTGACATTTTCTTTCGGGAAAAAAGGGTTTTTTTAGTATTTTTAGTACCGTTTAAGTTATGCGAACCAGTCTGTGGGCTGTAGTTCACAAAATACACCGCTTTACATGTATTTGTTACTCTGTAGCTTCTATTATTGGATATTTAGGAAAAATCAGGGTTTAGAGTGGCAAATGTGGAAATAAGTACTCTGTGTGCACTCATGTGGCATTCCTGAAACATATTTTTGAGCGATGAATGTAAACAATGGTCAAATGACACAACTCAATTTCCCTATCATTTTTAATTATCCGATGCTCAACCAAAATTCTCAGAGTTGTTTTCTAAGATATTGTGCCCATTGCTTTGGCTGAATGGACTTGCAAATTTAAGTGACATTTGTATGACTGTGTCTTGATCAGCGGTATATAAATTACCCTGAAACACGACACAAAAGTGTAAATACAGCCTAAAACACACCCGTTTTCTACACAATCCTGTCGGTTTCTAGTACAACTTCATCACGCTGAAATGGATTCAGTCAAAACGCGATAATTCCTCGACCTCATGTTTACACCACAGATGTATGAATATGTAAGACACTGTACACAATTCCCAGATTTTTTATTTTCGTCCTGGAAGAAAAGTTATTAATCAAACAACAAAGAGCATGCAACAATTGTTTACCTTTCTGGCTACTTCGATGCTCAACCGGAAACTACTCCAATCGATTTTCTGTCTCAACCAACGGTTGAGCACCGGAACGTTTGGTAGGCGTGTACTTGTACCTTTTCAAAGTATTTAGGCGATAGATAGAAAAATAATGTGGTATAGACATTGTTATCCTGTTTGTGAAGTGTAGGCATTAGACATGTTTAAAGACAAACTTGTTTCAATATGTTTAACACTGCAATTTTAATATACTTTCTTAGCACTTTTTCTTTTCACCAGGAAAACATGTCCGTGAAATGTATACCCCCTTATGCAGGTATATGCAGGGCTATACTTATATTCTTACTTTTGTTACAAGACATAGATTGTGGGTACTTGTTAGAACCGCCTCGGCGAGGCGGTTCTAACGTGTACCCACAATCAATGTTTTGAGCAAACATATTAAAATTATTATTTTTTCCCCAAAGAAATTTTCATTTTTTTTTAAATTTTAATGCTGAAAAAAAAGTCTCTGTATATTGCATTGCAAAGTTTTTTTAATGCAAGTGCTCACCCTACAAATAAGTACAATGAAAACAGACGATAAGCCGAGCGAGCAGCTAAATCTCTACTCACATAACCTTGATTAATTTTATACGAGTTTTGTAGAATATGCTAACTTTTTTGCGAGATGTGTATATATTGCAATGTTAGACAAGCAGAAAAAACGTGTTTTGAACATTTTAATCAAATCTATCGTAATGGTATGTGGTTAATTATCTAGTTGAGTAACTCCCATCATTACAAAATACAACAACAGAAGAAACACCTTCTAAATAAACAATGGATATTGCAAATCTATCAACATCTCATTTCGATTTTGTTTTTGTTCTTAATTTGAATGTGTGTTCCTTTGGGTGAAATTAAGAAATATCTGAACAATATTAGGGCGTCATTGCTCATGCCAAAATGCATCGTAAAAGCACTTTGACCGTTCCGGCTGACCTCACGTGATACAATTCGAAAACATTAGAAAAAGGGAAACTACTTGACAGTTTTCAAGTGTCACTGGAAATGCACGGACATGTCTTATTGATCAGTATGATATTACATAAAATGTCTATTCGAATAAAATTTAAAACTGAGATCCTTTAAGAGCAGTGCACATATTAATGAGAAAGGGAATGGGCCATACCGCGGTTTCGACTATTAAAGTCTCGTCAGTGAACCTTTAGATTTGGCAACATGGAGCCAAAGAGAAGTAATGAAATTTTGTGACTTTCAACAGGGACTAGGGTAGTCGATACAAAGACTCTTATCTAAATGGGGCCAAATATGTTAAATATTGGTTAGAAAACGAATTTTAACCGATAATAAATTTCTGATTTCTTAGAATATCCCCGCTGATTTCAAAGGACCAAACAGAAGAAGCAGTCGTATCAAAGAATACTCACATCGGTTATCAAAGGTCAACCGGCACAGTCGAAGAAATCGCACTATAGTTATGAAACGAGTTGTAACATGTGAATAGTTTTAAAATGCATACTTCCTGAGTGGCCACCTATTGGGAAAATAGCTGCTCATTCGGCTTACGATATGTTTCATGGTATAAGTACCTGATTGTTAGTTTGGTTTTTTCCCACCTCGGTTTTTGGAGTGGGAATCTTTTTCTGATTGCGCCTTTTCCTGATCTTTGCCTACTTGTACCTTTTCCTGTAAAACGAAAAAAATGAATTTTTAAATCTGTGAGAGTTTTATAATAAGGTGCACGTGCAAACACGACAGTTGGGTCATTAATTGTGCTAGCATAAAGAGTCAAGCGTTTTTAGCTTTAGCGAAGACGGTATCTGGCGTATTTGTTAAATGCTATTTCTTCTCTTCTTTATGACAACAAAACAGAGAAAACAAAATTTTAAACAGTAATTAGTGACGTTTTTCCTCCGGAAAAAGAGACATTTTAATTACAACTATTAACAATAAGGCGCTACCACTATACACGCATATACGTACGTTTCCAATTAGTGTTGATGTAAGTCAAATATTTGAGTCAGACTTTCACAGAGGCAAGACATTAAATTGAGCCGCGTCACGTGAAATCCTTTGTCCTGCATGTGTGACCACATCCGACATAAACCTGTCTGTACTCTGAACAAAACTTGGCCGCGAATTTTGAATAAAAGAAAGGAAGGGTCTTACGGATATAAAAATTCATAAATAAGAGATGATGCTTAGTTTGAAAAAATCCCACGTCCCTAATGGACCGCCGGGGTAGAAATCCAATGCTCTAACCACTGAGCCAAAGAGTCGACTGTAAACCGGTCTAAGCCCGCCAGTAACTTTGTGTTACTGATCGTTCCAAGGCGATACTTTTGTGGTGTTTGTTTTTGTTTTATGTCTTGGTGTTTAAAATTTTTGTGCTGTGGACGCCATATGTATGTTTTCATATTTTTAGTTAAGGATGTTCGCTGCTAACATTTGACATTTCGGAACTTCCGGTTTTTCTTTTGTTGAATATCTCGTAAACGGTTGCAGATATTTTCCTAATATTTTATATTTGAATACATATTGATAATATGCATTGAATGAGTCATGCAAATTGTTAATCTAAGGAACTTCATTTTTTTCACCCCATTTTCTGCAGTTTTTCAGAAAATTTTAGTCATCAGTAAAATTCAGAGGGTAGGGTAGATTAAATTTGAATATTACACTTTTTCAGATTAATTGCACTAGTTCGATTTTTATTTTAGCAGCAGTATAAGTGCACATGGTCTTCTAAGTCAGTCTTGTTAGTTTTCAAATTTTGTGTGGTTTTATGAAATGGGCTTTAAGAAACAAAACAGCCGAAAAAAGGCTTAAAAAGGCGATTTTCAAGTTGTTGGTTTTCCCATATATGCAAACTACCCTATATATTTCTTTCTTTTATTCGAACAATATTATTAAGTTATATGTTCTGTGAAAATACAAGAAAAAGTTTGAATCAACAAATATGGGTTTGGCACATTTCAAAATGTTGATTTTTTCCGACTTTTCAAGGATGGGGGTAGGGTTGGAACATGACTCGTAAAATTTTGTCATCCGCCTCAAGTTGCAAATTTTCCAATGCGTTTGGTCCAAAATAGTCTGCATTACATAAATATTATGACTTTTGAAAGCATCCTATGTGCATTTTTGTTCAAGACAGGTATGTTTTAAAGAATTGAAAATTAAATTAATTTTACTAAATTTAACACATTGTATTAAGAGGTCTCATTCACAGGCCTGTAGCTTGAAAAAATGCACACTACCCTATACTTATTTTGTTTTCAAATGTCTTGTGTTGTATTTTGGATCAAAAAAGGGTGGTTAGAAAAAAAGTTTGAATACTTTTTCATTGGCAGCGATCATCCTTAAGTTTAGGTAACTGAGTGGCCACCTGTTGGGAAAATAGCTGCTCATTCGGCTTACGATATGTTTTCATGGTATAAGTACCTGATTGTTAATTTAGTTTTTTTTCCCACTTCGGTTTTCGGAGTGGGAATATTTTTCTGATTGCGCCTTTTCCTGATCTTAGCCTACTTGTACCTTTTTAGCAGGATGTTGCCCTTTAAATTTATTAGATACAACGCGTGATACTCGAGCTACTAATTACATAATTCACCAATTGGTTTCTCCAGGTGTCTAATAAATTAGACAAAGTACTTATCATCAATTGCTTCGTACGAGATAGATCATATCACGGTAATTATTGCTAGGAGAGTTCCACAAGTACCAGTTACACTTGTGCCTCAAACATAGATTAATGCATCTTGTCAAGCGCCCCAACAAATGCGAGTACCACATTATTATGACGATCATATTGGTATTGTAAGAGACAGCATTGATGTTATGAGACGATAGATAACTTGGAACCACAACATGCAGAAGTATCGCCGAGTGAGAGCTTGGAACGATCAATAATATAAGACTACTAAGATTAAGCTTAAATCGGTTTTACAGGCGCCAAACCTCACCCTCAGTTTCTGCAGTAGTTCACAACATGGTCCTCGTAGCAAACCTTAAACTAGGAAATGAATTATCAATGACATCAAATAGATTATATTAATATCATGGTAAAAACCTCAGTGAATATAAAACGAGGACTCACAGACAGATACAGTGAGCTGCCTGGCGACTGGAGATCCCTGGGTGCCAAGCAAAAACACTGAAAATCTGGAGCAAAAGAATAACACCAGTTGAACTCCAATGGGCCAAGCAACAGACAAGAAGCTCCGACTCCAACCAACTAAAATGAATAGCTAAACGTCTGGATCACCATTGAACCTGATGCCCGACCCACCGACGTGCAAAAACGAAGCTTAGTTATCACTGTGATTGGGCTAAAACTAAGCATACAGGCTGTCGCGTCACATTTAAGTAATATCCTATACGAATGTAACGTACACAGATTTTTCTAAACTGGGATTGATATATCAAGTTATCATAAAATATTGGGTCCGAAAGACCCTTTCTAGACTGATATTCAATCTCTAATTGTGTATATAATTATATCCTCGCATTTCTTTACAGCATCTATGTATGCCTCTCTGATAGCTTCAGAATTATCAGGCTCCTACTTCAGTCTTAAGGAAAGAAAATTTTATTTGTATTAGCAAAATAGTAGATTTTAGAAAAAAAATATAAATTAAACCTAGTGGGAATCTTTTTCTGATTGCGCCTTTTCCTGATCTTTGCCTGCTTGTGCCTTTTTAAAGTAAGAGACTAAGTAAGTGACTTGTACAAGTCTAGACCCTTTCGTAAAAGCGTCTTTCACCCAATATTAAATTTAGAATTCAATTCACAGTATCAGCGTTCAAATTTAGAACATGTTTTCGAAGTTTATGTTGCCGATAGCCCTGCTGGAGAAGTGTGGCTGTTTAACATTTATTCAGTCGGACATAAGTTAAGCATCACCCTATTTTTTTCTGAAGGTACTTTTCAAGTATTATTTGCAAAAATAACATTTAGTTTGTAAAGGCCTTTAGCTCGCGTCTATCCCTGATTTGTCAGGCCTTTCAGTATGGCATCTGACCTTGTCGCTCGTCCTATGGTGTCCTGAATACGCCTACCCTTATTTGTGGGAATGCCATTAAAATTTTACTTAACCGATCCCTATATGTTCACCACTGAGTTTGTATAGGCATGGAAAGAAACTAGAGTTGTTTTGTAAAAATGTGCCAGAAAAGTTTTAATCCCACAGCTTCCATGGTTGAAAATTTATCCCAGAAAATTTTGGTGTTCGATTAGGAATTTTGTTACGTATATTTGATAAATAAATCAGACATTGTTCTCAGGTATCTGCAAATCAAGCCTAGTAGACAGGGTTTTGATATAAATGACGTTAACCGGATACCGCAACAAATAATGCTTTGGAAATGACGGTACCAAATTATTATCTTGCCCTTTGAAATTTACGTCTCATAAAAGGTGACCTATAAATGTCATCATTGATTAAGAAATATAATGAGATATCTCAAATCAGTATATCGCCCTTCGAAACCAGTTTGTTTCATTTAAATTTTGCCGTAAGAGCCATCCCGGACATCAGACAAATACAAACGTGGAAAGTTTCAGACAAATACGATTCTATTAAAATAACCGGAACTAATTAAATCAACACCTTGTACAATAAATATCCGACCAATGTCCTTTAGAATATTAACTTGAATGTTTGACGTGCGCCCACTTTGTCACACGTGTGATTTTCTTTTCAGCCGAGATGAAATTGATGGAAAAGCTACAGACCAGAGGACGATGGTTCATGAAGCATTCACCTTTCTTGCCCATGTATGGTAAAAGCCTTCGAAAGTCATCTTCTCAAGCCATGAAATATCTTAGGTTTAACAAGCTCTACAAAGTTATAATAGTGGTTCTGGGATGGCCCTTATCTATTTTAAACCAAAACCCAACCGATTACGGGAAAAGTGATGTGGCATGTAATAGTAATATAAACTCCCTTTTTTCCCTTCTTCGCAAGGAAGACTCGAGTGAGCAAACAACCCATCGGTTTATTTTTCAGGAACAGATAAAAAATTTTGTTTTGCTGAGAAATGGCATGGTCGCCATCTTATTTATGTGTATTTGACCATTTATATAAACATTCCTTCCCTCTTTCCTAAGGAAGTTAAACGAGAAAAGTGGCTTTGGTTGTCTAAATGGTTTTCAGCTATTGAATTTCATGACCATATATCTGTATCAGGCCCCTGGGCGTTGTAGGGCCAGAAAAACCCCTGCGGTGATTTTAATACTCATGAAAATAAATATTCTATCCATGCTCACCGCTGCTAGAATTCAATATAAAATGATTTTGTAACACCTTCACTCCCTACCCCAATTTAAATGCATAACCAATCAGAATCGACATTAGTGAAAGTAAACCATGGTCGTTGGATCTTGGGTACAGTATATATGGTCATGGCGGCCATTTTGGTGATGGGACCCAGGGCAGAAAATTTAAAAAATCTTTCTTTCCCTATTTCAACTGAGGCTTCGGAGAAAGTACTTGATTGATCGGGGCAATTGTCTGCAATTTGCAGTGTGATTTATAACACTTTTATGTTACAGATCGTTCCAAGGGGATACATATGTTGTGGTTCTAATTGTTTTATGTTTTGATGTTCAACTTTTGTGCTTTTTCGCAACTTATGTACATTTTCATATATTGACACATAATTTGGCATAGTCTGCAAGTCTTGTCATACATGTAATATAAATAAGTGTTAAATATAAAAAATATCCATACAGTTAAGTCTGAATTTAAGGTTGCACATTCGTGCACTTGTTGAGCAAAAAGGTGCACATTACAGGTTGTAAGAAATATTGGGAATTTAGCACTTCTGTCGCACATCATGTGCGCAAAGGGTGCTTACTTAAGTTCAAACCATACTGTATTATGACGCATGAGCCGCGTTGTGAGAAAACCGGATTCTTGCCAATGCGAAAACAAAGGCGCAGATCAGCTGTGCAGTATGCTGATCAGCGCCTTTGGTTTCACTACTAGGATAGTACAATTTATCTTCTTCCTCAAGCTTCTAACCATCGTATGTCACTGTACAGCCTGGTTTGTGACAGACTTGGTCGGAAACCCCAAAGACTTCGTCGCGGCTCACATGGTGAACTGTACTGTAATAAAATGGTCTCACTTTGAAATCACCAATTAATTTTCGTATCTGATTGCAGCGAACCTAACAACGAGCATGGCGTAACATTGGCTAACAGCCATGAACAATTAGATGGATTTTCCTGTCCTAAATGAAGAATAACTTACCCGACAGAATAGCTTGTCACTTAATATCTGGGTCAGAAAAACCTTACCGAAATCAGGTCAATACTACTTTTAACAGTTAGCGGTTCTATTTATGTTGTACGACACTCTTCTAATTGACACATATTTTCATAACATCAGTATAGTAGCCAAACATCAGGAAAACATGTCCGCATAACCTGCAAGTCTTGTGATAAATCAATAAGTATTGAAATCAATAAATCTCCATACAGTTAAGTCTGAATTTACGTAAACTATGCACATTCGTGCACTTGTTGGACAAAAAAGGCGCACATTACAGGTTTAGAACCAGGGGTCGCAGGTTCGATCCCGGGCTTCTCCAGTCCGTCGGATGGGACTATAAACCGAGGTCCCGTCTCCATATGACCTTTGCTGTTGGTGGGACGTTAAACTTCAATCAACCAACCAATAAGTTAAGAAATGTTGGGAAATAAGCACTTCTGTTGCACATCTAGTGCGCAAAGGGTGTTTACTTAGGTTCAAACCATACTGTATGATGACACATGGTGAACTGTACTGTAATAATGGTTTCACTTTGAAATCAGCAATTTATTGTCGTATCTGATTGCAGCGAACCCAACAACGAGCATGGCGTATCATTGGCTAACAGCCATGAACAATTAGATGGATTTTCCTGTCCTAAATGAAGAATAAGTAACCCGACAGTATAGCTTTTTCAAAACTGTATGTCACTGATCTGGTTCAGAAAAACCAAAACGTTACCGAAATCAGGTCAATTCTACTTTTAACAGATAGCGGTTCTGTTTATGTTGTACGGCACTTTTCTAATTGGCACATATTTTCATAACATCAGTATCACCAATTTATTTTCGTATCTGATTGCAGCGAACCTAACAACGAGCATGGCGTATCAATGGCTAACAGCCATGAACAATTAGATGGATTTTCCTGTCGTAAATGAAGAATAAGTAACCTGACAGTATATATCTTTTCCAAAACTGTGTGTCACTGACCTGGGTCAGAAAAACCCTACCGGAATCAGGTCAATTCTATTTTAACAGTTAGCGGTTCTATATATGTTGTACGACACTCAACATTGGCACATATTTTCAGAACATGAGTATGGTAGCCAAACATAAGGAAAACATATCCGTTAAATGTATACCCCTTTTTACAACACTTTGATATAATAGCAAACACACATTTGTTTGCTTTAAGATTACATGTGTATATAAGAACAACAACAGCATAGCTAATCGCTTAAACCGGAAGGTTAAAGCTGTGGACGGCCATTATCGTCGACAATTCAGATGTCGGGTTTTTTTTTTCTTGACTATACATTTTCTTTGTGAAACGTACTTCCATCGGTCGTATTTCAGATCAAGTTTGTTTACAAAACTGTGAAAAAATATTAAAAGCAAAATTTACAAATTCAGACGACGATCTCTCGCTACTGGGTAACACGGTTTACCGGAGTTTATTTTCCAGTTCAGGTTCGAGCCGAGCAAACCGAGCCACAAAAAGGTCGTTTCGGGCGCGAATAGTTTCTCTCTCGATTCGAACACCCCAAACATCTGTAACAGGTCGTTTCGGCCCCATTAGTCGTTTCGACCTGTCAGATACCCAACGTGTCGTTTCGGTCCAAACAGTCGTTTCGGCTTTTAGTCGGAGACCAGTCACTAGGACACACCAAACCTTCTTGTTTGGGTTTTTTAATCCAAATTATTTATACCTTTTTCAATCTTTGATAAAAGTGTGCATTCCTTCTGTTTACCTACCTACATACACCCTGCCCCCACCTACTTCCAACCACCCATCGAACTACCTCCACCCACCCATCCACCCACCTACTATCTACCCACCCACACACCCGCCCGATAACCTACCTCCACCCACATACATCCACCCAACTACTATCTACCTACCTACCTACCTCCACCCAAATACCCATCCACTTACCTACCTCCATCCACCCAACTCCAGCCACTCACCCACCTACATACCTACCTATCAACAAACCCAACCCGCCTTTCTCCACCCACATATCCACCTACCTGCCTACATACCACCTACCACCTACCTCTATAAATACCTACCTCTACCAACCCATCTTCATTTCTACCTACTCATCTACCTACCTACCTACCAACCTACCTACCTAACCACCTTCCTACCTACCTACATCCGCAAACCCACCTACTTGCCTACCTACTTACCTCCACCCACCCACCTACCTACCTACCTACCTACCTACCTACCTACCTACCTACCTACCTACCTACCTAACTACCTACTTACCTACCTACCTACCTCCACCCACCACCAATTTATCAAATCCAGCTACCTACCTTCCGACCAACCAACTTACCTTTATCCACCCACCCACCCACCTACCTACCTGCCTACCTACCCCCACCCATCCACCTACCTATATAACTACCTACCTACCTCCATCCACCTACCTACCTATCTATCTCAACCCACTCACCTACCTACATACCTACTAATCTACCTACCTCCAACCACCCACCTACCTACCTACTTCCACGCGTAACTACCTAGCTACCTACCACCTACTTACCTACCTCCACTCATCCACACCTACCTCCCCCATAAAACCACCTAACAGCCTTCCTCCACCCTCCGACCTACCACCTACCAACCAGTCTTACCTACCTGCCTACATCTATCAACCAACCCACCTACATCCACCCACCTACCTATCTACTACATGCCTCCAACCTCCACCCACCCAAATGGTGAATCAGGGAGCAGGAAGCTGAGAACTCTCTCCTTCAAATCAAATCAAAATAGTCTGGTATTCTCCCACTGGACAGCTGGATAGACACTGAGTCTGAATGGTTTACTGGTGTCACACCAAATTGACAATTCTTCACTTGACGATGACGGCAACGAATCAACAAAAGTGTCTAGCAAAAGGTTTGGCGTGTGTGTTTGTAGCTAAGGCAGTGTGCCTTTATTTCATACTAGTACATCTGGGATATGCAGGGGTGTACTTATGTAATTTTCTTAATTTTGATTCAAAACATTGATTGAGGGTACTCGGTAGAACCGCCACCTGAACACAAATCTCTGTTTACTTCGTTAAAGGGCCTGTGTATATGTGAAATCCAATCACGAATACAAAACAAATCGTGTCAACATTCTGTCTAAAAAGCCCAACAAATCACGGATTGACAGTAACGTTAATAATAACTAGGTGCACATATAGCGTCAAAGCCAGACTTCCATGCATATTTTTGTTTCGTTTTGATTAATTAACTAGTTAACTATCTAAGCATGGTGTCCTTTTTATGTGACATAGGCAAACAGAATAGCCCCAGATGTGACGTCCCATTTCGGTATATTTTGTTTGCTTCGAGGAATTTCATCGAAGAATGGAATAAGAATTCAAAATCACTCCTAACGCTCCTTAAAATGACACTGCAGTCTCACAATTGATAATGATGGTTGAGTACACTCGTCAAAATGGGTCATGGAGATTCACCATCAGGTCCGAAAAACAAACTAAATTATATAAACCACTGCAAAAGCTGAAGGTGAGTTAGCCTCCCAGACATTTCATATCCCTGGCCGCTCGCTTCAAGGTGGTACATACATGTATGTTGAGGTTCTTGTTTCATCTTTTGGTCTTGAATTGTTGTGCTGTTTGCACCTTTTTGAACGTTTTATACATTACGTAAGTTAAGTCCGAGAAACCGATTGGTCAACATAGGGAAAGTGCTATTCACTCGGCTTACGATAAATTTTGTTTGTAATTAGTATCTAATTGTCAATTATTTGTTCCCACCTCAGTGTTTGAGAGAGGGACTTTCATTCTAATTGCACCATTTCCTTATTATTGGTTACGTGTACCTTTAAATGCATTTATGCCAAGCTCAGCATCACGAAATATGTCTGTACACGTATTATGTAATACTCTCTTGTAACCAACGTTTTATAGTAAAACTGGAGTATATATTTTTTTCTTATTTTTGTTCAAAATCATAGAATGTGGATACTCGTTAAAACGAGGCGATGCGGTTCGAACGCGTACCCACAATCAATGCTTTGAGCATAAATTTAAAAAATATCAAACAATTTTGCAATGAAATTTACTGCTGAAAAAATATATTGTATATTGCATGGGCATGTTTTAGTAATGGGTCCTAAAATACATCATCGTGCCAGACAATTTCTTTGCATTACATTTAGTGCCAGTGAACGTAATTTTACTTATTGTGTTGAAAGCTTCATTATCCTGTCTTTCAACTTCAGTTTCCCCACCGAGAAACATCATGAAAAAATTTCCGTATTATGTATTATCCCTTTATACCACGTTTATATACATATATGTAGCAAAACTGGGTGTATGGGATTTTTGTTCTTATTTTTTGATCTAAAACATATATCGCCGAGGCGTTTCTAACGTGTACACACACTCAATGTTTATAGCAAAATTTTTAAGATATATCAGCTTTTTCCTTTCTATTTTCAATTTAAAAACAGCTAAATGAATGGACTTTTCTATTGTTATCATTTGGATGAGTCAACTTCCTTTTTTAGGTGAATCATGAATAATTTTCAAATTTTATTCAATAGTTTAATAGAATTCCTTTTAAGCAAACAGAAGTATAGCCCCAGATGGGACGCCGCGATCTGCGACGTCAAATCTAGGGCTATGCTGTTTGCCTATGTCCCATTAAAAGGTCGCCAGGCTTATTTGAGTAAAACCTCTGGCCAAGTAAGAAAAGCAGGCACAGGAATCGATGTAAGTAAAATCAAACCGATCCTATGTTTGTGTTGTTTATGATAAGACATTTTAATTAAAAGCGCATGTGTAGGAACGCTCACTTATGCAACGCTCTTTACCTTGATATGATCTATCTTGAGCTAAGCAGTTGTTGATAAGTATTTTGTCTAATTTATTGGACACCTGGGAATCCACCTTCACGTGTAAATGCTTTTCTTGCACACCAGACAGAAATTGTCACACTTTTTGCCTGGGTGATAAAATTGCATCTCACCCAGGTGTTCTCACCCAGGCTAAAAAAATACGCAAAATCTTGAACTAAACCAGATTTTGGGGGTTGTTGTGCAAGAAAAAGAATCTAATATGGTGTTCTGTTCTAGATGGAAGTTTCCAACCCTCGGGATGACCGTGCTGAGCGGAACCTCGGCGGAGCCTCGGTTCCGCTCAGCACGGTCATCCCTTGGGTTGGAAACTTCCATCTAGAACAGAACCCCAAATAAGATTCTTATATTACCTCTGCTCACCGGGAAAACATGTCCTTGCAAAGTATACCTCCTTAAAACACACTTTTAAATAGCAAGAAAATTTACATGGGTATACTTAATTTTCTTCTTTGTGTTTCGTTTCAGTCCAAAACATAGATTGTGGGTACTCTTTTAAACCGCCTTGCCGATGCGGTTCTAACGTGTACTCACAATTAATGATTTGGATTGGAACGAAAAAAACATTTTTCGCCAATAGATTTTCATCCTTAGTGCAGTATACAGATATATTTTTTCAGCTGTAAAAAATAGAAAAATAATTTGAAAACAAATTGTGCTATGGACAGAGGCAAACAACCCTTGCACCCTTGCATCAAAATACTATTTGAGGAACGTTTGATCAAGTGTTGAGGTAAATCATTTCAACTCGTATAAGTAAAGCCAATTAAATTTTCAAGACGTTTCACATCTAAGCAAATATATAATTGTAATCGCGTCAAAACAGGTACATGTATCTGAATATTCGGAGGCTGTGACATTTCTTGGTCAATAATTGATCTAAGGTAAGGCATCAGATGAGTTTCCTCAGAATCATAGATCCTCTACCAATTAAGCTTATAGACAGCCTTTAGATGACGAACTTTAGCGAACTTCGTCATGATAACATGTCCGTACAATGAATACCCCCTTAAACCCCACTTTTATATACATGTAGTAAAACTGCGGTATACAGGGGTATTCTTATTTTTCTTTATTTAGCTCGGCGAGGCGATTCTAACTTGTATCCACAATTTATGTTTTGAGCAAAAATAAGAAAAATATCCGTTGAAAATTTTTCAGCTGAAAATTTTCAATTTTTAAAGCTCAAGAAAAGTGTGTATATTGCATGGGCACGTTTTCGTAATGTGATGTCATTAACCGGATTCCGAACCAAACAATGTTTTGGGAAAGATGGTGCCCTATTAATGCGTATTGGCGTTCATTTTGTCAATACGTCTTCTAAAAGGTGACCTATAAACTTAACAAGAGGACCAATGGTACTTAGAACGCTCACACGAGATAAGGTATTTGAACAATAACAATCGGTGAAGGTTCAAAACATTACCTTGACAGCGAATATGCACTCAACTTTTTCAATGAGCAAACTGTTTGTATCAAAAACAATTGTAGTCCACAGACTACAAAATCTTTCTGAGAAAATATATGTTTATATTTTCCCTTTTAACATGCTTTTGTGACCAAAGGTAAGGTACCATTGTTCTTAAACACATCATGGTTAACCAAAGGACATGATGTTTACGTACTATGATGGACCAGAGTCCTTGGTACTACATACCAAGTTTCGTTGAAATGGATACAATTGTTCCGGAGAGGATAATATTGAGTGGTTTTACCATTTACGGGGGTGATGGCCACATTGGTCTTTTGTCTTGGAACATGTTTCCCTTTCTGAATGATTGGTTTCAGAGCAGATAACGTAAAACAGACGGACGATGGACGAACGGACGGACGACGGGATATTGGTATACTATAAGCTCACATTTGAAGCCTGTGAGCTCAGGTGAGCTAAATATATGAAGCGATATAATTAGTGTGCTATAATTTTGAAAAAAAAAAAAAAAAATCTTCAAATAACAAGTCTGTCGGTAATAAATAGTTTTTGAATCTCTTTCCGGACGAGACTTCCCAAGCAACAGACAAATAAGATTCTCACAAAACAACCGGAAATAATTAAATCAACATCTTGGACAATGAAGAATAGATTAATGCCCTTTAGCATATCAACTTGAATGTTTGATACACCGAAATAACACGTGCACATACAATTAATATAATTATTCGCAATGATAAAAGAAAAACACAAGAGCTTAGATTCCATCTTGCCTTTACCGATTTGTTTTAGCTCTAAAATTGAATATGAAATTACTATATTTGTTTTATTTCTATAATTTTGCTCAAAACATTGATTGTGGGTAATCGTAAGAACCGCATCAGCAAGACGATTTTAACGAGTACTCAAAATCTATGTTTTGAAGTAAAAAGAAGAAAAATAGTTATACACTTTTATACCCTAGTTTTGCTATATAAAAGTTGGGTATAAGGGGATATACATTCCACAGACATGTTTCCCAATTCATATTTTGCATGGAGATAGATTAACGATATCATACGGTGAATTGCAACGACTGGATTATGAGACTAGCTGGAAACATCCCCAGATCGAAAGGTAAACGTAGACAACGATCAGGAAATGGCACTATCAGAAAGAAATTCCCACTACAAAAAACAAAAACCAAGATGCCTGGGAAAAACTAAATAAACATGCAGGTACTTATACTAAGACAACATATCGTAAGCCGTGTGAGCAGCTATTTTCCCAATAGATGACCACTCAGTTACCCAAACTAAACTAAACATATTAAAACGTACATAGGGTGCTAACAGCACAAAATTTGACTTCAAGCAATAAAACAATAATCATCACCACAGCAGTATCCCTTGGAACGATCAGTAATATAAAATTAGTGACGGGCTTAAACTGGTTTTTACAGATACATGTACTTAACCTCACCCTCAGCTTCTGCAGTGGTTCATAACATATCGTAAGTTGTTCGGTCCTCGTGGTGAGTCTCTTACTAGTCAATGAATCATCGATGACAAACAATTAAATCAAGTTAACCACCATGATGAATCAAAAACGCGGACTCATAGATTCAGTAAGTTGCCCGACGATGGAGGTCAGTAAGCGCCAAATAAATTACCAAAAATCCGGATCAAAAGAAAAATCACCAGTTGAACTCCGGTTGGCTAAGCAACAGACATGACGCTCCGGCCCTAACCAACTCAAATGACTAGCTTTAAATCATAGAGTCTGATGAAATCATTAATTGCTTTACGTACCTTAATGCAACGAACCAAACAGTAAGCATGGCGTAACATTGGCTAATGGCCATGAACAATTAGATGAGTTTTCCTGTCCTAAATGACAAACGTTTTACTTCCAAACATCTAATGTCAATGACCTAGGTCAGAAAAACCTATCGGAATAACATGTCGATTGTAAATTAGAGGTCGTATAAGTACCTAATTGTTAATTTAGTTTTTTCCCACCTCGGTTTTTGGAGTGGGAATCTTTTGCTCGTTGCGCCTCTTCCTGATCTTTGCCTACTTGTACCTTTTTGTTTATGTTGGGTTGGTTCTTTCCTTTATTATAATTTGAGCCGCCTCATGGGAATACCAACAATCTGCATAGGCGAAAACAAAGACGCAGATCAGCTTCGCGGTAACCGCGAAGCTGATCAGCGCCTTTGTTTTCGCTACTCGGATAGTACAATTCCTCTTCTACTTAAATCCGAAATCAAGCTTGTAGCTCTTTTCCGTGCTTGTACAGGCCGGTTTGTGTCGGACCTGTTCGGAAACCACATTGTTGGTTTTCCCACGAGGCGGCTCATATCCCAATAAATTGCGCAACACTTAATGAAATCACCAGCAGGCTTGAGAATCTAACCGACAAATGAAACATTCGACTTATGTCTTTTGTATGCTATGCAATTCTACAAAGCCTTGCCGTTTATTAATCACTGTCATTGACTTGAAAATGGCCTGTTCGTATGAATATGTGGCGTCATCAACCTATCCAGTATCTTCACATAACTGATAATGTTCGGTTGGAAAAAAATTTTGTGTATTTTCTTACTTTTTGCTAAAGCACAAATTGGGGTTATATGTTAAAACAGTACCTAGAAACCATATTTCGTAACAATAATAGGAAAAGTTGTTCAATGTCCAGCGTTACCACAGCAACACACCGAAATCCATGAACTTAGCACGTTAATTATATATTTTTCTTTCGGTCCATTAAGATAAGTAAGAATAGTCAGAGTATTTAATAATATACGTTAAGAATGACTTTCTTGACTCTGTGTTGGCATTGTGTCTTTGATTTAGACTTCCCAAGTGTGTAAACTTTTGAAATTGCAGTATATTTATCTAACTATCGTGGCCCGTATCATCTCCGTTTGAACGTTTGCACTTCTTAGAGAATTATAGCTGCAATTTTGCTTTCTTTTTTCAGCAAAAATACACAAATCATGTCTACGAAACACTCTACGCCTCTGCATCAGTTTTAATTAAATCTGCCTTGTTAAAATCAGAAAATTGCGATTACCATCAGGAAAACATGTCCGTGCAATGAATACCCCCTTAAACCCCACTTTTATGTAGTAAAACTGGGGTATGCAGGGGTATACCTATTTTTCTTATTTTTGCTCCAAAACATAGATTGTGGGTACTCGTTAGAACCGCCTCGGCGAGGCGGTTCTAACGTGTACACACAATCTATGTTTTGAGCAAAAATAAGAAAACTATTTTTAAAAATCCAATGAAATTTTCAATTTTTACAGGTGAAAAAAAATCTCTGTATATTGCATTGGCAAGTTTTCATAATGGGTAGCAGAGGATGAGGGTGGAGGTTAGGATCCTGTAAAACTAGACGTTAAGTAATTTTATATCACTGATCGTTCCAAGGCGGTACGTCTGTGGTGGTCCTAATTGTTTTATGTTTTGGTGTTGAACTTTTGTGTTGTTCGCACCTTATGTTTGTTTTCAGATTTTAGTTAAGTTTTGGTAACTAAGTGGCCGCCTATTGGGAAATAGCTGCTCACTCGGCTTACGATATATTTTCTAAGTATAGTACCTGATTTATTCTAAAGGGAGGAGTTATGTCATCACGTTACACCGTACTTGGGCTATGGCCATCAAACGACAGACACTCCTAAATTAAATAAATGACTATGCATTTGTTCACTTATTAAGCCAAAATGTGATTCGTAGAATAGGAGAAACAAGAACGATTTATGATAAGAAATATTCTTTCTGTGGTTATGCTTCTTGTTATACAGTTTAATCGAGGAAAAATAAACTTGTTTATATTTGAAGAATCAGTAATCATCATGAGCAACATTGTAAAGATATGCAACCAATGGTAAAGGCATTATATACTGAACACAAAAGTAAACGGCGACCCCTTGGCCGAGGGGTTAAGAGCGCTGTTTCTTAATCACACGATCATCTCACCGCTGTGTCTGGTGTGGGTTCGAGTTCCGCACTGGTCATATGTTAGACAAGGCAAGTTCTGCTTGCGGGTGTGCCAGGAGGTTTCTCTCGGAGCTCTCCCGTGTTCGCCCCACCTACTGATTGTCCCGTCTCATATGAGCTGAAATAATCTTGAAAGGGACGTAAAACTGAATTAAAAAGTGAAAACGCTACACGTTTTGTTTTAAATGCTTACACGAATATTTACTTCAGGTTTCATTTTATTGCCAAACATTTTGTCGCAAATAAAAATTCTATTCTTTGGCTATACATGTAACTTGCCGTTTCATTCATTTCTGTCGAAGCAAAATTAGCCGTGCTACACGCATTTTAAGAAGTTCTAGATGTCAGAAAATGACCATGTTAATTCAGCAGGGCTTGAACAAAAAGTCGCTAAAATGAGCACATTACATATCAGGAAAACATGTCCGTGTAATGAATAACCCCTTATACCCCACTTTCATACAGTAAAACTGGGGTATGCAGTGGTATACCTATTTTTCTTATTTTTGTTCAAAAACATAGATTGTGGGTACTTTTGAGCAAAATTAAGAAAAAAAATCAAACATTATCTACTGAAAATTTTCAATTTTAACAACTTAAAACAATCTTTGTATATTGCATGGGCAAGTTTTCGTAATGCAATCGGCTATGGTTGGCTCCCTACACTGCCGATGTCGAACACACGGCCATGCAATATACAGGGATTTTTAAAGTTGTAAAAACTGAAAATTTTCAGTAGAAAAAAATTTGATATTTTTCTTATTTTTGCCCAAAACATAGATTGTGGGTACACATTAGAGTACCCACAATCTATGTTTTGGAGCAAAAATAAGAAAAATAGGTATACCCCTGCGTACCCCAGTTTTGCTATATAAAAGTGGGGTATACATGTCACGGACATGTTTTCCTGATGTACACTGCCGATGTCGAACACTCAACTTGCCAAGTTCGGTTACACGATCTATAGATATGACCCCTATAACTTGTTGCATGTATATACGTAGCACGGCTATGCTTGTTTTCACAGAATCTAATCAAGCTGTAAGTTATAGCCAAGGAATGAAATTCATATGTGTGATTAAAAGATTTGCAATGGAATGAAATGAGAGACAGAAATTCAAGTTAGAATATGAGTGTAGCGTTTTTCTTTTTGTTCGGTATATATCAATTACATATGTTTTGAACACTCAGAATATCTTTACTGAACTCAAAGGACCGAAAGAAAAAAACATAATCTGCACTATGGATGATATACGGGGATACCTTTTAGGGCCGCCATACGGCACAACGCGAGCTGCAGATGAGTATGAAAAATACAGGAGCAGTAAACACATTCAAAGGGAGATGGTATGGACTATATTGCGCAATTTCGGGTGATGAGCCCTCATCAGTAGCCCTTTTCAAACCGGCAACGAACGCCAGACTATTGTGCTGGAATTTCTAGCTCTTATACGAGAAGTCTAAATCAAAGACACAATCGTAAACGGGGTCAAACAATTGAAACACTGCTTAGAAGTAAAATACTGAATTGCTTAGAATTAAAACACTGCTTAGAGCTTCCAAAGGATCTTTGACAGTGGTAATGGGAGTCACAATGTATAGCTGCCCTGTATTTCGAAAAATGTAAAAGTTGGTAAAATGCTTCAACCAACACACATTAGTTCACTGTCTGTCCATATTTTAGCATATTGGACTTTGGTCCCCATTTCCATACATGTATAGCTTTATTTTTGAGATAAAACAGCTATTTTTTGTATTGAACATATAGGAAAATAGAAAACTATTTTTTGAACATTGTTCCCCCCCCCCAATTACCAACAAATCCTTTTGCATGGCGATAGGTCATCATAAAATACATATTATATTTGAATGGCTTGTTGGTAATCGGGGGGGGGGGGGACAATGTTGCCCAGTCAAAAATGTAACCAAAAAACTATAAGTATAGTTATAAGTACTTAATACAGTGAGAATGGTAGAAATTAGGTTCTTTCCTATCAAGTGCAATTAAGCGAGACATACATGTACTAGTTTTGTCATCCAATACGGGAAAATAATTGATTTTTAACCATTTTTCATTTTTGATTCATTCAAAAAATAGAGAAATAACATTTCATGGAACAAACTTTTGCACCAGTCTATATTACAATACAAGTTAAAATATACACGCCCCCTAATCTTTCAAAGCACATGACTGAATTCAACATGTGGAGAGATCAGTATTGATAAAGGTCAAATAACGGGGCATTTGTCCCTCAATGCACTTAGATAATACATTGGAAAGTTGTCAGTATTAAAATTGTGTGATGGATGATCTCTAAGTACACGTTATTTGATGTCAGCATCATGACATGAAGATTTTGACGACTTCAGGCATTTGCTTTATTAAACTTCTTAATCCATGATTTACAGGGAATTAAGGTCTGTGCATCTAGTCAAACACTTAAGTGGCATCATCTTGGTTTACTCTTGACAGTATGTCTTGACTCATGTAGACTAACAATATTTCACTGAAGTACTTCTTTCTCTTTATATTTCATTGAATAGATGTGTATTATGAAAAAGATAGCAGGGCGTGTTATACCAGGTGCATGTTTACCAGGTGTATATGTCATAGTTTTAACATTGAAAAATATTTGATCTCTATAGGGGCATTTTAACAACAGAAAGCATTTAGATTCCATATGTATCTAATTTGAATGGTGGCATGCATGCAGTCATTCATTCCAAACTTGCAAATAAATTCTTCTGTGTCATTTTATGTTTATGAAAATCATACAGTAATTGAGGCATCAATGAGAAAATGTGTTTTGCAGATACATGTAGCAAGCTTAAAGTACAGATCAGCCGTGTGGTAGCCGACAATGGCATGGACAATTTGCTTCCTCTGTGTTTTTAAACCCCGATTTGTGAAGTATTTTGTCATCGTCTTTGGCTACATAACTTGGGTTTATGTTCTACCTGTTTGGAAACTAATGACAGATTTTCTCATGACTTTGCTTAATACCAATGATATACAGGCAGCAGATACGCAAAGGCCGCTCGCAAGGATATTTTCATGTGCATAGCAACGGAAAAACGTTCGATTTCGTAGGAGTTCAAAACGAATCGACAATCAGTGCCTTCATTTGCAGCAATCGCCTATAATATATCGGCTTTCAAATTTTCTGAGACTTTCAGAGAAATTCCTGCACATATTTCTGCAAATCGACACATGCACTTTTCTCAATATTTTTTGGTCTTTGTGTCTTTTTTCTTCAACCGAAAGTAAGGTTCAGTCGCACCAATAAACAGATGAAAATAACGAATTCAGGCTTAAATAAACGTTTTACTCCCATTTGGACACCTATTTCATGATCAAGATCAATTTTTCGACCATTTGCACCTAAAAATTCCGAAAAATAAGCGTTGGAGTCATTTTTCTTTGCAAATGTTTGTGAACGTACCCTCATTCCAAAAGTCAATAATGGCGGTCAAAAACAAGTTCCCAGCCGGATTTACGCCACCAACATGCTGACATTATCGACTCAAATGTGAAAGGAAAGATGTGTCACAAAACGCTGAGTAACAAAACTTACTTCAAAGACATAATCCTGTAATGAAATCACATAAATGATGTCTGGTCCTGGTTCTTTTTATAAATAAACAATCCAAACATGAACTGCTTATGACGCAAATTGACCTCCAGATGCTGACGTCATAACTCTACTTCTAGATGCGATAAGGGACATTTTAATTCATTTCAATTTCAAGACAGTCGATTTCAGTTCATATCGGTATCACTTTTATGCAATTTTGAAGCGAAAATTAAAATCTCTATATGCTCTATATGGACAGAAATATGCAACTGATCAATACAACAGCATGTCATCATGCAGCACGTGAAATGGAATCCAATTAGTGATGTGCAGGTGCGACCAATGACCCCCCCCCCCCCCTCTACTCGCTCACTGAATGATATTGTAATATCGCCACGGTCGATCACGCTGTTTTATTGACTTTATGATTGACTCTTGTATTTTAAACGTATTTTATTCAGTTTTACGTCCCTTTCAATATTATTTCAGCTCATATGAGACGGACCAATTAGTAGATTGTATCAGATGGGACGAAAACCTGGCACCGTGCACGTCCGTATGGTGTTCGAACCCACATCGCGCATATCAGCGCTTTTATGTTACGTCTACACTGGACCACGTTCTCACTACGTCCTTGCCACGTTCTAAAAATTCAAGAACGTGGCGAGGACGGGGTCAAAATGAAACAATTTCGGATTTCTAAGTTCCCACTACGTCCTTACTACGTCCCCGACACGTTCTTATTACGTCCGCACCACGTCCTTACTACGTCCTTCACGTTTCCACTACGTCCTCAATACGCGCTCACCAAGTTCATCCCGTTTCCACTACGTCCTTGCTACGTCCTCACAAAGACCAAGCAGTTCATACCACGCGCGAACTACATTTCCAGTACGTTCTTACTGTAAATATATTAATCAGTCGTGTATTAAGAGTCAGATAAGTTGCGAAACAGCTTGAATTGCAGTAAGAAAATGACGGGCGGACAACATTTCCGGTGGTATTCGCATGAAATTGAAGAATGCCTCTATCCTCAACTCCGCTAGTAGTCGGTCGTAATGCCCATACTGAAGCCTCCTTTCAGCTGATAGCCAAGGGCGCACCCAACAAGATCTTGCCCTTCTATTCCTCCTCCTGTGAAATAGCACAAGTGCAGCCTGTGCACCAAGTAAGGCATGATGTCCTTGAAGGAGAGCAAGTTACAAGAGTACTTCTCTGTTCATGTTTCGATTTCGATATGATTTAAATAAAAGCGAAAGCAATTGCTTGAGGGTACGGGACAATTAAAACAAAATTAATAAAACGTGAAGGACGTAGTTCGAACCTGGTGTGAACGTGATAAGAACCTACTAAGGACGTGTTAGGAACCGCTAGGACGTGATAAGAACGCAGTGCAGTCTTCTAGGACGCGGTAAGGACGTACAAGAAGCGTGGTATGGTCTTGTCGAGAACTTGATGGACGTAGCGAGGACGTAGCGAGGACGTAGTAGAAGCGTAGTGAGGTCTTGATGGTCTGCAACAAATTTGCATCGCGTCCACGAAGACCGCACTACGTTTGCGCCACGTTCTTTCTACGTCCTACAAGTTCCTACTACGTCCTTACCACGTCCTTACTACGTCCTTACTGCGTTCTAATTCCACCCCGTCCTCGCCACGTTTCTTTTGAGCATGTTCAAAATTTGACCAAGACCTCCGCGTCCATCAAGACCTCACTACGTCCTTACTACGTTCCTACCACGTCCTACAAGACCGTACCACGTCCTCACTACGTCCTTATTTTTTTAGGACGTAGTAAGGACGTAGTGAGAACGTGGCCCGGTGTAGACGTAACATTAGCCACGGGGCCGCCTAAAACATATATACATGTATTGAATGATAAGTACGCATGTGAATAGAAATGCGATGAGGTGGTCCGTACGCTTCCTCCTCTCCTCTCTTAGAAGGTTGGGTTTCCTTGTAAAATATGCGGTCCGGCATGGGCCTGGCCACATTTTTATGGCCGAACGAAAACGGTTTTAATTGGCCTTTTTCAATTTTCAATATTTTGGTCCAGTATCATGTATCATAGACCGTTTCCATTTTTCATGCGGCGACTCATCATTATTGATTGGTGGTCATCTGATAAATAAATTTAAAAAAAAAAAAAAAAAAAAAAAAAAAAACATGCTTTTGAAAGTTGCAAATATATTAACGACACATTATCTTACTGTCTGAAGCGATGAACATGCGGCATAGTATTCTTTAATGTTGTGGTAAACATGTGAACTAGCTCAAAAAAGAGGCAGTGAACTTTGGTTCCAATGGCAATAAAGGTTGGAATAAAGTTTTTTGTGAAGATTTTGGAATGTTAGTGAAAACAGAAAAATATCGCAATGCTGTTCAATGTAAAGATAATCTCGCGGTACATACGGCGCAAAAAAAAATGGTTGAAACCGAATAAATTTCGCTATATTCACTTTATGAAAGCACCAAACAGAATCGGTAATAATTGGTAATAAAAATAGTGGATTCAACCGTCATTTTGTGTCGTGATCATAGACAAATTATTTTTGCATGGAACAACCTTGCGATAATCAACCCTCTATTATTAAATACGTCGAATGTATTCTCGAAACCACTGAGACCTATTTCTGCATGTTACCTTTGGAACAATCTCGAAATTACCATTGCCGGAACATTTCAACTACCTCTTTTGGAGCTCGTTCCCATGTTTACCACATGTATTGGATACAATTTTAGCTTTGTTACTTTTTTCCTGTGACTTTCGTCCATATTTTTTTTTGTCACAAAACCTTGCAAGTGACTTCGAGTCTTGCCACACCGGCTCGTTTGCCTAGCAGTTTGCACACTCATATTAAGCAGAAACCGAACAATCAGCCAATGTCAATGGTTGTATGCAATCGATCATTCGACCCCACACCCCCTCCTTTTCACATCAGGAAAACATGACCGTGAAATGTATACCCCCTTAAACCCCACTTTTTTATCGAAAAAAATGTAGGGGGGGGGGGGTTGCATGGGGTATACCTTTTTTTCTTAATTCTGATCCAAAACATAGATTGTGGGTACTAGTGTACCCACAATCAATGTTTTGAGCATTAATGTTAAAAACGTGATCTTTTATTAGTATTATTATTATTTTTGCTACTGAAAAAATTCTCTGTATATTGCATGAGCAAGTGTTCGTAATGTTGGGGTCGTGAGAAAAAAAGCCTGCTAATGACGCTAGACAAAAATTAACGACTGAATACTGGTTTTAAAACGCTTAGAAGGTCTGAGCCTACACAAGAAAGTGGTTGAGTCAAACTGTTGTTTATTTGGGTGGTAAGTGAGCCGCGTCATGAGAAAACCAGATTAATGCCTATGCGAAGCAGATCAGCGCCTTTGTTTTCGCTACACGGCTAGAACAACCAAATTATCTCCTTTTTGGGTTAATTGCGTTGCAGCGTGTTCTTTTGCTAGTGTTTGTGACTGAAATTATACCCTGGTTAGGGGGTCCTCGTCAGTGCACCGTAACGTACACCAGATATATAGTGATTGTTGTATCGAGTATATTTTGAAACGATGATATTCAATTTCAGTATTTATCCTATCATAATCATTTATTGTACTTTATGATATTCGTATTGGAAAATATAGTGATTACATCACTCAAACATTGATGTAAATCTGTGACTATGTACAATAATTAGGAAAAGCCTGATTGCACAAGGATTGACAAACATCACCTACCTAATCACCTATCGATCTAAGTTCCTTGAGCCTTTCATTACGAAAACTTGCCCATGCAATATACAAAGAATTTCATATGAAATGTTTTGATAATTTTAAAATTTTTGCTCAAAACATTGATTGTGGGTACACATTAGAACCGCCTCGCTGAGGCAGTTCTTACGAGTACCTACAAGCCATGTTTCGGAACAACCTTGAATAAGAAAAATTGTATACCCCTTTATACCCCAATTTTACTGAATAAAATTGGGGTTTAAGGGGTATTTATTGCACGGACATGTTTTCCTGACGATTGTCGAGGCCCTCCCAGGGGTTTTGGGGATACAGGGAGAAGGGCTATTTATTTTCAGGGATTTTGTGGAGAAGGGTCATTTATTTTCAAGGATTTGGGGAGAAATCATAACTTTTTTGGGTTTTAGGGAGCAGTGAGCAGGGGGTTGAGGAAAAACATTTTAGGAAGCAGGAGAGAAAGGTCACATTTCTTTCAGGGAGCAGGGAGCAAAGACCACGGGGGGGGGCTCATTATCTACAATTTTTTGTAACAAGAACCCACACTGCTTTAGATTCCTTAAGGTCCTAAGTACTTACTAAAGTACTAAAGAAGTTTTGCTGATATTTGGAAAAACAAAATTTACACGTGAGTTGGTTTCTATGTCAGTGTAAATTGAAAACAGACTGACCTTATACTGCATTGCATGACATTGTCCTCGCTTGAATATCGTAGTTGTTTCCCTTGAGTTGAAGTGCATGCATGTCGTCATAATAAACTGTACTCGAGTACCTCATAATTTTCACCCAATGTACTAGAAATTTGCTGTGCGTGAACTACATGTTACACTTAATCTTAAATGTTGAAAGAAAACTGAAAGAAAAGGGAAATATTGGAACCCAAATTATTGATTAATTATTCGAACTTTCCGAACGACCCTCTTAACAGCTTAATTAAGTGACGTCATTTAAAAATATTTCGATTTTCCAGGAAACACGCATTTTCCAGGAAACAATAACACGAGAAAACCTATCGGGATTTCTAACAAAGTCCAGCACAAACCAGCCAGTAAAGTCAGAGAAGAAAGTTAGAAACTAGAAAAATAGGACTTAAAAATAAGAAGAGGCGCCTATCTGCTGCATCTGATCTCAGTGTTTCTACATCGGATCCAAAATAACCGAGTTTCTGCATATACAAAACTTAGGTTTTGTCACGATGTGGCGCATTATTTGTTTACAAAAATGACAGAAGAAAGTTTCTTGAGCATTCTACTTTATTTTTCATTGTTACATGACTTATTTTCCATGTATTGTTGGTGCTCAAATGGAGTCTTGTTGCCTAGAAGGTGAGCATGTTTACCGAATTCGTTTTTAATTTTGGTTCATGTTTGAGCTTGAAAATTTTCAAATGTAGAAATTCTCCCGTTCGTTCAGTTAGCCCTAAGATGGACTAAGGCATTCTTAAACATTCCATTGCCAAGTCAGAAGATTTGGCAATGAAACAAAAAAAATATTGCAATTTTAGAATGGCAGGTAGTTTTGCTATTTCTGCATTTCTGTGATCTGGGACACCTGCCGTAAATCAAACAATTTTGCTGACGATGCATGAATTTGGTAGATGAAAGAAGATAATTAGTCCTACAAAGGTGTTTTAACGATGAATGTGTGTTTTATTGCCATAAAATGTGATTGACATTTGGATGGAAATTCGACGGCCATTTTTGCACAGCGATAACGTCGATAAAAGTTGGTCAACTTCGTGGCTTATTTGCCGGCTTCATAGAATTTCTCCCGCATAACCCGAATGCTCGATGGAAGACTAGGGTTTCCTCGCAAGAATAAGCTATAAACCCAACAAATTAGCGTTGGAGTCATTTTTCTTTGCAAATCTGAAAGTAGGAGGTATTTCACTTCCTCCAGACTGATCATTTCAGACACTTGTGCAATTTGATCTTAAAAGCTCACACTTTTCAATGTTTTGTTACACTGGTATGCAATTTAAGAAGTAGAATTAAGAGGCTCACTTCTGATAGATTTGCATGAGTGAACAACATTTTGAAAGGCGTTTTTAAGCCACTTTAAATGTCGCTATATTTGGCGGGAAATTCGGCAGCCATTTTAAAGAATTATTTTGCATGCGGAAGAATGTTCCTTAAGAAAATGAAAATCGGTCAAATCGAACGTTTGCTTATCTACTGAGGTAACTCCCAAAATAATTTATGAAAATAATGTCGCTTATTAATTAATCATCAAACATTTGAGATGAATTTTAGGGTGTCTAAGACCCTTGTCACTGACCTACATGATTAAAAATCACAACAATGGAGGAAGTGAATACAGACATGCAACAAAAAATGATTTTTATTCCAATTTATATTTTCAAATTTTTGACCCCTACCTCCGCTTCACTAGCCATTTTTACAGTATGTGGAGGAATGCTTCCCACATTATAGCATGTATCTGTTCTCAAGACATCATACTAACTTTCTCATTGCAAAGTTGTAGTAGAAATTGCTTTAAAACGTAGTTTTTGGCTTTCGAAAACAGGGCATATTTTACAGGAAAGGGTCAATGGTTCTTTTACACAACAGTACTTTAATACAGGCTTACCTCATGAAAGAACCCATAAGCAAGGTTTCCTTGAACAAACGTCATGGTGGAATATTATTTTTTCTTGCAAAATAACACTGACGTGTTTAGTTTTAAATTTTAACAACCAATTTACCGAGAAAATTCTAAAATGCACATTGAATGAAAATCAGGGTGTAACCTTGTAAAAAGACGTAATAAAGACGCTAAATTTTCAACCTTATGGTTATTCTTTCATAAATTAAAAAATAAAATTAAGAACCATGGGCCATGTTTCCTTGTGGAATCGATATCTTTGAAACTCGAATATCAGCGATTTTTGTTAAAAATTGGGCTCCATATATTAATATGTAATCAATTTAGGCATGCAACATCGCAAGACCTGAAAGTGTTATGTACAGAGTAAATGTTTACAATCATACTTAACAAAAAAATAATCAAATTCCTCCAGTTGTACGTTTCTCGCCAGTGACAATTGTTCAAAAACAAGAAGAGTTGTCAATTTATATATGAATATTGCAGGGGTATATTAATATCTGAACGCAGCTGTAGCTATCCCGCATAGCATCATCTGTAGAATATCTTTATCAACTTTTGGATGATTCAACACCATTCCCTTTGGCACACAATTGTTGGGTTCCAAACAATAAAATCTCAAGCGAAGCATTCCACACGTTGTGTTAAAATAAAAATGTGCGCTTGCTAATATGTTTCTTTTTAGTTTTTGCAGTGGTGATCGCGCAACAAGTCGCCATGAACTGTAAAATGGATTCTTTTTCTTGAATATACCATAAACTAAAGTAAGCGCATTTGTTATGGATGATGTTAAAGACATCAACTGTAGAATTGTAAACATTTATGATCGTATTTCTTGTCAAACCGGTGTTAGGTGAACATATTTAGGTTCCGTAGATGTATAAATAGAGATACAGTACAGGTTTAAAGTAAACTCTCTGCAGCTGGTGTTGTGCCGCGTGGCGGTCCTAAAAGTCTCCTGGTACATCATAGTGCAGATTTTATTTCCTTTTGGTCTGTTGAGACTAGCGAGTGTATTCTGAGAAATTAGAAATTCAATATCGGTTTAGATTCATTTTCTAACCAACATTTTATATATTTGGCTCTGTTTCGATAATACTTATCTTTGCATCGACTATTTTGTTGAAAGTTGCAAAATCATAGTATTTCTTTTTGGCTCTATTTTGCCAAATTTAAAGGGCCACTGAAGAGGCTTAAGTAGCCAAAACCGCGGTATGGTCCATCTCTTTTCTCATTAATATACTCACTGCTCTTAAAGGGTCTCAGTTTTACTTTTATTAATTTCAATATATGTGTAGTGTATTAACAATGCTTAGATACATGTATGCGATTCCCCGAACTAATGTTAAGATTAACACATTACGAAAACTTGCCCATGCAATAAACAGATATTTTTTTAGCTTTAAAAATTGAAAATTTTCAGATGAAAATTTATTTTTGACATTTTTCTTATTTTTGCTCAAAACATAGATTGTGGGTACACGTTAGAACCGCCCCTGCATACCCTTGTTTTGCTATATAAAAGTGGGGTTCAAGGGGGTATATTTTACACGGACATGTTTTCCTGATGGATTAACATAAATAGCAATCCTGATTTTAAAATATGCCAGAATACATCAATGATACAGAGCTACACATGTTTGTCTTTGAAAGTGAATCTCAATGTAATAAAAAAAAATGTTCTTTGTGCGGCTTGGTTTGTAACTAGGAATTATACTTTTGACGAAGAAAATGTGACTGGTATTCTCAAGCTTAAAAGATAGGAATCCATACAGAAAACGTGGAAATTCAATGCTAGTCGATCTATAAGAATATATAAAGGTCTTAATCGCTAATCCAAAAGACATACAACTTTAGATGACATTCCCCCGAAAATAATGCAAAGAAGAAATAACCACTGCATAGCATTTGAGATACCATCTGCTAGCATAGAGTCCTACAGTAATTGCAGTTTCTTTGGTCAGACTATCAGGGACTGGAATGGCTTTCTTGATTCTCCGAGTTCTTCTGCTGTTGATTGTCCAAGTTCGCTTCAGTTATGCGAGCTAGGGCCTAATTATCCCCAACCGGATCTCCCTGTTAAAATAATGCTATTTGCCGTGTTACAGGTTGACTTACTTTGCAATTCAGATTCAGATGTCTGTCCTATAAGCTTACATATAAGGTGAGCTAACAATTGTTTACGTGTCACTTAATTGAAGTATAATTATCCCAATGAAATATTTTATTCGAAAGTTGATAAAATCGCTGATTATGCGGTCGGAAGATATCCCGCATCATTCGTAGAACTGTTTCGTTAACTTTCGGATGTTTCAATCCCTTTGAATTCGCCATACAACTGTTTTCCCCAAACCGTGGATTTGTCAAGCAAAACATTCCTCGTGTTGTGTTAAAATAAAAATGCTTTGCTTGAAAATATGGTTCGATATTTAAAAACTGCTCTATTCTTTTAAGCTCTTGCAGTGGTGACTTGCGCAACAAGTCGCCGTCAACGATATGGATCTGACCCATATTGAAATATTCCAACCAGATTTCCAACGATATGTCATAAAATGAATTAGAATATTTTTTCCAAACCAACTCAAATGGTGGGAAAGGGACTACCGCTTTCACTCCTCGAACAGTTTTGTTATTTTCATCATGTTTCCACTTATTCATTGAATAGTGTGAGACAGCTCGATCAACAGGATTTCGTACTGACAATAAGTCTTATACATTACGAAAACTTGCCCATGCAATATACAGAGATTTTTTAAGCTGTAAAAATTGAAAAATTTCAGCAGAAAATATTTCATATTTTTCTTATTTTTGCTCAAAACATAGATTGTGGGTACACGTTAGGTTCTAACGAGTACCCACAATCTATGTTTTGGAGCAAAAATAAGAAAAATAGGTATACCCCTGCAAACCCCAGTTTTGCTATATAAAAGTGGGGTTCAGGGGGGTAAACATTACACGGACATGTTTTTGTGATGGTAGGATTAAAGTCAAAAATTCTTCTAGGCGCTTCTGCACTTGTAAAGTAAGGTGCCGAGTTATCTATGACAATTTGACCCGGCAGACTACATGGCAAGCGGTCACGATACCACTCTAAACCATTGGCATAATGTGACTTGAAGAAGTTATATTCATAGATATCCGTATTTCTGACGATCTGAGGGTGCTTTGATAGAAAAGTTAGTAAAGCGTGTGTTCCGCATTTCCAGACTCCAATAATTATTGTATTCGATAGTCTTCGTTTACAAGAAGTGTTATCAATTATCTTTGAGTTGTTTCCATATCCTATACAAGCTGACATGGCTGGGTTCGATGGTTTCCATTGTAAATCTGAATCAGAACATGTTTTTGCTGTCTGTAGTTGGAATTTTCTTGCATACGCCAGGGACCACACGACAAACACGACGGCGCTAAGTATTAAACTGACAAATATACAGCGGCCGTGTTGGATTGCCATCATGTTTGAACTCACCGTAACACCTGAAAAAGAAAGAGGAAAAAGCTATTTGGGAAACTAAACCAAACATAGCTAAATATGTGAGAGAAAAAACAAACCAAGAATTGTCGCACTGTATCAAATACAATGTTCATTTCCCACAAAGTATCTCCCAATAGCTATTTGCAAATCTCTTCCCGTTGGGAATGTTAAAATCAATGTAGATTTAAAGTTTTTTGATAGGTTTTAGTCTAAATCACCAGTAATGAAGCTGGTAAGAAAAATCTATTATTTCGAAGAAAAACAAATGAAATATCATGTGTGGTTTTGCCACAGTACAAACACCAACTTTAGTTCTTAAGTTTTTCAATGGGGGAGGGGAATCTTCAAAATCTGATTTTTTTGCCTGTTATTTCTCGAAACTGCAGTTGAATTTTTCTATGATTTTATCTCTGGCAACAGCCTCTATTCGACGACGCTGTATATAAAGCACCGATTGCATCACTTGTCGGGTGGTTACAAAATGATGTTTTACGAAAAAGTTTCTCACTTTTAATTTTAATTTTATATTACTGCAGTTGGTGTTGCGGCCCTAAAAAGTCCCATCGTACATCATCCACAGTGCAGATTTTTTCCGTTTGGTCCTTTGCAATAAGGATATTCTGAGAAATAAGAAATTTACTTATCGGTTTAGGTTGAACTTCCTTTTCTAGCAACCATTAAATATAGTCGGACCCATTTAGATAATTCTAGTCTTTGTATCGGCTACCCTCTTGAATTCTCTTAGGCTCCATGCTGCCAAATCTATAGGGTCACTGACGAGGCTTTGGTAGCCGAAATTGCGGTGTGGCCAATGTCCTTTCTAATTAATATCGTAACTGCTCTTAAAAGATCTCAGTTTCAATTTTTATGCCGATACGTTCCGTTTGTATCAATACCTAATTGTGTTTTTTCCACGTGAGATTTAAGGGTGGGACTTTGTGAGACTGGTTGCATCAGTTCCAGGTCATTGCTTACTTTTACCTATACAAAAGCGCACCACACAAGGGCGCGCGCTTGTGTGTTCGGATGTGCGCGTGTGTCATACCTGTACGTGTAATGGAAATCCATATCACAGAAACTCTGAACTGCGTGGCGGTTGGCTTTAAAACATATTTATTTTATTTGTGATATGCTCTGGCGATTTATAAAAAAAACTGTAATGAACACTGTTTATTCGTACTAAATATTTCATTTTCTCAATTTTCCCAATCTAACCCGGCCTGCACCGTTTGTCATTAAAGGTTAATGGCCAGATTAAGGCTTACATGGACCGTGTCGATGGTATCGTCTGAGCCGCTGCATGAGAAAACCAACAATTTAGAATTCCGACCAGGTCTGACACACACCGCGCTGTAGAAGCAGCGAAGATGATTAGAGGCTGAAAATTTTGGATTTATAAAGTAAAGGAATCGTACTGTCCGTGTAGCGAAAACAAAGGCGCTGATCTGGGAAGCTGATCTGCGTCTTTGTTTTCGCATATGCAGAGTGTTGGTTTTCTGATGCGGTGGCTCATTTTTGTGATTAAAGTGGCAATTGCGTTTTATACATTTCTGTAATCACATCAGTTTTAAAAATTAAATTTAATAAGTTTCATTCAAAATTTTGCTTACTGTTCCTTGGTGAGCAAGTTCGAGGGAAGATCCAAAATAACGTGGACTTTCTGTGACACTTCAACATGCGTAATACAAGGGTATAATAAGCACTGCCTATATTATGCTTTTGTGAAACTGCATTTCCTATACATGTAGATTATACATGTATCATGGTCTTACATGTACATACATATTTGAATATACAGAAGGACCCTGATGCTAAAACTATTAACACAGTGTATATATCCAATACGAATTTACATAATGTATATATACAGCTCCGTTTCATAAGTTAAGTACATACCGATTTGTTTCATAAGTAATGGCATAGCAGTACCAGTACCCGGGGGGGGGGGGGGGGCACTCCCTGGTAAGCAGTGTACCGATGCGTGATCAAAGGATTGTTGAACATACCCTAAACAGTGTGATCGACATTTAAAATTTGACCCCCTTTTCACTGTGTTTGCTTTAAAATGTGACCCTTTCCACTGTGTCCCGTCAAAAAGTACCCCTTTCCACTGTAGTCAACTAAAACACTGGAATGCAATAATTCTTTTATAACCACGTGAAGATGCTATATGTGTAATATGCAAACAATCTGCCTGATGGCTTCAGAGAAGTAATTTTAAAATATAGACAGACTACAGTAACGGAAGATGGATGCCAGGTACCTGCCTATCCTATAAGATCACCTTTGAGACTTTGGCTCTGTTGGGTTAAAATGCTTAAAAATGTGGAACTGATATGATCATAAACAAACATTTGGTCATGCAATCAACACATGAAATAGCTAAAGTTACAAATAGGCAACATACAGGTACAATAAGAAAAGATGGTAAACCTTAAAATGCACATACAAAAGAAATTGTCATCACTGAAACGAGAAACAGACTAACCACAGAGGAAGTATCGCCTTGGAACTGTCAGTAATAAAGTATTGGGGGTTTAAATTGTTTCAGGGCTTTCAAGCTTTGCCCTCAGCATCTGAATTTGTTCAAATGTACACAGAAAATTGACACAAATATATATGAAATAATGGTTGGTTGGTTAATTTTGTGTTTTGTCCCACTAAACAGCTAAGGTAATATGGCGATAGGAAATTAGTTTAAGTCTTGTACGAAAAACTGGAGAAGCCTGGAATTGACCCCTGGTTTACAAGGCAAGCAGCTTTCCCACTACACCACTAGGCTTCTATACATACTTGAAATAAATCTTGATATAGTAGATAAATACCAAGCACTTACATATAGCAAGCATTATGGAGAGCTGGGTACAAAAGACAAGATTTAATACAAACCATTTTTATTTGTATGAACTACTCAATTAGCAGAAACAATAATTTCTATTGAAGCAACACACATTGTTGAACAGAAAGGGAAAATCATATCTTATCCCTTAGGTTTTAGACATTTTAGTCATTTCGGCCCAAAACATATCGGCCAAGGACGCCTCGGTCCACCCCTTTTCACAGCGTTTTAGCAGAATTGTAAAAAAACATACCCTTTTTCCACAAAAACGACATTTTGCCTACCCTAAATGATATCAGCGCTGCGCACTGCCCTTCTTGAAAAAAAGTACCCTTTCTCGTCGTTTTTTTTTTATCACGCATCGGTACACTGCTTACCAGGGAGTGCCCCCCCCCCGGGTACCAGTACTTGAATCTTAGCCGAATTTTATTGGATGTTTCCAGATTTAAACGGATTTCGCTATGTCAAACCTAATACATAAAGCTATGCACTGATTGTAACATTTTAGATTTTGATCGATTAATTTATAAATTGTAACACATTAAAATGACAAGCAAAATATCATAACTTCTGGGATACAAATATCAACTTTAACATTGATTTCATACCATTCATGAAAGGTTTAACCAAAAACATATTATATTGTTAAATTGGCATATTGCCCGGTAGACTACACCCTGCATAATATTTGGTCTACCCTGTGTATATTCAAGTTTATTGAAGCTTGAACTATTGCACCCTACTAGCCCTGGTACACTATATTATACAATAAGTAAGCGCTTGATACATAATAACATATACAATCGGCTGTATTTACAAAGAACACTGGTCAAACAGTTGCATGTAAATATTTGATCCCAAGGATTCCACTCGAAAAGGTACTGGGACACAAATGGCAAAAAGACAGTCCAAACAAGGTAAGGCAGTCGTGCAGGATGCAAGATTTCAAGCTTCGATAACCCCGACTGTACATAGGGTAGACCAAATATTATGTAAGATGTAGTCTACTCGAAGCTCTTTCATTTTATTGGAATAATAAATTTTAGCTCAAATTTTTCTATAGTGTGAGAAATCAATTTTAACATTGATATCAGTGTCACAGAAATTGTGTTATTTCTTTTATCATATTTTATGTGCTATTATGTATTTATAAATCAATCAAAATCTAAAATAATACAATCAGTGAATAGGGCTATGTATTAGGTTTGACATAGCGAAATCTGTTTAAATTTGCAAACACCCAATAAAATTTGGACAAGATTCAAGTACTGGTACTGCTATGCCATTACTTATGAAACAAATCGGTATGTACTAAACTTATGAAACGGAGCTGTATATATATATATATATAGGGGGATTAAACCATTAACAGTGCAAGAATAAAGCAAACTAAGCGCGCTTTCGGCTTTCGCCTTCTTCAGAGTCAATATGTATTTACAGGTAAAAACTGGAAAAAAATGAAAATAGGTAAATAAACAAAATAAATAAAAAAAAACAATGCAAAAATACACAAATACACAAAAATCACATGAAATGTGACAAAGTTGACACCACTGTATGTTCGGCAGTGGGTAAACGACTTAAAATTAATTCATGAACGCCCTTTGAAAGGGCCCAGTATCTGCTAAAAATGGCGGCAAAAATTGCGCGTCACTTTACTACATAAGGTCAGTTTGTAGCGGTGTGTTTAATTTACTCGGTAATTGTGTATTAGCTATGTAAGTTAAACATTGGGGAACCAGGGCTGGAGGCAACCAGATAAAAATCAAGGTAATAAGCACAAAATAGAGTCAAACAGAGTACTTTCCATGAATGCAAATCATCCCAGAACTGCTCATGGACGGTGCTTGGAAGGAGAGACGGCGAAAATGGCCATCCTCGATTTTTGAAATATAGAAATTTAGATAAAAATTGCCTTTGTGCTCAATTGGCGAACATTTGATTTATTGAAGTTTGAAGAATTTAGATGAAAATCACATTTATGTGGTCAGAAGAGGAGGCGAACGCACCGCTACAAGCAAGAAAAGGGGGATGCGAAAACCATGTTTTTTGCCGAGAGACGAGACAGATATACGTATGCAGCTGAAATGGCCCATAGGTTGACACACTGCTACAGAATGCATAACTGGTAAGCTGTGGGGACCCAGGAAAACTGGGGAACCCAGAAAAACGAGTAGGATAAAGCAATTACTGCTACAAAACGAGAACAGATGCCAGTCTGCATATCACTGAAATGTGTGTGAAACTGTAACTTGTGGAGGGAGCCCAGGAGAAATGGTAAGCTGTAGGAACTGTAGGGTTCCTACAGCTTACCATTTCTCCTGGGCTCCCTCCACAAGTTACAGTTTCACACACATTTCAGTGATATGCAGACTGGCATCTGTTCTCGTTTTGTAGCAGTAATTGCTTTATCCTACTCGTTTTTCTGGGTTCCCCAGTTTTCCTGGGTCCCCACAGCTTACCAGTTATGCATTCTGTAGCAGTGTGTCAACCTATTGGCCATTTCAGCTACATACGTATATCTGTCTCGTCTCTCGGCAAAAAACATGGTTTTCGCATCCCCCTTTTCTTGCTTGTAGCGGTGTGTTCGCCTCCTCTTCTGACCACATAAATGTGATTTTCATCTAAATTCTTCAAACTTCAATAAATCAAATGTTCGCCAATTGAGCACAAAGGCAATTTTTATCTAAATTTCTATATTTCAAAAATCGAGGATGGCCATTTTCCTCAAAAACATCCGGTCACCCAAAGTCGTAAGAATTGAAAATCTTTTTTGCATTCTGTATATTTTGTTATAAACTTGTTTGGTGTGCTCATGCCCTTTCTTATCCTATTCCCAACCCAAAACTCTGACTTATTTTGCTTTTATGTCCTATTAACATGTTATGTCATATGGAGATAGAGCATGCTGAAAATATTATCCGAGGAGCTGTAGGGGCCCTGGATCGAAACCACGACCCCTGAATACAAAAAAGCGGCAAGAAGCTGTACTATTAGACACCACAGAGGCTTCTACACTGTATTTGTATCCTGAGGAAGCTAGCATGGGTTAGTCGCTAGAGTCCAGATTCCTCACCTTTTTGTACCCTATAACTACCATATAACATCTACTTTTTAAACTGGGCATGCACAATAGACATACACTGCATGCGAAATGGCTGTTTATACACTCGATTTTGTCAAGTATTTCAAATTTACTAGCAACTGAACACAATTTTCGTGTATTTGTTGGGTGGTTGCAACACAATTGGGTGACCGGATTATTTTGAGGAGGAGTATATATATATAGTACGTGTGGTGATGCATGTATAAGGGGTATATATATATACATGTATTTGGAGATGTAAGTATAGGGGGTATACTAAATTTCGTGTGTGGTCTTACATTAAGTGCTTCCCCATATACTGCATGTAGATTAACGATGGCATACGGTGAATTGTAATGAACACTGGATTTGAGAGCAATTGGAAACATCCTCCGATCGAAATCATTAATTGCTTAAAGATTTGGATTTCAATCTTATTGGCTAAATCAATCAATGTATATACACAAAACTGTCGATGTACATTAACAGACGTTGTAATATTAATGATCCGCTTCATGAAAAAAAAAAGAAACAACGATTTGCATATGCGAAAACAAAGACGCAGATCAGCTTCGAAGTTACTGCGCCTTTGTTTTCACTACACGGAAAGTACAATTCCTCTAATATTTAAATCCAAATTTTCCAGCCTTTAACTGTCTTCTGTGACTGTACAGCCCTGTTTGTGTAGGACCTGGTATGAAACCACATTGTTGGTTTTCTCAAAATTCGGCTCGTTTATTACAGGCTATACAGTACACATGCAGCCACGCATCAGAGAGGTTATATTTGGCTGCGGATACCGGAGTTTAATGCAAACAGGCGAACTCATCAACAGCATCACGAACCGATGATCAAGCCCACCATGCTAAACAACAGGGTGATAAATTCAAATAACTCCATTTTAAAGACAGCAAATATAAATTCTGACGGAGAGTTTACTATACAGAAACCGAAGTACAACAAAGATAACACTATTGTAAACGGACAGATTGCTACGAAAGGACCAAAGAACGACAGCGTAAATGTTATCTCTATCAGGCCGGTGACTGAACATGGGTTTTATAATGTCAAATATAACATAATGTTAAATAGGAAGATTGTACATCAGTGGCCAAAAGGCACAAACGACAACGTAGCCTCTACCAGTCAACATACTACAACCGGGGCAGACAAAGAGTAAAGTGTCAGTGGAAAAGAACACGCCATACTTGGATGATAAAGTAATCTCAAATGGACAATGGACAAAACAAAGATCAAGTGATGCAAAAGCGAAAATAGATTCCACTAGGGTTTCAACCGCGAAAACAAGTAAGTTTCGACATAGGCTAAAACTATCGACTCGATATGGTAATTTCTGGGCTTCGGCGAAAGGGTTTCGTCGGCCATTCGACAGTTTGGCAAATGGCATTATTGGATAGTCAACTATATTGAGAGGAACTAGAAACTTAAGCCTTGCCTTTAGAGAGGCCCTGCTTTGAAACGAATACAAAAGTTTTGTTCTTTATTATCAAATTTGCTAACAGTTGTGTTTCTGTTACATGTACAATATTCGTCAAAAAAGACAAAATTTGCCTAGGTCACTGTCTAGGGTCCTTCTTATTTCTTTTAGATTGTTCTAGTCCATTTATCATAGAATATTCAAGTGCTATAAAGAACCATAAATCTGTATGACTTTAGTCTGAAAGAAAGATGTCCACAGATCAATTTTATGCGTCGAAAAACACACTGAAGATTTCTTTTGCGTTTTCAAACGTAGCGATTATGTTGCTTCAAATGCGTGTTTGCCGAATTTTTCTTCGATTTGGTTTTAGAACTTGTAACATGGTATAGTGTTTTGCACTGCAAGTAGTTCTTTGATTTAAACGTACATGCTCATAAACGTCTGTTCAACTTTACCTACCGTTTGAAGTATGGTGGACTCATGCTTTCCTTTGAAAATAGATAATTAGATTATCAACTGTATACGTTTATCATTTGTTAATCTAATGAAATCTCAGTTTACAAAAACTAGGACTTCCATTATTGACGTTGACGTGACGCTTACACCAACAGCGGATTCAGATTCAATGTCGAGAGGACAAATGTCTCGTCTGAGTTTCCAGGGACACCAAAATTATTTTAACTCATTAATGTTTTTTCCAGACGTAAGAAAGGTAAAAATAGGCAACGATCAGGAAATGACACGATCAGAAAGAAATTCCCACTCCAAAAAAATTTGCGGGTTAAACTAAATTCAAAAACATGTAGTTATACTACTAGATAGAGATACTACGAAACCATATATTAAGCCGAGTGAGCAGATATTTTCCCAATAGGAGGCTTTCAGTTACCCAAACGAACCACAATTTTAACTAAAAATATGAAAACGGACAGCACAAAAATTCAACACTAAGACATAAAACCATAATAACCACCACAGAGTATCACCTTGGAACGATCGGTAATATTAAATTGCTGGCGGGCTTAAACTAGTTTTACAGGTACAGAACCTCATCGTCAGCTTCTGCAGAGGTTCACAATATTTAGTTGTTCAGCCCTCGTGGTGAATCTCTATCTAGTCAGTTCATCAAGGACAAACTAATAAGTCATGATAACCACGATGATGAATCAAAAACGAGAACTCATAGATTCAGTAATCTTCCCGTCGATGGAGATCCCTGGGCCTTCTTCAAATATTAAAAATAAACAGAAATGCAAGCATTAGATATTTTGTTCAGCATGACATACCCTGTCCCAGATATTATCTATACTAATCAGAATTCCTAACCGAACTCCTGAATTTTCCTGGATAGAATTTGAACCAAGAAAGGTGCAAGTTTAACACATATGGATTATTATTCAGCTAATTCTTCATTTGCAAATTTCGGCTATTTTAACCTGCTTTGGTCCCATTTGATTTATACTAGTCTTAGTATCGACTACCCTGCTGAAAGAAACAAAATAACAGTGATTCTAGATCTCTTTGAATCAATGTTGCCAAATCTATAGGGTCACTGAAGAGGCTTAAGTAGCCGAAGCCGCGGTATGGCCCATCCACTTTCTCATCAATATATTCACTACTCTTAAAGGATCTCAGTTTTATCTTTATTTATTAATGGGAAACAAAACCCCCGGCACTACCGCGGCACCGTTGCCGGGACTCATAGGAGATGAACTCACATAAGCCTCGCCATGTCCCTGCAATACCTGGCCCCAAAACGACCGGGGATAAACATGACTGGTGCATTATATACATGTAAAAACAAATATTTTATGAAATTATTATTGAAGCGTAATACTGATAGATAAATTGTCGACTTAACATGATGTCGTTTTATGGTTGACCTGGCGGAATGATAATGTGATTTTTCAGTCAAAGGACCATTACGAACGCGCCCATACGACATAGAGCGATTTTTTCGACTGTAAAAAATAAAATGAGAATTTAATTGAAAAAAAAAATCGATAATTGAATATTTTCGCTCAAAACAGTGATTCTGGGTTCATGTTTCTAACGAGTACAACAATTTATATTTTGGATAGAACTAAGAAAAACCTCTTACCGCTGTATACCCCAGTGTTTCTATATAAAAGTTTGGTATTAGGGAGTATTCATAACACGGACATGTTTGCGTGATGATGCAGAATGAAGAAGAAAAAATGTTAAAGAGGCTAATGAATCGCAACGTGTTAATAGGTTTTAGGAGCGAAGGTTCGAGCGAAGCATATATATGGATGAAACATTTTAATTAAATATATTAAGAAAGGTAATATACTATTTTTTTTTTTCAGAAAAATTGTCTTTCACATTCAAGTAACAGTAGAAATTCGCTACGACATGGCTGTGGTGGCGAAAATTCCATTTTGAGAGCTGTGCGTTTGCTCAAGCTAATTAAAATCACTTAATTTATTAAAGTTTATGAAATGAAATGTCAAATACATTTTATTGTTATTATCGTGACTGTCGTAATGATTGCCCGCCGTAAAGAGTTTAGCACAAAATACTTTTGCATCAGAAAATTCGGCTGGTTCATTACGAAATCACACCCAAGAACATGTATTTACAGATTTTTCTTAAGTTGTAAAAATCAAAAATTTTCAGTAGAAGTTTTTTTTTCTTCCTAGTTTTGCTCAAAACATACATTGTGGGTATACGTTAGAACCGCCTCGTCTAGGCGATCTACGTTTTGGAGCAAAAATAAGAAAACTAGGTATACCCCTGCATACCCCATTTTTTACATAAAATTGGGATATTAGGAGGTATACATTACACAGACATGTTTTCCAATTGTGAAGTAAGAACGAGCCAAAATATTTAAACATTCAAATATCATTCATCTTATTTGTTGAATATCAGGCTTACCCATATGTAAAGAATGGATTCGCCCATCATTATCATTTGTATGAGTCAACCGTTATTTTAAGGGCATCAGGAGTGATTGTAAAATTGTATTCATTGTTTAATTAAGCAATCAGAAAAACCGTTCTCCGGTGTCGCATCTGCAGGGAATAAAACGTTTGCCTACCGTTCGCCTACGTCCCATAAACAGAACGCCATAGGTAAATAATAGAATTGATGACAAGAATTATTAGAACTGTCTATGGATAGCTTCACTCTGGACATACACACGCCTTTTTTCCTGATCTTTGCCTACTTGTACCTTCTTGCATGAACTTCTTATGACCTGGTTACGTGATGAAATTCATTAAAATAATCTAGTCTCATACGTAAGCGCACGTCCAGGTAGATTCTGCAAAATTTTAAAGCAAAATCTTAAATGAAACAAATGTTATTCAGTTTTTAAAACTGATGCGTTGTCATTTTTGCCATGTGTATGAACAAATTTTGTTAAGTTCTGATTTTACATTTTTTCTATTGTATGCACAAATTCATACCTTGGTGTATTTTATTGCGATGAACTGTATTCCATTATACAGCCACGCCGTAAGTGATTGCAGAATAGCTGATTGATTTTGACAGAAACCTCGGGCGCAGGGCTTGACCATTCCCATTCCAGAAAAAATGAGGCGGACTTATTATGTTGCGTTTGGATGTCTTGCGGCACTTACGCTTTTCTGGGCTTTCACGAAATATCAGACGTAAGTACAGTATATGGTGTCTCAAAGCACGTATTGTTCGATTGTGACCTAAAACGCATCAAAGGATCGACGAGTCTACTTAGTATCACATGAAAGGATATTCAGATTGTTACAAATCAAGAACTTACTGTGCGTGCAACTGAGGTTTAGCAGAAAGCCGATTTTTAGCTCACTTGAGCCGAAGGCTCACAGGTGAGCTTATAGTATACCCATGCTCCGGCGTCCGTCCGTCGTCGTCCGTCCGTCCGTCATCCGTCGTCCACAATTTCAGAGATCTTCTGCTCTGAAACCGCTTAGCCAATCAAAGCTAAACTCCATGTGGAGCATCCTTAGGAAGGGGGAACGAAAGTTTATATAAATGGTCCAGGTCACATGACCAAGATGGCCGACATGGCTATAAATAGCAAAAACCTTTAAAATCTTCTTCTCCAGAACCAGTGGGCCGATTGCCACGAAACTTGGTATGTAGCATCGGGGACGCGGGCCCATCATAGTTTATATAAATCATGACCCTAGGATGACCTTGACCTATTTTACGGCAAGGTCAACTTAGGTCGCCAATGCATTTGAATGGGAAAAAATGGTAAAATGCTATTTAATGGGTAAAACTTACTGGGAATAGGCAAATGGACAGAAGATTAATGTTAATGGGAAATTTATGCCCTTAGGGGTTGTCTCCCCCTGTCCCGGGGCTATGTACATGTATATGACCATAATATTGAAACATCTTCTTCTCTGAAACCGCTAAGCCAATCAAAGCCAAACTTTTTGTGGAGCATCCTTGGGAAGGGGGAATGAAAGTTTATATAAATGGTCAAGGTCACATGACCAAGATGGCCGCCATTGGTATAAATAGCAAAAACGTTTAAAACCTTCTTCTTCAGAACCAGAAACTTGATTTTGAAACTTGGTGTGAAGCATCTGGAAATGGAGCTCTACAAAGTTTATAATATTAAATAAAGGCACGCTGCCTTATCTGCAAACACAAACGATTAACTTTACGCTAGAAACTTAACATTATCATTACGGTCGAGTGTATCCAGCTGTCCAGTGAGCGGGAGGGAAGTAGTTAGAGATAGGGGGGAGGGGGAAGGAGCTATGGAGGTAGTGTAAGGAGGGAGGGGTAGGTAGTGTAGTGAGGGAAGGAGGTAGTGTAGGGAAGGAGGAAGGTAGTGTAGGAATGGAGGTAGATAGGAAGGCAGTTAGGTAGTGTAAGGAGGGAGGCATGTAGTGTAGGGAGGTAGGTAGTGTAGGGAGGGAGGGAGGTAGGTAGTGTATGAAAGTAAGTAGGGAGAGGGGGAGGTAGGGAGTAAGGGAGGCAGGTGGTGTAGGGAGGCAGGTAGATAGTGAAGAGAGAGTAGGAAGTGTAAGGAGTACTTACATGTAGGGAAGTAGGGAGGGAGCTAGGTAGTGTAAAGTAATGTATGGAGTGAGGGAGAGAAGTAGGTGGTTAGGTAAGTAGATAGGTAGGTAGTGAAGGGTGGTTGTGTAGGGAGGCATGTAGGTAGGAAGGGAGGTAGTGTAGGGGGAGAGGGAGGTAGTGTATTGTAGGAAGGGAGGTAGGTAGGAAGGGAGGTAGGTAGTCAGATAGTGTGGGGAAGGAGGTAGGTTTGAAGTGTAGGGAGGGAGGTATGTAGGTCGGTAGGGAGCGTTGTAGGTAGGTGGGTATTGTAGGTAGGTAGGTGGTGAGGCAGTATTGGTAGGTGGGAAGGTAGTGTGATAGGTAGGCAGAAAGTGTAGGGAGGGAGAGAGGGAGGTAGTGTAATGTAGGGAGTGCTGCAGGTAGGTACATGTGTAGGTAAGTTAACGATAACGATTAAACGATTAAAATTTATTAGGAATTAACTGCAAAGTACATGCATGAACAAAGCACAGTTGTTATCCTAAGAAATGGTGCAAGTAGATAGATAGTAGGTAGGGTAGGGGGAGGTAAGGTGGTAGTGTATGGAGGTAGGTAGGGATGGGGTAATTAGATAGTGTAGGGAGGGAGGTATGTAGTGTATGAAGGTAGGTATGTAAATCCGTAGGGAGGGAGATATGGAGGGAGATAGGTAGGTATTTAGGTAGTCGGAGAGAGGTAGTGTAGGTAGGTAGATAGGTAGGTAGGTGGGTAGTGTGATAGACAGGTAGGGAGAGAGGGAGGTAGTGTAGGGAGCGAGAGAGGGAATGAAGATAGGTACGGTTGGAGGTAGGTAGGTAGGAAAGCAGGTAGTGTTGGAAGGTAGAAAGGGAGGTAGGAAGGTAGATTGAACCCCCCCCCCCAGTTTTCAAAATTCTTTTCAATTTGATTTTTGCTCCCTAGCTCCTGAACCCCCCCCCCCCCCAAAAAAAAAAAAAAAAAAAAAAAATGATGTCATAGAGCGAATTGACTTGGGTGTGAGCTGACTTGGATGGGAGTTAACTAAGGTGTGAGTTGACAGGTACTTGGGTGCAAGCTGACTTGGTTGCGAATTTATTTGGGTGCAAGTTGACTTGTGTGCGACTTGGGTGCGAGTTGGGTGCTACTTGAGTGCGAATCAACTTGGATGACAGTTGACTTGTGTACGAGTTGATTTGGGTGCATGTTGATGACTTGGGTACGTGTTGACTTGGGCGTGACTTGACTTGGGTGGGACTTGACTTGGATGCGACTTGACTTTGGTGCGACATGGGTGCGAGTTGACTTGTGTACGAATTTACTTGGGTACGAGTTGACTTTGGTGCGGTTTGTAGGAAGAGTGACTCATAGAGTGAGAACGGGTCGAATTGACCAGGTATGAATCTTATCTCATGCACGTGTGCATCAGTGTGAATAGAGAAATTGGAAAAAAAAATCAACCAATGAAATTGCTTGTTTCTGAAGAGCCCGTACTGTCAACAAAAATGGCCGTTCTAAAGCTTAACCGAGCAATTTGAATTTCACGCTATGTAAGTTTATCCTATATCATGTATGGCCTTAAAGCAAACACATGTGTGTTTGCTATAAATCATGACTCTGGGATGACCTTGACATATTTTACGACAAGGTCAACTTAGGTCTCCCATGCATTGGAATGGGAAAAATAGGAAAATGTAACTAAATGGCAGAAAACTTGCTAGAAATGAGCAAATGGACAGAATTTATGTTAATGAAAATATTTTGGGCCCAGGGGGTTGTCTGCCCCTGCCCCGGGGCTATATACATGTATATGACCATAATATTGAAACATCTTCTTCTCTGAAATCGCTTGGCCAATCAAAGCCAAACTTTTTGTGGAGCATCCTTAGGAAGAGGGAATGAAAGTTTGTATAAATGGTCAAGGTCACATGACCAAGATGGCCGCCATGGCTATAAATAGCAAAAACGTTTAAAAACCTTCTTCTTCAGAACCAGAAGGCCTATGATTTTGAAACTTGGTATGAAGCATCTGGGAATGGGGCTCTACAAAATTTATATAAATCATGACCCTGGGATGACCTTGTCCTATTTTACGGCAAGGTCAACTTAGGTCGCCCATGCATTTGAATGGGAAAAAAATAGGAAAATGTCATGTAATGGCAGAAAACTTGCTAGGAATTAGCAAATGGACAGAAGATTTATGCTTATGAAAATGTTAAGGCCCAGTGATTGTCTGCCCCTGTCCCGGAGCTTACTGAGTCTGTGAGTCCTCGTTTTAGATTCACCTTGGTAGTTATCATGATTTTTTTGTTTGTCCATGTTGATTCATTTACTAGTTAGAGATACACTACGAGGACCGAACAAATTACTAAATGTTATGAACCACAGCAAAGGATGAGGGTTTAAGCCCTCCAGTAATTTATATTAAGGATCGTTCCAAGGCAATACTTCTGTTATGATTCTATGTGTTTCATGTTTTTGAGTCGAGTTTCTTGTGCTTTTGGAACCTTATGTGCGTTCTCATAGTTTTAGTTAAGTTCGGGTTACTGTGTGGCCGCCTATTGGGAAATAGCTGCTCACTCGGCTTACGATATGTTCTATAGTATAAGAAATCATTAGTATTAGTTTCATTGTGATTGCGCCTTTTCCTGATCGTTGCCCACTTGTACCTTTTTAAATGAATGCATTAGACCAATAGCATCAGGAAAACATGTCCGTGTAATGTATACCCCCTTAAACCCCACTTTTAAATAGCAAAACTGGGGTATGTAGGGGTATACCTATTTTTCTTATTTTTGCTCCAAAACATAGATTATGGGTACTCGTTAGAACCGCCGAGGCGGTTCTAACGTGTACCCACAATCTATGTTTTGAGCAAAAATAAGAAAAATATCAAAAATTTTATACTGAAATTTTTCAAATTTTACAACTTAGGAAAAATCAATATATTGCATGGACGTGTTTTCGTAATGGGAACACATAGATGTACCATTCAGATTTCTAACGCTAAATCTCTGTCTTTACTATCATGTTGAAGTCAAAGACCTATAGATTTAGTATGCTTCAAAACATCTTCATATGTACTCTTAGGACGAAAAAAGTATTCACTTGACCATATTTCCATAATTGTCAATAGGTACACATTTAAATTATACTACTCAAACTTTGATAAGCATCAAAACTTTATTTTTGATTACAGGACATACTGGTAATCTAACATCCATACTTTTGCTATACATATATATAGCAGAACCAGCATCGTGCAAACATTCCATCTTCTTTTCGCATTGCTCGCGAGTGCTTCTCGCAGACTTGCAAAAACGATGGAACACCCCTAAAATTGAAGTTGTCACTGTTTCGCACCCTATCCAACTCCGTCTTTCAATTCCTCTTACTGGTTCATTGAATTGCAAAACTGTTTTGAAAGTCGAAATGTCAATACTTGTGTGTCTAAAATGCACTTATGGAAAATTTCAGAAATCTGTGATTTTTGGTTAAAAACACGATTTTTTACCGAAAATATTTTTTTTCGCTTAAAATGTTGTCCTTTGCACGGTGAGCATGAAACTGAAAACCGTTTTTGAATACGCACTCTGTTTGGCTGAAACAAGCGTATTTTAAATGTGTTGTCAACTGGTTTAATCACGTAATGCAATTTTCCATTAAGAAAATGTTCAGTCCAATGACAAATGTTTTAAAACGCTGTAAAGGCCAACGTTTTAAGCGAAAAAAAAAATGGTAAAAAATCACAGATTTCTGAAATTTTCCAAATGAGCAGTTTAGACACCGAAGTATCGATGTTTCGATTATCAAAAACGTTTTGCAGTTGAATTAACCAGTAAGAAGGGATGGATGACAGAATCTGATAGGGTAGGCAATAGTATCCAAAAGTGACAACTTTTATTTCAGGGTGTTTCCATCGTTTCTTCAAGTCTACGAGAAGCGCTCGCAGGAAACGCGAAAAAAGATGGAATGTTTGCATAGATGTGGTTCTGCTATATATCTATACCAAACGTTTTGGTGTTAGATTACAAGTATGTCCTGTTAACAAAAATAAAGTTTTGATGCTTATCAAACTTTGAGTAGTATATGTACATCATGTGTTTATCGATAAGACACTTAAGCTCGATGCGCCAAAAGATCCACGAGTCTACTTAGTTGCACGTGAATGGTAAATCAGAACGAAATACCGCAGGCTTCACGCACAGTCAGTGTTTGCACTGTTACAATATGAATAGCCTTTCGCGTACTTCTAAGTAGACTCTTCGATATTTTGACACGTCAGAGGTCAAAATCGAGCTATACTCACGCAGTCCAATCTATAAGCCAGCGGCGTACCAGTGAGGTCGGTTTTAAGCTTACTACCGGGTAGGTTGGATGCAAAATTTGTGTAAACAAACCGTGGATAAATGAGTCTGCCAGGTAAGATCAGTGTTACTTTTATCCCTGTATACAGTTGTTGTATATCACATGGGAAATGTTTGGTGAAATCTGCGAGTTCTATGCTACCGAATAGTATAATGGAATCAGATTACACCATTGATTACAGAAAACATAGTAGTTTGTCGTTTCAATGGAAATAAAACGATGAACAGTTCATGTTAAGAAAAAAAATTGCGATTTCTGATATTTCTCTTTGCCTCAAAATACCAATGCCCCTTAGATACTTTCTTATCAAACCAACACCTAATTATTGCCAACATGATGTTCTTAGTTTTCAATGTGTTGTCATTCAAACAAAATTTTTCAGTTTTGGGGAAAGTCATGTGTTTTCAAAAATGGTGATTTTTTTTAATTCACGTTTAAAGTTTTCTGTATGTAAATTATGCAATCGCTTTCCAGTAAAAATGGTAAAGCAATCATAGACATCATTATTCGAGCTTGCTATGTTATTTGAAAATGCATTTTATCAAATTCAAATTAAGCTGGAAACCAGAAATTAAGCGTGGGGTTTATTGTCCGAAGTTCATGATATACGACTGTTGTCCTAGACAGAAATGAAGCAACAAAAACATAAAACGTTCGTAAAAAGCAATGAAAACAGCCCCAGAAGCTGCAAGCGACCCGTTGTTTAATATGCACTATAAATGAGCCACCACATGAGAAAAACAACAATCTGCATAGGCGAAAACAAAGGCGCAGATCAGCTTCGCAGTTACTACGAAGCTGATCAGCGCCTTTGTTTTCGCTACTCGGATAGTACAATTCCTTTCCTATTTAAACCCTAAATTTCAAGCTTCTAACTCTCTTCTGTGCTTGTACAGGTCGGTTTGTGCCGGACCTGTTCGGAAACCACATTGATGGTTTTCCCACGAGGCGGCTCAAATATATGTTTCATAGGTTATCTTCAATCGTGTCTATACTACAGCAACCGAAAATCTGGATAGGACGGTCCCCGGCTTCTGGTGATAAGACTGTGAGCGACTACTATTCTAGTGACAATATTGTGAGCAACTTACCAAAGAAAGGCTACTTATCGAGAGAGGAGTTTCTCATATACCCACCATTGACCGACATACAAAACGCTGTTTCAATGAAGCGGTCATTGGTAAAGATATTAGGTAAGAACACTGTTCCAAACATTTAAAGCCTTAGTTCTGCGCAACCCGAGATTATTACATGTTACAGTTGCATCGTATACCGACACAGATAACTGTACCTAAATATGAGCTATAATTCTCTTATGGTCGTAGCAGACTTTACGATTTGGTGAAGACTATCGTAGAATCACAAAGCTTAAAAATATTGATACCTGTCTTTATCAGCATTTTAAACGCATCGGTCATTATCCCCGTAATGTTACAGTTCAACCAGTGGAGAAAATTCCATATGATGATTCAAATTCTTCCGCTAGATTCAAAAACATCAAACGATTCGACACTGAACTTAAATGGATAAAATTGTTACAACACCCTTTCCACTGGGATTTATCGACAACATTTACCATGAAGGTAACAAGTTTTTACACTTTTAGAGCCTCGTAAATGTAAATCTAGATCTCATGGTATACGAAAAAAAGGTAATGGCAAGCGAAACGGTGCGCTGCAATGAAATTGAGCACCTCCCTAAATGATTTAGCGGTTATACTAAGAGAACACGGTCGACATTATATGCCTTCTTATCTTAGTTCTCTATCTATAATTGCTGTATTACGTTGCTTACAGATTTTACTATAGAAATCATAAAATGTACGATGCTGCACTGCTGACCTGGTGCTATACTCAGCATGCTCTTCATCCATTTATCGATTCCGAATCAAATCATATTAGGTATTTTATTAAAATTCCTTTCATTAATAAAGGAATTTACTTTATTGATTTACCCAACATATTCCAGAATAAACAGAATTCAGAACCTCCAATTATTTGTTACAAATATAATAAACTAATCAGAAATACTATTTTTACTTGTTTCAGATCTTGTTATTCATGCTAATACTCCTAAGTCTTGAGAATGTAAAGATTCAAAATATCTTTATAAACCGCCGGACATATAGTAACAGGAAATTTAAAAATAATGTCGGATTCTAGAATTCGCAAAACTGTTTCTTAAGGTCGAAATATAGATTTCCTTCCTACATTAATTTCGAAAAATGTAGGGATGAGATTGCATCTACATTGAATGATATCGCCAATCGATGGTGTAAACGAGAAAGTTGAGGATGGTGCTCTCAAAACATGAAAAAGAAGTATCTTCACTGTTGTGAATAAACGTATAAAGTTTTATTCACAAAATACTGATCTTTCACCACCTAAACACTAATCGTCCTTCAGGCATTTGACGCAGGGTATCCAAGAATTTCATAGAAAGTAAGACTTGGTTCCAGCAGACAAAACAGCAAACAATGTTGCTGTTGTTGTTTGTAGGCTTTAAACTATTAATAACAATTTAAAATGTTGTAAACCGCTGCTGAAGCTGAGGGTGAGGTTAGGGCCCTGTAAAACCGGTTAGAGCCCGCCAATATATATTATTTTATATAACTGATCGTTCCAAGGCGATACTTCTCTGGTGGTTCTTATTGTGTTGTGTCTTGGTGTTTAAATTGTTTGTACTGTTGGCGCTTTATGTATGTTATCATATTTTCAGTTAAGTTTTGGTAACTGAGTGGCCACCTATTGGGAAAATAGCTGCTTATTTGGCTTACGATATGTTTTCATGGTATAAGAACCTGATTGTTAATGTAACTTTTTCCCGACCTGGGCTTTTGGAGTAGGGATCTTCTTCTGATTGCGCCTTTTCTTGATCGTTGCCTACTTGTACCTTTTCATGATATTGACACCTTAAAACAGGAGCTTGGTGGTACCAGGGATTATCAGGAGACAGATAGTGAAGACATGTATGTTGTTAATGCTCTCTTAAACGAATTGTCTGTTAAGTTTTCTGTTTGTGTCAATGAAGGGCAAGACAAATTTCCTACGATGTATTGGTAACCTAAGCTTCACAAAAGACCGTATAAACCTAGATTTATGGTAACTTCTACATGTACTTCTACATGAGCCGAAGATTATTGTCTGTTGCTTGGCCAACTGGTATTCAACTGTTTTTGTTTTCTTTTGCTCCGGGTATCAGCCAAGGGATCTCCATCGTCGGGTAGCTTACTGAATCTGTTGAGTCTTGAGACTTGTTAGAGATTCACCACGAGGATCGAACAACTAAAAGTTGTGAACCACTGCAGTAGATGAGGGTGAGGTTAGGCCTGTAAAACCGGTTTAAGCCCCCAGTAATTTTATATTTACTGATCGTTCCAAGACAATGCTTCTGTTGTGGTTCCATTTGTTTTATGTTTTGGAGTCGAATTTCTTGTACTGATTGAACCTTATGTGCGGTTTCATATTTTTATTTAAGTTTGGGTAACTGAGTGGCCGCCTATTTGGAAATAGCTGCTTATTCGGCCTTCGATATGTTTTTTTAATATATGTACATGTACCTAATTGTTATTTAAGTTTTTACCCACCACGGTTTTTGGAGTGGGAATCGCCTTTTCGTGTTCATTGTATACCTTTTTAGAAACCAAGAACATAGTATCGATATAGGTTTTATTTTCTAACCAACATTTAATATGGTCCCATTCGGATTATACTAGTCTTTGTATCGACTACCCTGTTGACAGCTGCAAAATTACAGTTATTGTATTTGACTCCATTTTGCCAAATCTATTGGGTTACCGAAGAAGCTTAAGTAGCCGAAGCGGCGTCATGGCGTATCGCCCTTCTCATCAATATTGAATGTACGTCACAGATTTAAACAAAAAAAAAAAAAAAAAAAAAAGCTTATGTTGAAAACAAATTTTGTGTGGCTATTTTTAGAGAGTTGTTTCCCCTGATCTATTTATAGACCTCACTAAATAATCTACAGAAAGCATGAAGCATTTTACGAATCTTCGTACTTTTACAGTTGGATTAGTTATATATGTATTAAAGCCATGATTAAAGATATAACATAACACAGTAGTTCTTTTATTTTTTTTTAATTTTTTTTTTTTATTTTTTTTCTGATTTTCTATTTTCGACTTACCGAAGTCGACGATGCAAGTCATTCCCGTCGTTGTGGAGAGGTATCACGGAACACCCATCGGAACATGCTGTTTAGTTGTCCATGAGCGTATGAAAAAAATCCAAATTCTGAATCCTACCACTCAGGCATCATACTAGTAACTCTCATAATTAAAAAGGTTAGCGCAAGAATATGTCGAAAGGTACAAGTATGCAATTATCAGGAAATGGCGCAATCAGAAAGAAACTCCCACTCAATAAACCGAGGGTGGGAAAAACCTAAAATGACACTTAGGTACTTATACCAAGAAAACAGATCGTCAGCCGAAAATTACTGACCCTCATTTTCCGCAGTGGTTCACAACATTTAGTTAGTTGCTCGGTCCTCGTGGTGAATCTCTAACTAGTCAATGAACCATCAAGGACAAACGAATAAATCCCGATAATCACCTTGATGAATCTAAAACGAGGATTCAACATATTAAGTAAGCTGCCCGACGAGATCCCTGGGCGCCAAATAACTTACTGATACCCGGAGCAAAAGAAAAACACCAGTTGAACCATGGTCCATTTTTGTAAGTTTCTAGAACAAAAAGCGAAAAAATAATAAAATTTTGACAAAGGTTTACATTCATTTAAAAATAGTACCAATTTCTTGGTTTTATCAAATAGAGCAAAAAATAAAGTGTCATGAAATTGCGTAGCAAGATACGGATGAAAATTAAGAAATTCAAATATTTGTGAAATGTGTTAATGCAAGAAGGTGTCTTAGTCCAAATCCAACCCCTATTTTCCCATACCAGTTGTGGCTGGAATTTTGTTACAATACATAATTTGTACAGTGACGGCATTGCTCAGTTGCCTTATGTTGATGTTTTGATCTCCTTAATCCAGACATTACGATAACATGTCCATGTAATATACACATTTCTCCTAAGTTGTAAAAATTGAAAATTTTTGATAGAACACGTCCGTGCAATGCATAACCACCTTAAAAAGTACAAATAGGCAATGTTCAGATGAACCCCACTTTTATATAGCAAAACTGGGGTATGCAGGGGTATACCTATTTTTCTTATTTTGCTCCAAAACATAGATTGTGGGTACTCGTTAGAACCGCCTCGGGCATGTTTTCGTAGTAATGAATGTCTTTTTTTTTCCCTTTTTTTTTTTTTTTTTTTGCTGTTTTCCTTTGAAAATTGCTCCTGTGACTTTTTTTTTCCGAGACTATTTCCCGTGACTTTTTTCCTGTGACTATTTCTTCCGTTCATCAAATAAATGCATTACTCAAATACTCAGAATGTCAGTTTTTTACTCATTCGCATATACTCTGTTCTTGAAGTCCAGTTTCGAAAACTTATCGGCATCTTAAATTTAATTCCATTCCTCGCGATGGCCTGTAGAATGTGAATTTATTTTGCACCAGTGTAATTATCTGTCTGCAGCATGTTTCCGCAGAATGCATTATTCTGAAATCATTTTCTGTAGAACTTTTGGCTTCAAAATAAATTGCAATATTAAGTCAAACACATCCAGAAACATATGGGGTGCCGTTTTACTATTTATTCCCTATTTATGGATATCTATTATTCATTTTTGGATATCCAAAATTCATTTTTGGATATCCATAATTCATTTTGGATATTCATAATTCATTTCTGGATATCTTAAAATCAATTTATGGATATCCTTAATTCGGCTGAATATTGGATATCCATTAATTTATTTAAGGATATCCTAAAATCGAATTATGGATATCCTTGAATACAATCCTATTTTTGGGTATCCATAATTCGATTTAAGGATATCCTAAAATCGGGCTAATATTGGATATCCTTAATTCGATTTATGGATATCCATAAAAGAATTATGGATATCATAAAATATGACTGTATTTTAGGATATCAATAATTCATTTAAGGATATCCTTAAGTCACAAAAAATGATGTACGTGCCGAAGGGATACAATGAAAAAAATAGAATTATGGATATCCAAAATCGAATTATGGATATCCTAAATTCAAGATTATTGTTGGATATCCTAAAATAAGGATATCCTTAAATAAGCTGATTTAAGGATATCCATAATTCGATTTTTGGATATCCAATAATCGAATTCTGGATATCCATAATTCATCGTGATTTTTGGATATCCAAAATGTATTTTAGGATATCCATAATTCAGTTAAGGATATCCATAATTCATTTATGGATATCCATAATTCATTTATGGATATCCATAATTCATTTTAGGATATCCAAAAACATTAATGGATAGCCTTAATTATTTTAGGGTATCCATAAATGAATTAAGGATATCCATAAATGAATTATGGATATCCTTAAATGAATTATGGATATCCAAAAATAGGGAATAAATAGTTAAACGGCACACCATAGAAACATGAACATCGTATAATCGTTTGTGTTTTATTTTGTGAGAGCTTTTGTGATTATTTGACACCACAATTTCCACGATGATTTGCGTGGATTTGACTACATTCAAAGCAGAAAAAATCAATTATGAAATCGAGTAAGATTAAATAGGCGTGCAAACGATTATTATATATATAATTGCGGTATTTCAGGCGTTTTATCGCAATTTCATTTCAGAGAGAGACCGTCCCTACCTTGTCGGCGAAAAGATAGTCATGTCAGTTACGCTTATAGAGGAGAACGGAGGACAAAGAGAACTGGGTGGCGACAAATTGCACGCCCGGATTTTTAACACAACTTATGGCGCCTACGCCCCGGGTCACGTCACAGACCACGGTAACGGGTCATATACTGTCGAGATTCCAGCACTATGGCCGGGTGTGTCAATAGTGTCCATCTATCTCGCACATCCTAGGGATGATATCCGCGTGATGTACGCAACAATGCAACAGGTAATATGAACCGGACCAGTTAATCAGGCTCCACAAAGTAACAGTGTTTCTAAAACTTAAATCTACATCTTCGTAAACGGTCTTAAAGTTTAGCTAACAAAGAACCAAAATTACAATCCTCCGTTAAGTTAATGAAGACCTTATTTAAGGTGGCGAATTTCAGCATCTAAAACATACCTAAATCTACCTTGCTGATTTTATTATGTAAATGATCTTTTGTTGACACTTCTGTACATTTTTGTAAAAGCGGTTATTGATTTAAGGATGTTCTCTGCCAATGAAAAAATATTTTAAAATTTTTTCTTACAGCTCAATTTTAATTCCAAAATATAAAATAAGACATATAAAAAAAATAGGGTAGTGTGCATTTTTTCAAGTTACATGCCTCTGAATAAGACCTCTAAACACCATATATTTGAACATTAGAAAAATAATTTAATTTTCAATTATTTCATATATTCCTTCCTGAACAAACAATACATCACGAATGCTTTCAAAAGTCTAGTTGTTTAAGTAACGCTGACTATTTTGGACCTAAAGGATGCATAAATTTGCAACTTCAAATGGGTGACAATCGTTTTCGACTTATTAAACAGCCCTACCCCCTAACTTGAAAATTCGGAAAGATTCATTATCTATACATGTGCAAAATCCATATTTGTGTATTCGAACTTTTACTAGTATTTTCTCACAACATAGAACTTGTTCATGCTTTTCGAATAAAAGAATGGAATATATAGGGCAGTGTGCATATAACAGAGGACAAACAACTTGAACCAGAGGACCAATGGCCCTGTAAACGCTCACCTGAGATCTGCTGTATATACCAATAAACATGTTTGAATATTATAGAAAATAGTCCCACTAGGGGCAGATGAAGCCCTTTGGCCATTTTTTTTCAGACTAATCAATATCCTGTGCATTTGCAAATTTCCTACATGTTTCCCTTCAAATGACATTTTTAAACAGTTTAACCATTCAAATACATAGGCAACCAATGTTGACATTGCCTTAAAATAGGTCAATGTCATCACAGGGTCATGATTTATTAACACGTTGTAGTTCTAAAGTCATCGATGCTTCATGCCATGTTTCTTTGAAATTTTGTGACGGGTTTCACCATATATGGGCATGGCGGCCATCTTGGTCGTGTGACCTGGATTATTCATATACACATTAGGTCCCCTTTCCTATAGATCTTTCGTATAAAATTTGGCTTTGATTGGTCAAGCGGTTTCAGAGAAGAATATCTTTGAATATTATTGTAATATACATGTGTATTGCCCCGGGGTGGGAGCAGACCAAACCCTGCGGTCAAATTAGTTTTCCAGAATCACATATCTTCAGTTCCAGGGAAGAAGAATTTTAAAGAGGTTTTACCATATACGGGCATGGCGGCCATCTTGATCATGTAACCTGGATTATTTATCTACACACTGACTCCTTTCTCCCTTAGAAAGGTACAAGTAGGCAGTGATCAGGAAATAGCACAATCAGAAAGAAATTCCCACTCCGTTAACCGAGATGTTTCCTAAAAAAATGGCTTTGACTGGCCAAGTGGTTTCAGAGTAGAAGATCTTTGAATATTATTGTAATATACATGTATATTGCCCCGGGGTGAGCGCAGACCAACTCATTTGGTCCAAATTATTTTCAGAATCACATATCTTCGGTCCATTTGCCCATTTCCTGCAAGTTTTTCTTTTCAAATGACATTTTAACAATTTTCCCCATTCAAATGCACGGGTGACCTAAGTTGACCTTGCCATAAAACAGGTGAAGGTCATCCAAAATTCATAATTTATAAACATATCGTAGTACTCTAGTGTACCATGCTTCTTGAAATCAGTCCAGTGGTTCCGGTGAATAATAATTATGAAGGATTTTTATCATATATGGGCGTGATGGCCATCTTGGTCATGTGACACGGATTATTTATTAACACACTGGTTCCCCCTTCCAACAGATGATTCATATAAAATTTGGCTCAGATTGGCCAAGCGGTTTCAGAGAAGACCACGACGACGGACAACGGACGGACTGACGCCGTATCATGGCCATCCTATAAGCTCACATTGTGAGCTAAAATCGCCCTTTTAAGCTTTTTTTCGGCAGTTTTATTTCTTACACCCCATTCCATAAAACCACCCAAAATTCTAAAACTAGCATACTAATGAAAGGGATACTGATACAGAAGACCTCCTATACATCTACTTCTGCTAAAATTAACATGAAATCAGTGCAAGTAATTTGAAGTTGTGTAATATTCAAGTTTAATCTACCATACCCCCTAATTTTTTCCGAAACTTAAAATTTTCTAAAAAGCTGCAGAAAATGGGGTGAACAATTGAAGTTCCTTAGACTGACAATTTTTATAACTCGTTTAAAAGGCAGCCATCCATTTATACATTTTCACTCTAAATGGCAAAATTGAGTAGAAGCAATTTGATGGTACGGTGTCAATATATTCTTTGATGCATGCCTGAAGCCATTGGGGTGGATGCCATATCTAGATTTAGTTATTAAGATAAGAAACTAAGTCAAAGTTCAATGAGTGCAAAAATCAGAAACTAGGTCAAAGTTCAACGAGTGCATCGTCACAATGGAGTTTTATCTTTCCTATTTATCCTCGGTATGGCCCATCCCTTTTCGCATTAATACGCTCACTGCTCTTCAAGGATCTCAGTTTTATTTTTATTGACGAGAAAAAAGAAAAAAAATGTGGCCATAAACGGAATCAAAATAGTTGTAATACCTACGAAATGCGACACTGACAATACAATTATGTATTATAAAAGAGTAAATGACAACAGTGTAGTACGTAGCACTCAAGATTTCAGCATTCCTACCCTTTCAATTGAAAACAAAAAAGCGAAATCAGCATTGTTGCTTATATTGGTTTAAAATAATAAGAAAAGGCTAAGAAACAAGCCCAGTAGTTCAGGACTGTGTTGTGTAAAAATGCTTGGATAAACCCCTGAAATCTGGTATCCATCAGTACTTCAACCAATTGTTTCTACAGTCTGGTACTCAAATGCATTATAATTTGAAATATTTTCTTCAGTACGGAGCTGCTTTTCTACCGATATCATCCAGTGGCTGTAAATGTGGACAGGCATTTTTATCATCGTGTCTTCACCTATAACATATTTCTGTTTTTGACTTGCAGTATTCTGTGTAAGAGGTTTTCAGGACGATAAGCATCCCAGTAAGCAGCTATGGTCATGTTGGGAAGTTGCACGTATGCCCAACATTGTCGTTCGTCACTCACTAGTGAGAAATATCTTTATTTCTTGATTATTAGAATGTTCATGTGTGAGTTCTTTAATAGTTGACTAGGCCATTTTTAGCTCTAAACTATCGGTTGCAAGTAGCACAAGTCAAGTTTGAAGAAAGTGATGACCCATTTACTCAGGCTGTGCGCTGTATGTGCTTTCTTTCAGCTCAACAAATTATTTTTCTTCCTTTACGCCTGACATAAGGATGTGATGACATCCAAAATGTGCTCCACAGTACAACCATCCAAGTAAACGACTAAGGCTTATATGCATGGATGGTTTGACTTGACTGACAAAAAACTTTCTTAGAAAGGCTCAGACCCTCTGAGCAGTTACCCAGTCACCAGACGATCAGTCAGTAGTTATCAGCTTTGCCTGTATGCACAAGCAATTGTCTTATTTCTTATTGCCCCAATGGGCTGAGCCCATATTTTCACGCGGCCATCCTTTGCAGAGCTGTCAATCAATGCAGTACCACTGTTAGTTTAGACAGCTTCTCAGTTGTTGATGTTGTTGGGTGGTATATGTATTTCCTCAGCAAACTTTAAAAGAAAAAATAGGCAACTTATTACACTGAATGGAAAGGTACAAGTAGGCAAAGATCAGGAAAAGGCGCAATCAGAAAAAGATTCCCACTCCAAAAACCGAGGTGGGAAAAAACCAAACCAACAATCAGGCACTTACACCACGAAACATATCGTAAGCCGAATGAGCAGCTAATTTCCCAATAGGTGGCCACCCAGCTACCTTAACTTAACTAAAAATATGAAAACATACATAAGGCGCCAACAGCACAAAAAATTTTAAACACCAAGACATAAAACAAAAAGAACCACTACAGAAGTATCGACTTGGAACGATCAGTAACACAAAGTTACTGGCGGGCTTAAACCGGTTTTACAGGTACCTAACCTCACCCTCAGCTTCTGTAGTGGTTCAGTGATAAACAAGAAATAAGAAATAATATTAAGAAAATACTAAACATAGATACCAACGTTTAACATGAATAACGGAAAGCAGAGTGAGCAGCTATTGAAGGTATTAGGTGGTCACAGTGCTAGCTTGGACAAAACAAGTAAATGCAGAGGGCTAAGTGAACAGCCATTATATTCGGGTGGTCACAAAGCCATGCAACATGAAACTCGTAATTGGAATAACTTTGATAAGTGTGAACCAGAACAGCAGTACCGCCTTGGTACGGTCAGTTATAAAATAACTGGGGGGCTTAAACCGGTTTTACAGGTACCTAACCTCACCCTCAGCTTCTGCAGTGGCTCACAACATTTAGTTAGTTATTCGGTCCTCGTGGTGAATCTCTAACTAGTCAATGAATCATCAAGAACAAACAAATAAATCATGATAAACATCCTGATGAATCAAAAACCAGGACTCACAGATTGAGTAAGCTGCCCGACGATGGAGATCCCTGGGCGCCGAATAACCTACTAACTCCGGAGCAAAAGAAAAACACCAGTTGGACCCCGGTGGGCCAAGCAACAGACAAGAAGCTCCGGCCCCAACCAACTAAAATGAATAGCTTTAAGTCGGGGCCATCATAGAGTCTGACGCCCGACCCACCGGCGTGCAATTAAAGAAGGCAGCATAGTTATCAACCATGATTGGACTATTTTGTATGTTTTAGTGCTATTTTGCACCGAGCTGACCTTTGACCTAATTCCAAGACCCAGGTTCATTTACAGACTTGGCATCCACCCTATCTGTTATAGAATCAAACTCAGAATATATTTAGCATGGATGCCCGCTTCTACTCCATTTTGCCATTTGAAGATTTTTTTCATGGATTGGATAGCTGATTATAATGCATAATATCAATATGTATTCAACATGAAATATTAGGAAAATATCTTCAACCGTTTACGAAATATTCAACAAAATATAAACCGGAAGTTCCGAAACGTCAAATATTAGCAGCGAACATCCTTAATCGGTAAAATATTGGGTTAAAATGTTCAACTTAACTATGATGGGCTTTAATTTTAAGGAAGCATTGTTATTCTGGGTCCAGAATATCAAACATAAATACTTAAATTATGAGAAATTGGTACGATGCCGGAAAAACACGTGTGCAAAGTAGGAATTTGTCGAGTGAAGTGAGAGTTCCTACTTTGTGGGGTAAAATTCCGGAAAAGTCCGAGAGCAAAGTATATGTAAGAACTGGGTTCAAGCAAGAATTTATTATTTAAAAGGAAGGTACAAGTAGGCAACGATCAGGAAAAGGCGCAGTCAGAAAGAGATTCCCACTCCAAAAACCGAGATGGAAAAAAACCAAATCAGCAATCAGGCACTTATGCCATGAAAACATATAGTAAGCCGAATGAGCAGCTAAGTTCCCAATAGGTGACCACTCAGTTACCTAAACTTAACTAAAAATATGAAAACATACATAAGGTGCAAACAGCACAAAATTGTTTTAACACCAAGACATAAAACAATGAGAACCATCTAAGAAGTATCGCCTTGGAACTATCAATAATATAAAATTACCGGCAGGCTTAAATCGATTTTTCAGGTATCTTACCTCACACTCAGCTTCTGAGTGGTTCAAAACATTTAGTTAGTTGTTCGGTCCTCGTGGTGAATCTCTAACCAGTCAATATATCATCGAGGGCAAACAAATAAATTATGATAACCACCCTGATGAATCAAAAACGAGGACTAAATTACACTTTTTATGTGCAAAATTTTCCACCTTATCACAGCTATATGTTTCAGCATACATGCATAATTGATGGACATTCTTAGAAACGACCAGACGAGAAACTTTGAAAATTTATCTACAATGTCGCTAAAGGCTAAAAGATGTTAAAATGCATTTTCTTTTTCGTACGTTAACGTGTCGTTTATATGAATACGTGGGTGATCCAATAGAGAATGGGACTTTTTTTAAATTATTTCTATGCAAATAAATTAAAATTTGCTTATTGAGAGTAAATTATTATTGTTGCTCAATATAAGGTCATATAACGCAACCTCAATTCACCGCTAAAATTTGACATCTAGACAACCTACTGATGCCTAGCAACGAGTAAATGTTAGTAATAGACATTTTTCACTTTTGAACGTAAATGCTGCTGGCGCTTGCGGTTATGACTTTCCGTGTGATGGGGGACGACTCGTGAGGGCATATTTGAGACGAAGACGAAGGACGATATGAAGAATTACTTAGTCAAAACTATCAATAGCCCGACGAAGACGAATTAAATAAGAGAGTCAAAAAATGAAATAGTCTAGGACGTGTAGCTGTGTAGCTCAGTAGGTAGCCTGCTTGGAATTGAAAGCGAAAGGTCCTGGGTTCGAGTCCCGGACGGATCACTTTTTTCTTTTCTTTAATTGTCTCTCTTGTGACAAAAAAAAGCTTTGGAAATAAAACATATATTATCAGCTGATTATCTTTTTTTTGGCAAATGCAAGAATCATGAAATGCCCTACTACATTAAATTCTTAAATCGTAAAGGAATTGAAGTTTGAGACGGTAGCCCACATGTATGCTTTCTCTTGTATTGGGAGCTCGATCGTATTTTTTTTTATTCAGTTTAACGTCCCTTTCAAGATTATTTCAGCTCATAAGAGACGGGCCAATTAGTAGGTGGGGCGAAAACGGAAGAACCCCGAGAAAAACCACCTGACACACCCGCAAGCAGAACTTGGCTTGTCTCACATGTGCCCAGAGCGGGGCTCGCACCCACACCAGACACAGCGGTGAGATGATCGAATGGTTAAGTGCGAAAATATCGTATTTTGGGTATAAGAGCTGATCTATCCTCACGCCAATATTTCTTTCTGGGAGACATGAAAATATGAATATACTGAAGGCTTGTACAGGCATAATGTGGCTAGGATAAGTTTAAGCCATCCTGAACGACTTAAAATGTTTTCCGCGGCTCAAATAGTACACTGTATAGTGTACATGTAAAGATATATGTATATTTATTAGGTGTAAGACCTACAGTTCCACGTGCTGTCTCGTGAGAGAACATAATTTATTTTGGCATGTTTATACATGTATTTCAAACAGATACTCGAAATCGTGATGTTATTTATTTGGTTGATGTTTCGTTTTGAGTCCATTAGACAATCATCTGCAAGTCATAAGTGCGATATCCTAGCTACATTTTGCAAAGCCATACAAATAAGTTGAGGTTTTGTAGACCTTCCACAGTATTTCAGCAGTTTGAATGCGATAATTACGATTTTTGGGATGTTTTTTCCAAGTCAAAGGCTTTCTTTCTGATCCTCATTTATGCTCTTGAATTATGCGTGATGTTTATCTGTTTGAATTCAAATAAATATAATTAAACTTCAAACTAAAACAATATTATTTTCAAGAAAATGAATGTTTATAGACTGAGAAACATACAGTTCGTTTTTTTTTTTTTCATAACGTGCCGCGTACCTTGCTTAACCCTAAAACAGGTGACAATATTCTTTAATATTCTTTACGCGAGCACACACACACACACACACACACACACACACACACACACACACACACATGTTCCGTAGATGACTTCATGTCGCAGTGGTTAAGTCAGTCGCTTCGTAAAATCAATGTCGAGAATAAATACGTACAGGTAGTTGATATAAGACTGGTACAAAATTATTTTAGGGAGCGCGGTGGCGTAGTGGTAGGGCGTCTGACTACGAATCGAAAGGTCCTGGGTTCGATCCCCACAGGCGCCACCGTGTTGTGTCCTTGAGCAAGACACATTAACTCCTTACTAACTGGTTAAACCCAGGAAGCGTTGGCTCCGTCCCGACATGACTGAAAAAATGTTGACTGGGATATAAAGCCTTAATGAAAATGATTTTGATAAGAGCATCTGACTCGTTAGCTCAGGAGGTTGAGCGCGAGTAGGAAACGCCTATTTTTATTGGAATTTATTATTTTTATTATCTTTTTTTTCGCATCTTTGACAATATTCTTGCGTAGAAAAAAAATAAATAAATAAAAACTTAAAACCTATATGCATTGGTAAAATGCAAAAATAAAGAAATCCAGACAGCAATTAAACATATAAATCGTAAACAAACAATGTTATCATATGCAATGGTAACAATGATTATTGTTGAGCTTCCAGTGCAGAATGTTATTTTTTAGACACTCGTGTGTATAACTAGGGATCGCTAGTTCAATTCTGAGCTGCCCATGGCTTTATGGAGACACTATAAACCGAGATCCCGTCTGCATATGACGATAACTGTTGGTGGGAAAGCAACTATCAACTATTTGTTATCGCCATGTGACTTTTAACATACTGGTGCATGTATATACGTACATTGGTTCTGTTAAGCTACATTTCACGTGTTTTTCGTGAACACACAGTATTTTTTCTAGGCGTTAATTATTACTGTTATAATTATTCAAAATATAAATAATTCTCTAGATTAATTAATAGAATAATTATTTAAAGAATTAGTTTTATAGTGCCTAATCTTATAATCAAAATTCGATTGGTATCTTCTTGGTGGGTGTTTAGATTTGACTAGCTGTTTATTTTAATAAAATTCGTAGAAGATAGAGAACTAAAATGTCGGAGCAGCTTTATATTGTTATTTTGTAGAATGTTATTATGGTTAGTCACTATGAATTCTTTATTTGATGTATTGAAATACAGTTAAAATAACCTGCTGTCCCCTTTTAAATGGATCAGTCCAAAATTACGCCATGGAGAGCCCTCTGGTACTCGTTTCAATAATTTTACAATGGGTTTCAATACCTGCTGCGGGGAACCAATCAGTTGGGTTTTTGATTCATGACAAGCTTGACTTACGTCGCCATTTTGTTTTCTCGAGTCGGTGATTCCAAAGCTTATCCTCGACGGAAATTTCGTGCTTTTAATTGGCGAATTTGTGTGTTTATTGGACTGACGTGCGGTGAGTGAATTTTTCTTTGCATGTTTAGTGAGTTTTTCGCAAACGAGGGTATAAAACGTTAGATTTGGGTCTCGATTTGTGTTTGACCTGGTTTCGTTAAATCACATACGGCTCTGTAGACCAATCAAATGCCGTCGATTTGGAGGTGTGGCTCTGTCGACCAATCAAATGCACAACTGACGTGAAGAATGTGTGTCAAGCTGCTTTGACCTGCACTATAATGTAACAACATGATTTCCGATTTTATTCAGACTGGCTTGTAATGACATTATGATTAACTAAGTTTTCTTCGATGTCAATTCAATCTAACAAATTTACCACATTATACAGTTTATGCTAGCTAGTTTATGCTGAATCTGAATGGTTTACTGTTGATACGCTAAATTGACAATACGTCAATAGAGTGGTCGAAAGAAGTGAAATCAGTATCTGGCTAATTTTCTTAATTGGCCCATTTATTTTTCATTCACTACTTTAGGTCACTACCTCAGCCTTGGTTAAAGGTGTGTTTTAACAGGCAGAAAACCTGTTTACAAGTAATTTTGTTAAAAATCGCTCCGATTTGGTTCGTTTTCTACTTTCATTTTGACCGGAAATAACACATGGCCGAGTAGCTCTTTTTATGGAATATCATACATTTTATGTCAGCTTGAAGCATAATGATGCTTGAAGTAGCTGATATTTGTAAGTTTCTATCTCATAATCTGCTCGATGATCAGTTTATTTAACAGTGTCAGTGAAGTCGAACAAAACGAATGACAAGTTAAAACTTTTCGAAAATGCTTACTTCTCTGCACTGTTTTGCATTGTCATTGTATGAACATTTTTTTATTTGGCATCCTGGGACAATAGAACTTGGGCTAAGATGCATTGTTTGGCTTACAGATTTTTCTTGAGATGCATGCCTGTGTTTTTTCAAAGTGTTTATATGTTATTTAATAGCCTAACGCATCAGTTTAACTGAGTTAGGCGTAAAAAAATAATAGCTGTGTTTCCGCTAACCCGACCGACCCTGTCTCAACCCGCCGACTCTGCTATTTTTATGGTTAAAATAGAAAATAAAAATTACGACATCCGACCCAGCATTTTCTGTAGCCCGACCCAAGCATTTCGTGTCGTGGGTTTTGTTGGTTTTTCTGATATGTCTCTGATCAGCTGATAGTTTCAGCGTCTATTCTGTTATATCGAAGAGTTCCCCCCGATTATTTAGCGAGACTCCGTCGAAATGACGTAGAATTTGGTGTCATTTAGAAGCCACCGTGGCGCTTTGGTTAAGCCATTTGCCTTGTAAACCAGAGATTGTAGATACGATCCCGGGTTTCTCAAGTCCTTCGTATTGAGACTATAAATTGAGGCCCCATTGCAATTTTCCAGAACAAACTGCTCACAAGGACATACTGTGACGAGGCTGAAGACTGTGCTGTGAATAGTCTTCAGACATGACTTACGGACAAAATCTGTACCCACACACACTCACACTGACTTCATGCGTCTTCAACTGGCATACGAGTTAACTGAGCCATTCAGGAGTTTATTCCACTGTGAATTAGAAATGTCTTGTTCTAAAAGTGAATATACCGAAGGCATATCACAACACTTCAAAGTGTTCTTAATTAAACAAACTTTTCTCATCTGGGTCTAACCTGTCTTTCTGCAATATGATATACCGGTCTCGATATCGTAATGGTTACAGGGTCCGCTGCAGAAGCGGGAGGCTGTGGGTTCGATCCAAGGCCGCGTCATTCCAAAGACGTTAAAAAATGGTACCAGTGGCTATCTTGCTAAAATGCGCTCAGCATTTATAAGGCGAACACTGGCTTCTCTCCACCTACTCCTACCTCCCCCGCAAAATAAAATGACTTCAATGATAGAGTATGGCATACTGTAAATATGTTAAGATGAATGTAAGTGGCGGGTAATTTAGTTCTATCATCGGAGACTTGTGATGGTAATCATACCGTAACTCGGGGATAGCAGAGACCTCCTAGCGGTTGGAGGATAATACAATCAGAATAAACAGGTGTTGCTTTCAGAGAATTCTTCAGTTGTGCGTTCTAGGGACTAAATACTCCCCCATCCAAATCCCTGGTGAAATGATGTCATTTGGCGTGTCACCAGTAAACTACATGTATTCAGATTCAGTAATCCCTTATAAAGGGAGTCCCTGCATTTGGCATTTTCGTTGGTTCAGTTGCAGTTGTACAATGGGCTGAGGTGACCCGGAACAGATATGCAGTTACAGTTATAGTTTTGAATTCGGGAGTAGTCTTTTTATCGTACATGTTGATGGTTTGTGTTCTTCAGATTTCGTTTTGAAAATAAAGCTGTTTATTTCTTATTATTTTGTCAATACTGGCCTTTCCTGCTAAGTTGCATGCAATAAGAGTATTGTTGTGTGAAATATGTCAGATTATACCATCCCCTAAATTGTTTGTATTGGGGTTTTGCATCGCAGTCAACTTTATTTAGGTCATGTTGCCATTGTTGGGATGCATATCTGAGAGAAGGTTTCTTTCTGGAGGACAAGACCCAGTGCTGGTGGGATTCCAACACAGTACTTTACAGTTCAGCAAGCTCTACCACTAGGCCACCCTGCTCTCAGATAGTGGTCTATGAACAAGATGAGACTGAAAGTTTATCAACCGCATTTGAGGCAAGGAGACTGAATCTTATTATAAAATATGTTGCCAGTCTTTGACATTGATGGGTTCACATGGCTGAAGAACGTAGACCTCATACCTTTGCGCGCCATTGACCATTTTGACCTTTTTCAATAAAAGCTGCGTATAAAAAAATTACATTTACCTACCTACCCTGGATTTTTTTGCGTAAAAATTAAAATGAAAATAAAAAGATTTTCCTACCTACCTACCCTAATTTTTTTTCAGACTGTTAGCGGAAACACAGCTATTTTTTTTAGGCCTTATGATGTTGGTTCACCCTATAAAAACGGTGATACTAGATGTTTTTGGCGCTGGTAAGACACAGATAGCTGTAAAAATGAGCGGGGCTTAGACCAAAATTTTGCCATGGCAGTGCGGGGAAGATATTTGCAGGGTTTGCTTTATATAGTCAAAAAGGGCTGAGAAAAAGGAAAGATAGCAGGCTACGGGGGGAAAACAGTGGTGGTTTTGCCAATGAGAAGTCCTGGCATGGGGTGGGGGTTTTAGCGGGCATTTGCTGGACCAAAAGTAGAGTCCCGGCTTTTCCCCGAGGCTGAAACCACTAGGCCAATCAAAGCCAAACTTTTTGTGGAGCATCCTTAGGAAGAGGGAATGAAAGTTTGTATGAATGGTCAAGGTCACATGACCAAGATGGCCGCCATGGCTATAAATAGCAAAAACGTTTAAAAATCTTCTTCTTCAGAACCAGAAGGCCTATGATTTTGAAACTTGGCATGAAGCATTAAAGAACGGAGTTCTACAAAGCCATCAAATTTGGTACACTGGTTGGGGCCAAGGAGTAGATGACCTGATTAGCTTTTGAGAACTTTCTTTAAAATTTTGACAAAATTATGCAATTTTGAAAATGTCATTGATTTATTCCACTTTTCAGTGAAATTTGGAACTTTTTAATGGTGAATATTAAGATTTTGAAATTACAAATGTATATTCCTCATGAAAAATATTCAACCCATATTTTTTCATGTCTAAGTCATGCCCCTTTTAGGAGTTATGTCCCTTTGAAAACAAAATTTGAAAATCATGTGTGCAAGAAATGTCAAAAGGTATTAAAGCTAGAGCCATCATATTTAGTACACTGATTGGGGCTGAGGAGTAGATGACGTGAATAATTTTTTAGCACTTTCTGTCAAATTTTGACAAAATTATGCAATTTTGAAAATTTCATTGATTTTTTTTTCCCACTTTTCGGTCAACTTGAAACTTTTGAATGGTGAATGATGGGTTATGAAATTTCATATACAAATTCCTCATGAAAAAATATTTGACCCATATTTTTCATGTCTAAGTTATGCCCCTTTTTGGAGTTATGTCCCTTTGAAAACAAAATTTGAAAATCTTGTGTGCAAGATATCTAAAAAAAGTACTTGAGCTAGAGTCTTCATATTTGGTATACTGGTTGATGCTGAGAAGCTCACCTGGTAAACTTTTGAGGACTTCAGCCAAATTTCAACAAAATTACTCCTTTTTTGATTTTTACTCCATTTCTAAATTGTCTGCAAAAAGCTTACATTCTGTTTCTGGTCCGAACAACTTCTTCAGGAAATCAAATTTCGCTTCATTCATATGAAATAAATGAATCATACAAAGTGCCAGTTTAGGGACAAGCATACAGTTGGGGGCATGGTGTTTTACAAACACGCATTTCTAGTTCTCTTTTTTTTCAGGTCAATCAGTCATACAGAGTCTGTAGACAGTTTACTATCTGACATGAACACATGAAGGAATTTGTATGATGGGTGGCACAGATGTAGTAAATGGGTAAGAGCATGTTGGAAAGTGAAGATGGTCATGAAGTTTATTTATTGGTGAAATATAGAGCAACAAGTTTATAGTTCTATATCAGATTCTTTTTATAAAGAGGCAAAAGTGGGCAATGGTCATGAAATGGCACAACTGGAAAGAAATTCCCACCCAAATGGGAAAAAACTAAATTGACAATCAGGTACTTGTACCAAGAAAGCATATGGTAAGCGAATGAGCAGCTGCTTCCAAGGTGGTCACTCAGCAAATTGAACTTAACTAAAAATATGAAAACTGTTGCATAAAGAGCAAACAGTACATAATGTGAACCAATAACCATAAACAATTAGAACCACAACAGAAGTATGGCCTTTGAACAATCAGTATAGTAATATAAAATGTTTGGAAACCACCTTTTGTATTTCACCTTCTTCAGAAATAGTTACTGACAAATATAATTCACCAAACTGCCAATGTATCTGAAAATGGTTATCAAATAATCAGTGAAGGCTAAAAGTGCCTCTAAAGCACCTTTAAATATTTTTCACAAGGGGTGTTGCTGGTATATCAGACAGGATGTAGCTGCGATGTCAGGCCAAAACTAATACATGTATCATATAATAACTCAGCTTTTAATCTCAACTGAAAATTTGTAAAAACCTGTTTAAAATCATATTGATTCCTAATTTGATTAGAAGAGTGTCAATACAAATGCTGTAAATGTCATGTACAGATAATTTTGAGCCTGGGTCAAAAGTTAGAAAGTCCAATGGATAGACACTCAAAATTAGTAACTTTTTAATTTCAGGCTGGAGAACATTTTTTCTGCTTCCTGCAATGCTGCAACTTCATGGTAATATGTTTGATTAGCACTGAGGTGAACCCAAGAACAGCCCTAAATCAGCAAATCTTTTATTGGTATGTAGATTTGCCCGCCGGTTTAAGCCCGCCAGTAACTTTGTGTTACTGATCGTTCCAAGTCGATACTTCTGTGGTGGTTCTTTTTGTTTTATGTCTTGGTGTTTAAAAATTGTTTGTGCTGTTGGCGCCTTATGTATGTTTTCATATTTTTAGTTAAGTTAAGGTAACTGAGTGGCCACCTATTGGGAAAATAGCTGCCCATTCGGCTTACGATTGTTTCATGGTATAAGTACCTGATTGTTAGTTTGTTTTTTTCCCACCTCGGTTTTTGGAGTGGGAATCTTTTTCTGATTGCGCCTTTTCCTGATCTTTGCCTACTTGTACCTTTGCTCATGAAAATATTCTTTCTCTTCTGCTCATACAAATGTAACATTTGTCTGTTGTGAAAGAAATTTGCATTAAACACTGGTAACCTGCCTATGGGAAGCTAACCTGTGAACTGGAGGGTTTATAGGATAGAATGGACCTTAGCTGTTTACCATGGGGGACCGGTAAAGTATTGTAAGCCAAATGAGCAGCTATTTTCCCAATAGGTGGCCACTCAGTTACCTTAACTAAAAATAACATACATAAGGCGCCAACAGCACCAAAAATTTTACATAAAACAAAAAGAACCACCACAGAAGTATCTAAAATCTTCTACTCCAGAGCTAGTGCACCTGTTTCAACAGACCTTGGGATGTTGCAGGCGGAAACAATCTATGCTTATAAATTACGACTTTCACTGTCATTGACCTAGTACTTGAGGCAATAGTGAACTCTAGGTTCCCTGGGCATTTGGTTTGGGAAAACTGAAGAAAATGTCATTGAGAGGGAAAATCTTGCACAAAATTAGCAAATTGACAGAATATGCTGCATGAGTCTGACCAACAACAACAACAACAAAAAAGGATCCCAAGAATTTATCTGTCAGCACCTTGGATTTATATACATGCATTTGACCATTTATAGTATTTATACATGTTTTAATATTGTTATACATGTATATACCAGACCTCAGGTTATCATTTACTAGACAATTGACCCTTTCGTTTCAGAGAACCTGCCAGTCTCCAATTAGGCCAGTTCCTTCAACCACCAGCTCATCAACACAGGCAATGCTAAATGCAGAGATATTCCTTGGAAAAGATGACTGAAAGAAATTACTTTGTCATTCATGGAATTTGATGATAATTTTCAAAATTTGTTGAGCTCATTGGCTTGAAAATGACAAGTATTCCAAAAACCATGACAGTTTTAGTAAATGGTGAAAAAATATGAATTGAGATGGACTGCAAACATAACTGAAATAGTTAAGAGTGTATGATGAGAAATTGAGAATGCTTCAGACTACGCGGCTATTCTTGGTCTACACATTAATGTCCAGTACAAAAGAAAATAGTGAAATGCTGAAATGCTCAGTTTAAGTAAATGATGAATGGATACTGTGTCATTTTCTTATTAAAACCGGCAATGTCTGTGATATTGAACTCTAAAAATCTGATTACATATTATAACGTTCTTCACAGAACACATACAGTATTTTAAAAAAGGTACAAGTAGGCAAAGATCAGGAAAAGGCACAATCAGAAAAAGAATCCCACTCCAAAAACCTGAAGTGGGAAAAAACCAAGCTAACAATCAGGTAATTATACCATGAAAACATTTCGTAAGCCGAATGAGCAGCTATTTTCCCAATAGGCGGCCAATCAGTTAACTAAAAATATGAAAAACATACATAAAGCGCCAACAGCACAAAAGTATTAAACACCAAGACATAAAACAAAAAGAAGCACCACAGAAGTTTGCATCTGAA